>OX403626.1:15253827-15917161 GCA_948107755.1 Campoletis raptor
ATTGATACACTAAAGTGAAATTTTGCCGAAAAAAAAATATCGCGATAAATTATTTCCTTTAGTTCAATTACACAGAAAAATTACTGAGGAAATAAATCGATGATCGTGATTTTTTAGAAAGCACCCATTTCTGTATGTTTATCGTGTTTCTATTGTTTCGTGGGTTGAAAAAATAATAATTGCAATAACTAGTAATTAAAAACAATAAAATAAAAATAAAAACATAAAAAAAGATTGATGGTTAATGATTTTCTGTAAATATAAACCATTTATTGTCAAAACAGTAATCTTCAACACAGGCATAAAATTTGAGCTTTTTTTTTATACAATTTTTGAACAGCTTATAGTTGGAATGAAAGAAAAATACAATTCTCAGTCATTTTCGTCAAAAATAACAAAATTTTGCGAATTTTTCGGTTCTACAGCTTGACGAGTAAAAATTTGACGTCGTTTGTTTCTTTTCGCATTGAGTGTAGCCTCGCGTGCCGCTTCGCTCGCTTTTACAACCGCTTGTTTCGTATTAGCGAGATCATTTTTCGCGCATCGTGTCTCTTTCAACAATTGTTCCGCTCGTTCCTTTGCTGCCTGTACTAATTCTTGTTTCTCTTCGAATTCTTCCTCAGCACCTTCAGCCGTTGCTTCTGCATTTCCAAGATTAGCGTTCGCCATTCGCGCCGCTTGGTTCAGAGTTTTTAACTTTGGAAAATAAGTTAATTGGATTTATATAAAATTCAAGGAATTATTAAAACATTTTTCGATTTATTCCCGAATATCGATTAAATTGGCATTTTATCGAGAGACGTTCAAAAATATTGATTTGTCATCTCAATTACTATAAATAATCAAATTTAACAGCTACGGAGCTAACAATTTAAATCAAATGAAATATACTTTTATTTATTATTGATATTTTAATCCATTCGATTGATTATTTTGTAACTTTAAATATGCAGTGATAACCAATTATTTTTTTTTTTGTAATTACCCCCTGTTCAGCTTGCTGTGCGGAGAGAACAGCGGAATTGACGATCGCTTGGCTCTGATGAAGAGATTCAGTTTCTTCGCGGACGACGGCCTCAGCTTCTTTTATTTCTTGTTTAAGTTGTTCGACTATGGCTTCTTTACCAGCGAGAGCAGCTTCAGCAGCTTTTGCTGCTTGAGCAGCTTTTTGGGCGAGTTGAGATTTGACCTGTGGAATTTGGGGACGATAGAAATCGAAGGGCGCAGTTTATAAGAAAATGAAAATGGCGAAAACACAATGAGAGAAAGTTTAATGAAATATTTGATTTACTCTGTGAGCAGCTTGAGCACCAGCGATATTTTGAGCCGCATTAGCCGCCCTTGCATCTTGTGCAGCTTTTTGCGCGAGATTTGTCGCCTTAATTTGCTTCTGCGGTACGTCAACTCCGTTGCATACCGAATTAACCGATTTTCGTCGTTCTCTTCCGCTTCGTCCTTCCTCAATGTTTCCCAAACGTCTTTTGTTCCGGTTTGCTTTCAAAGACGCATCGTGAGCTGCAGTTTTCGCTTTTATCGCAGCTCGATTGGTGCTCGCAAGATCGGCCTTCGCTGCTCTCAATTGCGCGCCTAATTCCTCGACTCGTCTTTTAGCGGCATCCAAAAGTTCTTCTTTTTCAGACAAGGATCTTTGAGCTCCTCGAGCCGCAGCCTGGGCATTCGCGAGATTCAATTTTGCCGTATGAATTGCTTGCCGTAGGGTCTTGAGCTAAAAAATGTGAAAAATCGTTTGGAAATTCCACGTAATTAAACAAATAAATTGATTCGACTTTCTTTTATCATTCGAACATAATCAAACACGTTTTTTCTTCCAATACAAAAAACACGAAGCAATAATTGAATAATTCGTTCATTGGAGTCGAATAAAATCGTTATCGTTTTCTCACGATCTACAAGTTTTGCGATTTACCTGCTGTTGGGTCTCACGAGCCGCCAATACAGCAGATTTAACATTGTTCTGAACCTGTCGAAGGGAAGAGCTCTCCTCGTTAACCACCGACCGAGCTTCCTTGAGAAAACGGGAGAGATCTTATTTACCGAGCGTTTTGCAAATAAGTCATTATTATTTACTCTGATCGCGAAAGGTGATTCAATCGGTTACATTCCATTCGTTTTTTTTTTTTTTTTTTATCAATAAGAGTCAGAATAAACATTAACAAATTTAAAGACGAAATAAAGTTGCTTTTATATTAATTAGGGTCACCTTAACTTCTTCTTGTAATTGCTCGACAATTGTTTCTTTGCTGGAAAGCGCTGCTTCCGCAGATTTTGCTGCTTGAACCGCTTTTTGGGCCAACTGAGTTTTTACCTACGAGATATCAGACGAATTGTTACGAAATGTGATACAAAACGAGAGAGAGAGAGAGAGAGAGAGAGAGAGAGAGAGAGGAAAAAACTCTGAGAAACCGCGAAAAAATAGCGGAAATTCGATACGCAAAAATCTCCGATTTCGAAACTCGTGACCGACAGTCGGTAAGCCGATCCTCGAAAGCAATTTTTTAATATGTTTCTTAAATGCTAATTCTAAGCCACAAAAATCATTTCAACGAGGTGTAAAGTTAGAACTACAAGGAATAAGGTGCGAATTCATGAGTACTTGACGAGCCGCTTGCTGACCGGCAATATTCTGAGCGTCAGAAGCCGCTTTTGCCTCTTGAGCTGCTTTTTGCGCAATATTTGAGCTCTTCTGACCGATTTTCCGTTGTCGTTCGTGCGAACTCTCCGCACAAATGATCACAACACTTCCGAAGATAACCAGCGTCACTTTTGTTGTTGTTTTTTTGTTTGTTTTTTCAGTAAATTCATACAACCGTTTATAATTACGGGAGAAAGAAAAAAGAAATCGTAAATTTGAGAACAGCCATTTTCAATTTTTCAATCACGAATAATGTTTTTCTCACCTATGTAAAGAGTATGGAGGATGCGCATCCTCTCGTTACTCCGCCTTTATTTCCCGAATCAAAATCACCGTAACCTCCAATCAACGAGACAATCATGACAGAACTTTTTTCGAACTGTCAAACTTCATTCGACATACGTGATTTCTTCGAAACCGATATTTTCATGGAGAAATACCGATTTTTCTCTTTTTCAATCTTCAAAGAGAAGGAAAATTTGACTTTGGTATATTTTGAGGAAAGAATCGATGCACTAAAGTATAAATTACTGACAGTTCGTTAAATCGAAAAGAAAAGAAACATGAATACTGACATTTTTTATTGGTGTCGTTAATAATCAACGAATGCGCGATTAGAAATTGTTCACAGACAATAATAATTAACACGAGTCATTTTTTTATTAAGCCTCAAAAGTTAAATTTCTCTAAATCGATAATTGACATTTCGTGAAATAATCGTAAATGCATAACGTCCTTGCCTTTTTCTCGTGACGCTTACATTACAATTAATACGTTCATTAATCCATCATACACACTAGCAAAGTACATGGCAACTTTGCAAGGTGAATTGGAACGTATGCTGACTCACAGAGCCCACGAGCGATTCAATAATTATACGTGAAAGTGTACAACGCATAAAATGCACTAGTTGTGGATAAAATCGGGCACGAACCCTCGTTTTATGTACTCTTTTAAAATTCTACAATCGTCAGCCACTATTTACACTCTTAAAAAAGTCATTGAATCCAATAAACTATCATCATAAATAATAAAACGATAATATTTAATATACCAAGTCGTATTGGAGACACTAAGACCGATCTGACACAAATGTCAATTATTTCTAATGCTATTGAAATACAATTTATTATTCTTTATTATTATTATTTTTTTAATTATTTCCAAGTATCACTAATTATGATAATAATTAAATAAATAATTATGATTATAATTATGATAATTAAAAAATTTCTCACTGAAAAAATGTGAGGGTTGAAACATTTTTTTTTCCGAATGAATGTGGAAAATTTAATTGAAACAAAATTGATTAGATTAACTGTGTTTGCAGTTATTGCGAAACACTTTTTTCCATTGTTTTTTATTTACCGAATTTTTTTAAATGCATTTTTCGCAAAATGATCGTAGTTTGAATCGTGAAATCGATTTTTGCGAATTTTTGTATTTTTTTACTTGTCAAACAACTGCGATGTTTAATGAGCAATTCGTTCAATAAACAGGGACTTGATGACAATGTGAATGTGCCATATTTTATGCAAATTGATCATTTCGTTTCCGGGCTAGAATCGTTGCCGTTTTTCAAAAGACACGACTGTAGACGTGTATTCGAAATATTTTTTTAGAAATCATTATGTCAAGAAAAAAAAAATATTTCTAAATGATTGAAACGAATTAAAATTTCTTCCGAAATACTTGAATAATTAAAAAAAATATATTTAACAAAAAATACTTTATTAAGCACATATTTGTTGCGCGAACATTTATTCCAAGTTACTCTCTCGTTATAAAGTTTCTTGGAAAACGCTGGCAATTGTTAGTCACTGGCCAATAACTACGAGCCAATCAGCGGTCGATAGATAATTACAACTGTGCACATGTGTGTATATATTTATGACAGGATCGTATAGTCCAGATCCGTAATCGCCATATGGGAGTCAAGAACGCCTACTCCAAGGCAGTTCGCAAATCGCCGATAGCTCGATGCCGTCGATCCGCCAGATTGAACCGCAGCACTGAGAATAATTCTGATTCTCGGGGCGCGAAAGATCTTCGGACGATTTCTCGATGCCTCCATTCGAGAGGATTAACGTCCGGCCTTTTGCACTGGAAGGCATTTTAGAGAGGGAGCTTTTTTCTCGCACCTCATCGTTGAAGGACGATCACATCAGGCGTGTCACTCTGATCGGCAACGATCTCTTTTTTTCATAAAGAGGATTCCAAAAAAAATAAAAAAAAAAAATAAAGAAAAATCTGAATAAAATGCGTTCGAAACCGCTTGCAGTGTCGTGTGCCACTTGCATAATGCAAATTATAAAATGCAGATGTTCAGAATGCACAGGACACTTTTTTTTAAATGGAAAGAAAACTGAATAGACAAAAAAAAATGTTTAAAACATTTTTAAATTCACACAAATAACTACGTAATTGTTTTTATCGATAATAATCAATGGGGTATTAGTTTTTTTTTTCACAAATACATTCACTGACAGCACGTGACTTGCAGGATATCGATATAATATTAAATAGGTTTGATTGAGCAATCGATTCGTCTATTAATGGAATTTTTGTGTAGTCGTTTTCATTCGATTCGGAAACTATAGTTGCGTATTAATAATTTAGAGGCTTCGAGGACAATGGAGTATGGTTCTTATTGAGTGTGAAATAACGTCCGGCAATAATGTTTATATTTATATTTGTAATATATATAATCGTGGGATTTATAAGTGATTAAACGTAGCGAAACGAGACTGTCCCTCCTCTCGTTTCTGTTGTTACGGATGAAAGAGAAATCGATTCCTCAATCGGTTATCGAAGTGTGTCTCTTTCTTGATCCTTTTATCCAGGGCTCAATGATCTCCGAAACGATTATGAATAATGTGTACGTCTAAATATATATTTATATATAGATATTAAATTCTTCCGCGGTGTCACAGAAGCATTGATTGGTCATGCCTTTTTTCATATTTTCTTACCTTGCGACTTCAGCTTCTGTGCAAATTTAATCCGTTTTTAAAGCACTGAAAAAAAAAAAATTTGGGCCATCAATAGTTTCAAAAGCAAAACACGAGTAAATTGATCTATTTCTAGTTTTTCGATCCAACCTCTTCAGACTTTTCAACACACCGTTTGTCATAATAAGCAATTATCGTAATTTCTCTCCGAGCTGGTTAACAATGTATTTTCTATGTTTTATTTTTCATCTCCATTCACCAACTTCGCAAAGACATATTTTACGATCTTTTCCACGTGGAATGTCGAGCTCCATTGGAGGATTTTTTTTCTCTCCCTCGTTTTCTTCGCCAATGTAGGTGAACAATTTTTGCTCGGAAATAAAAAATATTAAGTGCGGATTTTTAACGCCAGAGTAAGCGGATTTAATGCGATACGTTTTGATACCGGAGAACCAAAATTGGCTGAGATTACACGACCTTCTCCAAGAACTAAACACATTGTTCGACGAATCAAACATTCGCCAGTCCCACAGTTTCGTGTTCCCTGGACCTTCGGTTATTTTTCAGTTTTTTTAACTTTTCCTGTTATTATTGTTACTTTTTTTTTTTTTTTCATCCGGGAGGGACAACC
Source organism: Campoletis raptor (assembly GCA_948107755.1). Classification (NCBI taxonomy): domain Eukaryota; kingdom Metazoa; phylum Arthropoda; class Insecta; order Hymenoptera; family Ichneumonidae; genus Campoletis; species Campoletis raptor. Next base: position 15,260,063 of record OX403626.1, read on the forward strand.
CCTTCCGCGGATGTGGCCCAACTGGACCAGCACGAGCTATAAGAGCCTCGATCATCGAGTAAGTGGTAACAGTTGCTTAGCTCCCTCTCAGAGCAAGGACAGCTCTAATTCACGAGCTACCTCACAAACGCACGTCATCAAAAATCCGTGAGTAATATAAATACGATCAATAATCCTTTTTCTTCAAAAAACACAAAATTTATCAAATTTTTTTTTTTTTTTTTTTTTTTTTCAAGTATACATGTAATTCATTTTTAAAAATGTCGGGGTTAAAAAACATTTTTGAATTTGAATTCTGATGTTAAAAAAAAAAAAAACAAAAAAATCGAAAAGTTTGTCAAAATATTACGATACAATTAATATTTACTTGTGAGTTTATTTTTTTGTTCTATAAATATTTGATAAAATAACACAGAAAAACCGGAATTTACCAAGTGTGACACTGACCCCTAAAAAATAGCGACAAGATTGTGCAAATCTTTCTGACCCAATGGTCGGAAGATATTTTTTCCTGATAAGCCCGAAGAATTCAAGTCCAATGAATATCTGTAAATTTAATGAGTAAAAGGTGAAGTCGTTCGTCAGGTTGTCAACTTCAACGTGTTCGATTTTATAAATAAACAAATATAACCTGAATGGCATTTTTTCCTGACCTAAAATACGTGAAATGGAGTATTTGATTTTTCATTTGTGCATGAAAAGTTTTTGCAATCTGATTGAAAACATTTAAATCGACTTGTCAATAATATAGAATTTTTCACTATATTGTGATCGTACAAATTTTCCTTCGAAATATAAAAAAATACAAAAAGGAACCCCCAAATTGGAACGAACGAAGAATGAAATATTTTTGGCGAATTTCATTTGTTTTTCTGTCCAAGGGAAAGGTGCAATTTTAATCTCCCACGATGTTCGCGATAACGTTTTATAACACTAGATTTTTCTAGACCCCTTTCGAAAAGATTTCTTGTGCAGATTACCGAGACATATAATGACGTCAGTCAAAGTAAAATTGCGTTGGTTGGGTATACGAGGTAATACATTGACTGTGTAACATAAAGCGGAGTCTCGTTCGTTTCGATCTCGATTTGCAAGAATAACTTGCCTCGTGTCTCTCGTACGTATGTATACAAATAGATTATAGATATATATATATATATATATATATTTGAAACGTGTCTTTCTTACTGGCGTTCACGATTCGAAAGGGCGTAGCTCGAAAAAATGCAGCGAACGTGCATTTTCCCACTAGTCTTATATTCTATATGGAATATATACATATATAAATACATATTTATACATATATATGTATAAATGAGAATATATCGATAAACAAGGAGGTTTGGAGAGCGCGTTTTGTCGTGATTCGTGGGTGCTGTTGTAATGTATGTAGATAAGCGCAGTTAAATAGTGAATGGTCTTAAAGATATTGGCCTCTTACCATTTTAAATCAGCTTTTGCTACTTTTCAGACCGCAACCAAACTGGATTTGTAAATTTGAACTATGAACATGCCACACGTATTATTTAACGTTAATATAATCTTGCCTCAGTGTAGTCACGAATCTTCTAATCAAATGCATAAAATAGTTTATTCATTTTTTTTTATTTCACTTATTCGTTTGCCTAACCCTTTTTGCGACGGTGGGACTTGAATTTTTTTTTGCTTCTACATGGTCCTTGGGACTCTAAAAAAGAGCAGACAAACATAAACAGATATTATTTGGTAATTGCAAGAATACACCAGAATAAAAAAATATTTTTATTTCCTTTTTTTTTTTTTTTTTTTATTTTATTACAAAATTTATTCTCCACTAAACGACTACGAACATCGGAATGGTAATTTTTTTACAAACTCAATACAATCCAAAGAATTTGACAAAATTTTTGCAGATTTTTCTGTACGTTCGACTTTATTTTAAAAAATAAAGAAACTAGTGATTGAAAAATTTACAAATATCGTGATTAGGTTCGTGAACATTAAGCATTTCAAAGGAAAGACACGTCAGGAAAAATGTACATTGCCAAGGGAGCCTGCGTTGAGACATTGAGAGGTCGCAACATTGCGTGTTTCATTTTTTCATGGTCTATTTAATTAGTTCGAGTTATTTATGGCACTGTTACATAAAATATTTATAAATCCATTAAAAAATATTATATCGAAGGTAAAATCAATCAATTATTAAAATTAAAATGAAACCTCGATTGATTTTCTTTCTTTTTTTTTTGTAAATAAATATAAAGAACATTTACAGAAATTGCAAGACTTTGGTCGGAGACACTCAAAAAATTCAACGTTGGATACTATCATTAAAAAAAAAAAAGTACTTTTGCATAACGGCGTGACAATGATTTATATTCATTTGATATTACGTTAACATTGTCTGTTTTCCTGTCGCTTAAATAAAAAAGAATCAACGCATCGCTACCTCCAGCGAAATTGACTTTCGATGTCCGGATATATCGAATTTAGTTTTTGTTTTTGTTTTTTTTTTATTCCAATCGTCTATCGATCGATCCATACATTTGGATTCGGCACGATTTCCAGATGATCAGTCATGCGTATCGATCTGCACGTTGACTCGTGCACGAGAACCGGTGAAATTCTTACTAATGGTGAAAAAAAAAAAAAAAAAAACGTGCTTTGACAAAGAGAGAGGGATACAAGAAACTCATTGCACAACTTTGATCGCATAAGTGATAGAATCGTGTTAGCTTAAGGTTGGACAATGATCAGTGTTCCCAAACATACAGACTGCCACGTTTTTCGTTTTTTTTTTTATTTTTTTTTGCATTGGTGATCACGAGTCTCCATTTCGTTCGGCAATGTCGCTAATTAATTGCTCCAGAATGATCGATTGTTTTAGCTCATTAGAAAACTTTTCGTCCCCCAAGTACATTGAACCGTTAGGAGGGAGGCAGGAAGCCAACGAGTTTTAATTGATGGATAAAAAATAATGAAAATTCCTATTAACATTTGAAGACACATCTTTGGAATATTTTCGACAACGGTTATAATTTACCGTCAATCGTTTCACTCCCTTAATACAACCCAATGACAGAGCTGGTAAAAAATGTTGATATAACAATAAATAGGCTCGAAGATAATTAAACAATTACTTTAAATTGCAGCTTTTCGTGAAGTTATCTGCGCGAGAAAAAAAAAGTTAAACGGGACAATGAAGTTCCTCGTGATTCTGGCCTGTGCGAGTTTGGCGTTAGCAGCACCCGGAAGAAAATCATCGAAAGCGGAAACTCGCAAAGTACGAGAGCAATACCTGAGTCCATACGCGGATTACGGTGCGTACGAGTACGCGGGATTAGCGGAAGTTCCCGTATTGTCGGGTCATTACGGGGATGCAGCTCCATCGGCCTCCTACGGTTCGGGAGCATCGCACGCAGGCTTGGCTCATGGTCATCACGGTCCTTCCCGCCACGTTGGTTTTAGCGCTGGTGGTGGTTTAGTGAGTATAGCTCGTGGCGCTGCTGACCAGGCGCACAATTCGGTCGCCAATCAGCATTCCGCAGCCGGACAAGCGGCTTACGTAGCGAAAAATCAATTGGCTCAAAGTGCAGCGCAATCTGCAGCAACCGCGGCTGCTGCTCTGGCTGGTAAACAAGTTATTCTCGCGGGATTGGAGCAACAATCGCGCGATGCTCATGTCGCCGTTGACGGTGAAAAAATGCAGCTCCAACAAGCTCAACGCGCTGCTACTGCCGCCCAAAATGCAGCTCAACAAGCCGCCCATCAATTGCAAGTTGTTACCGCGGCCATGAACGCCGCTCAAGCAACTTCTGACCACGCCGCTCAAGCCGCTGCCGAAGCTGCTGCTGAACTCGCTGCCCAAACTACCATGGTCGGTCAAGCCAAAGCCCGCGCTCAAACCATCGACGAACAACTCGCTGCCACCAGACTCGACTTCGAAGCTACCCGAGCTGCCTCCGACAAAGCCGCGGCTTCCGCACAATTGGCCCAAAACAACGCCGCAGCTGCAGCTGCTCATGCCGCCGAAGCTGGCGCCCATGCCACTGCCAATCAAGTTTCCAGCCTTCCGGCACTTCCGGTCGACAGCCACGAGGCTGACAGCCACGAAGTCGTCGCTCATCCTTCCGCTCCACATGGACACGAACTTCAACTTCAACATCATCACAATTCCATCCTCACCACCCTACCTGCCGCTCCTCTTCATACCGATTCTTACGACTACAAAGAATACTACTAAGTCCGTATTACATTTTTTCTCATTTTTCAACTCCGCTTTTTTTTACGAAAACAACGACATCAAAAATAAGAAATAATTGTGACTATTTCGATGTGGATATCATAACAACAACATAAAGGATTATCTGAACCCGTTTCGTTGTGGGATATCCTAATCGCCATTTTCCTATCAGTTCCAACGTAATCATAAAAATTGCTGTAAAATCCATTTTTTTTTTATAAAACGAAAGGACGTAAGGACGTAAGGACTAAGGTCTCTTTGGAGGATGAAATAAATACGAAGAGGACGGAATAAAATGTTTCAATGGCGACCACTCTCGTTACGAGAGTTATCCTTTTTTTTTATGTTTCTTTCCAAACCTTTCCATATGTTTAGGTTCAAAAGACATCAATCAAATTATATTATTATCAATCTAATAATACACATTTGTCAATTATTTAACATCACAATTCGCTGGAATTCACTTTGCAATATAATAGCTGGTAAATCACTAGGAAATCGACAATCGGGAACTTCAACAGTGTTTTGAAATGTGGATCTTTCCTTATCGCGACTCTACTATTAACTCGATTCCACCCTTTGCCGTAAGGACTGGAAGGCCAGGATCAAATTCCAATGGCACTGGAGTATTTGGACCCAATCTAACACGATATTTTGACAAAGTACTGATAAGACCAACTTTTGTCTGCGCATAAGCGAATCTCATGCCTATGCACACCCTTGGACCTTCACCGAAAGGTAAATACGTGTAAGGATGCCTCGACGCTATGTTCTCTTCGGTAAATCGCCCCGGATCAAATTTATCCGGATCAGGATATATTTCAGGATCTCTGTGAATTCCCAATACAGGAATTACTACGTCAACGCCTTTGCTCATGTGGAGATTCGTCGTCGGAAGGTCAATGTCCTTCGTACAGACTCGATTTAACATTGGAACTGGTGGATATTTTCTCAAAGTCTCTGAAAATTTTCAAATAACACAACATCGTACGTTTTATTAACTTCAACTCTGTTAGAAAAAAAAAAAATTGAAACAGAAATTGAGATTTCGATATTTGAAAAATTACAAATATCACGGAATTGAGTTTTTTTTTTTTCTTCATTTTTTTTTAATTTAGAAATGAAAAAAATCAAAGCCCTGCCGATTATGGGAATGTTGTCGATCTCGACTTTAAAGTAATTTTTATTTTTCACTTATTACTCACCGGATACAGCTTTGTGAAGATATGCCATTGATAATATGCTCTCATAAGTAATGCCACCATGCTTCTCAAGTGCAGCGTCAATGTCCTTCATTACTTCGTCCTGAATGTCCTGATTAATAGCCAATTCATACAGGCAATAAGTTATGGTGGTTGCACTTGTTTCAAAGCCGGCCAAAAAAAATACATAAGCCTGAGCCACTCCTTCCAATCTTGTTATTTTTCCATCAGAACCCTCTGATAAAAAAATGGAAAGAAATTCAACACGGGCTTCTCATATGATAGATTTTGCTTTGAGAACTTAATGAGTGAACGATTGACGAATCGCCTTAAATGAAATAATTACGAATATAATGTTTTATGAAAATAAAATTTCCTACCAGCAATACTTGAGGTATCGTCATCAACGTCAGCATCGACGTATCCTCTTTTCATTAATTGCATTATTAAACTCATAAAATCACGTCTCACAACATTATTGGCCTCTCTATATTCAATTGTTTCTGTGAAAGTCTTAACGAAGAATTTGATGACACCTCGATCGGTGAAAGGAAGTGAAAAAAAGTCCATGATTTTTGGTGCGAAAACGCTCACCGTGTTCCAAAGTGGACGGGGCTCGAAAATCTTTTGGCCCCAAAAGCGTATTTCACTGTTTGGATTTTCCAAACTGTTCGAATCTACTCCAAACGCTGTTGACATTATGACGTCTGTGCCGTATCTTTGGAAACAATTAATTTCAATAAATCAATATTCACATTAAAAATCATATTTTTTTTAACGTTCAAAATTAAAAACATTTAAAACCTCGAATCTAACATTGTTTTCTACACAAAATTCATAAAATAACAAAATTGCGATGCAGATTCGCACCAGTGTGTAACCAAAGGCCGAAAGGAGAAAAAAAAAGTTCTTAATCGCACCTTGCAAAAAGGTCTTTGACCTCAACGACCTGTCGCTTCTCAGCAATAGGTTTCAGGTAGTTCGCCAATTTTTCACCAGCTTCAACGACCGTACTAAACATTTGTTTCATTTTTCCTGAAGTGAAGGTCGGCGTAAGTTTGGCACGTAAATTGCGCCATTTAGAGCCACCCAAAAAGAACAAATGGCCGGAAAGTGGATCAACTTTTTCGTTACAGTACAAACCACGATCGTGAAAATGATTGAATTCTCTAGTAAGAACGTGCCTGATTAAATCAGGTTCGGCAATCACGAGACTCGGTTTGTAAAAGGCGTATGTGCCGAAATAACGATTACTTTTTAGTCTCGTGTACAAATCGGCGTACAATTCTCCTAAAAATTCATTTTAAAAATTGTTTCTTATTGATGCTACGAGTAACGAAACGTTAGAGTGAAAAAAAAACATTCATAAAAATTAATTGTTTTTTCAATTACCTATAGAAGTTTTACCCGCAATGACAACCCCAAGAATTCCTGCTGGTGCCGTTGCATCGGCATAAACAACGCCTTTCTTTCTCCAATAACTGTACAAAAAATATTTGAAATAAAGATGAACACCAGCTAATATGACGAACGCGGTGCCAAGAATTTTCGTCACCAATAAACCAGAAATCAGCGCCATATTTTTGACGAACAAATAAATAAATAAAACACTGTGCACTTAAAACTGATAATATTTCGAGGATTCTTCGCGTCTGACGCGTTGACCCATCGGACAGAAGCTGCGAAACATTAGTAAAGAAATCGTAACGTATTTTGCCTTTATGTAGATTTGCCCGAATGACATTGCGGAAAATAATGCTAGATTTTCACCAGTTTTTTTTACCTCGAAAGAGACAATTATAATCTTAATTGTAAATGCAGAAAAAATACCGATGGAAGTATGAGGTGTCATTAAAAGTGAACTACACATTTATATTCGTGCCAATAATTTCATTCCATAAAAATCTCAGTTTTTAGCTGTGTGCAAAAAAATCTTCAAGACGATACGGATGTTGACAAGCGATCAAACAATTATCAAAAATTAATTATTTACGAGTTGTGAAAAAACTAATTAAAAATATAATCAAATGATTTTTTTTGTAATCAATTATATTCGTTGATTGTTCAGAATACTTGTGCATTTTTCTGTTAAACATTTTTTTTTTAATTAGTTTTCTCCGAGACCAAAAAAAAATTCATTCAAACAAGCGAATGTGGCTAATTTTCCAAACGAACGAAATTTGTAACTCTGGTGAAATTTTTTTCTTAGTCCTTCTAAATATTTTGAAATTGTGATAAATAACACTGAAAAAAGGTCCGGGTCAATTTGACCCAGTGTGTCAACAAAGAGCGAATAATTCAATGATATTGTATAGAGAATCTGGAGAATTGATTTTTTAACATTCTTGAACTGATGGGAGCAAAATAATAAAAAATCAAATAAAAAATTAGACATGCGCTATATGGAAACATATATTTATGCATTTGTCAATCACATCGATTAAAGTCAATTTTTTTCGTTTCATGAACCTGAGTGCTGAAAAAAAAAATGAGTGAAAAATGGACCTTTTCATTGAAAATACTTCAGAAATTATCATTATATAATTATTGGTCACGAACCCCACTGACTGGGCTTTTTTCGCTTGCACGTGGCAGTTTGATCGCCTACGAGTCATTCTACGTAATGTATAAATGAGTAATTTTTTGTTTTCTGTAATTATACTCTTAATAATTCGAAAACATTACTACTTTTTGCAAATCTCAAATTTTGGTAAACAAAACGTCTAGCAACATATACTTCTGTTCTGACCTCTATTTCAAGCCTTCTGGACGTCTGTTCATTTCAATTTTATAAATCGATTGGTTGTTAAGACTTGATAATGCATTCGAAGGCTAGCGCCACGTAGCGATTGCAATGTCATCTGTTGAAATTTTTTAAGCACTTTGAAGTGATGAAAAGCCGCAAAAAAAATCTGTAAGATGGCGTTGAGCGCCAGTCGGTGGCGCCATTTATCGAGTCTTTTTTGTACTTTGATACAATAAGAGAAAATGCATTAAATATACATGGAAAATTTCATAAATAGTTGTTGAAACTAATATGAGAAAAGTCTGAAGAATATAAAATGAGAATGAATGAAAATACAGTGAAAACAAACTGGAGAAAAAAATTCATGAAAAATAAACAAACCGAAAGTAAACAAAAAATCCTCTGCTCGAGGCTGCATCCCCCACCACTGGAACTCAGAGTCGCGTTTCAAGTCCGTACATAAGACTGGTTGTGGTTTACCCCGTTTACCCCGAGCATCTACAGTTTTCTCATCACGTATCAGCGTAACGTGAGATCAATAAACTCTCGCGTAGGAAATATTTCGCGAAATAGTAATAAATGCATTGTCAATTGATTGGATCGTGGGAGTGAGCCGAGAGCTGGTAATTTCATTTATAATCGTGGCTATATCGCGTGAATTGACGCGATATTCCGTGCGTGTAAACGAGAGTGTCGTGACAGACGTAATTGTCTCGTCGCGAGTGTCAAGTGTGTGTTTCAAAGTGCATTTATTAAAGAGACCGAGAGAGAGCGCATTCTCCCTGGGCTTTTTTTCGAGGCTCTACGATGATAAATAAAAAAGAATCGTAAAGTTGTTGCGATGCATCGACGATCTAGTGTTTGCATGACGCCATTGATGATAATATTGTCCTACCGTCCGTATTCCCATATATATATACATCGAAACAAATATATCTTTCGAGCGAAGCGCCACGAGTGATATTGTTAGCGCTAATTTTTATTTGTTTGTCCCTTGAAACGTCAAACAGTTTCTCATCAATAATCACGTTGAACCCGATTTATATCTGTCTCTTTTTTTACGGAACGGTACAAAATTTTCCATTTAATCTTTCGCTTTCGAGGAAAACAATTTGAAAAAATAATACTTCTAAACCCACGAGTTTTTTGTGCGCGCAGGCCTCAAGGATTTTGGCAAATAAGGCGACAGACGGCGCCGTTTTTGCGGGTGTGTTCCACCAATTTTTGACAATGTGTCGTCGTGTTTAATTTTTACGCTGTCAATACTTTTGACACTAGAACAACACGAATAAGACACTAAACAGTCGTCGTCTTAAGCCGTCAAACGCATTAAGGTGAACAGTTTTGTTTTGTTTTTAACGTGACAATGAGCTCCGTTTGGAAAAGATTGCAGCGCGTCAACAAGAGAGCTGCCAAGTTTCAATTTACAGTTTCTTATCACGAGGTCACCCTCGAGACAACGTCAAAATGGTGAGTGACAATGAAATAATTAATTTTTTAAAAATGACATCTGTCAGTTTGGAAACGATCTTTGACAAAAATGATTTTTTTCTTGATTCCCATACTATTATTTTTTTGCCATCTATTTCAAGACATCCCAGATGAAAATTTTTTTACAATACCTATCAAATATTGTATTTTTCCTCATCGAATTAATCATTTTTATTATCAAACCGCGTACTTTTAATTTATAAATTATTATGTTTAATTCTCTTTTTTAACGAACTGTCAGAGTCTAAAACAATAAATCTAAATTATTTGATTTGAAAATATATTTGCATCTTTCATTCTTTGCATGACTTCTCAATGACAATTCCTTTTTTGTTACTTCTTCCTTTTCCGAAAATTCTTATTTTTGGTTTATTCATTATTATTGTTGGAGAACAAATAATGGAACTTTGTTGGGCAGGAAACCAAACAAATTGAGCGTTGTTTGGACGAGAAGAAGTCGCAGAGTAAGTTCGGAGCCTCTGGAATGGGAGCCGTGTTTGAGCGATCCGTTGACGGGTATAATAAGCTGGCCGGTGCCGGACAATCATTCCGTCTCAGTGACACTGTTCAAAGATCCAAGAACTCACGAATTAGAGGACAAAGACTGGAGCTTCGTCATCGAAGATGTAAGATGTTGGAAAAATGAAAAAATATTGGTCGTCATTGCCAATAAAGTTAGCTGAGATTCTTAGGCAACAAAAAAAATGAACATTTGCAATTTGATTGTTCTACGCGACAGGTATCTACCAGCGGCAAAAGACGACACGTCGCAGCCACCAATATAAACATGAAAAAATATGCCACCCTCGAATCTAGTCAACAACAGCTCAAATTAGATCTTAAACCAACTTCTAAGAAAATCGTCAGAGCGGCGCTAGAATGTACTCTTTCCTGTGTGTTTTTGAGAGAAGGCAAAGCCACGTAAGATCATTTCTTGACTCGCTCTTAATTGCTAATTTTTTAGGGCAGGCTGTATTCAATTATGAATTCATTTGTCCAACAATTCACTATCAGCTTTTTTGAAATTGAAATCTGATTTTTAACAAAATTTAAAAATAAAATTTGTATCCACAAAAGTTGCAATTAATGGAAAATCAATAGAAATATAAATGTTTATGATTTTTTATCTAATATTTTTGTCGTAATTCATTATTTTTACTAACGTAACTATGTTTGGAAATTGTAATTTCAGTTGTTTGCTTCAAAAATTTTGAATCGCTCTTTCTTGGCGTTCTGGATAAAAAAGAGATTCGTTTAATCTAAGAGATTCGAAAATATTGAAAAAATATGGTATAGCCTGCCCTTAAATTAGCTCGATCAAGATTCCCATGGTGGCAATATGATAAAAAATTCGAATTCTTGATCAGGGACGAGGATATGCAGAGTATGGCTAGTCTTATGTCCGTAAACAACAACAGTGACATAGCGCCCCTCGATGATTTTGATAACGAGGATATACCTGAGGATAACGAGGAATTGTCGATGAAAAATTTGGATGAAATCCTTGATATATCGACGCAAATTGATCTTATGACGAGTAGTCTGACAGAGAGCGAATTGCCCAGTACTCCCATAAGCGGTATTTATCATTGACATTTTTTTTACAAGACGTACCATTTATAATCGATCATCGACAACGTTCTTATTTTTTTAACTTTTTTTTTTTCTATAGTCGCGAGTTTATCGAAGGACGACGCGACTCCGGTAAACGACATAGGGCAAAACATTCACGGTATAACAGTTACGGATGTGACGGACATGTCCAGAGAGAAATCACCCTCGAAGCAGAAAATTGCTGCCGAAAACGAGTACGTTCCGCTTTCCAAAAAAAAAAAAAAATCCTCATTTTTTCAAACCCACTTAATAAAATCAAATAAAAATATTCAGCAGATTTGTTTTTAAAGGAGGTTCACGCGTTAGGCATGTGCGTTAGACGAATTCCAAGTTTAATTGTTTTTAATTCGTGTGGAACTTCTTAACAATAATACTCAAGTGTGAGTAAAATTTGAGAAAGTTTTTCCGTTCAGAAATCGAGTTATTTGTTGTGAAAAATCATCTTATTTCGTAACTTCGCACAAGACCTCGTGTTAAAATTGCGATTTTAAACACGGAATATCTCGATTACTGGACGGTAAAACCTTCTCAATTTTTTTACACATTGATGCTCAAGGAGATTCACGCAAAATTTCAAAAAATGATTTTATAAAAAATTGTATCTGATGATTTTGCCGGTACTTTGTATATATTATTATAATTATAGCGCGTGAACCTCGTTAAATAAAGAATGGAAAAAAAAAATGTATTAAAAATTGAAGCGATTGAATTTATTATTAATATTTATTTGTGGCAAATTTCAGTAAAAATATTGAACACAGCATAATGAGATCGAAACTGCAACCATTAGATTTGAAAAAGAGTGAGTCAGGAGCACCGAGATTACGGGAGATAACACCGGGCCAGGATCTGTTGGAATGGTGCAAGGAAGTGACGCAAAAATATCCGGGAGTAAAAGTGACGAATTTGACAACTTCTTGGCGCAACGGTATGGCATTTTGTGCCATTATTCATCATTTTCGACCCGATCTCATGTACGTACTACGAGGAAAAAAAAAACAAATAAAATAACAGCGTCGAACTCATTCCAAGTTTCTCGGCATTGACCCCGGAGGGCAGCGGAAAAAACGAAGAGATAAAAAGTACATGAACTAAGAATAGAAGCGCGTAGTACGTTCTATATATATATATATATACATACGGGGAATATAAAAGCTTTGCTTGTTGTCAGCGAATGCCTAAACTCGGCGTACTGCGTCGTTGTAAAATGATGCTTTGGATATAGGCCAGTAATATCGTTCGAGCGCAAAAATCCGGTCAGCGAATATCTCATTCGTATTCTTCATTCTTCGTTTTTTCCTCTTATATCTCCATCTCCATTATTTTCTTGGTTTGACAACAATCGTACTATCGCCGAAGAGGTCGAATGAAAATCTGGGTCGTCGCGCTATCGCTCGATTCACCAGCTTGAGATACTTTTTTTTTTTTTTTCAATCCAGCGAAACAAAGAAAATAAACTTTTTATTGTCACGCCATCCACGAATATTCGATCTTGCCTCATTATGTTGATGAATTTTTGAAATCGTCGTTGCAACTTAACGTTTCGTTTATTTATAATATTGATTTTTTCACTCGGTCTCATTTGATTTTCGTAAATTTTCATAATTTTATGTTCTTATATTCGTTTTCGTAGGGAAATAGAGTCCTTACTGCCACACGATGTAAAAGGAAATTGCAAGAAAGCTTTTGACGCTGGGGAAGCATTGGGCATTCCAAGAGTTATTGAACCAGCGGATATGGATATTTTGACAGTACCGGATAAATTAGCGGTCATGACGTATCTGTATCAATTGAGAGCTCACTTTACCGGCCATGAATTGGAGGTGAATATCTGAATTAATTCAATTGTCATAAAAAGAGCGAAAAAAAAAACAATTTTTGTTAATGTTTTTTCAACAGGTTCACCAAATCGGTAAAACAACCGACGAATCATCGTACATGATCGGTAGATTCAATACTGACAATAATACGGATGTAAGTGTACAATTGTTCGGTCAAGAGATCATTAATTTACGGAAAAAAGAACAAGCCGAGCAGCGAGGCAATAAAATCGATAGCAATAGAAGGTGAATATCTGAAATAAAAAAAATACAAAAGTATTACAATCGAAATATCGATTAACACATATTTTATGCTCTATCTTATTTCAGATCTAATCCCTTCGATTATAAGAGGGACGAAATGAGTATAGATGCGTTGAAAAATAAATTGCATCTGAGTCTTAATACTGATAATCACGATCACGATCCAGGCAGTAAGGACAAATCACCAACTAGCGTAAAAGATGTTAAAGACATTATACTCGCTAGTTCTAAAAGCATTTTGGGCAAAGTTTTGTCACCGACGAAAGAAAAATACAATACGTCTAGAGAAAAAGTGAGTATTTACTCTGTTCTTCACGTATTTTTTACACATTGGTGCTCAAGATGATTCAAACAAAATATCAAAAAATTATCTTGTCAAAAATTGTATCTGATGATTTTAATGTTACTTTGTGTATACAATAATAATTATGGCGCGTGAACTTCGTAAAAGAATTCAAATGGAAGTATTTTATTGATGATCTTTGTTTTCTATTTTTCAGAGCAAATCACCACCCCGTTCGGTACAAGTCCAGCAAAGACCAATATTAATGACCAGACGCCAATTGACCGATCCCTTTGGCTCAGACGACGAGGAGGAGAATATTCAGGTCGTCGACGATAAATGGTCCCAATCGATATCCATTACGAAATCGCCTGGTCGAGAAGTCAGTAAACAGGAGATAAGACGTTTATCTTTATCTTTCGTTGGTTACACGTTAGCTTATTGAATCCGCAACGTAAATAAGAGCGTGGAACTGATGAGAAAATATATTAATCTTTCATTTTATTTCTTGAGCTTGAGTTTAAACAGGTGGAAAATTTTTTTGTACATGCAAATTTATAGGTAAAAGTTTAATTTCAGGAATCTCCGTTTCCGAACGATCGCAGCAGCCGTGGAAGTTCCGAATGCCGCGGCACATCGCCGTCTCACGGTGAAACACGCTCGCAACATGTAATTTTATTTTCACGCTCACTCTATCGTTCCTTCTCGTACTTATTTTTCTTTATTTTTGTACTTTTCCATCGTTTCCCAAAGTCGTAAAAAAAAACTTATAAAAAGCACTGAAAAAAACGTACTCGCTAGAAATAATATGTCGGTGCATTTTGCTCGCTCTCTTCCTGTATCTCTCGAATTTTTCATCTCGGTAGCCATTGGTCACTCGTCACGACGAGCTCAGAGAACGTGCGAGACAACTCCTCGAGCAGGCTAGAAGCCAATCGAAGACTCCTGGCATTGCCTCGACTGCTTCGAGCCCGGTAGAGGTACGAGACCATCTTAGCTTTTTATTTATTTTATTCATTCGTTCCATTATTATTTGCCTCTCCATTATCATATCACTTTTTTATGTTATTTTTTCATTATCTTTCGCAGAACTTTAAAGAGTTTTCTGTCGAAAGTTTATTCTAATTGCAATTGTAAGCACGTAACCGTTGACACTTTTTTTCTGTCCTTTCCTCTCATTTCTCAGCCGCAGAACGATGACGATAGACAACAACAGCTTCGAGAACGAGCCAGACGTTTAATCGCCGAAGCTCGAATGGGAGTTGTAAACGTAACTCCTGGCCAAATAAACGATGACAATAACAGCGACAGACGATCTATCGATGATCAGAACAACAGTCCCAGAAGAAGCCTAACACCATCGACTCCTGGTGATCGACTTAGTATAAAGGTTAAAAAACAAAAAAGCCCTTTTCATTCATTTCGGAAAATTCATCTCCAATTATTAATAAAACATTTGCTTTAGCGCATCGCTAAATATCACTAATTGATTAATAAATTGTAATTATTCCATAAGAATTAAAAGTAATTATTCTTTTTTTTCAATTTATACGAAATTTTGCAGTCTGAACACAATGGCAATGTTCTCGCAAACGCGAGTGCTTCTGAGGCGGATAAAAAAACCATTTCACCTTTGTACTCCTTCTCGAAAATCATGGAGAGAATATCACCGGACAAATCGAGCCCCGACAGGCATCCACAATTACGCGGTGTAAGAACAAGAAAAAAAATCTAAAATGCTTCCTGATTAGGAGCTCCTCTGACGATGGGGTTCAAAGTTTGAAAGAATGGAATTTTCTTTATTCATAAGACTTTGATTTTCATTTAAATTTCCAGTTGGGAAAAGACATGACGTCGTACATCCAAAACGAGCTCGAAGCGCTCGAAAGAGAACAAAGCCAGATAGACGTGCAAGCGGGAAAACTCGAGAAACAATTGCGCGCCGCTATGGAAAGTGACAACGAGGAAGAAACCGAGAGATTAATGTCTTTGTGGTTCACTCTCGTGAATAAGAAAAACGCGCTTTTGAGGCGGCAAATGCAATTGAATATTTTGTAAGTTAAAAAAAAAACGAAAATATTTTACTACAATACGGAAACCAAAACAAAAACAAAAAAAAACTATTCGAGTAATCAAATATTATAATTTAATTATAATTATAATTTACAGGGAAAAAGAGGATGACCTGGAACGACGATTCGAGCTGTTGAATCGAGAGCTCAGAAGTATTCTCGCTGTAGAAGAATGGCAAAAGACAGCGGAGCAAAAAGTACGAGAAAATCTTTTGTTGGAAGAGCTCGTATCAATTGTAAACAAAAGAGACGAATTGGTGCATCACCTCGATACCCAAGAACGGGCGTAAGTTGAAAAAAATTTCATGTTTTTCTCCATTAATTCCGTTCGCTTGAATGTTGACTTTTTAATTATTTCATTGTTAAATAAAGGATCGAAGACGACGACGAGATCGAGCGTGATTTATCGAGAGCCGGTTTAGCACAACGAAACAAAAACTGTGTGATACAGTGAGCGCTTAATGGACGAAACCGAGTGTCCGTAAGTTCTCGAGGTAAGCGAATTTCATGATTATTATTATTATTTTTTTTCTAAATAAAATCAACGACCTATATTTACAAGCATGAGGAGGTATGCTTTGTCCGCGAGAGTCTATCGTAAAAGTATGACGCAATGTGAAAGTAGAGGAAGTCGAGCAAAATATAAATGTAGAATGAAAAATAACCGTTACTTTGTGATCGACGAAGGAGACACGCAGCTTGTTTGATTCCTAGGTTCAACGTTAACAAAAAAAATTAAATTATTTATTTATTTTGCAGATTAAATGGTCCTATGTTGCTGTGGAGTTGCCAAAGAGCTAGGGAATACGTTGAGCTTCGCGAAACGAAACGATAAGAAGAAAACGAAGGAAACTGTTGTCAAAGGCGGTAGCTTTAAAAATTTCGTTGAATAATTGCGAGTTGAATATTTCGTTAGTTTTCTTTATTTTTTAGCGAGATAAATTTTTACGTTATAAGAATTGATCTTTTAAACGTCGGGAATATTGAAAGATCAATCTATCTCGAAGTTAAATTATTTTTAACGGGATATTAGCGCGTTAACCATCGGCTAAATGATCCATTGACATATGATGTTGTACTCAAACTCAGTGCCATACTCACGGGTGTTCCATGCTTTATTTTATTTCATTTTTATTTTAATCTTCGCGAAAAATGCTCGTCTAATTTTCATGAGTATTTTCGTTGATTTTATCGGTTATAGAGGATTTTGAGAATATTGACAAGTCGATCAAGCGGTGGAGGCGAATCGAATGATCCCATTAATCATCGCATCGGTGAAAAAAAAGCAAAAAAAAAAATTAATTATAGCTTTCCTTGCATTTTTTGATTTTTTCTAAATGATTTTTCATCCGACAGCCATTGTTGGGTCAATAAATTGCCTATCGACCAAGGTCTCGTCTCAAGACGGCTGTCGTCTCACTTCCTGGATCACGCTCTCTCTTAGAATTCATTTAAATAAATAAAATCGACGGTGCAGATCGTGCAGTCAAAAATCGAACAATATTTTTGTTTTTTAACGCTCATTAAGTTAAAAATGCACGTCAATGAAGACGAAAAAAATGACACTCCAAAGCTTTAAATGAGTTTCGAGCAATGACGATTAAAATGTACAAATGACGTTCGTAAAAAGAAAAGCAAACAAAAAAATCTATGCAAAAACAGAAGGCAATCATTTACGAATTTGTACTATACGTATATTTTATGATTGTATATATCCAAATTTGCGAAACTAATTTTTCGTTTCATTGATCCTCCCAAGAATCGAATATCAATGTTCTTCATTAAACAAATAATAATATTATCGATACTACTACTAATAATAATAATAATAAACATTAATAGAGATAACAATAATACACATCACAATGATCATTTTGATGATCGTTTTAAAATGCGATATTGAGTGTTCATTGGCTCCCATGCGGAAGGTTGCAAAAACGAATAATTCAATAACGAATGAAAATGCATATTAACATTATTTATTGAAAGAAAAAAAAAAATTGGCAACCCTTATTCACGAAATAAACGTGACTTTTAAAATGTCGTTCAATTAATTCGTTTTTGAACTTGATCCGAATTTTAATCTTGCACGACTGTGGAAAAACAAAAATTCGTTAAGTTGTCACCCTCTTTGGTTGTATTTATGAATAATGGTTGTATATCGACTCGGATTGCCGATGGTTTGACGATTTTCTTCTTAATTACCCCCAGTGCCTATATACTTTGTTTGGAAAAGAAAAAAAAAAAAAAAAAATGAAAAAATACTTTTTATGCAGTGCGAAAGAGAAAAATACATAATGACGATATGCGATGTGATTTCTTCGACTAAAACAATGTGTTTTCTGTTCGTTATAAGCATAAATATCCGAATGCCGATTTATAAGAGAATCTGCTGGGCAAATTTTGTACGTTACCTGCTTTACGAATAGAAGTGAAATTATATGACGACGAACTTGCTAATTTGTATTTAGTTGCAAATGCGAAAAAACAATGGTTCTCGATCGATTATGTTTGTAAATGTCAATAATAATTCTTGCCGACTACGTGAAATGCTGCAGTGTTTTTCGTTGCTTTTTTATTCGCGCGACTGGCTAGCGATAATTCGCTCTTGAATGCAATAATTATGCAATAAATATTGAAAAATATATAAACCAAGTGCTCCGGCGATGTTTTTACCATTTAATTTTCTCAATTGAAATTTTTTCGTATTGATTTTTTTTAGGTTTCTTTTAGGTTGTTTTGTACGTGAAAAAATGAGAAACTGATCACGTTAATTAATTATTATGCAAAATTAATAATAATGATTAATTATGCAATAAATGTTGAACTATATATATCAAGACTATGCTAAATTGAAACTTACGTGTATAATTAATTGGTCCCTCGATCAACGAGCATAAAAAATTAGAGAAGCATTATTCCTCAGTAGCAAAAAATCGAAGAAATTAATAATCACGTTCGAAACCAGTAGCAATGATGAACAAAAAATATGAAAAATTACTTAACGAGAAAAAAAGGGAACAGGATGACAGAACAATAATTATAGAACGAAAAGGTGTTCGATATACGTTTTATGAAGTAACATCTTACGTATGGCAGTGAGGCTATAACATATTTACACATTTTCATCAACAGGCTCACTTATAAATACTAAACTAAGGGAACGTTGTCGAATTTTCAATTTTCCGAGAAACCAAAAAAAAACTACGAAAATTCAACAACTTCGTTAATTCTCGATTACAACACAATTGAGGTGTGTCGCGTGTGCGTTAACGATTTCGAGATGATTTTTTTTTTTAATTCTTAGTGTCTCTTTTGGTAACGGTAACTCGTATTAGGGTTTTTATTTAGATATCTATACTATATATATTTTTAAATATCTTATATATATCGCTAATCGTTACCATTAATTCTAGTATTTGGTTCCACAAGAGAGCGTTCAATTTTTTCGTCTCTCCTTCTCTTTGGAATCCCCCCTAAAACGACGTAGTTATTTCATTCTATTACGCGATACTTCTCCTCGACATTTCCCATTCAAATCACAATGATTACTGCGTAATAATAATTTAAAAAATTCTTTAAGGACCGTAGAAAATTTCGAACAGCTGAAAAAGTATGTGGAAAAACGCACCTATTTCTCAAAGGCCACTAATTACTTGCAATTCTTATTTTTCTTTTTTTTCA
Organism: Campoletis raptor; assembly: GCA_948107755.1. Classification (NCBI taxonomy): domain Eukaryota; kingdom Metazoa; phylum Arthropoda; class Insecta; order Hymenoptera; family Ichneumonidae; genus Campoletis; species Campoletis raptor. Next base: position 15,279,461 of record OX403626.1, read on the forward strand.
TCTTTTTAATACGAAATTTCAGAATTTCGTCGATTTATATTTTCTCGACGTAGTTCGATGGGAAAAGGCCAGATTTTCCTCTCAGTCGTCCTTGCCACCATCCACCCTCGTCTGCAAATAAATATAAAATTCACCAGGTTTGAAAAATCTTTTTTATTCACGATTAAAATGGAGAATAATAGAAATCATAAAAATATAACTCACGTTCTTTGAGAACGTCGACAATGTCGCCCTCCCGAAGAGCCAACTCGTCGAGATCTTGAGGACTGTAATCGTATAAAACTTTGACCTTGGGCAGTGCCGGTGCAGCTGGTTTTTTCATCGGTGGAGGAGGTTTCGTAGCAAGATTCGACTGACCGTTCGTCCCCTCCGTTGCGGATAATCTATTTTCTGAAAGTCTTTTCACATCGCTGGGATATTCGCCACCTCCGATCGGTGGTAATCTGAAGGCTGAATGAACCATCGGTTGATTCGGGGGTGCCGGACCTGAAGGTGGTGGAGGAGCTCTCACTAATCCTGTTCCAAAAAAAAAAGAAAACGTAAAAAATAAAAACGATTGATAATACAAAAGAAAAGATTAGAAACAACTTTTCGAATTGAATATTTTTTCAATAAATTTCATACAAAAAAAAATGTGAAAAAATTTGATTTGAGAAACGAAAAATGAAAAAACGACGAAAATTTCAAAACAACGCGGATCAGTAGACAGAGAAATAAAAAGTAGGGAGTAAATATCTGTGAAAGAATAATATAATTTTTGTTTTCTTTCATGAAGTTTGAAATTTGTAATAAATTATGTAAAAATTCGATAATTGTAATGAACAAGTGAAAATAATTATAAAATAAAAAGTAATGATTGATAACCAATGTTTTTTTTTTTAATATCTTTTCTCAAAAGTGATATTTTTACCTCTAGGACCACCTCCAGGATTAGTGAACATTCCCATAATAGGAACACCACCACTGTTTATTTTGTTAGGTTGTTTATTTTGAGCATTGAGTCGTTGAGCCTGAACGGGTTGAACTTTGGGTCGATTTGGTGGTAAATTGGGTCGATTATTATTGGGAATGTGTTGTTGTTCCGGAGAGACTCTGGGTGCCGCTTTTGGTTGATGTTCGGGGCGAGCAGGTGGAGTTTCCGATTTGGCAGGAACAGAATTGTTGGACCAAATTTTCTTTCCACCATTAACTATCGCAGGATTAGTTGCAGGTCTCACGGGTGCTGGTCGCGTCGGAGGATTGTCCTGAGTTCTCGAAATTCCTTGAGATCGATAGCTTCTCCGGTTTGGATTTGGCTCTGTAAAAATAAAAACAAGTTTCATCGAAACAATTTGTATAAAAATCTTAAAAAAAAAAAATATATGCAATTTTACATTTATTGATATTTTGAATTCACTGGAAAAAGGGAGGCTTCGTAAATCGGATAAATATAAAAATACCGTACAACAAAATATAAGAAAACGTCGTAAAATTCTTACTCGAAGTATTGGGCAATCCAGGTCCGATACAAACGTTCAGAACTTTGCCACTTGGTTTGAGGATTTCTCGATCTCCGGAATCCGCGAGGAAAAACTTTAACTGTCTCGTACCACCACCTCCCCATCCTTCCTTCTTCACTTTAAATTCCAGGCTGGAGAAGTAAGAACGAGGTAAAATAAATATATATATATATGCAAAAATAGTATCAAACCGCGTGAACGATAAGCGGGACGAATTTACGAGCTCGGAAGTAACAAAGGCGAGCATAGAATAGGCCGATAGTACAATCGGTTGATACACAGATTGAAAACGGTAATTGAGCTTGAGAGAGACCTACTTGTTGCTGAATCTAATGTTCAATGGATGTCCCAATTCCTCGAGATACTTTTTGCTAAGTACCGATAGGAATTCGGTCTTGAATACGAGCTCGAGTAAACTCGCATAATCTTCACGCGTGTGAATTATCACAAAATTATCCTGCAACAAAAATACTCTTGATTCAATGAATAAAACAAAAAATTCTATTATATGAAAAATTTAATTAATTCAAATGGTGAGAGACAAAAATAAGCAAAAATATAAATTAATCCAAACGAATGAAAATCCTTCGTTTCTGCTAATGATATAAATGTTGAATAAAAAGTCGAAGACTACATTACAAAGTAACTGACCTGCAAAGTGCTGAGTGAAACGTGACTGATTTGTTCGAAAGAAAGTTTTCTTTTGACGACTTCAAGAATTCTGCCTTTTTCCGGACCCTTTTTAACTTGTTCACGACCGATGAGATATAAAAACTTGCCAGTGAGGATGAGATCTCTTCTGCACATCTGGGCTCGACGACACGTGAAGAAAGGAAAACAAAAGAGAAGTGTTAAAAATATAAAAAAACAAAGTCATGTGAATTTTTTGCAATTGTGGAACAATCGAATTTTTTACGAGTAGAAAAAATCGAGTTGTTTATTCGATAATAGTTGAGAGAGTATTAAAATAAAAACAATAACAATGCAGTTATTTTTACGAAGAGACAAAATGGATATCCGGTTAAATTCACCTTGAATCGTCTGTCGTACTTTTTCACGACTTCGGCGAACAAGACCTTTTCTCGCCTTCCCACAATGTTAGTAGTTTGTGAACGGCAATCCATACCGATGTAGTCTCCAACGAAGTTTCTATTTAAACTCGCTCGTCTTCGTTCCTTATGACCGTATAACAAATCCGCCGCTGCTTCTTTTTGCTCCTCCTGACGCTTTCGGGCGAAATACTTTTTGAAAGCTTTCTGTATTACACGGGCATACACATTGTACTTTCGATCTCGTGCTTCTTCCAACATAAAAAGCTGAAAAAAAAAACACAAAATCTAATTTACTCATTTTTATTCGAGGATATTTTCATTAAAATTTTTATTTATTCAAACTCAATCGTCTTACAAGGTTCGAGAATTGTGCTAATGAGAAAAATTTCACTACTTTTTAATCTTTTTTTAAAATTATAACGCAAAAGTATTTATTTAAGGGACTGTACACCTAGAAGGATAAAAAAATAGTTTTTCTCCCTACTATAAGGACTTATGAGTCCTTCAAAAAATATTAAACGAAAAATATATTAAAATAAAAATAAAATTAGAAAATTAAGAAAAAAAAAATCGCAAATTCTTATATATTGAAACGAGAAAAAATGAATCTTACACTTTCAGGAGCTTTGATGAATAATTTAGTGGTGCCGAGTTGATATTGGCTCCGATCGATGTGCAAACTAGCGAGAATCCTTTCGACACCCTGTTTTTCGTCCCCTTGCCAAACAGGCCAAGTTTCTTTGGTGACAATGGCATATCGGTGTAGAAATTTAGCGAAGGTTCGTCGATAAGCAAAGCCGGCTCTTCGGACGCGAATATTTTCCTTGAGACCGAGATATTCAATCTGATGTTTAACCCTCAGATGATCCCAATCTCGTGGTTTTTTCGTTTCGTTTGGTTTTATACAGCGAATATAATGAGGAGTACATCTCATCAATTGCGTTACGAGACGACTCGCCTGACTACGAATTTTACTTCCGGCTGTTGTTGGCCTTGACTTGAGGGTCTTTGTCTTTCCGGCATTATTTTCTGGCGGATACAACGAACGAACGAGAGAGCTAAAAAATACAAAAAAAAAAAATCTGGAATAATTAATCGAAGGAGTTTTTACTTCGAAAAAAAAAAATCATTTCAAGTGCCAAATAAGAATTATTTTAATTCTCCATTTGAAATAAAGTCGATTTTCTATGATTAATTCTCTCGACCGTCTTTTTCTTATGGTGACAAAAATAAAATGAAGGATCAAGACAAAAAAAAAACGATGAAAATTAATGAAAAACATACTTAGAACTTGTTTGCATGAGTTCGATAAGATCGAGGAAGAGAACGTCACGATTTTTATCGCAAAAACCGTCGACCGAATAAGAGACAATGCCCGCATAATGATGAATCGCAAAACCATCGCTGGTGCCATGAAAATGAGCATGATCGTTTGCCGCTCCGTTCAATTTCTAGAGAAAGAGAAAAATAAAATAAAACATATATATTTATCTACATAGAGACGTAGAAAATGAGCATTCTTGTAAACTCGTTTCGCTTTATGATCAAAACTGTCATTGTCTCCAAGCATTTTTTTGTTTTACTGTTGCACCGGATTGCTCGCTCGCTAATCATTTGGTACAATGTTTACGAGACAGAATAAAAAATGATCGTAGTGAAAATTTTGCAGGTCAGGGACCAGCCATTTGGACGAATCTTATCTCCGCATCACATAAATTTATTATTTTTCCAGGAACAAAAAAAAATATCTACATGCTTATACGAAAAATGAGTAAAATGATAAATTCAAGAGACAATATTAACGAATAATTGTGTATGAAGAAAAAAATAGGAATGTTATTCCATAAACAATAATTTCGAACGTAAAAATGTACGAGAAAGAATGAAATAATTATTTTCCAACTCTAATTAAAATCAGGCTTTTTAATAAACGAATTAAGTGATGATTACTTTTTGCAAATCGGAATCAGCTCCACTGCTACCGCCATGAAGAGTAGCGCAGACGTCATCGAGTACGAGAAACAATCCTGGAGGACGTTTTCCTTCCAGGAGCTCAACGACAATCGCGTTGTTGAAATAGTCAATAGGGGTCCATCGAATATGCTCGGCAACATATTCTTCCTGTAACAAAAAATTGTATTTGCAGCTGCGATAAAAAAAAAGCTGAATATTCATATGATTTTTTGATGCAAATTTCGAAGAAGAGTAAAAAATTGATTATAAAAATATAAGAAATTTTTGAAAAATCGTAAAATAAAAACTTGAATTATCGCTGCTAAAGATACAGAGCCTCGTACCGATAAAACAGTTGAATATTATTCATGAGCGTGTTTTAGAGATGGCGGAAGAGATCGGTGTAGAGAAAGAGAAGAAATGAGACCTCATGAAAGGCCTGGCGGGTTTCTTGGTGAAGTAACGAATGTAAAAAAAAAGGGAGTAAAAGGCGAGACGAGGACCCCTTTTAACGCGGTCTAGTTGTGCTCATTCGAACAGCCTGAAAAGTGGCTCACGATTATTATTATCTTTTCCTGTCTCTCTCCTTTTCTTTCCTTCTTTCTTTATGTCTCAGGGCTGTATGGAAAGCTGAGAAATAAAATGATGCAACCAACAGGACCGTGTGTATGTGTGTGTGTTAAATTACGCGTCACGTGTAACGCATATATAGTCGATATAAACAGAAGAGAATAAAAACAATGAAAATAAAAAATCAACAAAAATTTACAACAGTAAAACAAAAATTTCAAAAACTAAACGAATTTTAACGACGACAATGAATTTACTTTTGTCGTAGATATAACTACAGAATTTATTGTCCACAATTATTGTCAGTGGTTTAAAAAAAAAAATTAAAAAAATAAATTAAAACAAAAAAACATCGAAAAAGTTTCTTTTTCCACGCACGAGAAATAATAACAAAAAACAGTTTCTCTGGGTCTTTTTTACGTTGCCCAGAAATTTACAAGACAACCGCAACCACACTCGGTCGCTACGACACAAAGAACATCAGGACGAAGAATAAAAAAAAATAAAAATAAAAATAAAACTAAAGTTGATGAAAAAGAAGAAAAAAGAAATGTGTTGCAGTACCCACAACCTGATTTTAATGCCATGCAAGCTGGACATTTTTGCACGCTTCGTGATTCACACTGTCCTGCAAACGAATATAACAAAAGTTGAAGAAAAGAACAAATGGTTTTTGAAGGCACTGCTTGTACAGAATTTTGTCCCCATTTTCTCTGTTACCTTCTTCTCTCGTAACGAAACAAGACTCCAGAACCACTGACCGCAAGTGTCACTCGGCTCTTCCGGCCGTAGACGTTACGAAGATACAATCACATCAGTTCGATTCATCCGTTTCACATTCAAACCACGACTCATAGATGGAATTTTAATTCCTCTATTTATTTATTTTTGCCATTTTTTTTTTTTTTTTCATAACTGAAGAATAAATCGATCAATTTCGCTCGATCATTCATCTTACATTTCGTAGGCAAACATTTATTTATTTATTTCATTCTCTATTGACACACTGGGTATATTTGACCCGTATCGCACTTAATTCCCTTTAATCAGCAGCCCTTTGGTCGGTTTTTATTGAAAAAAATCAGGAGTACACTTCAAACATTCTTCAACACTTGTGCATCACAAAATTCCGAAAAATAGTAATGAAAAATGTATAATTATAGAAATTACGATAATAATGAAATATGGAAATTAACGATCGAGCAAATGGAAATATAAAATGAATAATAAAATGTAGGAGGGAGGAAAAGTGCAGCACGTTGGTCAATCGGCACAAGGTTGAAACGTCGATTATTCCAGCTCGAGGGAATCGAAGTATTGCACTAGTAGTAACGCCCCGTAAAACTATCGAGATCAGACTTTTAAATTCTTCGAAAGGTTTCAACCTTCGAGAAATCCCTGTTCCTCGCATTCTCTCGAGTGTTGTTTTTTTTTTAAAAGCCTAACAAGATGAATAAAAAAAAAAACAAAACAAAACAAACATGCTTAAGTGCTCATACTTTGCTCTCGTCACAGTGTGACGACGTTTCGTCTGTTTCAACGTGCGGGACTTCCGCCAATTTGGCCAAAAGAATACAGAGTTGCGCAGGTTGAGAGAAAACCCCGTTAACTCTCGTCGCTTCGAGGACAATTAGCCAACGCGAACGAGTTACGAACGAAACTTCGTGCGAAAATTCATTGTCCCGATCCTGACCCGAGTGTAACACTGATTTATATCTCTTCCCCAAACTCGCAACCAAATCCTTTTAAGCCCAATTGACAAACACGACGACGTAGCACGTGAAAAAAAAAAAAAAATGACGAAAGAAAAGCGTCAGGGAATATTTAACAACGATTTTCCCCCCAAAACAATTTTGTTTCTTTTGTTTCATTTTTTTTTATTTAATTTTTATGGAATACGAAATACTTGAGACTCTCGATTCACGATTACTTTAGAATTCATTAACGTGAAGGGTTACCATTCGTTGACACACTGGGTCTTTTTGACCCTGACTAATTTTTCGGCCTCACTTATCCCTATACGAGAAATATTTTCCAGGCTTATCAATATGTTTTTTTTTTTCATTTTGGAAATAGAATAAGTTCACTGGTTCGAAGAAATGTCTTTTTAGGAAATGTTGTTGAAAAATAGCATTACTTATGAGTACATCGTCGGTTTTCAGTCTCGTTAATATTTAAAAATAAAAAAATTATGTTTTTTTTAATGAAATGCTGACTTTGAAAAAATTCGAAGATATGTAAAATGTCTTCGAATAATTACATTTTTTTTTCCTTCGTCTTTTCACGATGCACACTTATTAAGAAATTTCAAAATGTACTCCTGATTCTTTTCAATAAAAATCGACGGTAGAGCTCCCGATTACAGACAAAATTCTAGGTCAAATTGACCCAGTGTGTCAGCAAAGGTTTGTGTGTGAAAAATTCTCTAATTTTTATAATGATATGACAATAATTAGTTGAAATACGTAAAAAAAAAAAGGAAAATTAAAGAATTATGTTTTATAAAAAGTGTAATGACACATTCGAACCAAGTATTATACTTTCCTCATATTTTTTCGGCATTATACTTTTCCGAGAGTTAAAGAAACATACGAATGAAAGATAATTTCGTTAAAACTAATGAGCGAGGCTTTCTTGTCGTGAAGAGAAGCAAACTAATTGAATCTTCCGACAGGTTGGTCCAAAGCTCGGTAGACAAGCGTGTGAAAATGAAAAAGAGCTGGCATTGTTGCAACGAGCACGAGCGAGAGAAAGAGATTAAAAAGTGGAAACAAATGAGCAAGAGAGATCTTTTGGGATAAGAAATCCGCGAGATTTCTGGGTTAATGTCGTACCTACGAGGAAACACGACACCCATTTCGTTGTTTTTATGCCCAATTTTTAAGCATTTTTTCTACAACGTAAAACAATGAAAACGTTTTTTTTTAACCGAGCGAAAACCTTCTCAAAATCGAGGTTGCATTTTATGAGATATTGTTTTTATATTTTATACGAAGAATCCTTTCAACCAACAACAATCGTGTAAAAAATAAAACTTACGTGTTCTCGATCGACTTTTTAAATGTCGAAAAATACAAAGAAAAACTAATCTTTGGCCTCTTGTAACATTTCGGCTATAATTTCATGAACATTTTCGAAACAAAAGGTTACGAGACTAATTACAAGGTCATACCTACAGAATTGTGTCAGGCAATGCCCTTGAAACGTTACGACTGTCTATACGAAAGCTACGATATAATTAAATAGATCGGATTTATAAATTAATTCTAATAAGAATGTTAAAGGACTTCTGTAAAAGATTTTTGACGTCCTGACAATCGATTTGATTGAATTTTCAATGATAATCAGCCTGGAGCGAATGGAGTAAAATATTTGGTGTTATTTTTAAATCGAAGGTGACCCGTCGTGTGTAATTTACTTTTTACAACCATCAAACCGTAACGCGAAAACGTTTAATTCGATAAAACCAGACGCACTTCCGGCCAATTTCCTATTTCATTGTAAACCGTTTTGCGATCAACTTTGTGTTTTTTCGTTGAACCGGAAATGAAAAAGAGTCTTTATTACCGAGTTCTCGTTAACTAAAAGTTTTGACAGTCGATTGAATTTATTTTCAAACAAAAATTCAATACGATAAACAGTGAAAACCGTCTGTCTTCATGTTTGGTTTAATCGATCGATGCAATTGAGCAATAGAACTTGAACGAAACGCTTGTCGGTTCAACAACAATCAGTTCAATACACTCGGGACCTGAAGGATTGAAAATCATTGGCAAAAAAAAAATAAAAATAAAATAAAAAAAAGGAGTATAAAATGACGAAAAGGAAACTTAAGGGGCAATTAAGTAGCAGTTGAGAAAAGAACCAGTCGAGAAAGATATGAGACTCGATTTTTTCAAGTCGTGCCAATATCGTCGCGGTGAAATTCCGTTCAGGGGACAGAAACCCGCGACGATGAGATCGTAATTGAGAGGACAATTATTGCGGTAGCTTCTTAATCTGACGCAGTTTTCCCGTACATATGAAAGGCGTTGAATGTAAAGAGTGGCAAAAAAATCACAGTTCGAAATCATCGGTTCAATGAATCGTAGAATACTGAAGAGAAAAGTTGTTGGTCATTTTTTCCTTGGATTAAAAGTTACTGAGATATTAATTAATACGTGACAGCGAACGAAGCTTTGGCTCCTTCCGCGACTTATCCTCGTAACAAACTAGTCATCATTTGCTAATTAATAGCAAAAAACATAGTCGAAGAACGTTTGTACTCGAAATTTTGATGATTTATATACCGATGATAAGTGCTGAGCATAATTTTATGGACACGGTATAGAAAAGTTAATCTTAAGGTAGCGTTAAGAATAGAGATATATGGAGCGGTTAGAAAGTTTTGCTTGATTCTATACAGCCGAGTTTTCGATGCCTGCACGTATTTAAACTCGACTGTCCCCGCGCGTATCTCGATATCGCTTTCATCGTGTGAGGTAATTCATGGCGTTTGATGTCCTCCGTCAGCATTTACGAATTTATTCAAAAAATGAGAAGAAAAACACATCTAACGAAAACAAAAGCACAGTTGCACTCAATTCATATTCGAGGAAAACGAGACATGATTTTTTGATAAAAATTTCAACCGCAGATGAGCTCGAGTTGATGAATAAATTCCATCCTTTTCATATTATTTTTTATTTATGTTTCATTCGAACTGATAAATTCTCCATCTATTTATAAGAAATTCTCATTTGTAGGGATTTTATTTATTTATTTGTAATGTAGAATCTGAATGATTATTATTTTATAGTAAATATGACGACGAAAAATCTATTTTTTATTCATAATTTTGTGCATTTTTTTAATCGTACTAAATTTTTTCGAATTTTTAATTTTTATCTCAGAAAAAACGATTGTCTAATTATCGGAGCCTAACACTGCACATTAATTTTAGGCTCTGGTTGCAGGAAAATTAAATTTCGTTGCATTCCAACAATGCAAACTTTATTATCACTTTTTTTCTGCCAATCTGCACGTAAACATACAAATGCAATTTGTGTTTACGAATAAATGTTTTGAAAAAAAAATGAATGTAAAAGAAGGAAATTGTCCCAAAGATCATGAAAGTCGATGGGAGACCAAGAAATATTAATGTTTCTGTATACCGAGGAAAATATAACAGAAAAGTGGTGGGAGATGGCGAGCAAGTACGGATGGATACCTCCTGCTTGGCTATTTCATTACGTTCACTCAATCCGTGAAGTGAACACCGTCCGAGAGTCGCTCTGACGGTTCTTCATATACCGCGCGAAATTATATTTTATAAAAAATCATCATCATCGAGATAATTGTATCACGTTCTCCGCGGTCTTAATCCCCTTTGCCCGTATTTGGCAAAATAACGATCTCGTTTCATCAAATCGTCTACTTCCATCAGTATTACTTAAAAACCAATAAACATTTATTTAGAATTCGGGGAAGAAAAAAAAACCATATATTTCTGGACATTTGATTTTATGGACCAAATGAAATTCGTACGAAAATCAACGGCTTCGAAATCTCTGATAATTAAAATGATTAATTGTTGTTCAAATACGTTCGTTCAATAAATTATTTTTTAATCGAGTGAAAAAAAAATTAGTGATATTCCCAAGGGATTTAAATCCAGTCGCAAGGATTTCAAGAATATCTTGTAAAATTACTGGTAAGTGGATAAATTCTTTGTGTCATTTTATTTGATGAAAAATGAAAGTTTATTGATAAGAATTCAGTGTTTTTTTTTTTTCTGTAATGAAAATAAAAATAACAAACAGGGTTTATCGAGGGATTTATTTAAACGAAACACATCCACCGATTTGTTGTTTTGTTGTTTTTAGTTGAAAAAAAAGAAGCAGGAAAAGTTATTTTTTTCTTGAGATCTTGAATTTCAACGTTAAGGAAGTTCATAAAATGGAAACGTCGGAATTGTGATTAAACCAAATTGGAGATTCAAGCTGGAGATGACAAGATTTAAATTGCTCGATGGCGCGAATACAAGAGAGTCTAATAATCGTGACAATGGGAAGAAACGTGTGCGTACAATTAAGGACGCTTGCATCACCAAATAATAGATTCGAGGACACCTGATATACGATAATTATTCTGTCATTCGTAAGGAAAAGTCTCATTAATATGGCTCCTTATTCTCGAAAAAAAATTTATCGTTCTTTCTTTTCCTTCGTATCTTTTATTTGTCGTTATATTTATTTTATTCGTCAATCTTGAGAGCTTTGCATGTTTATTTATTTAGTTCGATGCGACAAGTGTTTGTAATTTATTTATTTTTATATTTATGTATCGACAAGTGTTGGGCCACTGTAAAAAGAGAGAAACGTTTCGATTGTCTGAGTCCATTATTTAAATATGAGTTTAAATGCAAAGAAAATTTTGAAAAACTCTTTTTTTTTCTTCATTTGTAGTCGTTTTTCGGAAAAATTGAATGTTCGAGCCGTGATTTTTGGTCAAATATTTATTTATAATCTGTCGTAAAGATTACGAAAAATTATTTCATTATTTTCTACAAAAAAAAAAAACGAATTCGTTGCCACTCAGAAGTTCGAGAGAATAATAAAATTTCGATTTCGATTCACTTGACAATTTTGTTCTTCGCTAAAGAGAAGCACGCACGTCGTGATTTTATTTTCAAAGCAGAAACAAGAAGCGTTATTAAAAGAGTTATTAGAAAAGAAGAAAATAGTCGGTGATGAAAAAAAATCTTTATAACTCGTCTGCTCCGCTCAGTAGGTCACGACAAATTTCAAATGTTTGTTTTTGTTTTACGTTCGACAATTTTGCATTTCTTCGGAAAGGCACGCGCTCGGAATTTTTCACAAATGGAGACAAGAAACGAAATTAAAAGAGTGCTTACGATCCAGGCTCTCGGATCACATTTAATTTAAATTAACCTCCCGTAATTGCCTTCTCGAAATATTCAGCGAAAATATATTTCTTCTGTATATTCACGCAAAGTAAATTTTTTTATCTCTCATCATTGTTCGCTATATTTTTGTTTATAAATTCAGAAGAAACATGTAATAATAAAAACCAAAAATCTCCTTCCCGAGGAAAAAACTTAGACAAGTACATTTGTTTACCCCTGTTTCCATTTGTTGTCACAGAAATAAAAACGACCCAAAACAGTACAAATTTGTTTTTTTTATTTGTCAAGATCGAGCCAGGAAAATCAAGATTATTTCTATAAAATAACTGTACTCCAAATGACAAATAGAAATGAAAAACTTTATAAATATTATCGAAATCCCATGAAAAAAGTCTCCGAGTGAATGATCAACTTGGGCATAAAAAAAAAATTACTTTACAAATTTACAATATCAATAATAGGAAAAATATTTTATTGTCGATTGAGGATGGAGTATTAAAAAACAAAAATTAGTTGAGCATTGAAAAAAGTCTCGAAAATGTAGAAAAATAAAAATGGGTAAAAATAAAATCCATTAAACAAAAATAAACTGTCTCGAACTGAGTGAACTATCGTTCGTTCGGTTCGATAATTAAAGCTTCAATAATACCCTCGTTCGAGCAAAGCGATCCGCCAATTGAACAAAGCGCTGATAATTATACGCCGTGTCTTATAATTCGGCCAATTCGATTAAACCAATTGTAACTTCCGTTCGTCGATCAAGCATCTCCAATTACAGGCCAATTAGTTCATTAAATAGCATCGTAATCAACAGATCATGAAACAGATTAATTGACGTGTCATTTAAATAACAACAAAAAAACCAAAAAAAAAAAAAACATTCGACCAAAAGTGTATTCAACTTTTTTGAATATATTGAAAATTTATCAAAAACATGACGATTGAAAAATCTTCAGTGAGAATCCAATGAATTTTGGGAATTATAATAATTTGGATGCAAAAATATGGACAAATATCTTTTTGTTTTGTATTCTCGTTCAATTTCTCAAGAAATATATCAAAATTTCGATAAAAATAATAAGGAAGACAAGCGTCGACACCTTCCGGTATATTTTCCCTCCACGATGAGGAAAGAGTACGTGACAATTTTTTTTAAATTCAATACCCGTGGAGATACTACTTTGAAAAAACACAAACACGTACGTAGTTGACGAATTTCTATTGTCTGATTGCAAAGTGAGGAAGGGGACGACAAAACGTAGTGCGTGTGCGTTACACAAAGTATGAAATTTCTATCTTCGCATATTCGTTCACGTTTGTGTTCCTTTCTTTTTTTTTTTCTTTTTCTTTTTGCGCAACTAGGAAGTACAATAGTGAGAGCTCTAGCGAGGGAAACGTCGAGAAATGCATCGTCTATATACGTAAACAAAATCCATGCTAGAATCAGGCACAAAAATAATAGCAAGTGAAGAATAAAGAAAAAAAACTTAAAAAATTGCAAAAAAATGAAAAAAAAAAAAAAAAAAATTCTGCAATTATATCGAAGGATTTGGGAATCACTGTAAAATGGATTCAATTTTATATTTAAAAAAAAAAAAAACAAGAAATTGAAACGTTTTCTGAATTTGATATTTTTTGGTGAACAAAAAATTCATTTTTATTTGAATTATAAAAATTCTCAAAATTTATCATCATTGGAAAATAATATTATTTAATTTCGAACGAAAAACAAATTTAAAAACATAAAGAATCATTATTTATTCTTGTGCTTGGTATTGTTATATTATTTACGTCTTTAATGATCGATTTTATTTTCCCAATCATCCAGGAATGGGAACACGAGAGAGAAAGAGCTCGAGTAACAGCAGAAGGTCATTAATCAAAAGTTGTAATAAGAATAAAGGGTGCCAATTAATTCGACAGCAAAGCAACACGGTGTCCATATCTCTTTGTTTTGTGTGTTATTCGTATTGTTGATCAAAATACAAGAATGATAAATTATTGCTCGGCTATAAGAGTGATTAATTACCCGAAAAATGATCATTGACGTTATATTTACAATTATTAACAAATTAAATGCACGTTTCCTATTAAAATTTGACGCAGAGAGGGAGAAATATTGAAAAAGCGGTGCATTGTGGATTCGACGTTATTCAACGAAACACAATTGCAATCAGAATGATGAAAAAAGTGCTAATTAAATGATAAAAAAAATCAAAAGGTGAAAAAAAAATGATAATTTCGAAAATTGACGAAATATAATGAGTTTTTTGTCGTCACAATTAGTAGAAATTCGAAAAAAGATCGATCAGTTGGTGTTTAAAAAAATAATAATCAACTAACAACGAGCGTTATTCAATCATGAAAAAAAAAGATTGGAAAAAAAACGTAAATTCGAAGAAAAAATTAAATCGCTTTCGATTCGGGGTGCAATTATGAGCGAAAGCGTTTTAGCGCGAATTTTTCTCAACCGTTAATTTGAGACTGGCACGCGTGACCATTAGAATAGGAATTAGGCGAGCTCAACAATTCCACTTGATCTTTCACTACTGATAATATTACGTTTTATCGTTCCAAGCCATGGACAATAATAATTCACAGTGGATTGCTAAGGAAAGAAGAGCTTCAACCTATTCCCTAATAAATATATATATAGAAACTCGTCGAAGAAGAGTAACAGGACAAGAAACTGACCACACAAAGAATATACATATATATATGAAATATAACGGGAGTTCTCGAGCCTTGACCACTCTCACTTTCGTTGCACGCGCTTTTGCTTCTTTTCCCTAACCATATCGAGATCGGATTGAAAAAATGCCAATAAAAATTTTATTCCCAAGAATAAGAGTCTCAAAAACGCTCTAATTAAATTTTTAGCCCATAAATTAGTCCTTGCGTTCAATTAACTTGAAATTTAGTGATCGGTAGTTTTTGTCACATCAGTAGTTACGAAACTTTCCACGAAATTTGTGATTGAACATTCATTGTTTCTTTATTTAAAAAAAAAAAAAAAAAAAAAAAAAAAACACAAGCGTGCGAAAAAGTTTCAACCAAATTCTATAAAATTCGTAGTAGTTTAGTAAAAAATTAATTTTTTATTTTTCAAAAAGTACAAACTTCGTGAAATTTTTATTTACACGTGGTGTCAGTACGATTAACAAATAATTGCTGTTTATTTTTTATTTTTTATTTACATTCATCAATATCCCAGAGACCATGGAGAACCAAAATCCGATATTTCCCGTTGAAATAGTAGTTAAAAATTAAAAAAAAAATAAAAACTGCAAAAAAAATTTATTGGACGATGTCAGTTTCATTATAAATTGAGCCTAAAACAAAAACATATCCAAAAAAATGTGTAACTTGTGAAATCTAATGACTCAACAGGATTTGAATTAGCAACATGACAAAATACAGATTTTTTCTTTCGAAGCGAAAAGACGGAGATAATATTGATTATGAGACTCGAACTGACTCGTAAATTTCGCTTTTGTCAAGAGTTTATGATTATTGTTAGACCGCACGGAATTTCAATTATATTTGGTATCGTCACATCAGCTGGTTCAATAAAGCCGAATAAACAAATGTATATAATAATATAAATATAAATAGAAAAAAATATGTTTAATCTTCGAGACTTTCCCGGAAACTGAGAATCGTTTATTCTCACGCTGAGAGGACGCAAACCTCACGATTTTCCGCGCCGATAATGAGACACGAATAGAAAAAAAAAAAAAAAAAAGAAAAAAAATTAAGGAAAACGAGAAAATAACATAGGAAAACTGTTGAGAAGTTATTCAACCTCCTACAGGCCGGGAGCAGAATCATAAAAAGCCACCAGACTCGAAGAAAAAATAAAAAACACTTATTAGCTGCCCTAACATTTCCTATAAAAAAAAAAAACGATGAATTATAGAACAAAAACGAAATGAATCATTTTCGTATTTCGAAATAATTTCGAATCATCAATTTTGAAGAAAAATAAAATAAAATCAGCGAAATTCTCCATAGAATATAAAAAAATAAATATTTCGATTGTATTTCAACGATTTTTTTTTTTCTTCGGAGGGGAAAAAAAAAAAGTAATAATACAAAACACAAGCACGTGGATGAGAATGGAGAAAAAGAGTGTTTACTACGTTCACTCGTTCACGTTGAACTCTCTCACAAGTTTTCAAGCCTGTGTTGAACGACAACTCGAACGAACGTACGCCACTCGGTTACTCGTTCATTTTCTTATTATTATTATTATTAAATATATATATATTATATATTATGTATAGTATATATCTATAGATATGTATAATGTTCCTTTCGCCTCTGAGAAGAGAACCTGTTAGTCGGCACGATATCGGACAACATTTAGTGGCGTGGCGGAGCGAAATTGCAACGATTGTAGCCACACCCACCTCTCCCTTCACGATTCTTGTCTATCGGTAAGCGATAATCAAAATTTCCACTATACTTGTGGGAGTTGATGAAAAAAAAAATAGAATAAAAAAAAGTCAAGCAGAGACAGACAGGAAGAAACAGAAAAACGAAAAGAAAACGATTCAGCAAAAATCGAGACCGAGAAAGGAAAGAAAAAAAAATAAGAGAGAGAGAACGAGAGAAAGGTGGAAAAAGAGGGAGGAGAGATGGAGAACGGGAGCGAAAGAGAAGCAGAAAAAGAAGAAAAACAGCGTGAGGAAGGAGAAGGGAAAAAAGGAGGGAGAGAGAAAGGTCTTATATGAGGCGGAAACATTTATATATGTTGCTATGTACTTTTAAAGCCACATGTACAACATTATTCCAATCTCTTCCGCAACACTCGTCTTTTGGGACACCCGATATGATAAAAAAATAAATAAATAAGAAAAATACTAAAAAATTCATTATAAAAAAAAAAAAAATACAACCGGTGGCTAGAAAAACTTTCACTGTCTCACGAATCATTTAATTTCACAGGGCAAGTTAATTAAGGGCGAAGAAAAAAAAACTAAAACAATTAACGCGTATTCAATCGGATGAAAAAAAAAAAAATTGAATTATTGTTTTTTTTTATCATCGTGTTTTGTTGAACTTTGAAATTTAAATGAAAATGATTTTTGTACTTTTTTTTTTTTTTTACAGAAAAATGAGTTTGAAATTGAGCTGCAGCTTGACAGCTCTGCTCACTCTGTGCGAGCTCACACTCTCATCCATGGTTTTGCCCAGACCACCTTCGTCTCCTAACCATTTACCTCATGAAACCATTCATCTTAATAATGGCAAATTTCATGATGAAAAAGCTATGTACAGCGTCGTACAACTCAACACTAACGTCGAAAAACCAAACACCGATGGTTACAGGTATTTGAAAAAAAAAAAAAAAAAACAAAAAAAATGTTAACTTCCGATAACATTGTTTTAAAGTATTTATTCAGGAATAATTATTTACTGGATTTATGGAACGAGACGTTTCTCATTTCTGTCAAAAGAATCCTTTCGTTTAATACGAATTTCGATAAAAAATATATGAAATATTAATCTTTGATTGAAAAATAAGAAATAATTCAACTTTAATTTGTTTTTTAATCAATAGAAGAAACTAAGAATAAAATTGACGAATTGCAGGTTATTGGAGATCGAACTCGGAGGCATAGAGGACGTTGATGAGTCGAACTTACAAGGTCTGGTACGAGCAATGTTAAGTTCCGATGACAATGAGGCAGGAGGAGAGCAAGGAGAAGAATATGTAGAAAATCGATCAAACAGAGGAGACGTGAAAAAAGCGATGGAGACAAAGCCCGAGCCAGAAGTAATACCGAATTCGATATTGGGCGTTCGAGAGATCGGTTTGTCAGGAAATTATCGAATAAGTGGAAATTCGAACGATTTGGAGGAGAAAAGAACGTTGTTAAAGCCACCAGGAATAAAGGATCGTGACGAAAAGTTGTATTACTTGAAAAACAGGAGTCCAAAAGTGGACGTCGAAGTGCGAGGAAATAGCGGAAGTTACGGGGGTGATAAAATCGTTAAAAAAGTATCGAGTCAAATGTCAATAATTCGTGGTTTCGAGCCGAGTGTGAAACCGAATAATTTCTTTGAAAAGACGAAAAATCGTCGTCCCAAAAAATATGACGGATCATCAACGAGGAGACAAAATTTAAATAGACTTGAAAATGTGGATAATTCATCGAGCGGACGAATTGATGGTACGATTGATTACGAGCCAAGACCAGATCGAGCGAACGATGAATCAACCACTGAAAATATGTCCGTCACATCGAGCGAGCTGCCCAAACAAATTCCAACTCCGCCCAGTCGTTTTTTCAATAATTTTCACGTCGCCCAAACAACTCCTCTACAAAAGTATTCCTTAAGAAGGACCGACATCCTTCCTGGCTACACTTACGCTTGAAAAATTATTGAAAAAAAAAAAAAAAAAACATTATTTTTATAAAAAAATAAAATGTAAAGTTGTAAATAGAATTTTCAGATGCTGTATTTTTGAATTTCGTAAAATAGTGTTAACGTCACGAATGGTTTGACAGTTTGTGCTAAAATTTTCCTACGAAAAACAAAATTTGAAAATTTTTTAAAAGTTTCATTTGTTTTTTTTTTTTTTAATATTTATTCTTTCATTTGTTCCTCATTGTTCGTTGGTTTTACTTGGAAAAGTGTTACGAAAAATTTTCCATTTGGAATTTATGTTAAATAGAATTCCAGTTCAGTAGAAAAAATAATAATAAGTACTTTTGTTCCAATTTAAATTGTTCTCGGAAAATATAGTGAAATACTAAAAAATTTTAAAGTTCTTTGAATTATTAATATTAGCGATGATACCAAAATGATTTTTATTTCTCAAGATTTTCTATTATTTCATAAAAACATTGATGAATGTTGTGTATCAGAACGAAAGGTAAATCATTTTTTTCCATGCTTCTTTATATAGTTCAAAATTATTTAAATTAATGCTTCATTCAGGCATCGAAGATTTTTAAAAAATTAAAATCTGTACGTATATGTAGCTTATTGCAAGGATTTTATTTTTCTGCCCAAATTTCCATTCCTTCTCTTTTCAAGTATTTATATCGAGTAATATATAAAAATCAATATGAATTTAAAAAAATGATGTAAAATAAGAATTAAAGATATTTGTATTAATCGTAAAGTTGTAATTTTGTACAATAAATATATTTAAAGAAAATTTGAAATATTATAATCGTGCACTTACCTCAAAGGAATGTAAAGTTTTTTAAAAAATTCGACTCTTACCTGCTCAGCTTTGAGGGTCAGCTCGATGAAAATTTGCTGAAGTTTTTCGTTCACGAAATTAATACAAAATTGTTCGAATCCATTTCTTTCAAAAATTTCAAATCCGTAAATATCAAGGATTCCAGTCTCGTAGCCTTCCATCGTAGTTTCCATGGCTGAATTGACTCGCTAAAAAAAAAAGTGTTAATTCGTTAATAAACATGACTTTTTAGGGAATAAAAAAATCGAAAAAAAAAAGCAATATTCGAAACTCACTTTGACAAGATAATCGAAGAGTCTGGCGTAAATGTCTTTGACGAGTGCATCTCTCGTGTAAAGCGCCTGTGCGACGTTCAGCGTAACGTCAACGCTTTCGGACTGACTTCCCCATTTGGACTCAAATTCCCTCGAGGTCAGCTTGTGCGATAGCTGCTCGGACGAGATCTCGAAAAGAAATGCCGGAAATTCGAGACCTGCATCGTCAACAAAAACAATTCAATTAATGTTTTTTATAAATTTATCATAATTTCTCTTATTGACAAAGATGAATATTTTTGTAACAATAGCCTCGAAAAATTTGAATAATTTATATTCGCAGGATTCCAGAGAGATATGCAATTCGGTATTTTTTTCTGTTTTCTTTCAATAAATTTCAAATTTTCTCATCGAAGAATAAAATAAAAACAATATTTCAAAGAAAATACAAGAAAATAGAAGAAAACAATGAAAACTAACATTTCATATCCGCAACTTGGGAATAATTGCCATTCTCCTTAAAAGTGACGTTTCCAGTATGAAGAATTCCAGCAACGAGCCTGAGTATATCGGTTACTTCTGAATCCTTGATTCCCATTACGCTTAACGCTGAAATCAAATCAAAC
This sequence comes from Campoletis raptor, assembly GCA_948107755.1. Lineage (NCBI taxonomy): Eukaryota > Metazoa > Arthropoda > Insecta > Hymenoptera > Ichneumonidae > Campoletis > Campoletis raptor. The sequence continues at coordinate 15,299,544 of OX403626.1, forward strand.
AAAGAATATTTCAAAGTCATTTTGCTTTGTTTTCAAGAATTTTTACAAAGAGAGAAAAAGAGAGAGAGAGAGAGAGAGAGAGAGCGTGAGGACGAAGAAGGTTCGAGGAAGAGGAAAAAACGTGGTGAGTATACCTTTCAGGGTCTCTTGGAAGTCTCGCGCGTCATTTGTACCGTCGACCTTGTGATTTCCACCATAACTCAGGTAGGTATAATAATCAAGATCTGTCAGGCCAAAATCATCTGAGAAAAAATGAGAAATAAGAGTTATTAATTAAGTTAATTTCTCAACTTTTAATTATTGACAATTTACCAATAAAAATGATACAACCGTCAAATTTGATGAGTAAATAATTTGTATTATTCTTTGTGAGAAGGTAAAAAAAAATCAAAAAATTATTTGGGAAAGATAGAAATGAAAATTTGAATAAATTACAAAGAAACCATGAATTATTGATAATTTACAAATAAAAATTATTTTCAAAAATTAATAAAACAATGAAGCAATGAAAATTTCTTTTATTAATATGAATAAATTGTTTCATCATTTTAATGAAAGAGCAAAAAATGTAATAAAAAAAAAGAGAATAACTTGAATCGAATGACAGTCTCGATGAGTCAGAATTCTTGCTATTATCGTCATCGGCGTCCGCAAAAATGAATAATGTCTCAGAGCATCTAACAATGACTGGTTATAGAAGAAAAAAAAACCCCCGAGATTCTGACAATTACTCACTTTTCATCTGCTGATTCGCTCCGGTCGCTAGTTGATAGAAAATATGAAAGTTTCTTTCTCCAGGATTGTGACAAGTGACCCGTGACTTTTCCAATAAGAAATTCGATACTTTTCCACCGCTTGGTTGGCCGCCAGGTCCAAATTGCATTTCAACGTATTTTCCCTAAAAAAAATTTCCGCAAAATAGTCAAGTTTTTCAATGAAATTTGAACTAATTGATAAATATGTCAAAAACTATTTGAACAACTAATTAAAAAATTGCGAAAAATCAAAGAAAATGTTGAATGAAAAAATACGTTGAATTTTTTTCTTTTCTTTTTCTTTATTTCGTTATTTAATCTTTCGTCCGAGATCTAAGAGAAACTTTAAACCGTGTCATGGTTTTTATGTCTTTTCAAACTCCCCCAATTGGGCATCTCGTTACGCCTTAGCTTTCGTTCGCCCACGTGCTTTTCGAGGCCTCAAAGAACATTTTAAAATCACCGTAACGAGGTTTTCTGGCACGAGTCTATTCCTATTTTGGTTCGTCTTACAAAACAAAGAATTTTTTCCCACCAATTTCCAAACGAATTTATATTTTCAAGTCTACTATACAGAAAAAAAAAATGACGAACCAAAAATCATAAAAAGTAAATTAACATTTCGTCTTAATTAATTTTTTGTATAAACGTCAATTTTGAAATGAATTTGCACGTTTTTTTATATGCAAAAGTCCTTGATATCGTGATGACAAATTATTTTATTATTTCCCACAAATTCAATTGTAAAAAATTCATTAATTTTCTGTTTAAAAACGAACGAAACTTAATTCGTTAAAATTAATCAATTAAAACTTACGAATCTGCTGCTATTGTTGTTCCGCACAGTTTTTGCGTTGCCAAATGCTTCGAGAAGAGGATTCGACTCGAGTATTACATCTTTTACTTTCTGGACTCGTTCGCCACCCCCGCTTACTCTTGCTACATACGACATTATGTATTTTGCAGCCACTGTTTTTCCTGCTCCGGATTCTCCGCTACAAGTCATTACAAATAATTGTTAATAATATTTCATGTGAATTTTCATGACGTGTTAGCAAAAATCCACGATTAAAAAAAAATTAAAACTATGATTATTTGATTGGTACATTGTATAATGTTTGCATTGAAAAATTTATTTATACAATTGATTAAAAAATATTGATATTAAAAAAATTTTATCACCTGATAATGACACATTGGCTTTCGTTATCGATGAGCATATTTCGGTACATGTCGTCAGCAAGGCCATAAATGTGCGGTGGATTTTCGTAGGGCGCCTACAAAATAATTAAATGCAAATGATTATTCAAAAATTATTTTAAAATTTGGATCGATAAGAATTAATGAAATTTCTTTCTTTTTTTTTTTGCCAGCAGAGCCCAAAATAAAAACTAAATGAACGAAGAAAATTGAGACAATTCGAAATTAAAAAAAAAAATTGTGTACAAAAATAATTAAAAGTTCTATAATTTAATTATCGTAATCAATTGTGCTTTTTATTATTGTAATAAATCATGATAATTATTGAGTATTTGAGATGGATTTATTTCATTGTTTTTGCGACTAATAATATTTTTTTTTTTTATGGTCCGATTATAAAATGATAATTGATTGAATTATTACTCACAGCACCCTGATAAATCTCGATTTCTTTATCACCAAAGTACGGCATCTGTTTGAAAGGATTAATGGAAACGAGAACGGGACCGATGCATGTCTGTATATTGTTAAGAAATTATTTTTCTCAAATATTTACTAATGCCCTAATCTTAGGTCCAAAAATTGAAAAAAAAATAATAATAATAAAAAGTTTTCCTACAGTTTTCTAAAATGTCCAGAATGTCCAGAAAAATCAATTTCGAAAAAGACGAAAAATCCAAAAGAGAGTGTCATAGAAAATTCAAAAAAGTCGTTCGAAAACTAAAAATTCGACAAATATCAAAAAATCAAAATAAATTGGAGGAAAATAGAACGATATTTAAAAAGAAATTCGAATATATATCGAAACACGTGGGTGAGGTTTGGAGAACGATTTAAAAAAAAACTTTTAGAATTTTGGCACTGGCCCAATATTTCAATAAAAACTAACCAAAGTTTTAACTGCAAAATCGCAATAAAAATTTGAAACTTTCAGAATTTTCATGAAACTCAGTCGCCAGACTGACAGAGTAATAAATACATTTTTTTTAAATAATTCTTCAAAATCTTTCCTCGTGCTTCCATTCGATTTTATTAATTAAAAAAAAAAAGTTTTTTTAAATATATTTAAATGTTAATCAAAGGATACAAATATGTAATCGTCCATATATCTTTTTCGAAGATTCTCCATAATGGCGTCTTCGGTGACTTTTGGTAGAAGAACCATGTCGTCCACCCCCGTGACTCGGACATTTTGACTCTGCCAGTGATAAACCTGAAGAAGAAATAGAAATAATATCAAGCTAAATTCCAGAAGAAATGAAATAAAAAAATGAATTAAAAAGTAAAAAAAAAAAACAAATGGGAGCAAAAAAATTAGGAAAAGAGAGTTCTGCAATGAGCACAGACGTTGCTAGTTGCATGATAAACATATACGTTCAAATAGTAAACACATATATAAGGAGAAGAGACATTTCCACGGCTGGCTGATCTTTCCATCGGTAAATGGCACCGAGGACGAGCGAAAAATTCGCAATGAGTATATATTAAATATATATATATATATATAAAAGAATGGACAAAAGCAAAGTACGTAACGTTCGTGAATGTGTCGGAGCAACGAACTTTTTACACTCCTCTGTTCGCTCATCCGAACTTCCGTTTTCACAGTACAATCAACCCCCGTAAAAATAAAAACAAGAACAAAATTTCTAATTAAAAGTCAATTCGTTCAAAATCAAAGAAATCGAGTCATTTTTGGATTCAGCTGCTACTCGTTTCACAGCTGTTGATATTTGTTGTTTCTCTTTCTATTTCCTGCTACAGGAAATACATATATCCGAGCGGTTTTCCAAATATAGAAAATAACTATTTCGCCTCGTCCTCAAATGCATCGCGAGAATGAATGTTGATTTTCGAAACAAAAACGAGGAAGAAATGTGTCTCGTCGAGATTCCGCCGACGTCGATTTATTCAATGGGGGGATTTATCGTTCCGTTGAGCTAATTCGAGTCTCATGGAGCTCGGAAATTTGCCGGATGTCAGACGGAATCGTGTAAATAGTACGAGAATCCGAGCAGAGAATTTCCGTCGTCGTATTGAGAGAAAGAACGAGGACAGAAGCGAAAGACAAAAAAAAAGAGAGGAGCACGTGTACACCGAAATCTTGGACAGCACTAGCGCCATCTAATGCACTTGGTCTGTACCTCTCAGTCTCTTCCCCCCCCCCTCATTCCCCCTGTCGTTCTTCTGCTTAGCGACCTTTTGAAACCCGCGTGAACACGGCAAACTTCGTGTTTCCACAACGTGACAAAGATTTCCCGTTATGTCTCGCTCGGTAGATTTTTTGTAGAAAGAAAAAAAAATGGAAACAGCTAAAACTTACGTTTTTCTTTCTTCATATTTTATCGATAAAATTATCACAATTTCAGATTTTTCGCAAGGAAATTTCAAAGAAGGTTAATTCAAGGTTTTTCGATCTTGAAGGTTAAGTTTATATTTTTCATTATTATTTTGAAGAGGTAAAAATTGACCAAGTTGTTGATGTTGTCAATTGTGTCGACGTAGTTGTACGTGAAAAAATAAGAACGAAATATTTCGTTCATTTTTGTTTCCAGAATATAGACAAAGCGTCGAAACTAATCAATGAAAAATTAACACTTCATTTTTTTTCAACGTTTTATCATTTATTTGAGCGAGCAAAATATAACTTCTCTTCGCACACAACGGAAGTAAAAAAAAAAAAAAAAAAAACAGTGTAATTTTAAATAATTATATGTTGCATTTGCATAGCACGAAAATGTAAATGTTATTTTATGACAACAACGACGATTCACCGTAATAATTAAAATTACTCAATGCGTCATTCTCATGTATAGAATTCATAAAACAAAGTAACCGCAAAAACTTACTCGATTATAGATCGAAGAGATAATTGAAAGCCGAAAAGATTAGATAAAATAAAAAGCACTCGCGCGTATTTTTATCTCGTACAAAAACCAGAGTTACTTAATTGGAAGGTCGCTAGAAGATGTGAGATTTCAGTAATCTTTTGACAACTCCGTTCCATTTTGCAGTATCGACCAAATTTGACAAACAAAATCTTTTTTATCAATGTCTCAATTCGACCGAAAAGTTTTTTATGTCTCGGTCTTGCGATAACATAACCTCGTTCTCGAGACTCGCGTAAATAAACTTTACCTCTAATGTCCGAATGTCAGAGCAACGTTAAAATTATGACATTACATTAACTCGAGTGAAATAGCAGAAAAAAAATGGGTGGAAAGTGAAAAAAAAAAAAAAATTCTATTCATGCTCAAGCGGAGATTCAACATTTTGTAAATCACGACAATGTTCCTTGCTTTAATACAAAATGTCGACACAATGCGAGCAATGAAAGTGCCCGCCCTCGCATTCAAAAGTTCCACCGTGACAAAAGAGACGACGAACGATGTACAAGACATTCTAATAAAAAATTTAAAAAATTTCACCACGTAAGAGCATTTCATTGAAAACAAAAAAAAATAAAAAAACAAAAAAAATACGAAAATATAGTTCAACCCCACGACTGCACAATCATTTTCACAGCAACTTTTCAACCGCTTGGTTCTCGAGCTTAAAACTTACAAGGTCTCACTTATTTATTTATTTTTTCAGGTTTTTCATAATTAAACTTTTATTCCAAGATCGAATATCGGTTTTTTCTGATCTACATAATTGTTGGGACATTTATAAACGTAAAAAAAATAAACAATCATTATTTGTTAATTCGAAGGATATCGAATAATAATAAATATTCGAATTCCGTACTTTTGCATGAAAAAAATTAATTTTCTACAAAATTACTATGTACACGAAGTTGTCAATTTATTCACAAACTCAATACACTGCAAAGAAGTCTACAGAATTTTTTCCAAATATTTCATACCGTGGTTTTTGTTTTAAGAAATAAGAAAACTGTTGATTCCGAATTTCCAAAATTCTAAAGTTGAAATTTGTGATCAGCGACCTCAAAAACTCCCGAGTACCAAATTTCAAGTTAATCTGTCGTTCATTCGTCACCTGATGGGCGAAAAATAACGAGAGAGAGAGAGAGAGAGAGAGAATCAACGAGGAATCAGGATCATGAATTTTGCTTGTGAAAATATATTAAATAGTTTGCGTTATTACCAAATGATGAAAAAACAGAATAATTTGATCTTGAAAAGCCCATATATGATTTATATGTATACAGTCATCAAGGAAGATTGCTGCCTCTGGTTGTGCACTCGAGACACACACGCCCCGGGCTGTCTCATCTCTTCCTCCGGTGGATCTTTTATATCAGCATGCAAGAACACGCTTTTTAGTCGCAAAGATTTTTCGTTCCCTTTTTAGTTTTTTATTTTATTTTTTTATTTTTACCGAGCGACTCGAAAACACCACATTGCCTCTCCGAAGTCTCTGATCTTTTTTTCCATATAGCCTCGTGTACTTTTTCTTTTGATGCATGTTAATTTTTTTTTTTTTTTTTTTCAAGTGCCCGAGAAGTGTCTAGTTGAAGAAAAAAAAAGAAAAAAAATGAAGCTACTGAGCAACACTCAGAGATTTTAAATGGTTAAAAAATCGAATAAACTTTTTCGTTTCTTTTCTGTTGATATGTAATTCGGACGATCATGAATCAGGACAAGGTCATCGCGATATCGAACTTCGCCTCAACGCGCTCCCTATTGACAAGTGTTGTCAAAAGTCTGTTTATTTCGCTCGAACCTCAAGTACGGATGAGACTTTTTTTTCTTACTGTCTCCACGTGTTCTCAGTTAGTAACGAGAGATGGCACTTTAGTGTTTGCCACTAAAAACACTCGTGGCAAGGCACAAAGCACTTGTACGAAAACGAGGAGGAGTGAGGGAAAGAGACTCGACAGTATCGTATCGAGCGTACGATCGATCGGAAGCGCTCGAAAAGTCTAAGGACTGTCGAAGCATCATTGTCGCTTACTACAGCAAAATTCTACATAGTTAAATCGTTCTTTACTCTTCACCCCTCCCTCCTCTTTCGTTCTTTCTCGAATAGTATGTCGCGAAACGATTTATAGGGTTTCTCAATCTGTGCTCTCGTTTTCTCATAAATATATGGATATACTGAACAGTTAATTTTCTTCCGTGTAGAACTGACATTTCTGATACGATTTTATGATGTTGAAGTTTGCATCATTGGAACGAAGTGAAATTTATTTATTATGGTATCGAAGTCTGTATCGTTGGAGACCAATGATTTTTCTTTATTCTTCTTTTTGTATTTATATTTTTCGAATCGTCCTAATTTTGCTAATAGATTTAGTTTTCAAGTAGTAGAAAACTGTTCAATTATTGGAGAAAAACACTGAATGTCAATTTTCGGTTGTTTTATAAATAACAAAGGATTTTCGTTGCATTCCAACGATGCAAACTTCAACATTATTATTTATTCTCCTTTCTTCGTAAATGCGAAAGTTTTGTGTGTTTTTTTTTCGAACTTCGTTTCAGGTCAAAATTTTGACTACTGTAATTTGAAATGCCAAAAAAATGTATAATACGAATGGAGAGTGAAAGAATAAATGGTAAAAAAATCAGAGAACATCTCGAAGAGAGCATCAGCCTCTGAAGATCCTTTCGAGCGATAGGACGAATATGTTTGTCTGTCTCTCTCTCGATCGAACAATGGCAACGTAAGGAATTCGTGTGAAAAGCAACGAAACGTTCGTGTTGCACGCACATATTATTATGTGCACGTTACGCGCCTGTGTTCGAGAATACTCGATTGTTTATCGGTATTATGCCTTCATCACCAATACCAATACAGAACAGTCTAGTCACTGCAATATATATGTACAGTGACAGCATTATTCCGTAGAGAATTAACGACAAGTCACGACCCCGTTACCAGGCTTGAATTTATGTTGACTAAAAAAAAAAAAAAAATCAAATTTTTACTTTTGCAATAATACAGGATTGAATTACTGAAAAAAAATGAAACTTAGGTGATTTTTCAAAACACAGACTGTAAGCTAAGCTTATCAGCCAGAGATTCATGAAATCTCATATCTAATTAGAGAACGAAGCGAGAATTATCGAAACGCTAACTCAATCGAGATTCACGATAATAAGAGATGGAGGACGACTAATAAAATCGGTTTATAAAACAATGATTGATCACTCGTATAATCCGATTCGTCTTTTTTTTTATCTTATCAGAAAAACAATATATCAATTAATGATCAAATGAATTTGTAACGAAAATCAATTCCCTCTTCATTGATTCGAAAAATCGAATAGGAAAAATCAGTTTGTCAAATTTAGCCGATAGATTCGTCATCATAAATAAATAAAAAAAGATTTTAAGTATAAACAATAATAGACTGATGATTGTTTATCTTTTATTTATATATTCGTCATAAATTTATATATGTATATATTTATATGGTTGTATACATGATTATGAGCAACTGTATTTATTAGGCTTCTCTTACATTGCAGGTGGTAGGCTATCAAGCTTTTGTAAAACCAGTCCATCGACCCTATTATTAAAACGACTATCCTTCTCTCTCTTGCTTTTTTCCTCTCATGCTCCGTCGTTTCCTTGACTCGTTAAAAAATCTCATGTAAAATATTCTTAAAAAGGATATATATAAAAAAATATAAAAAAATAAATAAAAACGAAGAAATAAGCATTAAAAAATGAAATAAAAAAAATAAATGAACCAGTAAATAAAAAAGGGAAGAGGAAAAAAGAGTCCATAAATTTTTATATGCAATTATTGTGAAGGCAACTTCTGCCTCTTTCCCGTCTCATTAACGAATAATTTATGAAAATTATCCATTCTGGAGAGATCCGCTCTAACGCTACTGTTGTAATAACGTAGAGTTTTATAACGTGTATATATATGAAGAAAAAAAAGGATCATCTTCGTCCCGCCTGGCTTGAATGATACGTCAGGGAACCGGGAGAGTGGATCTCGCTCGGTAATTCCGGCCATTGAACTCATCTCTATTTCTCTTCCTTACTTTTTCCGTCGTTTCCCAGGTGCTTTTGCCAGGTAACATGACAAAAATGCAGAAAAGCATGAATAAAAAAATTCCATCAAATGTAAAACGACTCGAAAGTGAGAAATCAAACACGAAAACACAAAAGTGAGCAGTGAATTTGAAGAGTTTAAATATTTATACGATTTTGAGACAATTTTTGGTCATCAAGTGACCGCAATTCGCGACAGATGTCACTGCAATCTGTATCAGCAACCGAAAATAAATTCGTACCATTTTCCGAAAAATATATTCTTTCTATCATTACGATTTGAAACATTCGTGTTTGCAATTTTAAAAAATCGCCGAAATCAAACCAACGGTCACGATTTTTTCTCCATCATTCATATGCGCTAGAAAAACACGTGTCTGACAAGTAGGCGAGTGTAAAATCGTTTGCACGAGATTGCTAAATTGGCGAGGCACAAGTGCACAAAAAAAATTGTCGGCCAAACGGAAGCGTTTAAAAGCTTCAATCAATTTTCATACTCAACAGAGGACAAGCTCGAGTTTTGTGACCTCTGTTTGGTTGTTATAACGGTTAAATAAAACTATAAACAAACCCAAACAATATTATTTGACAATTGTTGAAAAGATAACTGACAAAAATTATTACTAACCATTTTGACGTTGATTTTTGACAGCTGGTATCCTCAAATATCGAAATGCACAATGTGTCAAACGAGCACGAAATTAACACACGAAAAAAGTTTACCGTTACTTTATAAAATGTATTTCAATTGGAAAATACAAGACGAAAACGATCAGGTGTATGTATATTTGTATTTATATATATATAATTCATATATTCATGTTTATTAGGCTTTATGACATTTGGAATAATAAATAAATTTATCCCACTCCGTATCCGTAACCGTGCCAGGCCATGATTCACAATAATTCACCTCACACTTGTACGGCAGCACACAATAATCCCCGATAAGTTAACGATTTTTTTTTTGTTTCCTCTCAAAACAAATAGCCGAGGAATGAAAATTCAATTAATTATATAATATTGTGGTACGGATTTAATTGATAATATTGAGGATTTTGAAGAGGACTTTATTGTTCGAGGTTAAAGACACAACACTGTCTGAATGTCGAGTGTGTGTATTTTGGAGGAATTGTCAAAATGGCGCATGCGCAGCGCGGCACGACAGATAAACGGACGCAAGAATACGAGTACAAACGAACCGTCTCCCTCGAAGGTCCGTCGACCACTGATGACTGAGAGGCAACGGGCTCTGCTCTGACCGGCCCCGCGTGCCTATAGCCGTGTTCCATAATATAAAGTGTGTTTGTAGCGCGTACCGCACCGCGAACACTCGACAAAAGTGATAAATCGGTGAATCACCGACGTACAATACTTAATCCGATATTTTTTAATCCTCGAGTCACGACGCATGGAAGAGCGGGAATGAAAGAACAAAAAAGAACATTCAATGGGTTTCGGCGACAGGTGTGACGTTTTAAAGAGAACGGGACCTTTAACAAGAGCACCTGCCATACTATTGCAAGGCCGTATATAAACCTTTCTCCACAGGATGGATTATTGCATATTGTATGCGTACAACAAAGAACATTTGAAGTAAAAGTAGAAACGTGTAATCAATTCGCGTGTATTTATAGATACTTTCTCGCTTCTTCATCCAAATTTTCATACTTTCAATGTAATGAAATCTTGCTGCTTTGGCATCGAGTTTTTTTTTTCTTACGACGATAAAAGTGGCGGAATTATTTTAGAAAAAGTGAGAGTCTTCCTTTTAGCTCCATCTCTATCGCGCGCGCAGCGTCAGTAGTGTCATGGCCGGCCGCTAGATGGGCGCAAATACCGGTTCGAAGCGGTAGATCGTCTCACTTCGCGGCGCGCGCTCGCGCGATGTGGTTGCACGCCGGCTTCCCCCTCTTTCTCAATTGTTTACGTATCCGTTGCACAAACGCGAGCCGACCCCGAAACGTGTCATCAATATTATACAATATGTACAAGGGCATCCTCGTTTTCTTCTGTACCCGAAAAAATGCAATATTTTCGCATCGAAAAACGTGCAGATCGTGCTATTCAGTGGAGAAATGTTGTTGTTCGTTCGACATTGATGAGTAATTTAAAAATTGTGGGTGTGACATTGAAAGATTCATTTCAAACTTCTGTTGTGATAGTTATAATGATTATTGGACAACGGGCAAAAAGAGAGAGAAAAAACTATGCGAGAATGAAAAACACGGTCTTCCTCGTTTATTCACATGCACAAAACGCATACACACATTTTGTTTTTGTTTCCTTTTTTTCATCTTTCTCGTTTGTTGTGTTAATTTTGCTTTTTTTTTTCTTTATACACACGTCTCTTTGGTCTTCGCGCGTTGTTTATCTACAATTTCTATCAGCAATTATATCTCTAAAGTTTTTCCCGTGCTCCCTGATTCACATTTCGCCGCTTTGGATTTAGATTTCCTTGCTTCTGTTTTAATATACAAAAAAGGATATACATGATACAAAGTGCGGAGAATTGTTCTTTGTTTTTTTTTTCTATTTTCCTACTTTTTTCCAAGAGTGAAGATCGCGATTTGATTTTCGAGGAAACAGTTACGAGATCGATCCCGAGAACGTTTCGACGCGAAAACGCGTTCGGATCTCTCGTAAACTATTAAAAAGAGAGGTTATATGTCTCTCCCGCGACCTTTTTTCGAACCCTCCGAATTAAGAGGGTAAAGAAAGTCGTAATTATAAGAAACTTTTTTTTCTTTCATCAGTTACTCTTGTTCGCCCATTTGACACTGCATTCTCTCGTTGTTTTATGAATTATTAGTATTTTTTTTTGTTCTTCGATATATAGACAGGGATTTGATCGTGTATGTGAGTGAGAATTTCAACCACGTTTCGCACGTTTGACTACATCGTTGTTTAGACTTTGGTCATTGATTTTTACTCCTCTATTACTATTATTATTATGATTTGAGGATTTGAAATGGAATTTAAAAGAAAATCGGTAAATTACGAACAAAAAAAAATGTATGAAATCCAAAAGATCGACAAGGTCAAACGTAGGTCAAAACAGTTGGGAGAAATGACGAATTCAACGAACAATGAATTAAGGCAACGACACAGGCTCTTTTTGGAAAAGTGCAAATTTATTTTTCGATCGTGCAGCGATGATCTTTATTTTTCGTTTTTTTTTTAACAAGGCAAACACTTTCCAAAATGGCGACGATCCCGTATTTCTTTTGTTTATGTTTTCCTCACGATTTTTATCGAGGCTTGCGGTTCGTAGATTTTTATGTCCTCGAGCGGGCATCGGCCTAAATCAAAGCGAACATATTTTAATAATAACATGCAGGGCAACAATATTTTTTTTCATCTTTTACGTATATTTTAGGATACGTAGGTAACTCTGTTTTTTTTTCCACTTTTTTTTTGCCTTCTCCGTAAAGTGTTTAACGCGTTTCTCCCAATTTCATTTTCGCTTAAAAACTACTAATATACAATTTAACTTCGTTTCTTTTCCGAATTTATGATTCCTCATCCGGTTCTTTCCTCTCCCAAGCTCCCAGCCTTCCTTCTTATTATCGCAACTCATCGATTAAGGGCTTTTAGCGTCACGTTTAAAAATGAATAAACCTTTCATGAAAATTGTTAAAATAATTTTTTCATCTAATTCTCGATATGTTTTTTTTTTTCATTTTTCGAATATCATAAATGAAAATAATTTGAAAATCCTTCAGAATGAGAGAAAAATAAATGGAATGAATCGAATTTTCGCATTTTTTTTACGAATTAATATCGAAATTTCACATTTGACTCAAAATTCATACGATTACAACGCTAAAATCCTTGAATTGCATTGGGACGAGGTTACACCAAGTGAATTGGGGTTTGAGGCGAAATAAAAATTGTCCGATAAAATAAGAAATGAGCCTCAAACCCGAAAATCACTTACAGATCCAGTTTCCGGTTTCTTATTTTTCTCTTCCTTCCTCTTTTCTTTTCATAATGAAGAACAACGACTAGGTCGCTATGCTACAAGGTCAAGCATACAAAAATTTGAGAGCGATACAAAGATTTGTTACACTTTTGATTACAATTCGTCGTGGAACATCGTTAGGTTTTTTTCTATTGTTTTTATTTTTATATTTACTTTTTCTTTCCCTTATCCTCGAACTTCTCGATTTAGTCTTCTCCATAGCGAGAAAAAAATGCAATTACTTTGATCGCAAAATTTTGTTGCTCTTTAGATCGAGTGCAAAGAATGTTTTTTTCGAACAAATTTCATCGTCTTGTTCGGCGCAAATATATCAGATACGTGATGTAAAAAAATTGCACTCGGCACCCCTGGACTATTCTCGGTGGCTAAAGATTTATTTTTCTTTTTTTGTTATTTTTTTTCTTTTCGTTCTTCCTCTTATTTTTCTTTTTTCGTTCAATGCAAATCGTTATACAAAAAGCACAGCTCGGGAGGATAAAATTTTCACTTTTTATCCTTCGTTCCCCATTGTTATATATAAATAATTACATTTCGGAAAAAAAAAGAAAAAAACAGGAAATTCATTAATATTTAGAAAGTCATGCTCGGGGTCTGCTGATTTCTTTTTGAATGGTCGTAATTGATAACAATCAATCGTTATATTTATTTTCTCCGAATATTAATGTCATGTTTTCCATGGAAAAAAAAAAAAAAAATGCCTTGACAAATCCAATCATGAAAATTCTTTACAAATTCGATTTGAATGACGATTCAAAAAATGTACGAAAAAATATTGAATAAATTCATCAAATGCATCAACATGAAAAATCTTTAACAAAATTATTCATTTCCTCGAATACATAAATAAATATATACTCGATTTACAAAAGACAAAAAAACACGAGGACAGTAATGATTGTTCTTGGCGTATATTTTTTTTAACAATTGTCTGTGGCATTTCAAACATCGTAAACGCATTTCCGTTTTTCCCGCGACTTCCAGCCGATCACAATTTTTTTTCTTTTAAATTACGATCTATGCTCTCGAGCGAATAATAATAATAATAATAATAATAATAATAATAATAATAATAATATCGATAATAATATCAATCGGAATAATATGTTAGATATGGTAAAAAAATAAAATAAAATTGTATTTCCTTCATAAAGTCTTGATTCATTAAAAAATCATGATTTCGATCTTTCCATAATAATAATAATAATAATTGCAACGAAATTAGAATTGTCCTACGTTACAATATAGTTTTTACTTTTTTTTCTCTTGTGCTCTCGTTTCTTTTTCGTTACTTTTTGATAGAATTAAATAATAAAACCGAATATTTCTCAGGTTATTTAGAAATAACAGAATTTTTTTTTTTTTTTTTTTTTTTTGGAATGTAAATAATGAGTTGAACTTACTCGTGCTCTACCGAGAGGAAACGAAAAAACATCATCGAACGAGAGACAAAAATTAAATATTTCATCTTTTTCTCTTCTCTTTTGTTCCTACTTCTTTTTTTTTTTTGCCACTCTCTGGTTCACGCTCTCTCTCTCTCTCTTTCTCTAGCCTTATTCGCTATTTTACATCGATCGTTCTTAAAAAGCTAAGTTTACATCGTATTGCAATTGACATCCGTTTATTTTATTTTGTTTATTTATATTTTGTTTTCTATACAATGCTGATTTGTTCTAAGGAGAGAGAAAAAAAAAATACGACGATGAATAGTCCAATAGTGACTCGAAAGATGTCGAGGAATCATACGTCACTTTCTATTCTTCTATTTTTTTCTCTTTCATAGAGGCTTTATGGGAAAAAAATGTGACAGGATAATTTTTTTTAGCAGCGATGTGTAAGAGGCCAAAAAAAAACTACGAGGTTGAAGAGATTCTAAACGTGAGCGTAGGCACTTTTAGGAAAATTAAATAGTGCTACAGAATCTGTAAAATCATTTGAAACGAGGGAAAGGAGAAAGGGGCTTTATCATCACATTTTAATGAATGACTGTAATCATTTTTCGACTTATCGAAGAAATTAAACAAAGTTAATCGATAAATTATAAAATTTTAATAATATCAATCATTCATTTTACTTTTTGAGATTCAAATAAATAAAAAAGTTTAAACAATTATAAGAACGTGACTAGATGCTTTCTATTTATTGCAATGATTCCTTTTTTCTTCACTTCTCAATCAATTTCTCCTCGAATAAATAGTAATCTATCAGTATTTGAGTAAATCTGACAAATTTTCTGTTCTTATTATAGGATCGTGAGAGAATCGCGTGATTTTTTTTTTTTTTTTTATCTAAAGCGAAAAAGCCTCGATTTTATTTTTCAATCAATTATTATTATTATTTTTTTTTCCTTCAACGCTCTCGCAATGAAATGATGAACGATGATTAATTCCAAATCCCTTCGATTGCCAGCGACGAAAATCCTAATCCCTACAGTTACATACCTTCGATCTAAATGAAAAAATTGCTTTTCGTTGATTCCTTTTTTTTTTTTTTAATAATAATTCTTAACCATTATCCTATCCTTAAATCTCGTGATTTTTTACTTTTTGAATTATCTCGCTTTTATTATTCATTATCTCTCTCGCCTTTCTGCCTTAATCAACTTAGATTTCGTCCGAAAATGTGACCAAATGTTTTTTTTTTTTTGCTTTTTTTTTCGGCGATTGAACAATCGTGGCATTTTCATTAAATTTATAGAAAAACATCGCTTTTTTCGACATTTCCCCAATTATTCAATGACTTTTTTATACAATTATTTTTTTTGCGTTTTTACCCAACATTTTTTTTTTTACTTCTCGAGGATACATATATATATATATATATATTTTGAAAAGTCGCAAATCGTTCACTATATCGCAAAAGTTTTTTCACATATCGTAGCCCCAATTTT
This sequence comes from Campoletis raptor, assembly GCA_948107755.1. NCBI lineage: Eukaryota > Metazoa > Arthropoda > Insecta > Hymenoptera > Ichneumonidae > Campoletis > Campoletis raptor. The sequence goes on from OX403626.1 coordinate 15,315,343, forward strand.
TATTTTTCTCACAAAACATCTCAATAGGCCGTTATCAAAGTTGACAAAAAAGAAATAAAAATTCAAAAGGTCCCTCACATTTGCCGACGAATAAATAAATCTTGTGTTTGTGTTTTTTTTTTGTTTTTTGTTTTTTTTTTTTCCATTTCGTCTCGACAAATAATTAGTTTGTGATTTTGTTCTTTATGGTGTAGCGACTCTTTGAAGCGACAGATTTGTTCAAATCTCGCTGAGATATTATCGATTTTTTAACTGTTCGCTCTTACATCACTATCAATATTAATATCATCAATATTATTATTACTTTTATTATTATTATTATTATTATTATTATTAGTATTATTAGTATTATTATTATTATTTCCCGAGGGCTTGGCACTGTAATTGTGAAGCTTAAAAAAAAAAAAGGAAAAAATGTTTTTCTATGATCTAGGATAATGGAAAATTTCTCGTATCGCGCCTGCATATTTATTAGTCGGAAAAATTGAAAATTGAAAATAATTGAATTGATGAGAAAAAAAATTATATAGGAGGCTAAATTTTTTTTTCTTTTGCGAAGGATCAGAAGTAATAAAATTTGAAGATGAAAAAAAAAAATGTTTCAGCAGCTAATAGATTGGCATTAAATGATTTAAAATAGGCCGAGCTTGGTCCTGAGAAATTCCTTGATTGGAACGTAGTACTGATTTCTCAAGGCAATCATTTCCGGTGTTTTACGAAGGCTATTAAACATGGTCGCGTCCGTTTCAAAAACAACGACGATAAGGACAAACAATACGAGTACGGTGAGCAAAAATGCGGGTATGAATAGCCTAACGATTTGTATGTTTTGATGCTGTTTCGTACGTTGATCCCGACGCGACGTTGCAATCGTTGTTGTTGCTGTTGTTGTCGCTGTCGCTTGTAGACACAGCTTCGCGTTTTGTAACTTTTGCATCTTTGGCACTGACGTTGACGTACGATTGTGTGGCTTACCCGTACCATCGATCAACTGACTCTCCGAGGACGAATGATCGAACGAATCCCTGAAGAAGTAATCGTTCGTCGAATCCCCATCACCACGGCCAACTGTAAAATATTTCAAGTGTTTTTTGTTTTTTTTTTTTTTTCCTTTTTTCACATTCTTTCAATTCACATATCAGAGCAATGATATTTATTTATTTTTTCTCAATAATTTCAAAAGATTTTACAATGGACTAGAAATTTGAAAAATTCACACTGTACTGTTGGAATAATTTATTTGTTATATTTTATAAAAGACACGGATCGAGCATGAAACCGTTTGAAAATAAAATTTTGCAGACAAATTATTTTATCGATTGGTTTCGTTTTTTTTTTCTACTCTCCGACTTCCTGGAAATCTATACATTTATTCAGACGAATGCGTTTTGTCAATGACATATATTTGTACATACACGTCGAGCGAGTTTTCACTCTCTCTCTCTTCCCTAAAAAAAAAAAAAAAAAAATACAAAAATAAATAAATAAAAAAACAAAGTTCTCTCGACACACAAATCGCTGAAATCTTCTCTTGCCTCGAGAACAAAATTTCTACACGACAAATACACACAAAATTAAAAGGACGATGATATATGTTTTTAGTTTTAATTTGTTTTTAAGTTTCATTTTTGTCTTTCTAACGATCATTCGAGGTGAATTGTGCGAGTGCATCAGAAAATGCCACATGCAAATATAATCTCTACAAACATTTCCATCAACACATATACGCACACGAGAGTGGTCTGCGAGAGAGGGATAGAAATTTCAAAGAAAAATAACTACGCACGCTCAAGAAATCGTGCTGGTGGTTTGACTCGTAGATAAATATGCTAAGTAGTGCAAAAATAGGGCGTCTAACAACGAATAATATCGACTTTGGGTCGTCGCGAACCGGAAATGGTTGAGCAATATGCAAATGAAAAAAAAAATATATATATATAAATACAAAAATATCCATATACAGAAGAAAGAAAACGTAATAAAAAATTCGGATGACACTTGAAAGAGTTGGATTTTTAACAAAGTCACGTCTCACCTCAAAGTCCCACCGCAAAATAATGAAAAATATATGTAAATTTATAATAAAAAGGAATAATAATAAAAATTTAATGAAAAAAAAAAACAAAGTTACACATAGGAATGGAGGATTCTCATTGGATGTCGATCTTACCTGCCGTTGAGGTATCGTCGTTATCCGGTTGAGGAGCCTTGGAACGTTCGATCGTACCGTTTCTAAGGTCAAACGTTATTTTTCGCGAATCGTTAGATTCAAAGTCGTTCGATGTAGCGTCTCGACACGCGTGACCGTTTACATTCGTGTAATTATCTCTCGTTATTCTCATTGGTTTGTCATCGTTAACGAGGAGGCCGTTGCTCGCAGCCCGACGATAATCTGTTGTGTCGTACGACCTTACCTGGTCCTCGTGATTTATTATTTTTCTGTTTTTACCATTGCTCATCATTGTCGTTAACGTTCTCGTTGTTGTTGTTGTTGTTGTACCAGTCGTTGTTGTTTCGAAAAATGACGAAATACCATCGTCTCTCATAACTTTATTTACAATTTGATTTTTCATATTTATTTCTCTCGTCTGTTGTTGTCGTTTGTTTTCATTAATCTTCTTCATTGGCGCTCTTGATGTTTTTATTATCAAAGCCGTTGATCTTACGATTCTAGGACTTTTCTCCAATTCGTTTATCCTTCGACGCACCAAACAATCGATGCTCTCGCTCGTATCCCTTAATTCCGATCTCTCTATCACTATTTTTTGATTGCACGTTATCCCACCTCCTCCTCCTCCTCCTCCTCCTTTTGACCTTCTTAATCTCATATCGCTTATTACCCTCGCGTTATCGCACTTTTCTGCCTCAATCGACATCATCACTTCTTTATCCTCCCTCCTCGCAATCGCATGCTCATCAATATCCTCTACCGCTATAAGGAACAGAAAAAAGAAAAAAACATATGGCAAAAACCAAATGAAGGAAGGTTTAAAAACTCAAAAAATCAACAACTACTATACAACATCAAAACAACACACAAAATATAGCAGAAGAAAATTAAAACGATTTAATATACTCGTGATAAATCATAATTAATGAAAAAAAAAAAAAAGCATTGCCCATTTTTTGGACTCTCTAATCACTTCTATTCTACATGCAATTTCTACGACTATCACATATTACGATAAATTTTCTATTATTATTTATTTATTTATTGTTTTTTTTTTTTTTTTTTTTTTTTTACGAGAGAAAAACTCTCGGGGGGGAATTAAGCATCGAGACAAGAGTGTTCGTTTTTTCTATTTTTTCATTTCCGTTTTGAGGCGACAGAGAATTTTATAAATTTTATACAAAGCCTGAGAGAGAAAACCCGACGATGTATATTACTTTTTTTTTTCTTTTTTTTTAAATTTTTTTTACGTATATTCAAATATTATTATTCATCCGGAAAGTCACGTGCACACTGTTGCGTTATTATAAAAAAGTTTTTAGTGTCAAATATATATTTTTATTGTGTAGAAATTATGATGAAATATAATGATAAAGTTTGCATCGTTGGAATGCAACGAAATGCAGTTTTTGGAAGATTTTTGCAACCTGAAAACTAAATTTAAAAAAAAATTAAGGACAATCTTAAAAATTAAAGGAATAATTAATTGAGAAAAAATTTTCGTTGCGTTGCGAAATTACAAACTCAAAAATTTGAAATCAAAATTTCGTTCTATTCGCGAAAGAGCAATAAAATGTTCTTATTCATTTCCTAAAAAATGACAATTATTTAAACATCGACCCGCCTTACAGTGTGTACGCTTTTTTTATCTGTTTTTTTTTTTTTCAAATTATTATTATTATTAAATATACATATATATCGATATATTGTGACGGTGAAAAATGTGCAGAAAAATAAACGGAGCAGACTTCATTCCAGTATTATTCAGTTTGTGTGTCAACCACTTGGACGGCTTCCAACCAGTTCGTGTTACGTTTGCTTATGCTTCTCACATATATACACAGGCACACGGTATATATATATATATATGTATTAATTTCAGGCGTGAGAGAAATAAACAAAAAAAAATCTCCGTGTATTACAAATATCGATTTTTCTTTTTTTTTCCATGTTCTTGTCGCACAAGCATCGATCAGCCAAGAGCAGAAGCAACATATTTTTTATTCTCGTATGTACATCGATTTGTTTTTCAATTTAGTTTTTTATTTGACAACCCTCGTGTGTCAATCATTTTGGTGATTATAAATGTGTGTGTTTTTTTTTTTTTTTTTTCTTAAACGCTTGACGTTTTCGAAAATGAGAAACTGAGAAAGAGGATTAAAAAATTGAAATGAAACTGTACCAACCATTCTTTCTTTTGGCATGAATCTCTTGATCCTCGGCGACAGTCTCGAGTAGGGGTAAAGTGTTGTCTGGACAATAAGGCGAACTCAGTGGTACAGAACCACTACCGTCAGCCATTCCAGCACCGTCCAGACCCGAACTGTGACAACTCCTCGGTAAACTCGAATATCCTGTGGATACGGAATTCAACATTTTTAATGTCTCGTTATTTTTCCGAAAAATAGGAGAAATTTTTTTTTTTTTTTTTTTCATTTAAAGCGCGCTTTGATTGATTGGCAGTAAATTTTTCATTAATTCACTTTTTATAAAGAAAAAATATCAAAACTGTGAACAAAAGTGAACAACGTTGATAATTAAACGATATTTTTTGTTCCTTTTTCTATAAAATGGTGACAATTTTATTTTTATTATTCATTCGGTTGTTTCGTGCAACAAACTGCGCGTCATTTTTTCCGATCGAACGTATAAACTTGTCTCTTGACTTTTTTGACGAAAAAAAAAAATTTAATTATTTTATAAAATGGCACGAAATGAATTGGTCACTCACGAATTTCAACGAGATCTTGACTGGGTGTACTTGGAGTTGCCGGAACACTACTGGCTTTTCTTCTCAGTCCCGTTGTCTGACAGCGTTGTATCGCTGGCTCATCCGTTGTTCTCAATGGCGCCGATTCCTCGAGTACTTCTCTTTCGGTACGTCCTGTGTACTTAAACTTGGTGCCCCACGAAAATATCGATCCTCCACTCACGACCGGTGCGTCCGAGGCTCTCGGTAATCTGAAGGATTAAAAAAAAAAAAGAAATAAATAAAAAATAAACAAATTATTTATATAAACTAAATTCACAATTATTTATGTTTAATTCGCATTTTTTCCAAAAAACTGTCTATATTTTTGTACTTTCACTTTTTTCGTTCTCCGGACGTAAATGAAAAAACCCGAAAAAAACTTATTCAATTTTTTTTCTCGTTATTATCAAACGCAATTTGAATTCAATCAGCACGAAATAATCTACCGAATGTTTTTCAATTCGAAAATAAAAAAAATTCGAATCAAGCCATTGATCTGATTTTTTTTTAATTGGATTTTTTTTTGTTTCTTCTATATCAAGAGAAAAGAAATATTTTTTTTTTCTTCATCATTTTTGGCCTAAGAAGAATAAAAATAATATGATTAATGTGCTCGAATTTTTTTATTTCTCTCTCTCCGATATGGCTCGACGCTCTCTCGTGACACCACTTTCTCTCTTTCGCGCTTCGACTTTCCCCACTCTCGTATGAAAGAATATATGAAAAAAAAACGCAAAAAAAAAATGAATGAAAAAGTAGATGAGTTTCGTTTATTCACATTTATATCCAAATGCATAGAAATTTATATAGACGTATACATTTCTTTCATTGCACAGACCCACTTCCGACCCTCAAGTGCAACCCCGGCGACTCTATTGTTTGGATGACAGCCAAACGCGTGCATATCCTTCTATGCATTCGCTTTTATCCGGCTTGACAATTCTCATGCTCGTGTTTTATACTCTTTCTTATTATTTTTTTTCTCCCTCGAGCATTTTTCCACGTGTTTTTTTTTCTCACCTTTTTTGCTCCAGCTTTAGTTTTCAGTTTTTTTTTCGCTCCATTTTTCTCTCTTTTTCTCTGTCGAGATTTGACTCTTTCTCATTTCTCAACAGGTAAATTTTCTCACTTCTGCATAAAGCGTTCTGCGAAAAATGCTTGTATACAATTTAAATAGCTACGTCAATGTCGTTGCTTTTTTCCTTTTCCTTTTTTTTTACCAATAATATTGGAAAATTCTTCATTTGCAAGGAAATCCAACAATTTTTTTTTTTTTTTTTCATTCATTTATACTTTTATGAATCAGTTCACACTTTTATGTTTTTTATGTTTTTATCTTATGTTTTTTTTTACACACTTATCAATCGGTGTGGATTTAAATAATTTTGCAAATATTAACTAATTTATTTATTTATAGTATTTTTTTGTTTTTTGTTTTTTTTTTTCTAAATATTTAATAATAAGCGTACACTATAAGATTATCTGAGATAGAAGCGAGGCCATTATTAATAAACACATAAATAACGAGGGGGAACGAGAACGAGTCACGACCCAGCTGGTCCGATGGAACATTGAACTCGATGAAATATTTGAAAGCTCGAGATTGGAACGGTTATTTCGGGATCGAAGCATCGATAGAACCCTCAATTCGCGTCCACTTTCCACCCTTCATCTTATTTATTTTTTTTCTCTTTTTTTCCTTCATTCCCTCTTCACTTTTTTTTTTATTTATTTGTGTCTTACGTCCTACGAACTTTTTTCTCAAGGGAATAAGCTCGACCAATAAATCGAATATTTTTAGAGACCTCGACACGAATTCGAGCTTCTACCATTTTTCTAACGAGCTACGTTTGTCGAACACGTCGGGAGGATAAGAATTTCTGATATTTTTCAATCTTGATAATGCTTTTTTTTTATTAATCACTGTTTTTTTTTGTAATTTTCTCCATTTTTAATGGAAAAATAATAAATTTAAAAAGAAAAATTCATTTCAAGCTCAGATTCGTCATTTGGACGTGAAGAAAATTGTAAAGTGATTACAGAATTTCGAAAGGTTTGGAAAAAAAAAAAAAATCACCAACAATTTAGTTCATCGTTTAACGAATTTTTCATCTTAATAAAACTCGTTCTCGCTCCATTTTTTTTTAATTTTCTTCACACACACGCACACGCGATTAATTCTAAGCTTAATACGACTCTAAAAATGTCTAAAACTCTTTGAAAATTATAACAAAATTTGCGAGGTAAAAAATGGATAAGGGAGAATGAAAAAACTACATTTATCTCACTGTACTCACGTAAAGAACAGCATCTGCTCGATGGCGCATCTCCATACGTGACGACAGTTCGATCCGGTTGGACACTTAAAACCGACGGTGTGTTTTTTCTGAAAATTCCGTCGTACAAACTAAAATTTCTCTAAATACTGCCTCGTAAAAAAAAATGAAACTAAAAGAAAGAAAAAAAAACAATTATCACTACACACAGATTTTTATTTTTCTCGGTATTTTTTTTTTTTTTATCTCTACGTACTAATGGCTGCACCGAGAGAAACAAATTTTTATCGATTTGGGTCAAGGTCACTCGAGACTAGAAAATTTCTTCCATTTGAAAAAATCCCATTTCGAGCACACCTTTACGCCCTTTCTACTTCTTTGCTTTTTCGTAACAATCTTCGCCATTTATCTCATTGCTATTTGACTCAATATTAATTAATAATATGCAATTGCTGTTCTAAGATTTAATTAGTATAATTATAAAAATAATAATAGTAATTATGAATTCAAGTGCTCTAACGATTTAACTGGCTCGGTTAATTAACTTAATAGCTAGCAATTTTGAGGCATTGAAACAACACAACAACCCACCTTCGTTCTTAAGTCCTGGACGAAATTTATTGCAGCACAAAAAAAGGAGAATATATAATTTAAAAAATCATTTCAACATTCTCAATCTTTTTAATTCTGTTTCATAATTAAAAATATAATTCTCGATCGAAATAACTGACTGACCTAATTAATGTTTTTTTTTTTTTTTTTTTTCAAATTAATTACAACGATACATTGCACTTTTCGTAAAATAACGAAATTATAAATTCATTTATTTTTTTCTCTTTCCATTTATTCCAACACGAAGCACAAAGTTAATAGTTTTTAAAATGGAAATAAATGAATCGAAGAAATGGAATACGAAACGGCTCGAGTTCGAAACTGCAACTGCTTTCGGCACGAGTGTCACCAGTTGTAAGGGTAGCGTTAAGGTAAGCTTTGGAATTCGTAATCTTGTAAGTGTGGTGACTAGAGTCGCGGTCAGCAAGGTTATGTATATGCTCGTTGTCTAGGTGAATTTTCGAGGCCAGATATTATCGATCGCTCGTTCGAGTCCCTAGACTTTGCAGCCGCTTACGTATGTATAAACATTCAAGTATATTGACTTTTTTTATATTTTTTTTAGTGCATTGTCACGCAAAGTTAAATTATTTCATAATTCCCCAATGTCTTAATGAAATTCAGTGAAACCTTAATATTGTTTTTCGTATATAATTTATTATTTTTTTCGTAATCATTCAAATTTTACGAAACACTTTGGATAATTGCTTCGATGATTATTCCAAGTTCTATTTTTATTTGACGTTTGATCACACGACAAAATATCAGCTCGAAAAAATGTCAAAATCTAATTATTTTTAGTTGATTCATTTTGATATTTTGTACGTCGGAATAATATCGCCGTAAAATAACACAACGATAATATTTTTATACGAAATAATCGAACAAACCCAAACAAATAGAAGGACAGAGACCCAACCCCTGTACAAACCAATACCCAGACAGAAAATAAACGTCAACAAGTCGAAAAAACGTTAAGAAATAGTTGTAATAGAAGGACAGAGAAATACAACCCCCGTGCAAACCAACACCCATTAAAAAAAAAAGAAAAAAAAAAAAGAAAACGTCAACAAGTCGAACAGTCGTTAAAAAATAGTATAATTTTGGTTCCATAACGTTCGATCACATGACAAAAGAATAAGAACAAAATAACAGTGACAAAAAATCATCGCGACCCCAATCATCATCGTAACAGGTGCCATAACAAAAAAAAAAAAAACAAAAACGTACAGAGCAGTACGAAAAATCAGCACGCATTGTCGGCTCGCATTTTTCGTGTGATATTTTGTCGTGATGATTTTTTTTTTTATCGTGTGATATTTTCTTGCGGAGATTTTCTGTCATGTGATATTTAGTCGTGTGAGACTTTGTCACGGTGATATTCAGTCGTGTGATATTTTAACAGTGATATTACGTCGTGATATTTTTTTATTACACTCGCACGAAGTTTGTATGGCACTATTTTTTTTTTTTTTTTTTTTTTTTTTAATAACTCGTTTATTTTTCGACACGTGGAAAATGATTTTTCATGTAAATTATGAATAATAATTGATTTTTTCATCATTCGATGCTTTTATTCGTCGTTTATAAAATTGAAGATGTTCCAATCTTATCGATGTGTGTCAATACAAAATTCTTTAGTTTCGTTCAACGATCTTCTACAATATAAAAAGTAAGAAAAAGTATAAAAATATATATCAAGTCTCACCTCGTTTATCGTCAAATGAACTATAAACATTTTGCCCTCGTAATTGATTTTCTGTACCTCCGACCAGCGGAAATGATTCGTCTGTCGAGAGCCTTGAAAAGTCAGGATCCCGCAGTGATTAATACCGAGGTAAAGTTGAGTGCCCTTGTGGTCCTGAAAAATTATATTGGTTTTTTTTTCTATTGAAAAAAACAAAAGCAAAATAATCTTGAGTGGAATATGGAAAATATTTTCGCTCTTTTTTTCGTGAAAAATAAAATAATATCTACGCAGCGATGAAATAATGTCCATTTGTTTTTTTTTTCTTCTCTAAATCAATAGTGAGCAATGAGAAAGCTTGACATTGTCATTTTTTTTTTTTTTTTTAGTAAATAGACAGACGTCAATGCGTGTAAATATACGAGTTTGACATAATTCGATCGTTGTTGAGAAACTCGTCGTTGACTAAATAGAACAAAGGGAGGACGAGTTTAACTTTTACGAATGTGATAAAACGCACGGGCCCGGAAGTAACACCGTGCCATTAACGTCACGAACGGAAATACCTCACCGGGCTCACTTGTGGTGGCGCTGCTACTCTTGTGTGCACGAAACCCAACACAATACATCGCGTTTTACTAAATATATCTATATTTTTTATGTGTACACGTAAATTCAACGTCTCGATAACCCACGCGAAATAGTCACGCAACCCTGACATTAGATCGAGAAAAGCGTCGAGAGGCGTTCTCGATCTTTTTCTATCCTGTGAACAGAATTCATTTAAACTTATCGTGTTGCCTCAACGAATTATCCCTATTTGTCCGCCATCTACCATCCTTATTGTGTACTACTGTTTTTTTTTTTTTTTTTTTTTTTTTTTTTTTTTTTTTTTTTTTTTCATTCCTTGAAGACAACTGGTGTGAAATTTTTGTTCATTGATTTTATGAAAAATGAAAAAAAAAAAAAAAAAAAAAATAGGATATTTCGTAACTTGATTTTACGAGAGATGAGACAAGATAAGAAAATAAATTCGTCTAAAGGCTCAAATTACGAGACATGAAAAATTGAAAGAGTTTCGAACTGAAAACTTGATGCGAATGTATGATTCACTGAGCTCAAAATATTTCGATGTAACGACATCAATTTCTGACGAACCAAGTGTGCAGGTAGTTTAAAAATCAATGGTACGAGAATTTCTTATTTTGTTTTTTCCCTGTTTCTCTCTCTCTCTCTCTCTCTTTTTCTCTCTCTCTTTCTTTCGGTTTCTTTATTTTTCTTGCTACGAGTTTTTTTTCTCACGAGCGAAAGTCTCGAGGTAAATCGTGAGCAAGAGTTGCTCTCGCGAAGTCACCGGAATAAAATATTAGCGATATATAGATATATTGATCGAAGTAAAAAGGGTGAGTTGGAAATTGGCCCCTTTACCGTCCGTGCGGCGGCGGTAAAGTTTGACCAAACTTCTGTGTGTACGAAGCCTCGAAACTGGGTCGCTAAACCCCAAGCTTTATGGATTATTGATCGTTCATTTTCCGCTCGATATCAAGGCGAGCGAAAAAAATTCATTCATTTCGAAATTTACGAGACTATTTCGAAATCCCAGAATAAAAATAAAACGCAGGAACGTAAGAAAAAAATGAACAAAAAACCGAGAGAAAAAACCAACGTAAAAAAGCCAAAAATAAAAAATAAAAACGACAATTTTTTTTTTTATAAATCCACAAAAAATTCAATTTTCTTGCTGTTGCGGAAAAATGACTAAAAAAAAAAATCTTCTCACCTTAACGGGATGGGGGTCGACCGCGTATGTGTCGAGCTGAGAGGCCAACCTGAGAAAATGTGTTTCCGCCTGCTCGGCGGTAAAACCCTTCAGCTGAGTCTGATGCAACTCCATCGCTTTCGCCTCGATCGCCTCGGTCTGTTTGAGCAATAACTTGTGCTCCGAAATGTAATTACCCTCGTGAATCTCTGGATCGTATTCACCGAGTTCACCTTTAATCATTTTATAACGAAACAAAAAATAATAATTTATATCAAGAGTAGCTAATTCGAGTTGCAGTCATTTTTATCATAATAATCCAATTTTTTAGAAAGTCTCATTTTTTTTCTCTTTTTTTACATTTTTCAATCGCTTCCAAATACCTATTTAGGAGATTGCCCAATATTTCGAGCTCCAAACTGCTGAATAATGTACGAAATACTTTTTTTTTTTTTTTTTCAAACCTAAACATTTCGTTGGTTTTTTACGATCCAAATTTCGTTCTTTGAAAACATAATATTTCATAGCTCTCGATCAAATGAATATTTTAACAACAAGTACAGGATTTTATTTTTATTTTACACGTGGGTAATATGGAAAAAAGAGCCGAAAAAAGGAAAAAAAAAGTCATAAGAAGCAAAAAGAGGGACAATAGAAATATGTCAAAAACTTCTACGTATCCAGTAAAACAAAATTGATAATTTGATAGTAATCTTACTGTGAACGATGCAGGCTGCTAACAGAGCAGCTTCACCAGGACTGCAGTATAGACGTCCGTGAAGTAAGTCCCTCTTCAATTGCTGGTAAATCTGATACCTCGTGATTTCCTCTTTGAGTCGCAAGGGATCCGGTGGATAGAATTTCACGCGAAAGCTAAACAGAATCGGGTCCATGTCTGAAAGACACACAGGCAAAAAAAAAGAGATGCAGAAACCATAAGATAAATAACAATTTATAATTCAAACATTGTCGATGTATAAATATGAAAAAAGATTAATAAATCCTCTAACAATATAGTATTATATTGGTATATAAATAATTACAACATTGTACGAACCTTTCACCTGCTTAATTGCTGTCTTCGCCAGATCCAGCCAATGCTGCAAAATTAATTGAACCATTGAATTATTTCTTCGTTTTTTCGTCTCTCAATGAATAGATGAAAAGAGCTGAGAGAATGAATAAAGGAGATAAATTTAAGAATGGGTCGTAGAAAGAGAGAGAGAGAGAAAACAGACAAAAGTCGTAAAGAGAACAACGAGACGTATGGAAGGGAGTAGGCTCTATAAAGTTTATGTAACCGAAGAAAGATCTTGGCATCCAGAGGGTAGAAAAAGCAATACGTGTCCATCCAATACACTTTTACCCAAGGTTCTCTCCATACGAATATACATTCGAACAAACGGTGTATATATAGGGGAACGTGGGGCAAAGTGGACCCCTGGGGCAAAGCGGACAATCCAAAAAAATTTATCTTTGGGGCAAAGTGAGCTTTCCCAAAAATGAAGGAAAGTGAAATTTTTCTTCGAATTTGATCTTCTTTCATTTTTGGGAGAGCTCACTTTGCCCGAAAGATAAAATTTTTTGGATTGTCCGCTTTGCCCCAAGGGTCCATTTTGCCCCACGTTCCCCTATATATATATGAAATTTAACACGTGAGCATAAGTCTATGGGGTATTCCACATCATTTTTACTTTTTCGAAAAATCATTCTTACAAAAATTTCATCATTTCAACAGTATTTTCTGTACAATTACAGACTTTCAGAAAAATATACAGTTGAAATGACAAAACTTTTAAATAATCATTATTTTCAACAATTTTTTTTTTTTTTTTTTTTTTTTTTGCAGTGTAACCGTGACGTGAAACGCCCCATATAAAAAGCCGTTATTTCCATACATACGAATACATATATTCCTCGTAAAGATCCATATATCTTGAAGAAAAAAGCGAGGTCGAAAAACACATGTGTGCATGAGAGTATACGTACGACCGTAGGAAAAGAAGAACGAAGTGAAAGAAAGTACACTCGCTCGCCTATAGATAGCAATAGTAGCGATACGTGCCCGGTATATTTTCTCGTATTCATAGCAAAATAGAGAGAGATGCCAACTTTTTTCGTTTCTTTACGAGATGTCCGTTGATAATATAAAATATTACAGAGTCTGGTGGATCGACGACCAAGTTACAGAGAGAGAGAGAATGAAAAAAAAGAGAAATGGAGACAGAGATAAATAATGAAAAATAAAAAATAGGAAGGATACAGTAAAAAAAAAAAAACAGTAATAAAAAAAATTAAAAAATATGTTTTCCCTCGACCCTCTTGTTTCACAGGAAAACGAGAAAAGCATTACTGTGTCCATGGTGTTTGATACAAAAAAAAAAAAAAAATGAGAGAGAGTCTTTGACTGCACAGGTATCGATTTTTCTTGCTTACACCGCATTCTACCGTGAATGGCTCGAGCGTCCGATATATCCACACAAATTTTCCCCATACGCTCTTATACACATCGTAACCCAGAGTTATAAATATGTGATATAATTTGACATTTATATATATATATATATGTTTATAAGAGATGAGTATACAGGAAAAACAAAATAAGTAAAAAAGTTTAAAAAAACAGAGTCTTGAATCACGCCACGATATGCCGGAAGTTACACGAGTTGGATTTATCGATATAGATATATTTATGGGCTTTTTGCTTCTCTCGTATAAAAACAAGTGGGAAAACACCTAATAGTACACAAACTTTTAGCTCAGATTCTGACTTTTTATATATAAAAATACTTAAAACTAGTATTTCATGCTTCCAATGAGTTTCGATCTTCTCCTTCGAACTTGGGAGACTCGAATTGGCGAAAGAGTTATTACGAAGTTTGGACTATTATCGGAGCATGGATCTGTTGGGCGGCCTGTCAATAAATATGAAAAAAAAAACTTTTTTTATTTTTTTATTTTTTGTACTGAAATTAGAGAAATGAAAACTTTTCCTATCCATGCAGCAATAAATCATTGTCGTTTTAATTTTTTTTTAATTAATTAATTTCACTGGAAGTTCGATGAATGATTAATTTAGAATTTTTAGAGAATAAATTCATTCGAATGATACATTCGAACCTCGAAATATAAAATACGCTCGAAACTTCAAGTTCTCATAATTACACCATTGAACGCGGAATAAAAAAAGTTTTAATCATGAAAAATATCGCGACCCAGGAGAATATTTCTCATCGTATACGACGACGAATAGTAATATTACTGGCGTGTCATGGAGTCGCTTATCAAGACTCTGATGTGGAGCTTGCACTCGACGAAACAGAAGAAGTCGTCGTGTATTACACTTGCTCACGTACTCCAGAATTTCGAGTGCAACTCTTCACCCACATTCCCAACAAAATTCTCTGCAAAAATTTCAAATTTCTCTCTCTTTCTCTCTTTCTCTCTCTCTCTCGTTCTCTTAGTTACTCTGTATTGTATTTAGGTGAAGAAGTATTCTTGAAAAACCAATAAAAAAATGAGGAAAAAATCTCAAATATACATAGATTTTTCCATTCTGTGATAAATGATTTTTTAATTATTTTAAAAACGAGCTAATCGAGTAGCATTAAGATTTTCAAGTAAAAACAAAAAATCATCGAAGAATAAATAATTATTCGGTAGAAAATGAAAATCGAAGTTGCTAAAATGGAGATATTTTTAACCCGGAAATCTACGATTTCCTCTTGTCACTTTTCATCGATCGTCTTCGTATTTTTTTTCATATCTAAAATATATAAATATATGTATGTACATTTTCATTCATTTATATTCATTTATAAACGCTGTCTACTTGAGTGCGTCTACGATTGGATCGTCCTCGTCATTGTCAAAAAGTGAACAGCCTTTGCACTATCATGGGGACATTGAGGGTCACGAGTGTGTAAAATTTACGAAGTGTTAAATAATTTATGAATAATTCTTTTTTTCTAACGACCCGTTGGGACGAAATCATTTCGACGATTGTTAAGTTTATTTGAAAGTAAACAAAGTGGGAAGAAGGTTTCTCCCGCTTGTCATAAAAAAATAAAAGTTGAATTCGAATTTTTGACTTACTCTCTGTCTACACTGGTCTACGTATCGAAGTCCGAAATAATCCGTTTCCATAATGTTGAGCTGTTTGCATACATACTCGAGAATGTAGCGTCCTTTGTGCTGGGGCTGAAAAAATCAAGAAAAAATAAAAAATGCAATAAAATGCATCACTGCGAATATTTATAATTTCAATATCGAAGAATCCAAACGAACAATGTTTTTTTTAGTGTAATCGTTTTCCTGTAAAGTTGAAAATTCGAAGGTCAATTTTTTTCAATGTCATATTTTTTTGTAATGTGATTCCTCGTCGTAAAAACATCGAGAAAATTTCATTTCTTTCTTCTACCATTTTTCAGCTGACTCTCATTATTTCAACAATTAGAAAATATTATTTATTTAATAATTTAAAAAAATTTTTATCATTTCGAATGTTACTATTTTTTAATCATTTTTGTCTAAATGCAGATAGTTCGTTGGTTATAAATGACTGAAATATCTCGTTTTACGTTATCCTGTGTGTAGTGTGTCGTTCGCATAAAAGACTGAAAGGAATGAAAATTGATAGAAATTATCGTAATTGCAGGGAAGATACGATGGAGAGCTACAAAAACGAATAAATGAACAATGTCGTTCGTCTGATATGGAAAAAAATAAAAAAAAATATCACACATAAACACGCACTCGGAAAACGAGAAACTTCCTGATAAAGTCCTCAGCTGAAAGTGTGTATAATTATCACGAGTATTACGCAACTCGACGTCGTAAACTCGCGCCTTTATTTTTCATCGTATTTTTACTATAAATACGTATAATAATATACACATGTTTGATAATGTAGTCTCTACCTTGACCTTGTACGTGCACTTTGAAAAAATCTCAACGACATACCCAGTGCTATAATCTCGAGATAAATTATAAAGAACGCCGTTACTATAAAAAAATATATATTCTCAAAGATCTCGTATTTCCTTGGGCCCAAACAAACCCAAACAAACCCAAACAAACCCAAACAAACTCTTAATTTCTCTTTATCATGCAACGGTAACTATAAAATACTCGAAATTACGAGATTTTTGGGTTTCTGAGATTATCGGGTCTGGAGGACGATAGTTTTATAGACTTTAAAAACGTCACGATTTTCTTGAAACTCAAACAAACTCAAACAAACCCAAACAAACCCAAACGAACCCAAACAAACCCAAACAAATTCTTCATTTCTCTTAATCATGCAACGGTAACTATAAAATAATCGAAATTAAGAGATTTTTGGGTTTCTGAGATTATCGGGTCTGGAGGACGATAATTTAAACTTTAAAAACGTCACGATTTTCTTGAAATTCGAAATACCGAAATAAACATAACTCGAGCCAAAATTTCAGATTTGAAATGATAATGAAGAATTTTGCCATTTTTAAATCAGAAAACATTCGAAGAAACAGCCTTTTTTTCAGTTCAAAAGCAACTTTCGGCTATTTGGACACCTGCAAATTCGGCCAATGGTTTTTTTCTAATTGAAGATGAATCAGCATATACGTTCGACTCTTTCTCCGATTTTCATCATGCTCCGGCGTTTGATTCAATAATTCATCGATTTAATGTTGAATATTATATACTTTATTATCAATTTCATAATTTTTGATATATTTTTGTTCATATGGAAAAAGAAAATTAAAAAAAAAACATTATTTCGTTGAAAGTTATTAATATTACTGTTTTTTTCATCGGAAAATGAGAAAATTGCGTGGTACGCCGGGATTAAACCCGTTCGCAGGTGCGGTGCACAACTTGATACGAAAACTCGTATTACTCGCATCTATATAGACGAAGTGGCCAGTGCCACATATGGTACACACGATGTTACCGAAGCGTACTTCCACATGTCGTGATCGCTAAATAAGTTACACACTGATTCGCACAGTCCAAGAGATTAACGTTGGATGGACGAATGAAATTCAATTTATTGTTGTTACTTTAAAAAAACGAGCATGAAATAACAATTTTCTCATATAAATACCATGGAGCCTTTTTTTTTTTAATTTTCATACTGCAAACATCTACAAAAATTTCAATCCACGGATTTTTTATTGTGTGCATTTACGTTTTTTTTTTTTTTCTTCATTTTTCTTGTTAACTCATTTTTTATGTCGCAGAAAACGATCGTCCGATCGCCTCTGACAAAGAAAAATAAAGGAATAAAGGAAGAAAAAAGTTAAAAAAAAAAAACAGGAAAAATTTGTGAAAAATCCATGAATAAGTAAAATTCTATAATAACTAAAAAATACGAGGATCAAAAGCAATAAAATACGAGGATCAAAAAGCAAGTACTAACGTATAAAAATAGAATAGAAGAAATTTTTGATTTCGATTAAAAAATCTAAATCAAAGCACATCTTGACATTTTGTTCTTGGACTTAAGAACTGTTTGAAGAAGAAAAAAGTCAAAAGGTAGTTTCGAGCACAAGAGAAGTAACGAGCATAACGTTTATCGGTGGAAGTAACGTTCGTATGAACTTTGACACGAATGACAATGCGCGACTAAGTATTCTCGACGACTTACTGCTTCTCCTCTTTCTTATTTACCCTCCAATTCCCCATGTACGATTAATAATGTCTATGCATTGTAACTCGACCGCAATGTCCATTGTCTGACCTACACTGTCTGTGTCTACTTATTCCTAATGCTGCATATACACAGTACACTTGGAAACGACGAGTTGTCGTACTCTAAGAGCTACGTAACCCACTGAACCTGCGCCCTATTCGCTATTCACTTCTGTCCCACTCCCCCCACTATCTATTTTCTCTCTTTCTTTATTTTTCTATACAGGGTGTCCTATTTCACTGGAACAAATAATTCTATTTCCAAAATCTACAGATATTCGTGTCCAAACTCTTTGGATAAAAATCTTCGAGAGTCTCAATCACCGTTCATTTAACAACATTGCAAAATTTCCGGATTTACATTTTCTACAAAATAATTTTCGCAGAAACAAGCATTTATCTTCGTTCTTCGAAGATTTACTTTTAAAAAAGAAAAAAAAATGGAGATATTGGTTCAAAATTTGCAACGCACTTTGTAAGAGACGTTCATAAAATACAAAAAATAAAATACATCAAATCAATCAAAAATAAATAATAAATGAAATTTTTTTTATTTCTTTTTTTTCAATAAGAAGTATTTTACAAATAAAACGTATCCAAGAAAATTTATTTCCTTAATTTAAAAAAATACATTTTCTGAGTGTAATAAAATGAATGATTTCTTGAATGAACGAAATATTACATTCGACGGATTTTTCACGAAGCTGCAGTAATTTCAACTCTAAAGTCTTTTCTCAGTGAACAAGAATGTGGAAGAATTTTTTTTCAATTTTATTCAAATCAGCGCACCCCTTAAGTTCGTATACGCTTTTAATAGTTTTTCCTCTAAAGCCTGTACTTGGACTTTTAAAAAACTTGCATTCAGCACTAGGTTAAGAACTCTGTACCAAAAGATTTATTTTTCAATACATGAATTATACGTACGCTCAAGTTTTTTTTTTTCTTTTTTAAGGGCTTCAAGAATTCTCATTTACGGGCAAAAAGATTTTCATGATAAAAGCCAGCCGGAGAACAAAGCGTTGAACAAAAAAATTTCATTATTAAAGCCTAGTTACTTATTCACATAGAAAAAATGCAATTATTTTTAAATTAATGAATTAATTATAAAATCAATTACGAAATGTATAAACAGTTGTAACGGACAGCATTATGAAATCATTTGTTTCTCGATCAATGAATTTTTTATCCATTAGTTATTACTCTTTATTTTTTAAGTGAAAAACATTTTTATTTTTATTTTTTAATTTTTTGTAGTTGAAAACAATAATCTGTCAAGTATTTTAACATTTAATAGTTTTAATATCGAAAATAATGTGTTCGCTGTTCTATGAGTAGTGAAAATCGTGAATTTTGGAATTCCATAAAATGTAATCTTGAATCTTATCAAATTGGTAAGGAGTGAGATTAATTGAGACAGAAAATAATGTGAATTTTAAGCGCGAGAGATAGTGGCTGACCGGTAGTGACATTTTCCACTTCCGGGTCGTAGTTTCGCTCCGATTTAGCCAACTCATGTAAATGAGAGATTTAAAGAGAAGCATGTGGAGGTTTAATAACAGATTTATAATATTATTGTGCGGTAGGTAAACCTCCTTACTCTGTTTAACCTTCGTAGCTTCTCTCAAATTCTGTGTGTGTGTGTATTAATATTTGTGTGCGTGTATCGAGCGAGCTCTCGTCACGCCAAGTAGTAGAGCCACGTTTTACGTCAGACCGAAATTGCGCCAGACTCAGTCACCAGTAAATCTCAGTTGCTGAGCTCTTGTTTTTTCTACACGTGCGATATGGAAACTTTGTATGCATTCGCACGTTCCTCTTTTCTGCTTTGCTGCATTAAATACTTCAATAAAATTAAAATAAAAACATTCCACAAAATTTTAGACAAAAACTTCTTTCCAAAAGATTATTTCATTTTATTTCTGTCGTCGTCGTCGTCGTATAAATGCAAATTTCTTATAAAATAATTCTATGAATTTAAAATGACATTTTTATTCGAATAAAATTAATAATTCGAATGAAGTTAATCTAATCTTTTTATAGTTGTAAATTTAATTTCGACAGTGGAACGGCAACTTTTCAGAATCATAATGAATAAGTAAGTTGTGAAAATATTAACATTCATCGCGAATGAATAAATCGCACCCTTCAACTACGGTTTCAAAGGATATCTCAATTTATGTGATTTCAAAAAAATCTCAAGAATAAAAGATTTTTTCCCTTTAGCTTTGAAGCTAAAGGAAAGCAATAAAATTGAAATAAATAAAAAAATAAAAAAAACATCGACCTTTTGGAGCTTTCTCCAAGTAACAAAATGGCTCTGTCTCTCTTTTTGTTCTCTTTCTCTGTCCCTCTCTCCTTTTTTTCATTTTTTTTTCTCTTCCTTTCTATAGCATCGATGATATTCATTATTCCGTTCCTGGATAAAGTTCGTCCCCGATGTGTATGTGTCCGTATCTCGCAGAAAAGACACGACACCGATATTGGAAAAAACTCAATGGAGGGATGAGCTCGAGGTACGTTTTGTTCCCGAGCGCGTTAAAAAAACTCTTCTCTCCGATAAAGTTAATACTGACGAGCTTCGTACCCAACAAAATTTGAACTCAATATTTCCATCTTCAATGGTTATTAAAAAAAAAAAAAAAACGAAAAAAAAATAGAAATTCTCGAAAATTCGATATTGCAAGTGAAACAAAACGAATATTCATTTCTTCGAAAATAAAAAAAGTAATGAAAGTTAATAAATTCGTAAATATAAATCTATCAATTGTTAATTCTTTCGATCGATTGTTCGACAGATGTTTTTGTTATTCAAACAATTATCAATGAAATAATTTATTATAAATAAAGAACAAAGTTTGAATAATATCGAAATAGAGTTTAAAAATCTCACAACGAATTTCTACTACAATCTTATTCGTCGTTTCGTCATCCTCGATTTCCTGCAGCTTTTACACACCCGTAGATAATAAATCAATGGATAAATGCCTGTGTACGACGTAATGCTCTCAGTTATATCCTCCCCACTGTCCCGAGATACAATAGCTAAAAAATTAAAAAACTCGATTGGGTCTCCAGAGACGCGTGCACGAGTCAATTGCATCATCGCACAGAATACGCGACATGAAATAAGAGGAACCAGTGGTTCTCACTTTTGTCTTTCTTCAAATTACATTCAGATCAACAAAAATTTCATTAAAATTAAAAAAAAAAAAAAAAAAAATGAGATTAAACGAGTGGTAATGAAAATAACGATCATTGTTATAAATTCATTTTTTTTCTTGAAATAATGGAACTTGAAATAATCTTACGAAATAATGGAATTAAAAAAATTACGATTAAAAATTTATCACGAAATAAAATGTTACAAAATTCTTCGTAAACTGTCACTTGTTATAATTCTAGCGAAAATTTTATATCCCCGACTTCGTTATATGAATGAATTGAAAAATATGATAATTTACGATGTTTGGAAATCATCGTAACTCTTCGCAGAGTCGTTCCCGAGAAACGTGGAACCTCCGGGCCATCTAGCGGAAGGTTTGCGAAGCAGCAGAGTCCTCGGCTTGCACTGCCGATCGTTCTGTTGCTTGTACGATTTCAAAGGCATACTGACCATACTCGCAAGCAACGAATCGAACTCTCACCTTAGACGTCACGCTTAACGATTGATAATTAATGAGCTCGAGAGTTGGCCGGCCCTTCATTGATTCGCTTCTACTAGGCTAAGTATAAAGTCAACTACATCGTAACGATGCTTGTCATTGGTTACTTCAAGTTGGGGCACATGTCGATCGACGAGAATAAATGGTCATAACTTTTATTTTTTTCTCTTTCTTTCATATGTCACAAACTTTTCCATACAATCGTTATTCACAGTTTGTTTTTTCTTGTTTTTATTATTATTATTATTATTATTATTATTATTATTATTATTATTATTATTATTATTATTATTATTATTTTCGAAAGATATTTTAATGGAAAATGTTTGAATAAATGTTTTGAAAAAAGTAATGAACGAGCATATGTCGTCGAATTGTTGAAATAACGTCGGCCTCGAAATTGTTTTGTCGTTTCTTTTTGTTTTAGTCTCATGAAAACATCGTTCACATCGAATTGTCGATTCGATGAGAAAAAAAATTTATTTAAATTCGTTATTTTTTCCTTGCGGAGTCGATCAGCGACTGAAATATCTCGGTGACTGGTTTAAAAAATCCCGAAGAACCTTGAACACATTTTTTTTTTTTTTTTTTAAGTAACTCATTCGAGAGGCGAATCATCGTGCTTGCCATTAAATCGTCGCGAGTTTTTTCATGAAACTTAAAGGTGACCGATGGGAGAGATAAAAAAACGAAAGAGAGACAGTGGTGAGGTCGATGACGAAATATCGAGCGCAAAGTGGAACGGGCCAGAGAACGAAGGCAGTTTGGAAAATCGATTGAAAAGTATGAAGGGGATGAAGCGGAGGTAGAAGAAGACTGAGCGAGAGAGAAAAGACGAGGCAACGGCCCAGACCGGCTGGAAAATCCAGCGAGAACGACGTGCGAGTAAAAAGCGTCTTAAAAAATACAAAAAAAAATAAACAAATCGCGTATCTTGTAGCGCAGACTGATTAGTTTAACTTTATAACAGAAATGAAAATAAAATAAACAAAGAAACGTCGTGCGGTCTTTTCAAATTACAGTGTCATAAGCTATTTTTTTGTGTGTGTGTGTGTTTTTTTTTTCATGACGGCATTCGAACGAAAAAAAAATATATACATTATTTATCAACATTTTATCCGAATCCCCAGCAGAGCTCACGTAAAAATAAAACGATAAATAGAACGAGATAAAATTTATCGAGAAACAAAAAAAAACACTGTCTCCCTCTATTGACAAATTAGAGGACAAAAGTTCGATTATATTTATTATAAATAATAACTGTATAACAATAATTTGAGATAAAGATCTGGGAACACTCGTCTCCTGGCTGACCTGCAATTTACCTGAAAGTCACAGTGGATAATTTCGGCGTCATCCAAAAGTCGAATAGTGGCGCGATGCACCACCGTTACGTCGTTCTTGCTACCAAACTTCAACATTTCTGACCTCAGATCGTCGCCAGAATTATCCCCCTGGCCCTCATCCCTTACCCCACAGCACCACACACTGGCAGCACGTTTTCAAACAATAGTATTACTTTTTATATTTATGTTCTTATTATTATTATTATTATTTTATTATTATACGAAGATAGCGGCGAACACGCGTCGACGAGGACTGAAGTCGATCAGTGCTCTGACACTCTCACAAGTAGTACGAGGACGACGAGGTCCTATCAACATCGACAATAAAACACCGACCACGACGACGACGACGAGCTGCTGTTTCAGCAACAACGACGACGACGACGATGACCACGACCACGACGAAACGTACGATATTAAACGACGATACATCACCGAATTTTTCGTATCTTAAAAACACAGAACGAGGACACAAAGAGAGAGAGAGGACTTTACACTTTATTTATTTTACTTTCGCTTTTTTTAATTAGTAATATTTCTTGTATATTTTTTGACAGATTCTTTGATTTATTTGGTATTTCGAATTCTTTTTACAACACTTCGAAACACTGTTATTTGTCACACCATTTTATCGCCTCGTCAGCAACATACCGAACCGAGGAAATATGACGAAAAAATAAAAAAAATAATATAATATCAACGTGCAAACTGCGTCAGGCACATCTCTCTGCTGTGTACGGCCTCTCATCGGACACTCCGCTCTCCTTCGCCATCCCCCACCATTACAATACTTTTTTCACCTCCCACCATGTACACGCAGGTTTGCCCCTGCGCGTCCGAACCCGCAGCCCCGGCAGAGATTTTCTTCGTTACTGGTGTACTCGAAGTGGGCAGATTCACCCTTCCGAATCCGCGGCGGTCCGAGCGACCTCCGCCGCGATGGCGCGATCTCCCAGCGGAATCTCCAACTCGATCGGTCAATTCAACGCTTTTCTTACCAAGCGGACAAAACACATAGACATTGCGCTGTAAGTTTGCGGATCGACCGTCACGAACCCGTTCCCATTACATAATGGCTGCTCTTGAGATTCATATTCTGTCAGTCGTCCAGATTCGTCGGATTCGGTAAAAAATATATCGGACTAATTGAAATAATCTTTATTGTACGATTGAGTGCTTGTAGAAATTTAAAAAATAGAAAAAACATCAGTTAATTCCTTTCGTTTATTTTTACTGTTGAAAACTTGTGCATTTTCATCTATTTCCACAGTGGACTTTCCGAGAACAAGAAAAATCAAAACATAGGCTATTTTTCATTTTAAAAATCGTTTATTCGTCTGCACATCAAGTTCAAAGTCATATTCTCACAGTCGAAACTCTTAAACAATCTCTATTTTATTTTTCCTACCAAGGAATTCAACTTTCACCCTGAATTTTCGTGACAATTTGGTTATCTCTGAACATAACCTCCAATGGTATTATTATAAGAGAATTTTCTTGCAGGGAGGATGTTGTTCCTTCGAAAACCCCATTATTATGATTCTCCGGAGGGTACAGCGCCCATTGACAAAGTTGTATCATGTGCAAAAAAAGCTTTGGTTGGCGGCGGAGTCATCGGCGGTCTCGATGCCATTTGGATTACCGACACCAAGAACTTTGCCGAGACAATGAATTGTATGGGCTACTGGATTGTTCCAATGGTCGGAATGGCCTCCACTTGGGCAGCTGTCACATATATGTCAACAAAAATTCGAGGAAAGGACGATTGGGTTAATTACGTTGTCGGAGGTAACGTAACCCAATTCGCAACATTAATGAACTATAAAAACGTTTTTTTCGTGCATTCCATATGCGAAAAAAATTGAAAAAATATTTCATGGTATATTTATTATTCAATTATGTACGAAATTTGGGGTTTTCCAATGAATCGTATTTTTCATTCGATTTTATATTCAATGTTAGCCCGAGGTATTACCGTCGGGTCATATTGACGAAGGAGACGATATTCATTGTCGCCTGATAAAAACTTTTGTCGTTTTATGAATGGCCAAATTTTAGCTGCTGCTTGCGCTCCAATAATCCACGCCTGGAAAAGAAAGACCTCTTGGACGATTAACGGAACGGTTGTAGCGATGGCTGCCGCTCGTCTGGCCAAGGACAAGGCAGACAAGGGATGGGAGATATTCCCCGAACCCAGACACGAATATGGAATCTACCAGACAGATTTTTCAATCACCAAAGATGTCGACAAAGATTTCAGGTCTCCCTATAAGTATCAACTTTAAAAAGTTGCTGGAATGTTTAAATAATTTTATAGAGCGGTTTACTCGTACAATAAAAAATGAGGAAACAAACATTTTTCGAATACGAGTTAATTCGCAAAGATTAGTAATAGGTGTTATAAATATTGAATGTACATGAAATATGGGGAATAAACGAAAATATACGGAGAAGCTGACAAAAATTTGCTTTATTTCTTAATTAATATGAAACAAATTAGTGATGAATAAGTCATTTTTTTAATTCATTCTTGCAACTGATTCCAATAATTTCCTTCAATTTTCGGTTATAACGGAAAATCAATAAGAATACACATGATAGGTTGAAAAAACTGTTTCATGATGAAAAAAATCAAAAAAGTACAAGAAAAACAAGAATGTGAAGAAGAAACAACAAAATTTTTTTGCATTTTTGTATTTAACAGGGAATCAATGAGGATTCGCAGAGAATGTTGAAAAATTGTTTTATTTTACATTTGTAAAATCCATTTTGGCTTGAAGACTTAAACAGGAAAATTTTAATAATTAATATTAAAATGAATAAAAAACTATGTTAACGTTTCTCCTTTTGTCACCTGAAAAACAAAAGTTTCTCATGAATAAAAGTTTTTAGTGCTTGAATAACTCAAGTACGAAATGACCATTTTTTTGTATTTACGTACACAAGCTTCTAGGTATTCGATTCTTCTTTCCAGTGTAGTAAGCTTTTCGTTCAAAACTGCCAATCTTGATCTGCATGACATATCTGAAAAATTCGAATTTTTCATCTCAACTGGTATGAGTTTTCTCATGAAGTAGATATTCATATGATTACGGAAAAAAAATGGAAAAGAAAAGAAAAAGAACGAGAAATCCTAACCTCTGTGGAGAACTTGTAACAAACTTACCAAAAGAATTCAGAAAATCGGTGATTTTCTTAATACTTCCTGTTATTACTTCGATGTATTCCCGATTCGCCCAATCCTGCTGGATTTGCTTTTGTATCGCTTCACGATGTATTCCAGACATTTTGTTTATATATCACGAAAACGTCAAACGATTGTTTTGACTGTGGGGTTTTTTTACTCCAAAAAACACGAATACACTGGGCAAGAAAAGAATGATGCACTTTGGGGTTAAATGACCAAGTGGATGTGTCGAGAATAAAGAATATTTCATCCAGGAATGTCAGCGGATAAAAATAATAACAAGAAGCAGGTCGTTAAATGCTCTTCTATACCAACGAGTTTTCTCGGTCACTTGACCATTACAATTCTCGCCTGCATCCCTGCATCTTTATTCATACATTACATGCATGCGACATACGATAATGCAGTAATGCACATTGCAAATATATTCTCGTTTATTTGGTTTATGGGCTCCCTATTGGTCGGGTTGATCCAACCTGGAACCAGTAAAAACGAGGCTAACCTGTCAACTGACTCACGGAGTCGGCCAATGAGCATTGTTATATATAAGGTAGTGTGAGCACATTTTTCAAAAATAAATTTTAATTCATGATTTATTATTTTTATATTTGATTATTTGCTGTAGATTTAGCGTATTGAATAGTTGAATTTATGAATTTTTTAATTTCGATTATTAAATTAAATTAATTAATTAATCATTTAATTCGATTCTTTTCAACCCATATTTGAGACTGTCTACAGTGGTCAATTTATTAGAATTTGAATTATTAGTTGATCGTTATTACCATTTATAGATGTTCAATATTTTATTTCTAATTGTTATCCGTCCTTTCATCCGTCTTTTTATTATATTATCTTATTATTGTTGTTTATTCATTTTTCCCGTTTTTGTATTTATAACTAAGCGCATCCTTTTTTGTAAATTTTATTATGAGATTGTTGAAGTATACTTGAAGTTTCCGAAGGAGCTCAGTAGGCTATAGACGCCGACTGGCTTCTTCTAGACCTGCCGGCCGCGTCCAAATTACAAATGAAAAAAACATCTCAATATTTCGCTGGATTGTAGCGCCAAAAATGCGGGCATATTGCAAACTACACCGACGGCGCCACCGATCGGTGTGTTGTTCGAGTTCAAAGAGTGTTTGTGTGAGTGTATTATTTTTTTCTCTTTGTTTTATATAACAAGAGAAAAAAGAAAGGAGAGAAACATATCGGGGTGATAGCGAGGGTTTATGGGAGCAGTTCGCGCGACGACAGAAGGTAACTTTCTCACTTGAAGAAAAACTGTCTCGTTGCGAAGGCTCGAAGCAAATTGTGTGTAAAAGTCATTCGATTAAATGTTATGATTTCGGGAAGATGTTCATTCCTCTCGGCTGCACGTTATGTCTCCGAAATTTTTAAATGCTACGGTAACAATAACGGTGCTGGTGTCATTTGTTCGGATTCGCTGTTTCAAAAGATAAACAGACGACAGGTTGAAAGGTGAGCAAACAAAAAAAAAATCAAAATATCTTTGCATATGTGTAGTTTTTTTTCTCGATGTGTTATGTATACAGATACCTAAATTTTTCTCGTCTGATACTAATGATAAAAATTTGTGCGTCGTTGTTAAAAACACTTTTCAATCGATTGAAAAACAAATTGACAGATCGCAACGAAATATATTGATAAATATCAGCTCGAGAACCATGGGGTCAAGTTCAAGTGACAACTCGCAAATTCCTAAACAAAACAAGCTTGCCCTTGAAAAATCGCCTTATTTATTGCAACACGCGAGCAATCCTGTACAATGGTATCCATGGGGCGACGAAGCCCTGGACAAAGCTCGCAGGGAAGACAAATTAATATTTCTTTCTGTCGGTTATTCCACATGTCATTGGTGTCACGTCATGGAAAAAGAATCGTTTGAAAATCCTGAAACTGCTAAAATTATGAATCGATATTTCATCAATATTAAAGTCGACCGAGAGGAGAGACCGGACATCGACCAAATTTATATGACTTTCATTCAGGTTCGCCTTTATTATTTTCATTTATTATTACCAAATTTTTTTTCCAATTATTTCCATTAACCTTTGGAATTTATCCATCAATTGCAGAATTTTTTATAATTTGTATTTTTTCAGACTATTTCGGGGCAGGGCGGCTGGCCCATGAATGTCTTTCTCACTCCAGATTTGGTACCTATCACGGGAGGTACTTATTTTCCTCCAAGTGACAATTATGGTCAGCCGGGTTTTGAAAAAGTTTTACTCACCGTCGCTCATCAGGTATAAAATTTTTTATTCATTAATACTTTTTAACTTTTCTTATAACTCTCGATTTTTAGTGGCTGGAAAACAAAAAAGATTTGCTTAAATCCGGATCAAAAATTTTGGAAGTTTTGAAAAAATCTGCAACTTCTAAAACAAGCTCTACTGTAAGTGAAATATTGAGTTTTATATAATTTCTTTATATTTTGTTTGTCGTTCGACTTATTTGAAATGACATACAATGAATTTTATTTTCACAATAAATCGTTTTGTCCACAGGAAAAAGAAGTGCCTCCCATAAATTGTAGCAAAACCTGCGTCGAACAACTCTCGCGAAGGTACGACCAAGAATTCGGAGGTTTTTCGGATGCCCCGAAGTTTCCTCAACCAGTAAACTTGAACTTATTGTTTCACGAATATTCCCGTGCTCCGAATAGTGAAATGGGAAAAAAATGTTTAGAAATGTGTCTTCATACTCTTACGAAAATGGCAAATGGTGGTATACACGACCACGTTGGACAGGTGAATAAATATAAATGTTAAATTACTTTTTTAACTCAAACTAAAAAGAAAAAGAAAAAAAAACATTTGCTTTCAAGTTGCAAATGCAAATGAATCTTAAATTTTGTAATTTTGCAGGGTTTTTCAAGATATTCGGTAGACGATCAATGGCATGTACCACATTTCGAAAAAATGCTTTACGATCAGGGACAACTGTTGCAGTCTTACTCCGACGCTTATCTCGCAACGAAAGATCAATTTTTTGCGGATATTCTTGATGATATTGTGACTTACGTGTCCCGCGATCTGCGACATCCGGTATAGAATCCTAATATTTCAAATTGAATCGCGAACATTATTTTTCCGAGCAATAACAATATTTTGATTAAATCTTCATTGGTTTTTATGGATAATTATTTTAAAAATTCAGGAAGGCGGTTTTTACAGCGCGGAAGACGCTGATTCCTTACCTACGAAAGACTCGAAGTCGAAGAAAGAAGGCGCCTTTTACGTTTGGACCTACGATGAGATTCAAACTATTCTCGATAAAAAAATTGCCCCTATGAAAAAATTGAGCGACGTATTTTCTCATCACTATAACGTTCGGAAAGAAGGAAATGTGAAAAAACGTCAAGTCAGTTGACTAATTAGTCGCAAAATCGTTTTATTTTAAATCTAATTATTCCAAAATGTTTCATTCAAGATTCCATCTTGATTTCTTTCATTTTATTGTTTGTATATTTTCCTCAGGATCCACATGGTGAACTAACCGAACAGAATGTGTTGATCGTTTACGGAAGTGTTGATGAAACAGCACATGAAGTTGGCTTCGACGTCGAAGAAACGAAAGAATATTTGAAGGAAGCTCGTGCCTTACTTTTCGAGGCCCGATCGTCAAGACCTCGGCCGCACTTAGATGACAAAATCGTCACGGCATGGAACGGTAAATCCATCAAATAACACGAAATGAATATTTTCGAAAAGAATTCATTAGAAATTCATTATTTTTTCAATTATTCATTTCCATCGCAAATCTATTTGTATAAAGACTTTAATTTCCGTAATGGCAGGTCTCATAATCAGTGGCTTGGCACATGCTGCCTCAGCTACAAAAAATAAAAAATACGCTAATTTCGCTGAAGATGCAGCTAAATTTGTCGAGCGTTATTTGTTCGATAAAAGAAAAAATATTCTACTCAGGAGTTGTTACAGAGGAGAAAACGACGCGATAACTCAGCCGTAAGAATACAGTGATAACAATTATTATTTTTTTTTTAAATCAATACAGAACAATTTGATCGATGATTTTTAACCTGGATTTTCCATTCTTTGTTTTCAGAGCCGTGCCAATAGAAGGATTTCACGTAGACTACGCTTTTCTAGTAAGAGGTCTTCTTGACCTTTACGAGGCGAGTTCGAACGATCATTGGTTGGATTTTGCTGAACAGCTTCAGGATATTCAAGATGAATTATTTTGGGATTGTGAAAATGGCGGTTATTTCAGTACAACTTTGCAAGACCATTCGGTCATCCTGCGGTTAAAAGATGGTGCGTAAATTCGTACTTGAAACTTTTTCTTTCTATCTCTTTTAAAAAAACGTAAATAAACGTTTTTATTTGTGATATTTAATAAATGAATATTGCAGATAGCGACGGAGCCGAACCTTCGAGTAACTCTGTAGCGTGCAGCAATTTATTACGCCTTTCGTCCTTTTTTGATCGACCAGACTTGAAGGAAAAAGCTGGTGCTTTGCTGGCCTCTTTTCATCCATTAATTACGCGAATTCCAGCCGCAGTTCCACAATTGGTATCGGCTCTGTTACACTATCACGATTCAACGACTCAGGTAAAAAAAAAAATAATAACCATCAAAATTCAAACGTCTAGTTTTGTCTTAAGGTTGCGCGAGTTCAAGCAAATTCATATTTTGCGAAATATTTTTTCCCGAAAACTGTCTGGGGTCAAATTGACCCAATATGCAAAACGGAATCGCAGTCTCGAATGATGAATATAATTTGATTGAACAAGCATTTCAAATATTGATAAATTCCATTTGTTTTCCACAGATATTTATAACTGGTAAAAAAGATTCGAGAGAAACGGAGGAAATGGTTAAAGTAGTTCAGGAACGACTCATACCGGCGAAAGCTCTTCTGCTCGTTGATCCAAACGATGACAACTGTAAAATTTACCAAAAAAACGAGATTGCCAGTAAAATGAGTTGCAAGGAGGGCCGAGCAACGGCTTACGTATGTCGACATCACGCGTGCTCGTTGCCAGTTTCGGATCCGAGTCAACTTGCCGAATTATTGGATTCGCAAGAATAAAACGTCTTTATTATTATATTTTTTTTTCATGAATCCGGAACAAATTTCGTATATACAAATGTGTTAAAATGCAATCTAAATTCCAATATTCTCGTTAACACAAAGCCACTTCTCGAAATTTCAAAAAAAGAGAAAGCAGCAATTTAGAAATTAAACAAATTGTGATTTTTAGAGAGAATATATAAACTTTGCGCATGTTAATTCCGTCGAAAAATTAATTTGGAATTAGCTTAGAAAAATTTCTCATCAGTGACTTGAAAAATAGAAAAACTGCATGTGCGCAAAACCCAGTGATTGTATGATTAAAATTCGATTCTATAGAAATTAATAATGTAAAGGGAATATCGTTCAAAACGGTTTTGTGATTATCTACAATTATATTAAGTAACGCGAAAATAATGAGGTGTAAAATAAAACTTTGTAGAATTTTATGCATTCGCTTGAAAAAAAAACTCCAATATTATTTTTTTTTCTCTCGCCACAATAAAACATTATTTTATCAGAAAGTTGTTGATTGCCATTGCTCTCGTACATTACTTTCTAATTTTTATATATTTTTTTTTGAATCGACAGCTAAAGGTGCGTGCTCGGTGTATGGCTCCAGGGATCACATCATGAAGCAGTCTCGAGTGAGGCCAGTATTTCGTTGGATGACGACTCAGTCATGCAGAAGCCTACTCGTGAAATCCTTCCCGGCCGAACTCTACCAAAGAACTGTCAACCAATAAGCAAACACTATAATGCCAAAAACTACCACCACCGTTCGTCCATCACCAGATTCATACTCTACCAACGACGAAGAACTATTTAGCAAATCTCTACCGACCAACCTCCACAACACTCTACCCTGCCGACCAAAACTCTCCGAGCAATTCTCTACCATAGTAATTTTCTACCGCGAACGAATCTCTACCGAGCGAAATCTCTACCATTGGTAAAGATTAATCTTTATCGTCGGTAAAAAGTATTCAAAATTAAAAAATTAAAACTCCACTGATGGCTACAGTAAACTCCACAGTAATTTTCTACCGCGAAAGAATCTCTACCAAGCGAAATCTCTACCATTGGAGAAAATTAATCTTTATCGTCGGTAAAAAGTATTCAAAATTAAAAAATTAAAACTCCACAGATGGCAGCATTAGGGAGTAACATCTCAGAAGGTGTCTTCGTTTCGAAATATAAAAACTATTAGCGATTTCCGGGTTATAACGACTGACAGTTTCGAACATTCAGACCTTTCTGTTCCCAAACCAACCTCCATCATCGATGGATTCATGTGTCTTTGATGCTCATGTGCTTCTCAGTATCATCAGCTCGATAACCACGACGTAACGTGTTACGATACGCATTATTTGACGTCAAAGCGGTTTAAAAATGGATATTCATGAGAGGGAGGTATACGGGAGTTGCGTATGTACGAGAGAGGAAGTAAAAAAAAAAAAAGAAAAAATTCATCACATCCATCGAGTGTGTCGCTTGTTTACGCGTCGTCAGAGTAAATAGGCCGAGTAGATTAAATCTCATTAAACGCGCATGATATAATTTTTGTCAAAGATAAAAATTGCTCACGCAATAGTTGCTTAAAACTTTATTTAGTGAAAAATTCATATTTTCGTATAGCAAAGAATGTAACTAGTTGGCAGAATATCTGTATTTTGGCATTTAAAATTCGCACCCTTCCAGAGGCAGCATTAAAACATTTTCGAGCACCTTCGAACTTTGCAAACATTTTTTTAAGGTGCCTCGATTGTGTCTTCACCTGGGGAATTGGGAAATTAAATTATGACCAAAATTTTAGCCACTCAACTGAGTACTGAGTTTTTTTTGTTTTTTTTTTCTTTTTCAAAATGTAACGATTCTCTGTAACTCGAATCCTTAGTGATGCCTCGGAATCGTACGAAGCACGAGCTTCTGTGGTAAAGCCTCATTTTCCGGCAACAATGTCTCTCGTTTATTTTATTATTGTACCCGACAGGTACAGTGGTTACAGTTTCTCTGACGTCGGGTGGGAATTGGGAAGTGGCGGTCACGGTAGGTGGGGCAGTGGGGGAGGAGGCGAGCACGTGATCGTGTTCGTAAAAGAGAATAAACTCTTACGAAACGTTAAAGATCAAAGAAAGAACTATAAATATATAGACAAAGAGAAAGAGTGAGAGCGAATGAGAAAGAATCGTGGAAATACACTTTTTGGAACGTCTAGGACCGAAAGCCTTTCGTTGTTGTCGTTGGGACCAGAGGTGAGGCAACGGGGTGAAATAAATTTACGCAAGTTCGTTGGAGCTCATATATTCTATAGATATATATTTCTCTGTATATTTATATACATATATATATATTTAGATATATAAACGCGTATATATTCGCGTTGTACGGACATTCAGGTGATAAATGAGCGTTTGCTCGTGACACCTTTAATGCTGCTCTCGTCGGATCTGCACAGAGGGCTTCACCTAACAAAGTCACTCTGCACACCAGTTAGACTAAATTTTCCGCCATTTCAACGCTTGAATGATTCACTTGGAATTATCACTATTTCGCCCTCTTTCCCATTTCGACTCTTAACGTTATTTTTCCTCGTTTGCTAAACGAAATTGTTATTTGTTATAATTATATAAATCGAGCCTTTTCCTTCATCGTTTAGATTCAGTCGATTTTAAGTCATTTTTAAAATCCAATACAGCCCGTTAATCAGATATGGTATTTCTTTCTATTATCGACCGCACATGCTTACAGCTTTGATCTTTCAACCCTCCCTGTGACTCACACTGGGTCAATTTACCCCGGAGCCGTTTTCATCCGGGCATCGACAGCCTTTTCGTCTGTTTTAATTGAAAAAAACCTCGAGTATACTTTAAACATTTCTTAACACGAGTTCTATCATAAAAATCCGAAAAATATCGAATCAAACAACTTCAAAAAATTCTTCACAACTTCAACTCTTTTTAAAGTGAGCATTCCACTAAAAGAAATGGCAATTTATTTCAATTTTCAATATTTCTAAGATTTATAACCAGGCATTTACTCATAAAAGTAATTTTTTGAAAAAAATAAGTGTTATCACGAGATTTTCAACACAGTTACTGATTCGAACAAGTAAACTAAGTTTATCATCGAAATGAGAGTATTTTTTAATTCCGGTAAAAAAGGAGTGGGAATTATCGAAAATATTTAAAGGGAAGGAATAATTATCGCGGAAAAATGAGCCGGGGTCAACATGACCCAGTGTGTCAACGAAGAATAAATGCTTCATGTGAACTTAGAAACTTTATTATAATGAGATCGCATTTTTTACAATTCAATGTATAAATGTAAGAGGGATAAAAAACTTTCGTATGTATGAAATCTTGTGTATAAATTGTATAAATATTCATTGATTATCGATTCTAATTAGTGCACGCTCGTACGAGTACTACCAGCATCCTGTAAATCCTTCAACCATGTATTTTCGTTAACCCCCTTTCCATCCCTCGAAGATCCGACAAACGGGACGTCAGTTGTGTTTCTCCTCACTCTCTCTCTCTCTCTCTCTCTCTCTCAGTCTCTGGCTCGCTCTCTGAATGTTCTCATCCCCCGTGTTACTATCTGTACCGCGTTACCAACTGCGTGTAACGCGTCGTGTCGCGGTACGCCCCGCGACACAGAAGCCTTGATACCACCCTACGCAGATTTCAAATTGCTATGTCCCACTACCGAGATTACATACGCCCACGAGATGAGTACGAATCTCTCTTCTCCCCTTACCTTTACCCCTTTCCTTCACCTCTGACACCATAACCCCTAAACATCCTGAATATTCATGTTTTTGGCAAGTTGATACACCAGCCAGCTAGACACGCGTATCTCAGTGCATGAATATTGAAGATCTTTGTCACCGTCGTCGTCATCCTCGTATCGATAATCGACATCTTTTCTCCCTGGTTTCTCCAGGACATGACCAATATTTTGTCCTATTTCTTTATTTCATTCAGTCATTCATTCATTCATCCGTTCATATTCAGTTTCATTTACTCAGCATCGTAACAAATTTGAAGAAATTGCGTCCGACGCGATTGGTGGATGATCCGGTGAATGGCTAAGCGATCACCCAACCAAGTATTGACTTTGCCGGAGGCTGTTTACTTTGGGAGATCGCCGGAGTCATACACTGACCGCGCACCCATGCTATCGGACCATTCGAATTTAATAATCAATGAAATTTACTTAGGTCCGACTAGAGTTACGTATTTTTATAGAAAAAAAAATACAAAATACAATGTTTTACTTCATTTTTAATAGCTCGAATGACAAGGATTGATTTTTTTTTTTGTATTTTGTTCGAAGTAACCCATATTTTTAACTGTCGTTGATTCCGAGCATGGAAAGAAGCAAAAAGGAAGCAAAGTGGTCGTGACAGAAAGTTCGGTCCGGGACGTAGTGGAGAAAAAAGTAAAAAATAAAAATAAAGGAACGAAGAATAAATATATGTGTAATCCGGTGGTATCGTCTGAAAGCTGAACACGTACGTCTCCCAAGGCGAGTGTACAAGAACGTGGGTATATAGAGAAGGAAATGTATCCCACCAAAGTATCCTTCGTTGTTTGAGCGAAGATCGAGAGAGAAAGAGAGAGAGAAAGCTTTGAAACCCAAGTGAAAAGTATAGAGAAATATTTGGTATTATCGATTGTTATTATAATGTAATGTAAAAATATAAAAATAATAGTAATAAGAAATAGAGAAAAAAAATTGTAAAAAAGTTCTAAAAAACCATAATTACAATAATCAGGTCTCCGAGATTCTTTTGTCTATGAAATTCGTTACGAAAAAAAACACCAAATTTTTCTGGCCACCATTAATCCGAAATAACAATTTTTGATATTTCAATAGCAGTTAAATTTAGTGTATCAGGATATTTTTCACATAAGATACCGCTGGCCATTACCCTTTGCATATTCGAGATGCAATTTCCTGAGAAGATTTGAGGGGGCAGTAATAGATATTTCATAAGTCCGCTCACTCGAACTCTATAGCTCTTTTTCCATATTACACATAAAACGTAACAACCTGAAAGCGTATAACTCCAAAATCAATAACACGAACGCGTGTATACATCCAGAGCCAATCATTCGTGATGGCATATTCTCGAGTCAATATTCATAACCATCGATGAATCACATGTGAAAGAAGCGCTTGCATTGATCCTGGCAAAATATCTGTTGTTGTCACGAGCAAACAATGCTTTATACCGAATTGACAATCTCGATTGAAATTCAATGACAGTTTGTTATCATTTTTATCAACAATTACTGGCGTTTTTTTGAAGAATTGTATTTCAGTGTTACGTACACTTCAAATAGTCGAAAAGTAAAAAAAAATAAATGTATTTGCGTATTTACAAAAAGCTCGAACTGTTATAGGAAACAATAAACAATAATTTTATTTTATTATTTATCTATTAAATTTTATTATCGAGTGAGATCAATACTTGGTTGGGTGAGCGCTTTTCAATGCATCAATCAAATTAGCAAATTAGTGAACAAATGGGCAAGTTTTAACGCAAACTCAATAAATAATTCTTTAGAATAAAGTCATTAATTGAATATTTATTGATATAGTAAGGAAAAATTCCAAATTTCAGGACAGAAGAAATGTTGAAAAGATTGCCAAAAAAAATTATATTATAAGTTTGATCGTTCGTCTTGGACGTTCACTTACTTTCTCCTCTTCTGAATATTTCGAATACCATCGATGGAGCTTGAAAAGATAAAGTACTCTCTTCATCCTCCAAACCCATATGTCTATACAATATTTTCGATAAAAGGATCTTGGCGCTGTGCATTCCGTATCGCAACGGTAACAACGTAACATGGGCGTGATCAAGAATCTATCAGCGTTGCTCGAGATCTTTGGGAAGAATGTTTGGGAGAAGGAGAAAGGGGGATATTCGTTGGTCCTTTGTGGAACAGAGACTGGAATGGCCAACGAGAAGAATACGTGCATGTATATATATCTATTTTGAAGAATTGGTGGTAATATGGCCCCCCTGGTAGTGACACTCCCCAATATCCAAGTGTGGACCATCATTTGTTGCGAAACTTCATTGCAATGTGAAACCAATGTGAGCAACGGTTAATAATGATTTGAAGACAATTCCCATTAAGGAAGTTGTATCTTTGCATTAAAGTAGAGAGATTTTTATAAAACTATCCAAGCAACGAAAAAAATGGTTGACAACTTTTGGGACATTTAGAGACAATTTCAGAGACATTGTTTCTTGTAACGAAGTTATTTGAAATATCCAGACTTCATGGCTCCATTAAATAATAAAATTACAAAAGATTGACAAAAAACAACTAATGATGCTCCTGTCTTTAGTGGGCACGAACTTTTAGGAATGCCGATCCCGACACAACATCCTCAAGTTTGCTTCATTCGTTGTCGAGTATTTACATCGTTTCTCTGAAGAAGAAAACGTCATTCGATTTTGAAGTTTCATTTTATTTTTCATAAGTAAAAGCCTTGGTAAATTTTCCAGCTCTTTTGTTCTACTTGTTTCGTGACTTCTCAGATGCAATAATAGAGAATTTTACTTGTACCATGTGACTTATCAACACCGTTGTGCCACGATTGTTAGTTGAATCAACAGCAGCAAACTGGGGGTCCAAATTACCCCCACTCGTCCACATATATGCTCTTACCCTTAGGGAATAGCTATATATATAATCTCTGGTGCTTGTATACTATGGTCGCTCATGGAGTCTACCATATAATAGGCCAAAATTGAGATATATATTTATATAGACAGCACACACATGTGCAGAGAACGGTAGCGGCCTTCTCCTCGCGTCTGCGGAATCTACCGAGTGAATGCCTTGCATTAATTGTCTATTGTTTTCTGTGGAGATTTCAAAGAATTTCTATGCCGATCTATACAATTTTGATCCACGAATTAAAAAATATTAGGCGTTAATCAAGTGATGCTGTGATGCGTGAGTTTGTATTTTTATTATCAGGCATGAATTAATAATCGAGATTGACAGATTTGAATCGACGATTATGGCACCGGAATATTGAATGATGTGCTGCAATGAAACGAGGATTTAAATTTACTAATTGGTTGGGCTTTAATTTAATTTCATTTCATTTAATTTGAGAAATGATGAGAAATAGTTGTGAACTGAAATAGTGTTCATTGCTTTGAGGAATATATATAGATATATATATTTTTTTTCTGAATTTGCTTTTAGATCGATTCGGTAGAGTTATTGTTAAACGATTCGCTTTTTTTGGTAGCGAATGCACTAAGTACGTTCCTATCTCTTCACAGCACGCATCATCATTTTCTATTTATTGTACTCTCTCGTTGAATTTTCCTATCGCGTTTGTCAATCTTTGAGCGGGTAATAAAGTACAAACAGTGGGTCAGTAAATCGCTCGTACGGGGATAGAAATCGCCCTGAGGCTTTTCTCATCTCTTATCCGGGGCTTTTTCCTGCACGTTCAAAGTGCCAGCAGGGAGAGGCACGGACGTTGGACGCAAAGGACTTCGCAAAATTGTACGAAGCTCGAAATTGGAAATGACTCGCCAGCGGGAAGCTTTCTACAATGCTTTGTATATAACCTTCCAACTGATGCACGACCACTATTCGTTCTGTTATATAAATCTATAGAGAGAGAGAGAGAGACAGAATTGTTCAAGTATTGGGAGAATAAGAGAGAAACGAAGAAGAAGAGGATAGATAGGGAAGAAGAAAATTGAGAAGCGTGAATGCGAGAGAAGACTGACGTAGAAAAGCTCTCGGATCTCTCCTGAGGCCTCGACATGCATTGACGTTCGGATGAATGCATCCTCGGAATTTAGAGTAATAATACAAAGCAGTGATGGAAAGACAAATCATGTTGTTTATTTATTTGTTTATTTAATATTAATAATAAAACTCATTCCATTTGTATATTAAAAATTAAATCACATTTTCGAGGATAAATTTGAAGAAATTTGTTAATGAAAATAAAAATAGGAATAGGTTTTTACCAGCGAATTTGGATTTTTTCATGTGAATATGCAAAATGAAATATTGAGGCTGAAATATACGGAATCACGGAACAAACGTTGAGGTGTAGGAATAGGACGAAAATTCGGTAGATCGAGAATGTGAGAGAAGCGTGCGAACGATGTGCTTTGGGCTCGTTGCAAGTGCATTAAGTGCACCAAGTGCGACACAGAAAATTTCGCGGCTCTAACGCGACAACGAGCGCACTAACACGAAGACATCACGGATTGCGGTCCTACGAAGGGAAAGAGAAAGAGACAAAGGTGAGGGACGGAGGCGAGGAAGATTTTCCTCCTTCCGCCCTTTCCCTCCTCCTCCTCCTCCTCCTTCTCCTCTTTTGCTCGCATCTCTGCGTTCGGATTTCCTCCTACGGTGTACCACGAAATTCATGCTCGGGTAATCCGGGAGCTCACGTGCTCGAGAACGCAGCATTAGGCATGTTCCGTACGTTAAATCCTGACCCTGTTGTTTCTCAATTTAATACTTTTGATAAATCCCCCTCATCGTAATAATCGAATAAGCGTTTCCTATTATTAAATTCTTCATCTGACTGAAAACAATAGAAATCATTCAACGAAAGTGATATTTAAAAAAAAAAAAAAAAAAAAAAAAACGATACAATTCAAACGAATTTTTCTTCAATTTGGAATACAAATGCTTGGTTTTAATCCAAGTGTTTTATAGAAGATCGGAAATTGATTCAGCATGATTTTCAATTCAATTGTTTCGAGCTGTTTAGAACATTTTTTTTTCTAATCCTGCGTTCGGCACTTCGAGAGCTATAATAAATAAATAATTCTTATCAATTGTTCGTAATGATAATTACGATAGAGTGGTAATTCATTTTTTTCGAGATTACAATTTGGACGGAGTGTAACTGAGATATTATATGGAGAAGACCCGGTCGGTCGGTGTATGTTGATCTTTTTTTCTTTTTTTTTTTGTTCATGGTACAAGGAAGTACCCACCAGCTGCAGCTCGTTGCTCCGCACCCTGAAGTCCTCTGGTGCACTTATACACCCCCAAAGTACAGAGGCGTGGTAACGCTATACGTCGTTGACTCTGTTGGATTTTCTCTCTCACTTTTTCACATTCTCTTTGTTTGTCTCGTTCTTTTCTTTTCGTTCTTTCTTTATTGCACATCAGACAAGGTTGATGCTTGCATGTGAGAGAGAGAGGAAGAGGGACAGAGAGAGAGAGAGAGAGAGAGATGGTCCGGATAAAATCTCACCCTGTTGTATGTGAAGCTCAAGGGGGTGAAAAGCTCGAAAGCTTCCAAATTACGAGGGAGATAGAAAGAGAGAGAGAGAGAGAGAGGGGAGAAGAGATTCAAGAAGGAAATAAGAGGAAAACGAGTGACAAAGAGAAAGAGGGCATAAAAAAGTAAAGTAAAGGGTAATAGTGAGGTCGAAATGAGAGCGAGTAAGGGCTTCTAAACGGTCTTCCTTGTGGTTTCGTGCGTGCCAAATACGACAAAGGTAGTACAATAGAATTTGATTGACCCCTCTTCCTGGTTATATATATATGTGCCTAATATTTATTTTTCTTCCCGGAACTCTAATAATGTAACTGTCACCCCAAACTCGAAAGAACTTCATTTCCATGGCTTTACGAAAGTAGGGGATGAAATAAAGGGGTGTGAGAAAAAAGGAAGGAGGAAAAATTGTAGCAAAAAACAGGGGATGATCGTTTTATATCGTTTTTCATAACTCAACAATATTAAGAAGATAAATATAAGAAAAATTAATATTTGAATGACTTATTTAGAGAAAAAATGATTTTAACGAATCTTTAGAAATTCAATAAAAAATGCTGGAATGTTCTTTTTTTTTATTTATTTTTTATTATGAGCGTTCTTTGTTGAAATAAAGTTTCCATACTTGAATTCATTTTTTCCACTGCACATTCATTCGTTCTCTTTATTCGACACAATTTATTTCTCTCAACATTTCCTTACGTTGTATTCTTTGCCTCGTCAATTTTTCTGGCAGGTTTTCACGAGCTTTTACGGTCATGGTTGAGTCAGCGATATTGAAAATTTTTCATCACGAAAATTTTCTCCCTACAACAATACTTCGTTTCTCATTCGTCCACGGAGATAAATTACGCAACAAAAAGGTTGTTTGTCGTTTGCCAGAGATCCGGGGGCTCGAAACGTGTGTCAAAAGCTGAGCTAACTCTATGATCTTTCAGTCTCGAGTCCGAGAGGCTGCTGCGGGGCGCACATTGCAGGAACAAGTAAAAAGTAAAACACTCTGTATAAAGGATAGACGCAAATTGAGAAAGGGAAAAGGCAGAAGAGTGGGAGAGAGAGAGAGAGAGAAACAGAGAAAAGAACAGAGAGACAAAGAAGGTCAGCTCGAATATATGTGCGATTTACAATGAACACGTGGAAGGGCAAAAAAGGTTCAACTTACGCTGTACAATGCATGACAAAGAAAATGCTCCGCTTTATGGCTACTCCCGAGTCATGTGTTACGAATAAAAGTAACGAGGTCATTTGTAATAATTTTTCATAATGTTCTTCATATTGCAATAATGCTCAAAATATAATTTAATATTTTATTTATGTTTTAATTTCACCTTCAATTTCTGCTAAAGTCAATCATCATTTTTTTCATTCACCATTATTAATATTAATTATTGAATATTGAATTATTTAATTGAATTGAATTGAATATTGAATTATTGAATATATTAATTATTGAATATTGAATAAATTTCATTTGAAAAAAAAATAGGAGAAAATAATCTGTGACAATAGTTTCGATGATTTCCGAAGATAAGCAGTCTCGAGGGAGGTCAATACTTGGTTGGGTGACCGCTTAGACAAGCACCAATGGTGGGTGGGAATGAATTTTTTAAGTTGTACAGCTGGAGTTTGAAAGTTAATATTACTCGGGAAATGTGTTATTTGAAAAAAAAAAAAAAATGCAGTCGAACTCATACATCGATGGCTCCTTCCTGAGGAAGATTGAATGACGAGGAAACACTGATGTGGAACTTTTGAATTTTCTTAGCTATCGAAGCCAGTAATTTTGCTCTGCAGGTCGACCCTCATTGCCCCTAATGCTCAAGTGGAAATGGTAGCAGTGGCAATGAGGGGCGAAGGAGTGAATGTGGGTGGTGACCGAAGAGCCGGAGTTTCGAGCTTGCGAGAGAGGGAGACACTCTCGCAACGAGAGCGAGACCGATGTTGCACTGTTTCAGTCACCGCCCGGTTCTCGGCGCGCACAGTCTTCGAGACATTTTCGTCTCGTTCTCTTTTAACAAATTTAGCAGAGAATAAAAAAATTCTCTTCATAATATCAAGAAGCAACGAAAAAAAAAGAAAAAAAAAACAAACAAATATTGACAAAAAATAAACAAAAAACATGTAAAAGAAAAGAAAAAATTTGAGCACAGGAAACGAAGTAATCCTCATACGAACATGTGATGGAAAAACAAACAGAAAAAAAGATTTACTGAAAGATGTGAAATAAAAATTAGAATAAAAATAAAAATAAAAATAAATACAGATATATGGAAAGAAAAACCTGCCCGATCCTAAAATGTCCTTAGTTTTGGTGTGAAAAACGACGCGATAAAAGTGTCGTGCAAAAGAGCCTAAACTTTTTTTCCCATCAGTATGTTCTTATTTTTTTATAAACAAGGGTGACGTTTGAATTTATGTAGTAAATGTCAAATCTTCGGGATAAAATAATAAAAATGCGTGAATAAATTGCACGAAGAATTTTTATTGACTCGAAAATCGCACACGATATGAATCGAGTGCGGAAGGTCGGTGATCGCGCAAGTGTGGGCGTGAAATTTCGGCCACGATCGCGACTTCCTCGTTTCTAAACAAATATATAAACTATCGTGAAATTGTTTGGCAACGTTTGGCTTGCGGTGAGAGTGAAAAGTTGATGAATTTCAAATGACTTCTTACCAGACTCGTGTACCTAAAGTTCGTATCGGTGTTGCGCCGAGGGATTGAACGGAAGAACGAAAGTTAAATAAAAAAAAAAAAACCGAAAAAACAAACACAATGAACGAGTTCTGAATTAACGGTGAGTGCTCGATCGATCAATTAACATCTGACCTTTATAAACTGACAGTATTTTTTCCCACGTTTATGGATTTTGGATACTTCGTTTTGTTATATACAAAATAGGGATGGTTTCTCATAAAAACATAAAAATAAAAATACAGGATATATGACGTTTAATTTAAAAAAAAATACGAAGTAATTAAAAATGCTCAATTAATCACGAAAATGTGGTTTTTTTTCACGCATTTTGAGTTTCAACATTTCGTTCCGTTGTACACAAAATAGGGATGGTTTCTCTGAATCAGAAAAAATATATATATATGTGGAGTATAATTGAAAAATACCAATCGAACTAAAAGTTGTAAAATTAGTAACAAAAATGTGACAAAATAAATTGACAAGAAAGTTATTAAAACTTCGCCACCCGTACATC
Source organism: Campoletis raptor (assembly GCA_948107755.1). NCBI lineage: Eukaryota > Metazoa > Arthropoda > Insecta > Hymenoptera > Ichneumonidae > Campoletis > Campoletis raptor. The sequence continues at coordinate 15,359,042 of OX403626.1, forward strand.
TATCTCCTTTTTTTTTTTTTTTTTCATGGCTGACAAAAAATTTACAGAGTTTTATGAAATATTACGAGAGAGCTCGAGCGCAAAACATGCGATAATTCGTTGCAAGATGTTCTTTGAAAGTTTCGTGACACGATCTCGTCGACCATCCATCTTTTCTGGAAAGCTTCGGTGATACTTACCGTCGATAAGGCGTGAGACTGCGGAGAGCCGGTGGGCCACGGGGAGGAGGGGATTGATATGCGACTGGGAATAAGAAAACTAGCAATAAAAAGTAAAGGAAAAAAAATGATACATAAAAAAATGGAAAATGAAAAACATGAAAAACCTCATGAACAGGTCGTGTAATAAATCACTCGAATTATCGAGTTTCCGTTATCCTTCGCGAGCACTCCCTCCTCTCCTTCACCCACCTCCTTTCCTCCCATCTTCGTTCGTTGAGACTTTTTGCTTTTTTCGCTCCTTCACTCTAATACAAACTTAATGGGCCCATTTGTTCACTTATTATTATATTTTTCGCCATGAGAAAAAGCCCCTTGAATTTTAACTCCATTCATTTCTTTAGCGTTCAATTTCCAGCGGTTCACTTTTTCCTTTCAAATTTTATTTACAAAAGTGTAAATAAAGTCGAAGGGAGTTTAAAAAATGCCAATTCCGTTCAATTTGAAAAATGATTAACTTTAAATATTGAACAAATCGATCGTAGTTTCCATGGACCACGAATACAAAAAAAAGAATCTTTTATTTTTCCAATTATATTTCTCGTATTGTTTCAACACTGTAATATTTACAAGGAAATTTGCCAAAGGCTACTTCCCTTTCCACGTTACTTTGTATTTTCATTTTTGCTGCTTTATTCCATTTTTCACGTGAAGTAGAAATAGCTGAAAAATTATTTGAAAATTCGAGCAGATTCACACGATATTTTTGACGTATTCGTTAACAATATCATCTGCATTGCTCGAAGTAATTTTTATGACTTTTAATTGAATTCGAAACTAGAGATGGAATTGCAAATAAAAAACGTAAATGGACATTTAAAAATATTCATACGTGTATAGCACGTAAATATATCTCACTGCCTCTCTCTCTCTCTCTCTCTCTCTCTCTCTATTTCTCTTTTTCTATCTCACGAGGAATTTGCCACAGTTATCGTAACTGCATAAACCCTATGTAGTAACCCGCCGCAGTAGGTGAATTTTGGAAGTAAACTTGGCAACAAACTCTATTGTCATTAAATATATACGCATACGTATATATGCGGGTTATATAAATGTATATATGTAGGTAAGTAAAGCCAAACTACAAGTGCCAAACATTAATTAATTTATCGAGGTTTGAGAAGGACGAAGAGGGCCCTGGGTGGGTTTGTGAACGTGCTCGTTGGGTCCCTTAAATTTAGAAACTTAACAGCAACTATCTAACCATAACGCAGTGCTAACAACAGAGACATTTAGATCGAATAGTGATATTTTCGTAAATTCATTGGTGGATGGAATCCTCGAACGAGGTTAAATAACGTCAAGTATGCCAAATATTGTTTGAAATTAAAGAGCAACATGAGCAAATCATAGAACGTTTGTACTTCAGTCGAGTCTATTGCGAGGTCTATTGCGTAACGCGATTATTATTTCGCAATTATTCGCATGGATGAAGCGATTGAGTTAACCATGAAAATTGATTGGAACCAACTTTATGATGGCTATATACATTTCATTTCTCGGAAGTTTAAAATCATCTTGAATAATAAATATTTTAACGACGATAATAACGATCAATTGGAATAATAGAAATATCAATGATAATAATATTATGTTGATCTTTTGAAAAATTCACATTGTTTATTCTTTCAATTATTTATTCTTATTATTATATTATTTCGGTTATTCAATTGTGTTTGAATATCAGATGGAGATTTTTTCATATTACTGCAAACCTTTAGAAATACATTTTTGGAACATGGTCCTCTTGTGTACGCAGTATTAAACTACTGCATCCTTTTGTTTTCCAGCTTCTTTCCCATCCTTCTCTTACTCCCTCTTTCTCTTTCTCTCTCTCTCCCGTTCGCAGCAGTCTCGTAATTCCTGTACGTGATGGCAACGTTATCTGGGACACTTTTCTCCTAACTGCGAAGCTTCACCAACCCTTACCCTCCTCTCGTATAGCATAAAATGTAGAACACTTTGAGATGAGAGAGACACACACTCTTGTGCTTGTGTATGCGTCATGAAATTATTCGCGGGAGATCGTTCTTCGCCGGTGAACAAGGCAATATTTCGTTGCTCGAGCGTTCACCTCGTATGATTTCTGTTTCTATCTCTTGTGCTCTCTCTCTCTCTCTACTCATCCCCATTTTGAAGACCGTCTCTTTCTCCCTCTCTCCTCCTATTTTCTGCTTCTTTCTTCTCTTTCTATTGTAATTTTTATTTTTCGTTGTCTCTCTTTTTGTTGATGTTATTTCTCTATCTTTCTCGTTCAATTTTTTTGCTCTCATTTCCTCTCCTTATTCTCCTGTTAGTTCTAGACATTTGCTATTTCACAGTTCTACTTTTCCTCTTTTCTCTCTCTCTCTCTCTATCTCTGCTTCTGCACCGCCATGCAGTGGTAACCAGACCAAAACCCCGCGGGGAATCCCGGTGCGTCACTCTCGGGATTTATCACTCGCTACTCCTTGAACCCACTTCACTCGAACAAAAAAAAAAAAAGTAAGTCCCGAAATTCTTTGACAGGGTCAGAGACGATGCGAAGCACGTGACAATTGGCCTGGTTCCCCGTAAATTATTGACTTATATGATTTATTGATAAATCAATCAAACGAGTAGAGTGCGTGATGAAATTTCATATATTCCCTCATTCTTTTAATCAATTATGTTTGAACAGTATTGAATTTAATTGTGCACACAACCAAGCGTACTATTGAATAAATTTCACGTGTTCGGCTTGAAAATTAATTGGACAGATATCCATATCGACAATAAATTTCGAGGTGCTTCATATTTTAACGAAATTAATTTATTAGTGACGATGAAATTATTCATTTTCCGAATTGTTAAACATCATTGAATCCCATAGACTAACTATGAAAAGAAACTCGATTGAATTATCAAAAAAATAAATAAAAAATCATTTTTATTTGTCATAAATTGACCATTAGCGAGACTAGAATTCGTAATGCTCATCACGTTATGGATAACATTATTAAATTCCACTTTTTATACGAATTGACTGGCGTCTCGATGAATGCCTTGTAGTTTTGAGTTTACAGATTTTTTGCTCTCACAGCTCCTTGTGCTTTCTGTCGCTTTTGTACTCATTCAAATACGATAAAAGCCTTCACAAACGTCCACTTTTTATATTTATTTTTATTTTTTTTTACGACTGTAATCGAACTGCAAAGAAATATCGCGACTGAAGTGACGTTATTTCTTCGGTGAACGAAAAATGAGATAAAAATAAAGTTTCTAGTTGTTCGTTCAAGAGCCAATGACTGTACAGGGTTCGATCCGGATGGCCCTTGGCCAGCCTGAGGATGATTTAAAAGTTTCTTCCACACAGTTCTCTATCGCATATAATGCTTTTTGTTTTTTTTTTTCTATCGAGTTTCAATGTATAGAGTTTCATATGTACACACACATATATATTTTTGTATATATAATTCTCCTTTTCATCTTTTTCTCCGTTTCTACGCCACCTTGTTTGCCTTCAGTTACTCCACTTCTCTACTTCAACTCCTTCTTTTTCTTCTTGTACTTCTTCTTCTTCTTCTTCTCTCACTTTTACTCCCATATATTCCCGGAGGCGTACTAAAAGCTGCCACGATCTTGGTCATTTTTTGCCCCTTTATTTCGCAACACGACTATACGATCCAAAAGTACAATAGTTGTTCCATCGACCTAAGAACTTATGGAAGAAGCGTTGGATAGCTGTATAGCTATGTTTTCGTATAATCCCATATGAACAAACATTCTAAATATATATTTTAATAACTTTTTCCACATATTTACGTGATTTTCAGAATTAATTTTATGCCTTGGTTCACCGGGGAGACTATAATATTTTCAATATGAATTCTCTTAAAAATTACATTGAATTATTATTTATTCTGATATGGGAGACTGAAGGAATACACTAAGAAAGAAGATTTCTTCACCGAAACAAATTTTGATTTTTTCAACCAATTTATTTAGATCGATACGTATAACGGAGTTTTTTTCTTCTCATGATCCCAAACAGTTCGTGAATTCTGCGAAATGAGTTATTGCTAGAACTAACGAAACTATTTATTTATTTATTTATTTATTTATTTATTTATATCAATCACATCGTTCAGTCGATTTAATAATCGAGATTTAATCAAAAACTTCATTAAAGCAATTTAAAAAAATTCGTAAGAAAATAAATGTCAACAGCTGTTCGAACAAAATCATTTTGTCATAATGATTTAGTTGATCGATCTATAAGAAATTTCCATAAATTTAACAAAAACATAAAACAACGAACAAAAAATTGTTCAATGTACTATTTTTTATAAAAAAAATTCAATTTTGTTCGATAAATAATTTCAGGTGACTCTCTTTAGATACCGTGAACCTAGAAAAACGTCTTTGAGGAACCATTTTTAATGCCACTGTAACAATGTTTATTATGCGATACGAAATGCTACACCCACAGCCTTTGGCTATAGTACTTGGCTAGTCAAAGTTGCGTCGCATTCAAATGAAAAATTGAGAGTGTATAGAAACGGATAGTGCTCTCTCCCGTTACCGCAAACTCGGATACTGTTCTGTGTTACGTTTCGTTCCTGGTTTATACATAATGTGGTTTGTACACATATTTGAAACATTCTGCTCTAGCATGGAACAACTTTCGACCAAACAATTGGTCGAGACACTTGAAAAATGTTTATTTAACATTCAAGCCACCGGGCATTATTTTGTTTATTATTATTCGTCAAACTCATAGCTTCTGGCTTTTGCTCGTGTAGACACTCGAGAGTTAATAATAAGACTAGACAACGAAAAAAGAAAAAAAACGAAAAAACAAAAAAACGTATAAATATTGGATTATTTTATGAGAAGAAGACGAAATATAGATTTTTATTTTTCTTTATTTTTGTCGAATGTGGCATACATAAATTTTTGTATGTAACGAGGATAAATCTTTTTTGTTCGACCACGAGAGACCGATAAGTAAAATGTATCGAGTTTTTTTTTTTTTTTTTTTTTTTTTTCATTGTTTTGCAAGCTCGTCCCAGAAAAGTCTCGTCTTGTTTTTATTTTCGTGATATTTTCGAGACAACTTATGGAATCAGACGATTTTATATGTGTATGGATGTATTTTTGTATGTTTGAGATGTTTAAAAATGAATAAAACAGGTGGTGTTTATATGGAGCTTGCACGACATTGTGTATATGAAGTGTATATTATTTATGACAAAGATAGCATATTTTTTATCTGCCCATGAAGTACGGGGCAATGGAGAGCGAAACCCTATGGAGTTTATTCTTTTTTCTGATCCTTTGGCAAGTTTGTTCCGAAACAGTTTCGTCCTTTTTCGTTTTTCCACGATTTTCTCTCTACGAGATCTGTTGAACTATATTTACGAATTTTCTCTGACTCTCTCGCCGACAATAAAAAGAAACAGACGGCCCAGCATGGGTTCTGTTTTGGTAAAATACATGTATATGCTCACCGCAAAAAACACGACAACGACCATGGCGTTTTACTTTTCCTGTTCTCGTTCACGAAATATTTATATATTTTTTTTCTTTCTCTTTCCACGCGATTTTTCGAATAGGGACATTTCTCTCGATGGCATTATTAGGGCAGACAATTTATGATGAATTTTTTTAATTTTTTTTTAAACAATGGACATCAATTATTTTCCTATTTTTATTATTCTCCTTCCTTTTTGTTATTGGGGAGCGATTCTCATGGAGTTTTGAAGCAGCGCCATTGAAATATCGAAAATTTTTACAGAATGCAAAAAGAAAAACATTGTTTCATGCATTATATTTTTCTTTTATAGCGTGATTACTTGGTTATTATTTATTTTTCTCATTTGTCGTATTTACCTCGTGAGAATATGGACCATTTGTAAAAATAATTAAAACATACGATAAATAAAAAGTGTGTTCCGTTGAAAAATCGGACTTGAAACTTATTGATTATCTGTCCAGTGTGTTTTATGCTCGACTGAATAAAAATAGCCTAATAAGGAATGACTGTGGAGAAGGCGAATACCGACTAACGATGTACCATTCCATATTCGCGAGGTCCTTTTCACTCCATCGAATAAGACACGAGGGTGAATGGTTGCTCCTTGAAACGGTACATTGCAATGGTAATTTTTTTTTCCCCTCGTTTCACACTGACATATGTTTATGAGGGTTGGGAGGGGGGGGGGGACTGAGCCAGGAATTCGGCTCGGTTCGTATATATAAACGAAATATTTGAGTTTGATAAATCACTCAACGGATATCGTCCCCTATGAACCCATAACATCGACCTCCTATAAGTCAGATCTTCGTGGTCAGTGTGGATGCCCGGTAAACTCCATTTTCGTTTACCGTTAGACCTTTTTCATTGGGAAAAAAACTTTCTCGACGATATGTGGTTGCGGAGAAGTAAAAAAAAAGTAAAAAGAGAGTTTTGTGCGTATGTATTGGTGTCTAGGAGAGATGAGAAATAAAGAGAGAGAGAGAGAGAGAGAGAGGAAGCATTATGAGAATAAAAATGGTTTCCTAGTGGTTGGAGCACGGAAGCTGGAATATGGAAACGGATACTGAGAGGGGTTGTTTCTGACGGTCCATATAGCCATATTCTTCCTGGCTTATGCCGAGGGCTCACACCGACCACTCGACTCAACCGGTCTCGAAAACTTCTCCATAGTCCGTGCCTCTCTCTTTTTTTTCCCAGTTCTCTCTTTCTCTTTCTATCTGAACTCTCTTTGCTCCGTGATTCTTTCGTCCCGACTTCACCCCCTTGCAAAATAAAATATCTCATTCCTCGGCTCACGTTTCACGTATCCACTGTATTATTCACCGAGAAAATATCAAGAACTATGAAAATAAGTGACGATCGTAAAGTCTCAACTTTGCCCAACTGTTTATTTACTCTCTATACCTTTTTTTACGACTACTCAAGATTATTACGCCCATTTTTCTACCACGACTCTTGATAGAAGCAGTTTAAGGCTGGATGCACTTACTGGACTCAAGTTAAACAAGTATTTCGTTCAACAAAATCGTTTTGAAGAACTTTTCGTTATTAACTCAACATTTATCTTCATTATTTCTCCACAAAAGTCTACCCTTAATTATTTTGGAGTAAAGTCTCCGTTGAACTTGCCAATACTCCATTTTTGAGATTTTTTTCTTTGTTTTCAAAGCATTCTTCAAGCTCTTGAACCGTTTCACTGTTATTAGAAACTTATTGGGGGCGGAAGTTGTTTCCCTGCAGATATTGCTAGAGGCTAAATTACCTCGACCGATGTTTGGATACCGAGAGCGGAAGATAGAGAGAAAGAGAGGTGCGGAAGAATTTCGCTCTGGTCAAAGGGTATTTCTAATTTTCTCTCGTATTTTTCGAGACACACTTCAACCTTGTTCTTCGCAACCCCAACATCCCTATCCAGCTGTATTCCATCCAACCTTTTCTTTTTCTCTCTTTGACATAAACACTGTTTTCTCTTCCTCTCTCGCCTATCCCATGCTTGTTCTCTTCCAATAACCTATTTCCAACGTCCAACCTCTTAAGCCTCCCTCTTTTTCTCGTCCTATTGCTTTTTCCAACCCTTCATCAACATCTCATACTTTGGCTCAAGAGATACTGTAGACCAGGTGAAAAAAAAAATACCTCTTGACACTGATGAAACCATCAGCTTCGGAATATCGTTTGAAAAATTTCCACCTTGTGTAAAGATTCATCCTTCAATCTCGCAAAGTTGCTTGACGGAGAGGAAAAACACATATTTTGAGAATATTACTTCAAAGATTATTTAAAAAATTGAAAGATAAACGAAGTGAGAATATTTCGAGACGTGTTAAAATATGTTTTGTAAAATGGTGATTTTTTTTTGTTTTCTTTTTCATCAGAATCATTCAAGTTTTGAATATAAGAAAGTTTACTTTGAAATTAAAAGAAAATACCGACAGCGATGGATACGCGGTCGGTATGGGGCTTCAGCGAGCTCCCAAGTTAAGCAGCCTCGGGCGAGGTCAGTACTTGCTTGGGTGACTCTTCTCAGCCATGCACTGGTTCGCGCATCGATCGCTGAACGCAAGACTTTTTATAAGTTTCTGCTAGTGCTAACCAACTGCATCTCAGTGAAACACACAGTCACTTGGTTTTTCACAGTTTTTCTTAACCTTTGCAAATACGATGCAGTATCCAGTGCATTAAGGAAGACCGACTGTTGGCAACACTATAGGGGGTCCAACAGCAACAGGAACAGGAATGGGAAGTCATTGAGTGCGAGAAAAAGTGATGAGATGCGCTCGAAAAATTCTGCAAGGACCGGTATACGCAGAAACATTAAAAACCGGTACATACAAAAATCCCAAAAAAACAAAAACATAACAAAAGTAATTCCGAAACTCTTTTATATTTCTTCAAAAAAGTCCGACCATTAAAGACAGAACCCTGTTGTTTTATTTGATCAAAAATGTCAAAAGGCCTTGGATGAGTCGAGTCCAAATTTTCTGGAAATTAAATAAATTAAATTTTTTTAAGTGAGCAAGTACGAAAATTGAGTTTCGGTCCAAACAGCTGCGATCCAAAGACACAGCGAGAAAGCACAAGTAAATTTTAACAGAAAGTCTCTTAAAGAAAATTTCTTCAAATTCATTTTTATCATCGTTTGGAATGAAATAAATGATTGGAGTAAATAAAAAAAGAAGAATTTATTGAATAACGCAACAATGTACGAAGATATTTCCAAAAATGTCCACCGTGCCATGTCGTAAGAATTCATAATCATTTTAAATGCTAGTTGCGATACTACTTTGAATAATGAATTTGTTTCTGTCAAATTATTCCGTAAAATTCGTTCGCACCGAATTTTGACTGGAGAATACTAGAGAGCACGGTAATTTCTCTGATATTTTCTTTGCGTGTATATATGTGTTTGTATATTAGTGGAAGTAAACGATAGTCACTACTATGATAGTTCCAATTGAGTAGTATAATAGCTCGAAGGCAGTCCTGGGAAAATCCTATCAAGTTGAAACCGCTTTCGGTCTCATGCTATAGAAAGGGTTGCAACGACGCGTTCAAGCGGATTCGAACTCTTGCTAACACCCCCTTCAACTTTCAGCGTACTGTAAACCATCGATGCGGATACACAGGGTGATTCATAAATGTTGATAATAAAAAAACAGCAAAAAAAGAAATGATTTATTCATAAATATAAGACGATATTTGATGAGTTCATGTAAATAAAACGATTCCACTCGTTGTCTCCTTTTTATAAGAGCTCATTTATTGTGAATCGACCTCTATATGTTATTACGTATATAAATATATAAACTTTACCTCCACGAATGTTGGCCGTTTGACAAACACCACGTGGCCCATCAGTCGTGCAGCAAAGCGAAACCTTATTCCTCTCTCTCTTTTACCCACTCCCTTCATTTCCCTATCTCTCTTTTTCTCGTTTATATCGAGGCCATGGATACGTGCAGAGAGAAAGAAAGATAGAGAGAGAGCGAGAGTTGAATTGCAGGCCGATTAGAATTCGTAGCATCACACGTATCGATCACTCTGCTCTCTTTGGTATTACGAGGAAATGCTCTGTTACGAAGCACCACATAGACCACATTTTCAAATCCTTCCCGATTACGAAACTTCCAGTTCTCAACAAAACACATACATACACACGCGTGTTTCCTTTTAACATATACATTGTTATTCTCTCGCTTCAATTTCATGCAGTGAATGACAAAAGGAGGGAGAGTGAGCGAGAGGACTTTGTTTAACGAAGTTTACGCAAAAACCAATCGATTACATCTCGAGCATTCACTCTGGAAACCTCTTACCCCAATCCTCACATCTTAACGACGTTTGCAATGTAACCCTTTGATGTAAGAGTTTTTTATAAACGATGTTTTACTGTGTTTCGCTGTTTTTTTTTTTTTTCCTTTCTGTGATGAGTAGTTTAGATTTTTTCAATTTTTATTCGATTGCATAACTTCATGGCAATTTAGTGAATTATATGAGTAAAAAAAAATGGAAAATAATATGTGTTATTTAACGATAATTTATACATTGAAAAATGACAAATTATTTGATACAATAAAAACAAATTTCATATTTCTTTTCACCGGATTCAAAGCAACGTTTATATTGATATATCACATGCATATCGATGGACGATATTTTCAGACGAAAGGATTACAAATAAAAAAAGAAACCTTTGAAAAAACTCGATCAGGGCAATCTGCAGAAAAATTTAATCGATAAAACTCATCGACGAGTACCTAGGGTTTGTAATTTTTTTTTTTCTTCATTTTTTCACATTACAAACTCTTTTTTACTCTTATCCTTTCGGGCGGAGAAAAGGCTTTTTGTTCAGAAAAATAAAACAACCCTCGTGCGTCTTTTTTCTTCTGTAAACGAGAATAATGCACCCTCCGGTACGTACAACTTTTCTCTTTTATGGATGAAAAATTCCGATCGAATTTTTTACCTGTTATTAATGGCAAGATTGAAGATCATGCATCGAGATGAGAGCAGTCTTGGGTTTTTTTACTTTTTTCAATCATACGCTTCATCTCTGGTCATTGTAAAACACTGAATTATGCACTTGTCCTAATTTCTGTTCGGCTGGGATCTCATGTGATCTGATTTAAATGTTTTTCGACTTATTAGATTTAGGACCACGGACTGCGTTGGGTTAAAATTATGCAGACTCGGGCGAGGTCATTACTTGGTTGGGTGGCCGCTTAGACTTGCCCGCGTTTTGGCAATTCTTCTAAGTTTCTGACGATCCTGATCGACTCAGTAAAAATATAGTAATCTGTAACGGCGGGCGTTTTCACAGTTAATTCTCTGGACCCTTGTGAAAATGCGACTCAGGAGTAAATTAGGAAAGGGTCGCTATGAGCAACTTTTTGGATGGTTTCGCAAGAACAGGAACCACAACAGTGAAGTGATGAGATGGGCACGTAAAAACGCGAAGAGAAACAATGAAAAATAATAAAAATATCAAAAAGATGGAGGAACGATTCGTTTGAACAGAGCTTTTAATTTCTGCCTCCGTGTGTATATATTTTGCCCGGAGGAATACACATTCGAAAGCACGAACATGGCAAACTGGAAGCAAGACTCATCGAAACGCGACTATGTACAATCGATATCTGCTTCCGCTATGGGCGAACGCAACTAAATTAGCCGCGAAACGTAATCCAGTTTCGTTGCCTCGTTTCTTCTTCCAACTGACAGTTGTAAAAGGTAAAAAAATAAAAAAAATACGTTGAATGCGTGCTTGGCTTAACTGAATTTTTGGCAAAAACGTTAAAGGACCGGAAATTGAATTTGTATCGAAGTCAAAGAAGCGTTGAGAACATGTTCTCCAATAAAAATGATGTTCAAAAATTACTAAAAATTTCATGAACTTTTACGAATTTCACGAATTCTTACAGATCGCTTTTTTCCATCGACGAAATTGAATAATCTTCGACTTGAAAAAAAAAAAAAATCATTTAGATAATTGGGTAATAGATATTCTCATTTTTGATCGCTTCATTTTTTCGTACGAATAAATCGATCCCTCGGAAGTAAATTTGACTACCAATTGGCTGTACACTTAATTTCTACTCAATTAAATGATCTTTAAACTCTCGTTTCCTCACCCCACACCACATTCCTGATAAAGAGCTCGAAAAACGTGATTGCTGGTTAAATCTCTTTCTCTCATCTGCCAAAAACAGACGTAATGGAAAATCTCACTTACTCCAGTCGGAGATTTGATCTTAAGCTTTAAATTGCACAAATGAAACGTGCTACCGTTTCGCTTTGTGTATAAAGCAATGACTATATATTCACTGTATCTTATGAGTGTATAGTTGTTCCGTTGTTTCTTCCTTCCGTTAACATTGCCTCGGTTTCTCGTCTTATCCGACAAGACAATGCAAAATTTATTTTGCAGATTGTGAAAATGCGCGAGTCTGGCTTGGGCCACGGTACTCCTTCCCTCGTCTTTACCACGCCAAGCCACCGCCATTAGCATATCTCAGTTCGATGGACGACAGGAAGATGGACGTACGAACGACCCTAAAAACGGCAATTTCCCAGATAGAGAATAATTTATGTGATCATCAAAGTATATATAGAGCATAACTTCTATGCACAATTTATACTGATCGTCATTCATGTATGGATATATAATTCTACATCACAAATAATTCGACAATAAATTTTCATTCCCTTTACCAACTTTCTCTATCTGCGTATCCATGCATTTTTTACCCTTCCGGGTGCATTTTAATTGATTTCTAATGTAAACATGCGTGGAGAGTTTGCAGAGTAAACGAGTTGAAAAAAAAACCTAGTGCTTCGCTAGTGGGAATGTAAATCGGTGGTCGAGAGGCCGAGAGGGAGAGAAAACGAACTCTCGTCCTCTCGAATGTTAATTGTGTTGAACGAGGTTAAAAAATGTGAGTAGTACGAGAAAGAAAAATGCCTCTGTAAATTGGGTCATTATTTGAGGGGGAATAATTTTCATAAATAATGTTATTATAATGGACTGATTCAAGTTGATTTTTTCAACAGTTTATTCATCAAAATTCCTCCGTGTCAAGATATATTCCTGTTTTTACTAAAATCACACATTTTTCGATCGTCTTTTTGAGCATTTATAAATGAAAGAAAAAAAAATCATTAGTAAACTGAATCTGAAACGTTGGAGAAGATTTTAAATTCTCGATAATTTTCCAATAATTATTCGTAATTATATCACGTTACAATTAATTCCGGAATGGAGGTTCGTTCAAATGCTGCCAATCCGTGAATTCCTTCATTCCTTCTCCAAAAGTTTTGCCATCACGTTCGAATTCGGGATGAAGTTCCGTGGGCACAGAAAAGTGGGAGGGAGTGAGAGAAAGCCAGACTAATGTCTATGTGCATAGAGTACCAATGAAAAATCTCGTCTATATATATATGTATACGTAAGTGATTATAGAGTTAGCGATATATATGTGTATGTATTCATACAACTTCACCTTTTATGTATACATACATAGGGAAGAGTTTTACGTTTGGTATCAGGCAAAATGGTGATTGCGGAATTTGGATAAAGCTGGGAAAATCTCATCGAAAGAGGGTGAAAAGTCGCCAAGTTTTTTTTTCGTGGTTTTATGTACACCAGCCTTGTATATTTTGTGTCTTTCTCTTTATCGCATTGCATGACAGGAAGTCTCGTTAAAATTCCGATACACCGGTTTTTTTTTTTTTTTTTTTTTTTTGGTAGATTTTTTTTTATTTTATGATTGTCCAGTGCGAGCTATTAAGCTTCGGGACACATTTTCGCTCTCGCTCATACGAAGAGTTGCGAAAAGTTTTTCCACCTCCGAACAATGCACCGCGAAATAAACCCCCTCGTCCTTCATACCGATATTTTTCGCACACTTCCCTTGACGTGGCGAATGTCTGTTGCGGTGTGCGAACCCTATACTTCGCTGGGAAACTCACCCACCCGCTTTCCAAGGGCTCGTTCAACCGGATATGCGCCCCTCCGGTCGGTTATACGACGAGGATATAAGTTATACGGTGTTAACGTGTAGCGAAGATCTTTTTTACTTTTCTTTTCTATTTTTCCCCTTTTTTTTAGTTTTTTATTTGGAAAACTGCCAAAAAATATATCCCCATTGGGATTCGTGCTCTAGCATCGTAACACAGTTTACGTAACAGTCCTATATGCTCGTTCGTAACGATGCTCGTTCATACGTCCTAAAAATCGACGATTGTTTTTGCTTTAATCGCCTACTCGCTCCTCGATCCTCCTGCAAAGTTACGTTACACAGTTACGTTCAGTATTTTTTATTTTATCTTTTGGAATGGTGCCCCAAACTCAAAATCTATAAAACAAATTCGTTCGATGCTCAAAGAAAAACCAAAAAAAAAACAACATGAAAATTTCTGAAGTATTGTACAAAGAATATTTTTCTCGTATTTGTTATCAAAGAATTTTATTTTTACCATCAAATTACATGTTATTTTGCAAAGATCGAACCGAACAAAATCATTTCGAACTAATCTCAAGATTCGATGTCCGATTTCTTTCTTGCAATAGTCGCGACGGGATAAAATTCACTTTTATCTCATTGGACACGAGAAAACGACAAGGAAAATAGTAGAAGCACATCCGAAAAAATCCTGTTTTCTGCATCACCGGTTTCTCAATTGGTGGAGGAGGAGGAGGAGGAGGAGGATGAGGAGGAATTGTCGTTCTTGGGAATATTGGAAAATATAGTGAACCGATCGACTGCACGTATTTTCATTTGTTATAAAATTCGGATTTTCTTAGGGATTGCAATATCGTGAGTGTTTTTTCTGCGTGTTTTTCTATTCACGATTATACACATATATATGAATGTGTGTGAATGTACAAGAATTTTGTGGGGGGCAACTTGACACATGACCATTTTCATTTCGCATCTACTCATCCTTTTTTACTCGATCAATGACCGTAGGGGCATCAAACCTTCTGGATTATCTAGCACATGGACACACGTGAAAAAACTCCTGGACACACTCACAAATTAATATATATGTGCGGAAATATCTACATATATATATTTATATATAAGGAAAACGACGGTTCGTTCACGAATAGCACGAGACATGAATTATTCCACATCTGGATGAGTCCCGGTGAAGACTGCTTGGACTATCATGATCCACGACGGAGAATTGTGAAAAGGGCTGAGAGGGCAGGATGGAGGGATTGAGAGAAGAGGGGGGGGGGGTGGATAAAATCGAGAGCTCTTGGATTTTCTCGAAATAGAGTTGTGCGGGAGGA
This sequence comes from Campoletis raptor, assembly GCA_948107755.1. Taxonomy (NCBI): domain Eukaryota; kingdom Metazoa; phylum Arthropoda; class Insecta; order Hymenoptera; family Ichneumonidae; genus Campoletis; species Campoletis raptor. The sequence goes on from OX403626.1 coordinate 15,374,058, forward strand.
AAGGATAGACCCGGAGTATCTTCGGAACTGGTTGTACCCAGTTTTCCATGTGGCAGCAGCAGGTGTGCCACTATACGAATAACCCTGTTCGCCAACACACAATTCTTAACCCCTCATGGACACACGCGTACACATTTACCAAGACAGAGGAGAATTCCTAACGTATTATCCTCCGTCCTTCTTTCCGAACAGTTCTACTCAACCGGAGTGTGTTCACTCTTTTGGCCAGTGAACGTTCGAGCAAATAACACATACCGCATATACTTTTTACTCTTTTTACTTCTTTTCTTTCCATCTATTTCTCTCCTTTCCTTTCTCTTGCTGTTTTTTTTTTTTTTTTTTTTTGTACTTTTTCTTCTTCATCTTCGCCCTGGCCACCGTCTTACTTCCTGCCATGGTCTGACCCAACATCATCTTCTTTCTACTCTTTTTGTCATCTTGCTACTGCGCATCCAACCTCCCTAGAGTTATTGGGCTTGCCTCGGGCGAACTCACTATTACTGGTGTCAGCAATAATCGTGTCTCATTCTTATCGTCCCACCCTTTTTCCTACTTCTTTCTCTACTTCTTCTGTACTCGCATTTGTCACTGCTCAAAATCCCAACAAATTGATAGAGCTTCGAGCTAATTTTTTACTCCTTTAAAAATTTTTTTAATCCAAGACTGTGTTTCTAACTTCCCTGTAAACTTGCATTCATCGTCGATTAACATTTACGAAGATTAGTGAAATTTTTGTCGATTGTTTTGTCGATTTGTTGGGTTGTTTTCTTCTTTTTGGATGTTGAGAAAGTTTTCTCGTTGTTATAGAGGTTTATATTTAAACTAAATGATTGATTGTCAGTTGGTCAGCACCATCAAAAACTCTGAAAAATCGCCAACTTTTCAATGATCGATTCGCGAGGCCAAACGTTCGCCCAACCAAGTACTGGTCGCACTCGTGGTTTCTTAACTTTGGAAATCGATGATATGCCGACCGAGCGCACGTCAGAGTATTGTTTCAGGTTTTATCATTAAACGTGAAATTCTTCTTTGTTGTTAAACCATCGATATATAAATTTACTTTTTTTTTTTTTTTAATACTCCACTCGTGCGTGGAGAGGAATTTTTCAATAGCCACAATTATTCATAACGAGGTACACACACGAATATACACACACGTACATATTTTTTCCTCATTTTTCTTTTTACCACATATTCTACATTTTTCTCGACATTTTTTCATGCACCTCTCATTTCATAAATGCACGTAAAACTTTTCACAAATAATTAACATGTATGAAATATTTTTCTTCCTTTATTGAGAGCATGTACAAAGCTCAGGAATAATTAAAAGGAAACAAGAAAATTTACCAATATCAACTCATCGAACTAATGTTCTACAATGACCGGTAAAATCTGTGTTTCCATTTATGAAAATATATATTGATGTTACGCCAGATTCCGATAATTTACATACCAATCAACACGGGATTCAGACCCGAATAGTCAATTCTGAAACTATGTTTTTTTTTTTTCCACAACACGAGAATCGTTACCTTTGATATGATGAGGAGACGCGGTAGCGGCTCGGAGGCAAGTATTAAAAGGAAAAAGTCCGCACGAGCCCTGCCGCACTCTTAAATACTCCAATATACGCTTTTTTGTGACGTCACTATGGTTTAAAATGCATAAAGTGCATGGAGGACGGTTTTTTATGTTTATTATTTTATTTTTTTAGTTTTTTTTTCTTTCTTAACCAAATCGCAAGTTTGGTCGTTATCTACCGATTTGCGTAACGTTCTTATATATAAGGAAGGATAGTGGTGCGCTTTAGATTCTTTTCATTTGATCGAGGGCGTTTGAGAAGTAGCTGTATCAAGAATGCTCGACCAGTGACAGTCTCGATCGAGCCTCGGCATTGTCTGACTAAGCCGCAAGTTTCACGGCATTCAAGTCGCTTTTATCTACTTGCTTGACTTTGCACTCGAAAAGCTCGTTCCCGTTGGTTCCTTAACCGCTGATTCATTTTCTCTCTTTCTCTTTCTTTCACTGTCTCCATCCTTTGCTCGCCCTTTGCTTTCCACTTGAGGGGGACAAATACGTCAATACTACTCGAGAAATCGAGAAGTAGCTCTCCGCCGGTAAGACGAATGGAAAAGTCTCAACGTTTCAACGTATAAAGAGGTAAGATTGAGTTGAAATGGCGTATGGATTGTAAGGGTGTCGAAACTCTAAGAATAAGACGAAGACAATGCTGACGCGGTTTCGAGGCTTCGTTTTATGAGGCAAAGCCTGAGAGGAATGGTCGTTAGTCTGCGGATATATTTCCAAGTCCTGCAAAAGGGGAAATCCTCCAACGAGGCTTTTCAAACTTCGACTAAATATATATCCTGACAAAAAAATAAAATAAAACTCTACGAAAATTCAACATGTGTTTTTACGCGATAAAATATATGCTCCGATATTTCTTGATCGCTTTTTATTTGCCACTGATACTCAGTTCGAAGCCAAAATGGGGTCAAAATAATATATATCCGCCTAAAATGTCGTGAATTTTGAAAAATGGTTTTAATGTAAAAGTAGAAAAAGGCATGCGGATTAATCATTTGCAGTCATACTATTTACGATTCCCCGATAAATTAAACAATTGTTAAATAGTTCAGTTTCTCACTGAATTTCAGTTTGGATTTAATGCTCAGTGCAATTGTATTTTCTAAGTGTGCGAGTGTATGTGCTGTGAATTAAATTTGTGGCTCAGATTTCCTCGTGTCCCGCAGGTGCAACATATTTCGTTTGGGCCTTGCTCTCGGTAAACTGTAACGATAAACTGTTTCGATGCTCGACATACCACACGAGCCAAACTTTTTCGTTCGCTCTCTGGCTCTTTCTCTCTTCCACCTGTTTTTCTCTGTACGCTATGTGTTTATTTTTCTCTATATGGAAATTGTTGCTGAAACATCTAACCATAATCTGGTGCACCGAATCAAAATTACGCGTAACACTTTAATTGTGTTACATAGCTTTGGCGCAATATGTGCAATCATATATATTCGAGCAGGTGTAATATTCCAAAAATTTTCGTCACACACAAAGTTTGCAAGAGAAGCAACCGCAAAATACGGTTGTTTGGACGAATGATAAACGATAACAGTTTCCCTCGTTTATCATATCCGCTCGGTGGATTCCGGTCTAATAATAACAGCTAATAACACGTTTTAATATCCGTGATACCATTTTCATTGGCATTTTTACTGCGAAAAATTCAATTTCTACCAGATCCCCATTTTTTAAGTGTTTTTCATTGTTCTTTAGCTGTATATTTTTATTATGCTAACACGTTTATGATTTATTAGTTTCTAAACGTCCGCTGAATGCATCTTGCAAGCGAAAAAATATTACAGCGAGAAAGAATGAATGATTATAGAAAAAAGAATTGTGGACCACGAGGACGACAGGATCGGTAGTGGTTAAGACAACTCCGCACACACCTGTACGATGTTGAGTACATCAATTTTTAAAAACTTATAGTCTCAAGTACACCAGTGTGTTTATCCAATCGTTTCTTCTCTAGATTTCCCATGGGTGATATGTCTCATCCGCATTAACGTATAAGTGTCTTGCTGCGTACTAAAGAAAGTGAAATAAAAAGAGAGCGAGAGAGAGGGAGAGGGAGAGGGAGAAAGAGGTAGATAAAAGCCTTCAGGTAACTTCGTCTTTGTAATATTGTAGGGCAAGCGACCTCTGTGTTATATGCTCGAGGATATAGGGCAACCAGGATCGTAAGGGCATAAAAGTATAACAGAACGATACGTAGGAATGGTCCGCAGGGTAGCTTTTTAAAGATCGCCCCAGCGTTTTGAAAACACCGGATCACGCTGTTGGGTATTATTTCCCAAGTGGCAGCATAACGCGATTTTCATTTTTTTTTTTTTTCACATCCTCTGAAACAGTGAGCTTTGTGTTTGTCAAAAATAAAAAAATAAAATAAAAACAACAACACATCCTTGATTTTCAATGCTGACAATTCGTGAAACGCGTTCGATTGAATGGAAACAAACAATTTAAAATTTAACACAACGCTGAACAGAGTCGATTTATATAAATTGCAATCAATATATATTATCAGAAATTCATTGGTTGTTTTTTTTTTTTTAACCACAATGTTTTCAACACGAAATAATAGTGTCGAGCTTGAACAACTTGCAGGCTCTGTTTCGTCTATTTTATTCGAAAGAATGGGAATTAAGAGGTTTTTAAAGATGTAGAAAAAATATATATATATAAATCCGATGTTGTTACTGCTTGAGTTTTCTTTTGTAATCAAATTTATTTATTATATTTATACATTAAAAGCTTGTTGACGGAACTTGTCAACAACAGCCTCTTTAATTTTTCATCCTCACCATTCCTCGGTACGGCGAAGGTATAAACAATAAAAGAATAAGAAAATATATACGAAAGCTGAAAGTGATTGTCTGAAAGTTCGCTTGGAGATGCTGCGAAGTTTCCACTCTTTGCTTTGGCAGAATAAGAGTGCGCGCGAGAGAAAAATTCTTTTCACACTCTTACGCACGATTCACCTTTTTCTTCTCATTTTTTTCATTTTTATTTCACACTCCAAAGTCTTTGCCCCCTCCTGTCTCTTGCTTTTTTTTTTTTATAGAGCCCTCTTCTTCGCAGAGTCTATACTGACGAAACTGAATTACATTTTTTGAGCGAAGGTACCAGAGCTCCGGTAAGGAAAAAGGATGGAGAAGGGACGTTCTGGTTCTCTCTCGACTGTGTGCACTGACAAAATTCTTACTGTGCTATCGCTCTTATATATTTATATATATGTATATTTATGGTTGCCTTCGAAACGACGATGAGGAGAAAAACTTTTCCATTTTAAATAAGAATAAATTCAGATTCCAATGCTCGTAGTGCGAGACCGCATAGAGAAGAGAAAACTCCTAGAAAAAAAAAAAAAAAAAAAAAAAAAGAAAAAGAAAACGAATCCCACTACGATTCTCGTACGTTTTACAAACGTGAGAGGGAGTTGTGATCGTCTACTGAAATGTACTATGTCACGTTCGGTACAGAGAATTCGTATAGAAAGCAATAGAAAGATAAAAAAAAGAAAGTGAAAAAAAAATGTGAGAGATTTTTCGTGGGTAAGAAAAGGTGATAATATCCCTAAGGCCCCAGAAAATCTAACTCTGAACATGAAACTTTCACTCGCCCGTTTCTTTCGTGCCGGCCATATGAATTCCGCACTTTCTCGCCATCGTTTTATCTTTTCCATCTTTTCACCCTTATTTGGCTGAACTTTTTTATTTTAATCTTCATTTCCATTTCATTTTGGAGCGTTTGTTCGAAACTGTAGTGAGCACGATCTTTTGAAAATTCAGTGAAATTTTTGCACCTCCGTTGTACATCGTAACGTAAGTTTTATAAGAAAAATCATTACTCGTTTAAATATTCTGAAGAAAATCTTACATTCTTATGTGCCAATAAATTCTTCGATTGTCTCAGAAAAACTGCGAAAGAACTGATTCACGCGTTATGTTACCACGATTTTTTTGGACCTTCCGAGCTCATCTCATCACTGCACATTGTTACATAGAAATCTCGGATGGTCCTTTCTGCCACTATTTTCCCAAGAGATGCTTTTTGTTGCTCCTTGGACGTGTCGAAGAAAAAAAATTCGTTGAGATTTCAGCTCACGAGTTTGGCTCGTGGGTACAACGGAATGAAGGAGATTCTTTTCTTGCTTTTTCTTTCTTTCTCATTTCCGTTTTCTCGTACGTTGCATCGACGAAAAGCTACTTGTTTTTCGCTGACGATCGATCAATCGAAAACCGAAGAAGGAGAACGAGGAACGAGGTCAGTAAACGACACGACCGCAACGTTTAAAAATACAAAAAACACAGTACATGACATTCATCTTCAATAAAGTGGAGGAAGGCTGATCAAACGTCGGTTCAACTTATACTTTTGGTCAATTCTCTCCTATTTTTTTCTTTAACCTTGCGGAATAAAAAAATTGATCATTTTCATCCCTGTACGAAATTTTTCGAAGAAAGACTATAAAGTTCTTTTTGGAGTGTATCAAGTTTAAAAAAAAATTGTCATTCTAATGTTCTTAGTGGCTGAGTAGAGGGATTTATTTCATGAAAGACTACGAAATTCAAAATTTTCAACATTTTTTTTTACATTTTATTATATTTCAATGTCCCAGGGACCAGATAAAATAAAAATCGATATGGCAAAATAGGTTTGAAGCACCAAAAGAGACTAGGCATTTAGGGTTGATTTGCTTGATCGAAAAATCTGCAAAAATTTGAACTAGTTGGTTGCTTCAATGGGCAGCTACATGCTGGAGCTATGAATGATGCATTTAAGGCCTACGAGCCGGATGAATGTTGATGACATGTTAATTAAATTGACTATCATTGCTGTGATAAAGCTTATCAATGACCATCCTCTTATGTGTGTGGGCTTTGGTTAACTGGAATTTCAGGGACGGATAGAGAGCTCTTATCGCCAAGCAAAATGATGTGGTTGGAGCTTCGTTCCATTCTAGTCACGACTAATCCAAGTACCTCGAAGCGACATCTCTATCTTCCTCTCTCTTCCTCTCTTTCTCTTTCTCTCTTCCGTTCTCTGTTACTCCGGTTGCAGTGATCTCCTGACGATTTGTTAGCGCTTCGGCACATGTTTGAATTGTTCGCTGATGCATTTATCCTGTCTCCATAGCCTGAGGATTGTCATTTCAAGCAAATCCTTCCTTCTGTACTGCATTCCATATATTGCTTGGTTATTTCTCGACCAAAAGTAATGTCATTACAAGTCATCTCCAGTAAATACACCGCATGTCTGACTTGCGATGCCAAGGATTATTTGGGTCAAATAAATGTTGTTTTACAGGTACTACTACTCCAAGAAGATTAATCACTTCCATTTCTACATGTTTCATTTTTTTAACAAACAAAAAAAAACTTACTTTCAATGATAACTTTTGTGTAATAATTCCCTTGAAATTTCCTCCTTTAAAAAATCAATTATCACGATGCTAGTCAATAAAAACTCATGGAAATATCTCATAGGAAGAATAACCAGCCAGGTGCAAGTAAAGGCTCGCAGCCTGCAAGGATCGAGTACAAAATGCGATAATGTGTAAGAGTGAATGACGTGTTGTTGAGCTCTCTTTAGTGCCTTTCGTACATCCACATCGTGCATCTTTCTCTCTGGATGTTCCATCCGGTGTGTTGGAAAATTTTGGTTAAATCGCTTCGAAAATTACAAGGAAATTCCTTCTTGGAAACTGCTGGAAAATATGAGACACAGAGGCATGTGCATAACATCTGATAAAGACGAAGGACTCATCTTCATGCTGAACTCGCTACGCTACTTCTTTCCTAAAATAGAACACTAATTCATATAATTACACTGCATTTAATTATAATTTTCACATATTTATTATAATATCTAGCTGTGATCTCCATTTCGCCAGAGTTTCATTACAGAAATAATTCCTACAATGACAAACTGAAATGCAATTACAGAGTGTGACAACTTGGTTAGTCTCTGTTGAATCACCGGGATGAAGCAAACACTGTTCTTAAAATTCCTATTTCTTTGACGGCAAAAATGAAACGCTTTTTTTATTACTACGTTTTTTTACTACGGGTCCAAAAATAAAGGTCTTTTAACGCGAATCAAACGGTTCTTCAGCATGCCACAATCGCGGTAAATAATTAGTTTGAAAAATCAAAACGAAAGAATAAGATTCTCAATGACTTGGGAGTCAGAAAAATGCCAAATATGACATTTCTATTTCCGTTTTTACCGGAAATTAAAACTTCCCATAAACGTTATGTTTTATCAACACGATAAAGTTCCGATTTTCGATATTTTACAGTTTCTATTAATTCTAATCTTCCAAACTCCCGAGACGAGAATCCTTTGACGAGAATTTGAATGCAGTTGGAAACAGTCGAGGTTCTTAGTCTGTCCTGGAAGCAAATGCGTCTCAATAAACTGCTAAAAAGATTAGTTAGAATGAAAAAAAAAAGTTTTTACATTTTAATTATTCTTTGTAATAGTTGACGGTGATTCGTGCGTATGCCAAATGTTGAAACTCTGAGCCAGCTTCGAAATGGAACGACGCACAGATCGTGTTATGGAATCGGGTTATCCGGAGCGAGAAATCCACAGACCTGACCACCGCATATATCGAAACGTAGGTTAATATGTATAGATGTTCATATATATATGCGTCGACAAATGTATACAGCTTCTATCTCACGTTTCTCTCTTGTTATTCACGAAAATCCAAACGCCACAATATCTCTGGTCAACGTTTGCGAGACTAGAGTCAAGCCTATTAATCAGAATGTTCGGTTACAGCTTGTGAAGTTCGAGTGATATGCGAATATCCATAAAAGAGAAATTTGTACTGAAACGTTTGGAAGTCACGTATTGCACGGAATGGAGATATCAAGGGTTGAGATTTCGTTTCTCATTTGCGTTCGTATTTCAGCTTACAGTTATTACTTTGACTTTTCGTAGTTACAAAATTGAACTGTGTCCTGTGAATGGAAAGTATGAGAAACGGAAATATATTTCAAGCTGAGGCACTCGTTGGAAAAAAAAATTTTTCATCGCTAAAATATAGGAATGATTTTTCATTTCGATCTCTCCCGTGGTTGGTCCATCGGAGAATAATCATTTGTCGAAAATATGATAAAAAAACGTGTGTGCTGTCAAGTGGAAAAGGTACTTTTGGGTGAAATAGGTAAGCTGGGCACAAGTGATGTCAAGTGTGAAAGGTCTACACGTATTGGAATGACGTACGAAATGAGAAAGTTTAAGTGGCAAAGACATAGAAAAGGAATTGAGAAGGATGAGAAATCCGAGGGGTTAATTCCACGTGAAAGCCTTGGTTATATGATACAAATTCCTGTCTGCCAATCTCGTTCTATTTTGCCATTTCTCTTTCATCGATTCTTTTACTTGTACGTATAGGAGCATTCTAAGTTTTCTCTCTTTTTCTTTCGTTTTTTTTTTCTTCCTTTTTTTATTCTTATCGTTGAGATGTTGGCACGAAAGAACGCTCGTGCGTTTCTCAGTGCAGAAAAATCGAGCAGCTATCAATCCCTTAGAAAAAGACCAGGAAGAAAGGGCACAACGGAGAAAGAGAGAGGCTGGAAGAAAATAAAAGTTGCAGGAAGAAAGTTTACGATTTCACCTGGTGACTAAGCACGGAAGGAGAACAATCGTATGCCAGAGTCCATAGAGCTGCAAAAGTGGATTCTATCTCTCTCTCTCTCTCTCTCTCTCCATTTTACTTTCTTTCTGTTTCTCTCGTCCAGAACGAATAACCCAACGTGTATTATACGAGATTGGCAGAAAGCTGTAAAAGTACCAGAGTTTACGTCCGGATGAGCTCTCCCGGTTTCTTCCAAGACGTCGGTACGGATTTCGTGGTTAGAACTACGTTCACGCGAAGTCTCTTCACGCAGGGCAACGTTAACTTCAGTAAAGAAACAGTGAAGATATAAAAGAACTAGCGAAGAAAGTGGATTAAGGTGGTTTAAATAATCTGTAGATAACTTGCTCTACGTCCATTTCTTCTGAATCGATTTGTTCGAACAACATAACCATTTATTAAAGTTAATTTATCACGACATATGTAACGTTCAAATTTACAACTGACGCAGTCCATATTGGATTTCTAAACATTCTTACACTTGACATCAAAACTGAATCAATTTTATGTCAACATGTGAATCTCAACTGTCACTATTGATTGCGTTATTATCAGGTCAATAAATTTTCTTCGATTTCAATAAAATTGGTTCGGCGAAATACGTAGTTAAATGATATAGAAAACGATTTCGCTTCACATACTGACGATCTGACGATTCCAATCGAGGAGTGGTGCCATATTCGAGAATATTTTATTGAGTCGATGATTCACAGACTCAGAGTCAAATAATAGGAGACAGAGAAAAAGAGCGAGAAAGGGAGTGAGGGAAAAGAAAAAGGAAGATAAAAACAGGAGGAAAAGTTTTATCTTATCGTTGTGTGTCGTATGAACAGATGGTATTTTGCTTCTGATTTTGGCACGACTTCCCATAGTTTCTGGTATCCATGTTGCGACAAGGACGATGCACTAAGACCGAAGTCTCGAAACAGCTATAAGCTGGCCACAGAAACGTGCATTTTGCCCTCACACGAGAATTGAGCTTTGAAAAGTTTTCTATAAATTGATTTCTTCCAACCAAAACAGCTACTTTTCTCTGCAAAATCGAAACCGTTTGAATTCTGATTCATTTTTATTTAAAAAAATCATGCCTGATTGCAGAAAATTCAAATTTAGAAAATTCTATCAAAATATTGAATGAGTACGTACATCTAAACTTTATGTTAATTTGCATATATTTAGTTGTATGTTTATATATCCATGAAACATTATGCAGTCTAGCATTCGGAACATTCTTATGGAACATCCTGCTGGCACAAATGTTCTGTGAAATTGTTGGCAACCCTCTTTAATAACTCTCCTGGCCTGTAAAAAGTGCCACGAATGTACACGTGATGTGTTATTATACCGTAATATTTCAAGCAGCACGTGTGAATTTATGAGATCTCTTCGATAATCCAATTCCTTGAATCCCAAATGTCATGAGGTACTTAGTTTTTTTTTCTGCTTACTCGTGTCATTTGTATTTACTGGAGTGGAGCTAGAGAACATTTTTATTTGCATTTATCATAAGATACCAATTTTTTTTTTTTCATGTTCCAATTTACATATAACGTCAAAATGTTACCATTATTATTTTTTTAATTGTTCCTACGTATGCTTTTGTGGCTTTTACGGACCCCATCCCGGTACTCTGACCCCAATATTTTTTTTCAGTTTTTCAGTTTCTATTTTTTCTCATTTTTCCTCATGGCCCTATGAGCCAGAGTGCCACCTTCTATGTGCAGCGTGAAATGGCACTTGAAATTTTTTTTTTTTTTTTTTTTTCAAATTTTTCAATGGTGTTTGGCCTGGGAATCAAACCCAGGACCCTCGACGTGCGAGCCCGAGCCCTCATCCACTAGAGCAACCGCTCTCCCTATTGTTACTATCAATAATCATTAATTAAAAACGTAAATAATTCAATTAATTCATGTTTTCTGAAAGAAAAAAAAAAGACATTGAAGTTGAAAGGATTTATCTGTTTTAATATTGTAAAGCTGTAGTAATTATTGTCGTTTAGAATACGTCTCGTGCAAACACAAAAGCAGGTAAGCCTTTGAGACTTATTGTGATTAGACACATGTGAGACATTCTCGTCTTCAGGGTAACTTGAGGTTCTCCAGTCGATTCCTCTATATGTGGAAGCGTAATATTTCAATCCTGGCAAACTGAATATAATGGCAATAGCGTTGCTGTTTCATGTATATTTCTCTTGTTTTACCCTGACAAGCTTTATACAAACGGTTGCTCTACCAAATCGGATTATATTTACATATAGCATACTGCAGACATTGGGATCGTGGACGTAAAACATCATCCAGTTCCATATGATCGAATAATATATTTATACAAAAATATATTTTTTTTATATATTTATAAATTGTCTATTCATGGGGTCTTTTAAGCTAATATAGCCATCGCTCCTTAAGCAGTACCGAACGAGGTTAATACTTGGTTGAGTGTTCGTTTAGCCATGTACCGGTTCCTCTATCGATCACTGAGCAGGGCGACAGGGTTTTCTGAGGTTTTAATAAAGTCGATCAACTAATACTCAGTAAAAGCATTGCCGCCTTGAATCGCTTGGGTTTTTCACACTTTCCTCAGGGCCTCATGCAAATGTAATAAAGTGGTGCATTAAGAAATGTGACTGATGGCGACACTCTTCGTGGATCTCACGGGAACATGGAAATTAGTGAAGTGAAGAAAAGTCAGTTTAGAGCGATGCTCCTGTGAAAAACCGTATGCTCGAAAATTGAAAAAAAAAAAAAAAAAAAAAAAAAAAACTGAAACAAAAACGTTTAATAACTGACACGAGTTACGATAATGTAAAATCATTTGAAATTATTTGACAAACATTGAAATCCTTAATCCTTTATTACGAATAGACAAAAACATGAGTAATTTCACAGACGATTAGTTTCTGAAGTTGATTATAAAAATAACATTAAAATTGTTTTTTTTTTTTTTAATTTATTCAAAATGTAAATAAAACCCATGAAAATTTGGCTTAAATAAAATTTCAGTTCACTGCTCTTTTTGTAAAAATACAATTTTTTTGAACAAGTACATTTTTTATGAACGTTAAAACGTGAAAATTCTTAGTTTCAACGTTATTCTTATACCTGCGTATCGACAATTTCTCAGAAATCTACTTTCCGAGCTATATATTTATCGAGGATAGTAAGAAGAAGGGGCAAAGTCCCAAAAGGCCAAGACTAAGTGAAATTAGCACGTCCTAGGCGTTCTCAAGGGACGTGTTGATAACAGTAAAGCTCGAACCGCCTACACCACTGGAGAGATTACGAAGTGAAGCGAGAATAGTTTTCGTACTGTTCAACCTTCTAATACCTCCTATAGCTTCTTCTACAGACAATAATAAAGCCCCTGGAGTTGAAGGATCAATTTATTAGAGTTGAAAAAAAAAAATAATAATAAGGATTAATAAGAAAAAAAATCATGTATCTTCATATAAGTGCAATCATAAAGCTAATAAGAAGTGTTATTCAAAGAAAAGTTGAATGAACAGATACTCGAACGCATTCTTATTAAAAAGCAAATTGAATATCGTCAAATAATAGTTGAAAAGTTGATTTTGATCACTGAACGCAGTCAATAATGAAATTTCTTTTTTTTTTTTTTGTTTTTTTTTTTAATTCCCTGTAATCTCTGCATCAACATCATGTGTTCTATTCGAATCAAACACCTATTTGCGTGTCGAAAGCTCGCGTTGAGCTTTTACTCTCGAGATTTACGAGGGGACAGATTTTACCTCGCTGATAAGATGGCGCCAGTGGTGGCGGATAAAGAGAGATAAGTTTTCCGTGGTTTACGTCACGTTGGCACTTTCTGCCTGGTATAAAAAGTAAGAGAAAAAAAAAATTAAAAAGAAAATCTTACGATCGCGCGTATTCTCACGATTTCGCCATCGTTCCTCGTTGCTCTATTTTACCATTTTCTTCCTCACCCTTGTTTTGTCTTGTCTTGCATACTTTTTTCCTGGCAATAAGGCATCGGCTTTTATATCGCTGGCACGCCAAATGGAGCACCTCGTATCACGCCAAAACGCCCTAAATATGTATGGCTTTTTCTCATATCGCATGTGAATATACACGTACACATAAGTGCAGATATTTACATCCGTGCTTGGGACAAAAGGCTGTTGTGGCGAGTGCGTTCGTCCCTCGTAAAGCTCACAAGACAAACTACATTCCACATTTCTACTCCACCTTTTCCTCCCATTTTTAATGCAACTATAGCTTTCAAAACATCACGCTGTTTTATCACCATATTCTCATATGATTTTTTCCAATCATATTCTTCTATTCGTTCAAATGTATAAAAATAATGCATTAGTGCTGGACGTTCCAGAGATCCATTGACATAAATATGCGGTTCAAATAGAAAACTCATTTTATCTCATCGAGTATTTACAAAAAACTACTTTTATTATACAATTGGGTTCGAAAAAAATTCGATTGTATATTTCTCTTTCTGTTTTGTAAATTATTGTCAAATTCTGTTTGTTTAATTAAGTTGGAATAGCACTAATGTTGACGTAAGTTATAATAAAGCACGTTTTATTCTTGTAGTTTACACAAAAAAGAAACAAAAAAACAAACAATACAAAACCATAAACTTGGATAATACCGATAAATAATCCAAACGATTCATTTTCATTTTTAAGTTTACTTTATTCGTCTAATTTGCTCTATTTACATTTTACGAGTATCGAGTATTGCCTGAGAGGTTTCTATACATTTGTGGGATAGAGTATTGTTTTGTTTACAGAATGTTGCACTGTTTTGCATTTGCCTTTGAACTGATATTTTTGTTTTTCTACATATTTTAAAAAATACTTAATTAGTTAAAGAAATGGGTTATTTGGGAGGGAGGGGTGGGGTCCAAATGACAGAAGTTGGAATTTTCCCTTAGTTTTAAAAACTGATAGTACTCGTATCAAAGAATGATAGAAATCAAAATAATGTTTTTTCTGCAGATGGCATCGCAAATGTCAATAAAGAGATTGTTTGCCTAACGTTTGGTTTCTTGAGTAATAATAATATTGACTTTGAGTTTATGACATCGCATCAGATATGGTGATAGTAGTTTTTATGGAATTATTATATTTTTATCAAATTATCTGCACTATTCCATATAAGCTGCACTTCCTCCATGCGTTTGTGTATATTTAACGATATCATTTGTGGAATGCAATGAAAATATTAATAATTCAAACGTAACTGAATTAAAATTTACTTTGTGGTTGTCAAAATGTATGCGAATGTAGAGAAGTTTGACGACAATTCTCTCGGGTCCAAGAACAGGCAAACTCCTTCCATTATTTTGTTCCCCGCGTCAAGTCTAACCAGCAGTTGAGTCAAGAATATAAATTTGCCGAAAAATTGCTCAGTCGAGCCTCAGAAGAGCCGAGGAATTGAAAAAGATTTTTGTTTCAATGAATAGCATGCAAATGTTTTCATGATTATCATTTTTGTCCGCAATAGTTCCGGCCAGTGGTGAATTAATCTTTGTTTCCTTTAGTGAGTAATTATTCAATCGATGAAGTTGAGAACAGAAGAGAAAAAGGTCGACGAAAAATCTTAATATCGCTATATGTTTCGTCGTTTTGCCTATATGTTTTCCCCGGCAGCCGTCACCGGAAATTTTCCATCCGATAAGCAATTAAAATGTGGAAGTTATTAATGACCGGATGCAATAAGATTTCCGGAAAGTGTAATTACCATCCACGTGCTCGAGTATTTACGCGAACGAGAAGAAGAAGAGAGAGAGAGAGAGACAAGAAGGGCGACAAAAAATAGAAAAACCGCAAAAAAAAAGAGAATCAGAAGGAGAGAGAGAGAAGGAGAGGGTGGAGAGGCAAAGAGTGGAAAGTGAGAAACAAGGGTGGATAGAGAAAAGACAAGAAAAAGAGATCGAAGAGGATACAGCTTCAATTTCAGGCTCAGATCGGTCGCGCTCAAAGGGTGTTGAGGGGGGAGGGAGGAGAGAGATGATTACATCCAAAGTTCACAACGTTTCTTCAGTCCTCTTTCGTCCCTTGGACCCACTTCGCCCACAGCAGTGAGTGCAATAAGGAGTATTCTAAGGTATCGATTCACACCGAAAGGAATATGTTTTAAGTTTCTACGTCACTTTATTTCTTTCCACTTTTTGTTTCGTATTTTCCTCTCCCTTTTCCAATATTGTCTAATGATTAACAGATCCAAAATGTTCTCTCTGATAATTTCTCGAAATGACGTATACAGCCTGCGTCCGGCGTGGAAAACTCTTCTTTCAAACGTAAAAAAAAAATTGAAAGTGCCTCTGCATAAAAATTGTGCGGTGAGACAAATATTTTGAAAAAATGTTTGCAACAGAATCGTCGGAACGATTTTAACTGATAAAAACATTCAGGAATAATTTTGAAAATCTATGTTTATGAAAAAAAAAAAAAAAATAAACAACTGTCATAATAAATAATCGTAACCACGATTCCGTGCTTTTTGTCCGTATATTATTCGAAAAAGATATACCACGTATTACACGTTTTAAGGACATGGCATACGTGGAGAGAAATAGGGGGGGGGGGGAGGCAGAGCTTATGGTAAATCTGCTTTGATATATTCACAATCCATTGTTTCGGCTTACCCAAATATTCGAAGGTTTCGTAGCAAAATTGTAATGGCTCTCTTGCCAGTCGCCATTATCCAATTGTCTTGCAAGATAATGGCGTATTCTATTTCATACGCTTACATAATTTGTCGAGCTATTACAACGGTTTATCTTCGTATGCCTTTTTCTTTTACCAACTCTTCGAGTTGAATTGAACAAATTTCGGATCTTCGTGCGCGTGTGTGTGTTTGTGTGATTGTTTATTTAATAGAAGGCTTTAAAATTATTTGATTGAGATCTTATTCACTGAAAATAAAAAAATCTGCTATTTGTGTTAAGAAAACAATCGAAATCACCATATTATCATAACAAAATGAAAGACTTAGAAGTTTGGATGAAAATGTTTTCATTTTTAAATCAACATTTAGTCGATTAAGAAATAAAATATTGAACAAAAGTTACCGAGCTCGATATTTAAACTGCAAGTTAGTAAAAATAGAGCCGCCTGTATTGGGCAGGTTTCCTATGGTTTCCCTTGGCCCTCTTGCGAATGCACTATTGTAGTGCATTATGAAACAGTCGCTTTGGGCAACACTCTGGGGCGTCTCACAGAGACAGAAACTGGAACAGTGGAGAGTCGAAAAAAGCGGGATTGAAGCGATGCAAAAGGCTCGTAAAAACCCCGAAGGCTATACGCAGGAAAATGTAAAAAATAAAATAAAAAAATAAAAATGAATAAATGATAACAAAATTTTTTATGAAAATACTGAACAATTTAAATCGATAGAAAATATTGTTGGAATTTTGTACGATCGTATGGGCCACATTTCTGTAAACGATACAATGGCGGACTCTAGTGAGGTTTGAAAAATCTCAATTGAGAATATACTCCGTTGCTGAATATAAACAAGAACAATCAATCATAGAAAAAGCATTTCTTTAGACAGTAAGAAGTCAGACAAACGATTCAATGTGAATGCATAATAAGAGAACGATGATTTATGAAAGGGAAAACAAAGAAAGAAATGCACTGATGCCTTTTTGTGGTTGTGCGAAAAAGCACATTTCACATTTATAAGCTCGTCTGTTGGTGGTCCACTATATAACACATAATGCATTACATGTAGCCTACGCTGTTGGACAGACAGACAAGAAGAAAGAAAGAGAGAGAGAGAGAGAGAGAGAGAGAGAGAGGAAAAGAGTGCGATGATGAATGATGATGCACGATCGTCGAGTTTTTTTTTTTCCCGAGAACATGGTAGCTACCTATGGGGGTTGGAGGATGTAGGGTGAAATAGTTGAGGGAACAAGAAAAAGTCAGGTGAAGAAGGAACGAGATGCGGGTTCGAGAACACACAGCGGAGCTAGCAAGTTTTAAACGAGAACTATAAATCCTCTCTTGTCCTTCTTATCGTTTGACTTTTGATGAATTCCCATGAAAAAAAAGCTCCACTTTTTAGAGTACTCGGGCTTGAATTTCTTCGTAAATATCGTATTGGTTAAATTTGAATTGAAAAATTGTAAGTCAAAAGTTTTCGAATAAGTTGCAATGCGAAACGTCATTTCAAATCGTTTTCTGAAACAACGCTTTTTTCTCTTTCCAGCTAAATTTGTCATCGCTGCTTTTATTACAATGGCATTAGGTTTTTTTTCCCGGACTAATTTACTAGAGAATTCTGTAATTTAGTGATTATAAGAGCAGGTATGAATTATCGTTTTGAAATACGACTGCGACTGTCGGAAGTAATCGAAAGGAACAAGAAAATCCACTTGAACAACACATATGCTGAAAATGCGCTTTGAAGCAGGAGCTTTTTCCTATCGCTAGTCACACACCCGAACAATCTCACCCTCTCTCGACCCTGGTCTTTTACTCTCTTTTTGCTGTCTACCTTTATCTCATGCATTATACAAAAGTCTATGTATACGTAAAGCCCGACTAAGTGTGGACGGGAAAAGGAGCAAAGCAGAGATAGTTCTGCATAGAACATTATCCTACTGGGCTCTAGTGTAGATACAAACATGTCGAGCTAACGTTTCTCCGCGTTTCGCTCGAGATGCTAATTTTTCTTGAGTACGCTTCTGTGTTCGTCTCATTTCTTCAATTTTCTTGAATTATCTACCGAAAACAAACAACACTCATTTTGCAAAAAGAAATTACACCTAACTTTTATTAACTAAACACTAGGAATGCAAACGTAGGAAAAATGTGATGTCCTTATCAATTTATTGAAATTAAATGACCCTCATTTTCCAAAGTAACGTCAGTTGATATTTTATTCAAAAATAAAAATGGAAATCATGTCTAAATAATGATTTTGTACAATTTCATTGTAATTCCTATATAGCCAAAAAGCCATCCATTAAAGTTCTAGCTTTGCCCATAGCTTTCGATTACGAATGGGAACTTGAATTAGCTGAATTAAAAATCGACTGTTTCTTTTATTTTTCTTTTAAGAAACCACCGTACTAAAATTTTTGAAAAAATTTTGTTCAATTGTTAGGAGTGTAATGAGTTTGGAAAAAAATGTCCATCCCAACGTTCACAATAATTAACCATGAAATGATTTGTTCTAATGAAAAAGTACGAAATTCAATGATTTATTTGTGTGTAGTATTTCTACAATTATCTTATAATGAGTGTTTATATTTTTTTACAATTACCAAAGTCCCAGGGGCCATTTCGGATGCAAAGACTGAGTATTTCTTGTAGATATACTAGTTGAATAATGAAAAAAACTGGGTGAAAATAGGTGAGTCAAGGTTTCGCAAAGTTTAACAATGGCTCAAAGGGTTAAGGGAAAAATTTAGCCACAAGTTTCAACGTACGTTGAAACCTTAATATCCATCACCATCAGACTAAACAAAGTTTTTTTCTCCGCACAAAGAAAATACATTGAAAAAAGCCTCTCACAGAAGGAAACATCCAACGGACATTGCAGGGGTATTTTGTGGCCGTGTGGACGAACAAAGTACGTCCATTGGACGTTTCATTCTATGAGGGTAACTCATAAGCATCTCGTAAAGTTTGTGCTCCGAGAAATTCAAACGAATGGGATGAAGGCTTGATTCACGGTTAGAGGATAAGGAAAAATAAGGAGAAAAAGGAAGGGTCTGGACAGACGCGTGTACGGCACGGTCTGAGTATGCGAAATATTTTGCACATATATATAGATATATAAATATATATACTTATGTATGTATCTATAGAAAAGTTGTATAGTGCATTTTGTAGAGTTAGTATGGGCCATGAGTGGAGGTAAGTTCAGGTTGGATGCTCTCGGCCAATCCAAAATGACGATCCACCCGGGAAACAAAGCTCTTCGGCTTTTCCCTGTCAGCCGTTCTTCATGCATTACGCAACGTTGGAACGAACTCAAGCGAGCCTACCTATCTTTATTCTCTGCAGCACTCACCACACGTGTAAATATATGTGTATAACGAACTGAAGACATTAATCTATGTATTTTATTTATTTATATATATATAAATATATAAATAAATAAAATACAGAGAGATATATTTTTTAAGAATGAAAATTCAAGAGCTCGTGTCCTGTTAACCAACGGGTTAAAAATATGGATAAAGAGGTATTTGGCTCGTTGGTTATTTTGCGAAAAGCAGTTATTTGAGTTAAAGAAAGAAGAAGCATAGAGACGATGCACTCCTGCGAGCTTTGAATACAAACGTTATACCCTTTTAATGGCTTATAATGTTGTACCGAAATGGCGCTAAAGTCTGGCGATTTTGCATAGTCTTTCTCATATGAAAGTGTGCAAGATGAAAAAAGAAAAAAATGAAAATACGCGGAGGGAAAATAAGCTCGAAAGATGGACACCGTTTCATGCAGGACGATTATTATTATTATCATTCCAGATATGAAGCTTTTTTATTCTCATTCTTATGGGTAGAAGCCAAGGCAGAAAATAAGCATTCACAGCATTCCTGCCGATTACTGTTTACAATAATAAAGTCATAATAACATTAAGTGCGATAATTATAATATTTATAATGCAATTGGGGAGAAATTAGTAATGATTCCCCAGAGCCAAATGGAGACACGTTGAACTTTAATTTGCTCTTGATCCCCAAGTTCTAAAATATACGCTCCTTTCAATGAGATTTATCTTTTCCGTTAATAACGTTGTCAGGTTTTTTGAAAAATGTAATTAATGTGTTGAGAAATTTTGGAAATAATGAAATTATCTTTCGTGGATTTTGGTGGCGGTTAAGTGTTCTGGGAAATTTGGAAAAGATTTTGCCGGGCCAAGGGCTGCTTTCTCCCTCGTTTATAAATGACCTTTAACCCTTTGCTCAAACAGTACCAGTGCTACGGCAATTACCGCATAAAGGTGGGGGCGAGGAGCCGAAGGGAAAGGATAATTTGATCAGATGTGCGGCATTTATGGAGCGCCTCGAGAGGACCCATCTGCGCTCCGCAATGCTCTCTGCAATACGATAGAGGCATATGCAAGTTCGAGAGCCAACACGGAAGTACGTACTTAAACGAGCTTGCACATAGATGCATCGAATGCTCGACGGTCACTCGATAATGGCACGGTTAAGACCAAAGGGAGAAGGAAACAGCAGGCGGATGAAATTATTTTGTGGTCGAGGGAATGAGGTGAGGCCTTCGAAAAGTTACTCCCTTCTATTTTCATCAATACAATTACCTCATTCTCAATATTTTCATAAATGCATGCATTTTTACATTAATAGTTCAACAGGCAAATAATCTCATCTACGATCGGATTATCCAACAGTTTATCAATTTATCTGGATGCGTAGGGCACTATGTGGCTAATTTATTAAAGTTTTTTCTACCCTCGAGCCGATGACAAAATGTTAATGAAACTTCTTTTGTAGCTCAAACTAAATCATAACGAATAAATGAAAATGCATTTTAATTAGGGTGGATAATTGTTTTAATGAACTTTCTTGTGACGCACGCAAACAAATTTTCGTGTTTATTTAGTGCACCATCGGTCGTTTTCAGCATTTTATTCTCATAGACTAATTTATAGAATATTTTTCTAGCTGCGGTAGAAATTTTTTTTTAATTACGTGAAAGAACGTTATGGACGAGAATTACACGAGTTTTTGCTGCTTCGTTATACGCCTTTCATTGATGAGTTGCTCATACTTTATGAACAATCTAGTAGTTTTAAGTGCTTTTTACCAATAAAGCATGTAATTGCAAGCAGCTTGAGAGCTTGAGGGACGATCGATGCGAGTGATGGGCTCGGAAGATTAAAAAAATGAGAGCAATAATTGTCGCTTTGATATACAAATAATTAAAACTTTAGATATGAAATGAAATGAAAAAAAAAAAAAAACATTGAGATTTTATTATCTTCATTTTGTTCAAGCACTCTCTTCAGGTGTCTAAAATTTTCTCGGTGATTTGCGAGATATATCAGAACTTGAGATGGTCTCATGAATAAAGCCACAATGGGGAATAGAAGATTAAACTTTTCGCGACGTGATGACAAGAGCTTCTCGTCACACCAATCCGAGAAATACGTTTTTCCTCGTATAATTGATGACTTTCTTTGATACGAAGTCAGAGAATATATAGAAGCTTGCACGAAGTGTTTTCATCGCTGACATTAAAGTCGCAAAAACTGAGTCTTGTTCCCGAGATTTCGTCCTTTCGTTCTCTTCGTGGTTGCCTTCTTTCTCACTTCGTGCTCTGGGAGTCATTTCGTGAAATCACTGCATATATACGACGACGGACCAACTCGACGACGTAAGGGAGAGAAAGCATGAAAGAGAGAGGGAGAGAGAGAGAGAGAGAGAGATTTGCTCGAAATTTCTCGACGCCCAAGAAATTCTCCAGTTTTTTAACGAATACAAACGCCTTTTGAGAGTATAAGAGGGAGACAGATAGAAAGCCCTAAAACGACGACGATGAAAATGACGACCGCGAAAAACTCGTTATATTTTTGGCCGTAAGGGAAATATAAAAAAAGAACAAAAGTGTAAAAAGCTCTCTCGTGTGTTACTAAAGAAAATACTTGGTACAATTTTCCACTGCATGTGTTTAACGCGCCGTACGTATAAAGTGCACTTTCTCTAGTAGGCCTTTTTCTACTTCCTTCATCGTCCTCTCCTAATTTCTTTTCACTAAACTTATAAGCAGTCCTCTGTCGGCGTGTGACTTCAGCGATTATTCAAGCAGCCTTGGGTGAGGACAATACTTGGTTGGGTGACCGCTTAGCCATTCGCTGGCTCGTTCATCAGTTGCTAAGCGGTAGACTATTTTTTTTTTTTTAGCTTTCTAGTGGTGCCCGACGAGTGAAACTCCGTTTAATTTTTGGAGCGTCTGACAAAAGAAGTGGAAAACAGAAGTGGAAAAAAAGTAATGAATGGACAACGGAATGATGTACGCAGAAACAAAATATTCCAATACAAAAGAACGTACAACTTTCATGTAGTTTTATTAACTGAAACAATGAGTTGGCACGGAACAAAAATGAGAGAAATGGAAATAGAAAAAGTGAGGTTTGTTAGGAAGAAATAAAAAACTATACTAATGTAATTTTTTTTTCAACTTTTCAACGTAAAAATATTTACCTTTGCCCATGGTTTGCTTTTACGTCGATTACTCACATCTTTTCAAAAACTAATTGCCAACGCGTTTTCCTCGTTATAAAAAAAATATGAAACAAGCTTTTTGCAGCTATTTTAAGAATTTGATTACGCGCCACAGTAATATTTCTTTTTCCTCTTATAAAAAATGAAAATTAAAAGAAACTACAAGTTTTGCTGGATTCACTTGGCGTAGCTCTCGTCGTACTTTGCGTAATTCAGTTTGCCAAGATGCTGAGAGAGCCAACGAGTTGAAGGTAGAGAAAGAGATAAATAAATACAGTGAGTAACGAATCCTCGATGTGGATGAGAGTGGACCGAGGCATTAATTCTCATTTTCAATTGGGTTTCCCCTTGTAAACAAGATTCCTTTGCTCATCATGGAAAAATATGCGTTTTTATTTCAAATCTGTTACACTTTATTCAATTGAACAAAAAATCTCAGTTTATAATTATTTCAGTACATTTCTAAAAATCGACAAATTTCATTGGTTCGTTTTAACGTTTTTTCTTTCTTCTTAAATCGATTGTCTAGTCGCTAAAAAAAAATAATAAATTCAACATTCAAATAATTCTTCAGTACACAAATTCACTGATTTTCCTAAAAGGAACACCTACTTTGCGATAACATTGTTGCTGATGATAAAAAAATAAGATTCACAACATTTATAAAAATATTAACAAATGTTTTAACCATAGAGTAACCTTTCCACTGCATACAAAGTAAATTTATTATCATGCTAATAATTAAAAAGTTTAATAGCTTAAACATTTTCAGAAGTTGTTTATGAAATAATGGGTGAGACTTAAGGGGGTCAAATTTATGTCATTTTTGGGTTGGATGACTCATATATAATCGTTTATTATAACTTTAGATAGTCGACGGTTTTCGTGAAAGGTAACACGAGGCCACTTCCATGCATATGGAGAGGACAGTTTTGGCCCAGCTTGTTGTGCTCCAAGCGTTGTTTCTCCCGTTCTCTTCCTTTCTCTCTCTCTCTCTCTCTCTCTCTCTCTCTCTCTCTCTCTCTCTCTCTCTATTCTATTACATGTATATATTAGTGGATTATATATATATATATATATACATTTTTCTACCTGCATACAAGAGAAACCCTACTGAATGAAACACAGCGTTAGCTGCAGCGACCCCAAAAGTGACTGCAGCACTATCCGGTGACCAAAATATGCGCACAAACGCATCCAAACGGACCTTCATGTTTCGTGACGTAGCAGTTCTTCGTATTCATACTATTCGCTGCATACAACTTCCAAAAGCACTTGGTAGGTCGGGAAACGTATTTGATTAACCACAGGCCCTTCATGCTAATTTAACAACAAACAGATTCCTCTTGGCGTGTGCTCTTGTTTTCACTATGTCCTTCTGAATTACACGCTCTGTTTTACTCCTTTGCATCCGATCGGTCTGAACCTCTGATGAATCCCTTCAATTTATTAACTATTATTTTGAACCAAAATAATTTTGGTGTATTCAAATTCCGCGGTTTTCACTGTATCAGGAAGTTTATGTCGCGGATTTAGGCCGTTAATCAAATTTGAGGGATTCGAAAGGAAAATGCTTTTGGAATTTGTCCTTTTTTTTCTAATCTCCGTAACAACTTTCATCAAGAGCTCTCGTCAGACTCAACAATCTTGTTGTGTTCTCTCATTTCACGGGATACTCTACAACGGATAATAATGGGGAGAAGAACCCGTCGGTTCTGATAGAATTCAACTGGAGATCTCCGTAGCAGGTGATGACAGTCGACCTGCCCAATCCGATTCAACTTGTCTCGGCTTCGACCTTTATAAATTTAGGGGAACGACATCAAGTACAATCGACAGATACAGAGAGGAAGAGGGGAAAAAAGAGAATGTGGAAACGATCCTTCATCCACTCGGTCACTGTCGATATACACGATTCTCCTTGTCGTCTCCTATGCTTCGCGATAATCTCGCTCAATCATCGTGTAACTTTTTTACTAGTGGAAAATCGATCTGATTACGCTCCGCGAGTTCTTACCAACCAATTAATTGGATTCCCGCGATGTAGGACGTTTTGTAAATACTTTTATTCATTTTTTTTTCTTTTTTTTTTTTTACCATCAGATGTTGCTGAAACGATGAAATAAATAGATTACGTTACAACTGCAATTTCGTTTTTCGCTACCGTGAATAGAAAAATTGATACAAAAATAATAAAAGTGATATTTTCGAATTTATCAATTGTGACAGGTTTATTTTTTTAAAACCGTCCTATCGCTTCAACCCCATTTTTTTTTTTTATTCTCTCACTTCACTCTTCCTGTTCGTGTCTCTCTGAAGTCGTCATGGAGTGTTGTCCAGAACTACTCATTTCTAATGCACTACTGCATCGCCAACTGGAAAACTGATTTTGTTGAAAATGTTGGAATTTCGTTGCCACGATCGAGTTATTTTGTTAAATATCAAATGAATACAATCGAAATGACACAAAACGTTTGATTACTTTCGTGAACAAATGGATGGATTGATCAACAAATGAAACGATTTAATTACTTATAGTATATACAGATTTTCCAAAAAAAAATATTTAATCCATGGCTTTCGGACAAATTATTTCATAAATAGTAACCCATTTATCGTAATGAGCCATGCGTTTACGAAAAAGTGAACTTTTAAACAATGTCGGTATTATTTAACTCAATTTTTTGTCGAATATAATCTCACTCGACGCTACTTTCACTTTTGAGACCTCCCGAACTGCATATCGACCCCCCTCCCATCACTGTCGTAAATTCTTATATTTACATTTATATTTACATACCCATCGAATAATTTATTCATTACTTCCATCGACGAAGTTTGAACTTCAGGTAGAATTTCCTTCAGGTACGTTATTTGTTCGGTTAATTTGAAGAACTTGACACACAATCAGTGAATGTTATTTTCGTTAACGACTAACGACCTAGAGGATTGCGATCTATTCATGCGTCCACGTTTCACCAATTATTCTACTAGAAATCTTGCCGAATTTATTATGTAAACGTACGTTTGACATAAAAGAAATACATGTATGTTCATATATACGTTCAGACATTGAAATTGCCAGACGTCGAGTGATCACTCGAGGCAAAAAACGTGCACGATAACGGGGATGACTGTGTGCACTCACTAAATTGGCCCTTTTCCGCTTTTATTCGCTTTCGGCTTTTCGTCCAGCGATCCAATTATACGCTTTTTTTTCTCCTGATGCAACAAATACGGATATGTTGGCTCGGCGAGTTCCCGATCCTCGGTAATTATAAATAATTGAGGTTTCTCCGCAACCCCTGACGTTTCGTCCGATGAAAATCTTCTGCTGCGACACTCTCACTACTGTTCTCGAGACTTTCTACATCTTAACCGCCTTAGGGATAATTGAATCGGGGTGTGCAACGGGACCAAGTAGAATTAATAGATTTTATAAATTATAACAAAATCCGGCTAAATGTTTACGTTCGAATAAATATTACTTTTTTCTTTTTTTTTTTTCGTATAATAGCGATAAATACAATCATCATTACAATGAATTTCTAGGTTCAATTTTAATGACGTCCTCTTATTCGACAGCAGAATTCATTATCGTTTTTACGCAAACATCAAATTTATAACCCAACGATAACGTGCTCGTGAAATTGGTAAAAAAATAATGCTCAATCAATGTCGAGAAACAAGTTGAATTGTAGAACTTTATTTTCATTGTATTATTTCAGGCATGAAAATATATAATGATAAAACAAAATTTTACGATGAAATTCACCGTGAAAATTGTGGCGATGAAAAGAATAAAAATCGTGGGTTAAATCAACTGAAAAGTTTTTTTTTTATTTTATCACATGTTAAAATTGAATTGCATTGTGTAATTTTTACGGCTTACATAGAAACAGCAGCTGTACTGAAGCGTTTAATAGGCGCTACGATAAAACTGATGTGGAACTCGGAAAAAAATGGTAAACTCATATTGTACTTGTCATTAAAAATACGACATTTTTTTTTTTTTATTAATATATGAAATACTTAACTGCGACATAAAAATGTTACTTCTGCAGTAAGTAATTTTAGAAATTATGCTTAAAGGGTTTAACGTAATACGAAAATTGACAGTTTGGAATTATTTTCTTAAAAAGATCGAGAAATTAAATGGATTTTTTTTTCACTGAAATAACAAATAATAAATTCGTTGAAAACACACGATGACTGGCTCGAAATCATAGTTTTATATATCCAACCAATATATATGCTTATTTCGTGAATGACAAGATAGTTAAAAAATAATGTCGTTACGGATGTCATTAAACATGTATTATTGGAATATATCCGTTGGATACCGGTAATCCAGGGATTAAGCAAAATATGTTGGGGAATATCGAAACCGATAGGCGTAACGCGCACGAATTTACCCTCTTTACTAGACCGCGGATCTACCAACACATTTTCATCGTTGACGTTCCAAACCTTCGCCTCCCCTCGCCTCTCCTCCTTCTCCAGAACTCGGGTTCTCTCACCGAAAACTCCAACTGTTTTCCATCCACCTGCAGTGACGTACGTGTCCGTATCAGCTTGCGCGACATGAAAATTTTCCATTGTCGAATTGGACCACGGCCATTAACCGTTCTTTCTCACCCTTTTCCAGTCCCCTGATTTTCCTCGTCCCGATGTATTCCAAAATGTCGAATAATTTCACGGCCAAATAAACCTGTATTTCGTTAATTACAAGCCTCGTAAATAAAATCTATATGCGTGTCCATAAAATCCGACAAATATGTCATGGTTTTAACACGAATCATCGATCTCATGAAGGAATAAGCAGGGCGGAATGCAACGTTTGATTTGCAAACACTGCAAAATCGTAAATAAGCCAATCGTTTAATTATTTTGTTACAAGGCTCGCGCAAAAATGTTTCTAAATTGATAAATATGTGAAAATTTATTAAAAGCAAGAACTCTGTCTCGAGTTCCATTAAAATAAACGTAGACAGTTAAGAAAAGTGCGCAGCCTGGTTTTAACTTATTTCTTTGAGAAGTTGCTGCTAACACCAGCAAGCGATTTGATGAAAATCTATAAAACGAAAAGGGGAAGCAATTGGGTGAAAAGAAACATAGTTTTTCAGGAGGAGGGGGCAGTTGGTGAGCAAAGACCCATTGAACCTTTGCTGAAACACTGACACACAGATAAAAACACAACACAAAACACACATACGCGCTTATACGTTCTTACACATGGCATTGTACACTAACGCGGTGTGCAGCATGCGAGAAACGAATTTCTCGACAAGTGCAATATATTGGACTTTTTCTTTTGGTGTATGTGTCTGCACACATACACACACAAACGTATGTATACATTTGCCGAAGCGAATTCTTCGCAATAAGCTTCGAAGCGGGATTTCATTGAAGCGAACCGATTGCTCCAAGGCAGAGTGGTACATTTTTTTCTCTCCAGTTATCCTTGTAACGATCAGACGTGGTTCTGGTTGCTCCTTCCTTTATTTATATAAATATATATATATAATATTGTTGGAATTGTACAAGGGAAGTTATAGATTGAACACGAAGCTGGAAAATAACTTTTGTTTTATGAAGGATGGAGTTAAAAGCCTGAGATAAAGCTCGCTAGTTAATAAGATATTAATCCGAGCTAGAGGTCCTTGGAACACGTGAGTGAACGGTAATACTTCATTTAGTAATACCCTGCGTCTTCTTTCAGGTCATATTTTTTCTTTCATTTTTTTTTCTTTTCCACTTTAACAACATTGAAGAAAACTTTATTACGAGGATATCAAGGTGGTAGTTATATTTCGTATATCGTCAAATAGGCAAGTGCATTATCAGTTTCAACGATGAAACTCTGGCCGTTAAACTTTCACGTCGTTTTACAATGATGCTCGGCCAGAAATTATTTTTCCCTCGGATGATTCAGTGCTGAAAAGAGGATTAAAACGTTCCGTGCAATTTAAAAACGACCAAAGTACTCCATTAAGACAGATCATCCGTTTGTTTTTCATGTCTGCGTATACTCGGCAAGAATTTCACTACAAAAAACGTACTATTTCAATTGTAGAATAAAAGTAGAATATCTTGGAAGAGAAAAGTTTAATAAAGAAAGAAAGAAAAAGCAACAATACCAATAAGTTTTTCAATAACTTATTAAAATTTTGACCTGATCAGAACTTAATATACAGAACGATTAAAGTTGGACGAATTTAGAGATAATCTGAAAGTTCTATGATCGATGAATTATCATGAATGTCTATGTTGCCTTGTAAATATGAGGAGTTTGATCGTCCTGCGTGTCTTACAAAACCTCGTTGGTAGGTAATCTATGTATTATACAATACTCGTATAACGCATATCCTCGGGGTTTATCCCGTGTAGAGAGGTGTACGTAAGGGTGTAACCGAGAGACTGTAACATCGAAGTGTTATGAAGGAGGTTAAGAGCAAATGCTACGGGTCCACCGTCACTAAATATATATATCTATATACATATGGTTGCTGCGTACCATTTGCAACATAATGGTTAGTCTCAAATGTACGTATAGACATATGTATATATGCGTCTATGTTTATATTCATAGATATACAAGTGTCTGCGACACTAAAATCGCATATGTGTCTTGCACGTTATGTGTAACCCGCATATGTGTAAATATATATATATATATGCATTGTACAAACTCAATATCAGATTCGCGCATAGAGTTCTCGCTGTGAACGAGATTTATTATCACCCACAGCATCCCGGAAAAGCTTGGAAGCCCCAACCCTTCTCCATTTTCCTCCACCCCGCGCGTATTCCCTATTCCTAGTGCGCGTATTTTCCACCAAAGCGTGTTTAGCCAAGCATTTACCAGTGTCGTGAACATAACCGAATTTAAGGTTATTTATCGTCAAGAATTCCTACCAAAGGGACTCGAAAAACTATTAGAATGTTGTAGAACTTCATTTACTCGCGAAATCCTACATGCGCTGCTTTCCACGTCTCCTAATACGTAATATATGCCTTACCAATCATCAAGTTAACGATCTGCTAGCTTTTATCCATCTGATGCACTCAACCTCATTGCCTTGTTTACTGCGTCCTCGATTCTTGATCGTCAAAACAACAACAACAACAATAAAATATGTGCTTTGAATTTGAAATACGTTTATCAAAAAATTATATGTATTTTCATTTATATTATATAATGCGAACAATGGATTTGCAGCTATTGATTATTCAACAAAATTCCATTGATTATTCATTTGTATTCTAAAGACTCCCTGCGAGAATATATTTCATATGAAAATTATTCCAGCAAATAAAACACAATGAATATTCAAAGACAATAATTAATTGTTATAATTTTTTGTTATTGTTGTTGTTTTTTTCATGAATTGAGAGTTTTGTGACATTCGATATAATGAAATATATATATTGCTACGTGTGAACCTCGATTGAGTAAAGTTTGCATGATGTATGGCGTGACATTAGTGTTTTATTTAAATGTCTTTAAATACCTTTTTAAAAGCTCGTTTCGCAGGTACTCGTTGTAAGGGAATGGGATCATAGAACGTGTTTCTTTATGATTCAAAGTGAATGCAACGAGCGTGGAAACGATGTGCACATCGATGCGGAAATTGTCGATTGGAATGTCAAGCGCTTCGACTTCTCGTTATCCAGCTCGGTTTTCATTCAGCCTTTAAAGCTTTTACGTTCTGTGTATAAGTGCTGTATGTATGTGTGTGTACGTATATGTGGGTGCGTGTGTGTGTTCCATGCATCTACGCGTGCTTGTAAATTAAAGCTGTGGTAAAATTCACAATAGACTACATTTTATATATATATATGTATATATACAATTATCTCATGTTTTTTCATCATAATTTCGAATTCTCGTACACTTGACTTCCCTTTGACTCTCGAAATTCAAATTTTATCCGAATCTTACACCAATCTCATTATATTTTCCTACTGTTTTTTTTTTCTTCGAATTTTCACATTCTCATAAAATTCTCAAAACTAAATTCACATTGACATCGCAATCTCCGCGACATATTAAACAACGGCAAAAATCCCAATAAAAAAACTACCTCGACGCGAACTAATTTGGATTTATATGAGAATTATTGAATTACATTGTCCCCATTTTTTTTTTTTTTTTTATACCTATCCAGAGATATACGTTACTGGAAATAAAAATAAACGCGGAGGGTGTCAACGTATCAACTTGCACCTTTTTTTTTTTTTTTTTTTTGGCAGTGATTAACCACTAGGACAGGGACGATCAATAACCGGTTTGCATGACAAGCAATTCTACCTTTTATACAGGGAGACATGTATATCCCATATGATAGTTTCGTACATGTTAACCATGACCGATGAGAGTGCACCACTCTCAGCGATTTCTCGTCAAAAATGATTTTTCATCGAATCTCTCGTACGTAACTCTCATTCATGTACACTTCGCTCTTTATACACTCATACGAATTTTATACATAGATATATAACAGATCAGAGATTAATTGAACGGAAAAATTTAACAAGAGTTTCCCTCGATATACTCTGACGCCTCCTTCCTTGTGTAGACACATCGATGCAACTCACGTAAATTACTATCGATTACTATCATCCAAGGATGAAAAGTGGATTTAAATGTAGACGATTGGATAGTGGTTTCAACCCCTCATTCTCCGTCCTCGGTTCTCAATATTTTATCTTTTTCTTCAAATTGTCAAATTCTGTAAAAACTCCTAATTATTACATTTGCTACGATCACATTCCAATTTCCACCGAAATACCGATTTGGCTGTGTGAAGTAAATTTATTTTGAAGTTCATTATTTTTCATCGTGGTATAAAAGTCGAAAGAGTGCGAACAAAGTGTTTTGTGAAAATATTCAACACAAGATTTCCTTAATAATACTGAGTTCGTTTAGTTTCCTTTTTGTCGATTTATTTACAGAATTGAGTTGCAACAGGATTTCAAATTCACTCAGAAATCAAAATAACTAAATGAGATGATTTTTAATGAAAAATATTAATCTGGCTTTATCTTTGCTTCCAATAAATCCACGATGATCCGTCATAGCTGAACCATGATGGTTCGGCGTGATACAGCAATGAAGATCGTTCAAATCACACATGCCATCACACGACCTTTGACTCTTTGACAAACAACTTGCAGCGAATATAGTGACAACCGATTCTAACATGCGAGCATTAATGGATTTAACCCAAACGCCAACCCTTGACGTTTTTTTAAAACGAACGAACCTTTATTTGCTTGGAACTGCAATCTAAACATTCTCCATATTAATACTACGTAGATCCATGCAAAACTATTTAGCTGTCCAATGGAGGTGGTTTATGGCCTTCAGTTTGCTAATGATCGATTTACAGAGACATTCGAATAAACATATCAACGTAACAGGGAGCTTGTTGTTTGAAGTAAAGTTAGTTGATGCGTAGTTGAATTGGTAGCAGCGGGTTAAACTCAACTAGATTACGTTCATTCCGATAGGTGAATGAGCTTCATGTTCCACATGCGGAAAATAGTACCGTTAAACTGGGATTGCCTCTGCTCTGCTCTGCTCTACGACCGTAGATGCTTATTTAGAATTGTTTCTCTCAGTACTTACTCAATTATACATACACGTTTTACCTCCTGTTTTCAACTCTCTGTTTGTGACGCATCGCTGTCTTTCGATCATTGTTATCAAAATGAAAGCACAAATTTGTTCACACAAGCTGTAGTAAGGAACAGCCATTATGTAACATTGATGAATTTCCATGGGTATAATTAAACCGGTCGATCTCTCATTAGTGTTTTGTTAGATTTACTGAGCCTGTCTAATCCCTCGGATTTCTCATCAAGGCGCATTAGAGTGAATCGTTACACGAGCCATAATACTTGTTTATAACAAATTATTCCAGATTCTTGAAAAAAAAAAAAAAAAAAAAACAGAATTCATTAAGAATTGAGAATCGGTATTTGGTGAAAGCTTTTAGATCCAAGGCTTTTTTTAATTCTTTTAATCCACTGAAATAACACGAAACTTCGCTTGTACTTAATTCTTCAAGAGAATATAAGCCTCGATGAGCAACTGCTCAGTGAGGTAAGGTATCGAATTGCCAGATGGTCGATCGAGGTCGGTTTCAAACCCAGAAACCAATAGATTTTCCTACGTGCTTCTCTCTCCACGAGCATCGTATAAAGAATTCCATTAAAAGTTTAGGACATCTCTTTATTCTCTTGCTACATTTCGTTCCAGTCTCGCGTTGAGTTTCTATTAATTGAATAAGCCGATTGATCTAGAAACGTATGGTTGCTTTACATCATCATAATCGTCATCATCATCATCCCTTGTCACATGAGCTTTGTGTCGTTACGAATCCAGTTGAATGGATACGTAATTCCATAAAGGACAAAGCTAAGAGGTTGTAGAAGGTAAAAGCGTCGTTTTGAAATCCGTTCGTTGACATATGGTCGTTTCTCTAATCCACTTTGGTCCCAATCTGTTAGACATCGTCCTATGTCGCTGGATCGGTATCTCGAAAAGCTCAATAATGACCAAAGCTTGGAAATTCTTTTTAACGAGAGGCTAGGGATCAAATAGGATCTACGTATACCTGCAAATTGGAGGATGATTCCTCCGTTTTTTACGAAACATTTGACTTCACGATTATGTTCGCACTCTCCTTCTTTTGAGGTTCGAGGCAAAAGCATGGTAGACAGAAATTTGTTTGTTTTTTTTTTTTTTTTTTTTTTTCGGAAAACTTATGTCGGATTTCAGGATCCAGGGGTGAATTGGGTTCTGAAAAAGTGAAAAAATATTTGCTCCCATTGTTCGCTTATTGCATATTGATAAATCCACTCATCCTCGTGTCTCCAACCGTTTGGAGGTTTTCTATTTCGCGTTTTTTCTATTTTTGAAATATTTACAATTTTCTTTTGTGCTTTTACGGACCGCGAGCCTTTTTTCTACATCCGTAATATATTCGATTCGGCAGTATGTCCGCATTCTCATCGTTCTCTGTCACCCTTGGGAGCTCTTTTTTTCATTTCACATATTCCCTGTCTTTTTTATACGCAGCCACGATTCGACCGTGTGAATTTTTTCGAGTTGATATCATCGCTTTCCGAAGAAGAGAGAAAAAGTGACAGCGAACGTTGCATATGCACATGCAGTTCTTTGGGCGAAAAGTATGCAACGGTGAGTCAAAAGAATAAACAAGAAGATATAAAAGAAAAAAAATACATAAGAGGACTAGACGAAAAAAAAATTAAAGATCGGGGGCTTTGAAAAAAGCATTTTTTGCCATTGTATCGTTTGGTTCATTTTTTATTAGCAGCATATTTTCGGCTTATCACGACATAGATTCGTTTAGATTAAATATATTTTGCACACTACGTTGATAAAATGAGCACACAACAATAATTATAGTAACAATAATAATAATAATAATCGTAACATAAAAAAAAATGGAAAACATCCATTGCAGATAAAGTTTTGTATTAAACTTATGATCCAAATATAAACGAAAATGTCAAAAGGGGTTGAACTATAATTGCCCAACTTGTATGTACTCTTGATTCTGTATGTATAATGCATACATCGAATCACTAGGGCTTCCAACAATTTACAATTATTCAATTATCCATTGATTGCACACAATTATTGGATGGCCAGGAACGAGAAGGCTTCTATTATTATCATACATTGTGCCTGCATGAGTCGTATCCGCAATACACGTGGTGGGGAGATATTGGGGCAGGGGTGTCGGATGCGTTAGACGAACTTCGGAAATGTTGGTTTGATCGTAGAGCTACACGCCATTCAGGAACATTTATTCAACGCTGCCCTTTTGTGTACATATCCCTCCCCATTTTTTTTTCTCGCTCCCGTGTCATTGTCACGCATACTTTATCGTATGTATACTACATAAATAGAGTGTGTGCACGGTTGAGCTCACTTGGATCGGGTTATTCTCTGCCATGTTTCGAACCTCATGAATTTTATTGCCCGCGGCATTCGTGATTTCGATTACAGGACCCAGTGCATGATAATAAATTTCATTCTATATGCGTCCTACGAAACCTTTTTTTCTATTTTATTTATTTTTTATATTGTTATTCCAATCCTTTTTTTAACACCCATTTGCGGAAAAGAGTGAATTTTTTTTTCTGCTACAGAAATAAAACTATTCTGTTTGTTGCGAACGACAGTCTCGACCTCAATCACTCCAATATTTCATCAAATGTTCATTCATTATTTGCAACAAAAAACTGCCTTGGCTTGGTGTTACATTTATTTATAATTATATATTCTTTCCGTCAAGTTATAACACATTTTCAAACGACTTTGAACCGTCCGATGATAATTGAATCTCACAACCTCTCCATCAAGCATTTAGCTTCATATGATGGACAATATGCATTCAACGGGTTAAATAGCTGCAAGTGGAAACTCATTAAACTTCCATCATGCCGACCAGCTCCCGAGTACTCTTTGATTTTAATATTTACCTCGTATATTAAACCTCCAATCTGCCTCCAATTTTCTGAATTTCTGTCATGGAAAATATTAGCAAAACATTACCCACGAACGAAACTTCTGAAATGATCTATTCCATGGTTAACTTTGCTCAATTGTTACTTTCCAATCATAAGTATTTGCAATTTCGTATTTCCAATAATCTTCAAAATTATAAAATATCGCATTTGTTATCCTGAGGGTTTAAAATTTGTACTAAAATAAAATAAGAATTGAGAATTCACCAGTACGGCTGTAGGAACCGGAGAGGGCAAAGATTTTTCTTTTTAAATAAATACTCTCGTGAAAAATACACTTTTTTGAAACGATCATTTTTCAGTTTCAATTCTTTCACTGTAACTGTCGTCACGCATCTGTTTTCATAGGATAAATGATCATTGATGTAACAGACATGTTTAATTTCGTAGATTGCTTTGAGATTCTTTAAAACAAGTTTCTAAAAAGTTTGAAAAAGTTGTGCAGTCCTGATGACAGTTATTATTAGGTGTTGAATGTTGTATGGGTGTGTTTTTGTTCACAAAATAAAAGCTTTGACTTTCTGGTGTTTCTCGATAGAGAGAAATGACGATGAACAAAGAATTAGTCAAATCAGAGACGTCCAGCTACAAACGTGGACAATGTTTGGTGGAATGCAGTGATACATAGACGCTACATATACGTAGCTATAGATATATAAATAAATATATATAAAGCGACTGAATAGGGAGTTTGTGACCTGCGTTAATCGACATTCTATGTAGGTCGGGGTACAATGCTAGTTCGCTCAAATTAGCATGAATAGAAGCTTCGGAAACAAAGGCGTTCAAACAATTTCATAGATTTTGAAACGAGGGCTCCGCCTCTATTGACTATGCGGCGATTTTAGCGGCTCCCGGAGTCAGTGTCGGTACGAGAGTCATCAATCTCAATGTGGAACTAAGCGTTTCTGCCCGAGAAACATCCTCGGAATGCTATGTTGAAAATGTTGACTCGGACTGCCGTTCACTGCGTTAAGGATCAACATGCTCTGCTGGCGAAAGGCATGAAAATTTGCGCAAAGAGAACAGCTCGTACTTTGTAAAAGGTTGACATCGGCCTGCGTTACTGCAGAATATTCGTACTACAGGCCAATTTCGCAAAAATCCACGTTGCCTTGTTCTACTGTTGAAAACGTGTATAATAAAATAGCGAGTTGGTCGTCATTCCGGATGGTGAACTTCAATTAGATTTGAGGCCATATGTTCCTTTGACGATAGCGTTCACGGAAGTACGTCCATTTCCCATGGACTTACTGAAGTTGGAAGAAGAAGTCGACGCGTCATGTAGATCTGTAAGGCTGCGTTTTTTCTTCTATAGAAGGTCAATGTTCCTTGGTGCAATCGCAGGTTTTTCGTACCACTGGTGGATTTTATAAAAATATGTGTTAACGCGTACTGCAGTGAAAAACGTATGAACCATAAACGCTGAATTTTTGTCAAAAAAATATTCGTGCTTGAGTCGTTGAATGTTCAAAACGTCATGTTGACTCGTACTACTTCGTTCTTTCGTATGAGGTTAACGTTGACTCGTACTACGTTTGTCAAAAGTTAATATTTACTTGGACTATTCGCGACAGTTGTGAAGAGCGAACGTTGGTTGTGTTACTTCGTAAACGTCGTGCACATGGCAACAAATATAGCGCCTGGCATTGACTTGCATCACTGTTGAACTGTGCGAAAAGCCGGAATGGCTGACGGCGTTAAACTTGACTGTTTCACTGCCTCGCGTTACTGCGAAAAAATCCGATGTTGACTCTATCCACTTTTACTTTACGTTGGACATGAACAACCTTCGCATTATGGATAATGTACGGATGTCAACCCAGATGTCGACTTGTAGTCCTGCAGTACAGCGCCGCGGAAAACGTTGACTTTGACTACTTTGCCGTAGCCTCAGGTTTGCTTGTACTACTTAGCGACTCCAAAAACACGAACGCTCGTACTATTTCCTCCAACCATCGGAAAAACCTACGTTTACGTATTTCAGCGGTGGATTTTAAACGAAACGAAAGTTCACTTGTATTTCTGCGATATAATGAAAACATAAATTCTGACCTGTATTACCGAGTACACGTTACAAATTTATTAGTAGCGCGAAAAGACTTCAACAAATGTTGGACTTTATTGAAAAATTTCGAAATAATAATTGTATAAATGTAATAATAATAATAATAATAATGATGCTCGTGGCGTTTGAGATAAAAACGACGATGAGCATCAGGGGCGCGAATTCGGAAGTCCTCCCTACGTCAACGTTTTCCAAGTTTCCAATTAATCGTTTCTTCTCAAAAAAAATTCCTCAAATACATGCATTTTTCAGCCTCACCAGCATGGATCTGCCTTTAATCACATGCATGTTTAGGAATTTTGAAATGTTGAGTATTACATCGATATTCGAGTCAAAAACGTGAAATCCAGAGTCAACGACGTAAAAACAACAAAAATTGGCATAAAATACACCAAGACTAAAAAATATAGGTATACACGAATTGGGCGAGGAAGGGAGTACGAGACAGGATCCGAGAGCTTCGCGCGGACATTCTCGATAAAAGTCTCTCATCCTCTTTAGCTAGGAGTAAACCCGGTATAAGGGATCGAGATTCAACCCTCTTAAAATCCTTTATGTATAAGGCTGCGTATACATATATACTCAAATAGTTTATATACTCAATATATATATGTATATATACACAAATTCAAGCGATTTAAACAGCTAAGGTCTCGGGTATTGCTCCTAGACTCGGAATATCCCATAGCATGGAATGATAAATAATTTATGAATCAACTGCCCCCCATCCTCCTTACGGAACGATTCTCCTATAACCAGACGCTTTTGCAGCGAAGAAAAAAAACACATATAGGGGGTGAGAAAGAGGCGGGATAAAAATAGCCGCTTTGTCACAGTTGAAGGAATAAAGATTTCACGCAAGTAAAAAAAAAAAAAAAAAAAGGAAGAAGTAGCAAGAGGGGGTATTTTCCAGTTAGCTTCGTATATGTACGTGCACTCATTCAACGTATTCGGAGAGTGGAAAATCGTGCGAGAGTTAATAGCTAGTGTGAAGAATAAACATCATCGTAGCGTGTATTTTCGTGGTGACGAAAGAGTGAGAGCTCGAAACCCTTCAACGAAAAGACACCCTGGGCGGCATGCTGAAGAGACGAAAGGAATGAGAAAGCTAATGCGTCACGTTTCACGGGAAAGGACGGAGTGGATAAAGCCGCTGTACGGAGGAGGAGGATGAAAAAGACGGAAGTCTCTTGCCTCCTGTACCAGAGAGGAAAAAAGAAAGAAGGCGAAGAAAAAAGTGACCGAGACGAGGAGAAGAGATGTTCGTGCGTTTAGAAAGCTTTCATAAAGCTGGCGTCGCTTTTTCCCCAACCCTTACTCTTATTCTCTCCGTCTTTTTCCATCTTTCACCTTTTTCGTACCTCGCGAATGCGAATCACGTGCCTCGGTTATTACTTCCAGCGAGCGTCTATTACGCTCTTCGACATCTTTTGAGAGGACCACGGGACAGAGAGCTAAAGCTACCTCGAAAATTCTTCAGGACTACTCTCTAGGGGACGATCTTAAAAGTGCATGCATATAGCCATGCTGAGGATCTGAATTATGCTAAGATCTCAAAGAACTCGAACATTTTATATATAAAAAAAAAAAAAAAAAAACTCTTGATAAAGATTGGCAGTAGGAATCTTTCTCAATAAATATTACACTTTCTTTTAATGCAGAACGCTAAGAAAATTTGTTTTTAATTAGTTGAAAGATTTTTAATCGCCATACCGAACGTAACAATAAATAACAGCCCGATATCGATTCATCGAATGCATCAAAATTTATTATTTCCTCACAATTAACTAACCCGAATGATGATTTATTTCCTTGAAAACAACGACATCAAAAATACAAATCATCACCACAACAACAATCAAAGTAGATGACGTTAAATAGCTCCGCACTCTCGTTTAATCTCAACTACCAGCACAAGGTAGGTCAACGATATTAAATACCGCTTTAATGAAATGGTGCCTCTATAAAGTACGCCAAGAGTTTTTGCGAAGGCTGAAAATTAAATAGGCGAATTTATGCAAGGCTAAGTGAGCAAATGAGTTGATGCGATAACGCGAGATTTCAAGATACAGGTAGATTGCAGGTAAACCTGATTACATAAACTTTCGCGAAGTCTATATTTATAATATACGAGAGGATTAGCCCATGCAAAAATTTATGATAAGTCTGTGCTGATTATCCAATGAATTATCTAATAAATCTAGTGAAAATCAACTGCAACATTATTTATTGATCGATTGGCTTATTCAATTAAATAAATATGTCAAATGATTGATTTTGAAAAACAGAGTAAATTTGGAAGCTTTTTTTAACCCTTTGACCAGTAAACAGTTTGATAGTGAGGACCTTTATGATAGACAAAAAAAAAGCAAACAATGTTTTCCTCATTTTTCCTATAAACTCTTCATTCGTTCTATTTATTTTTTACTTTTTCAACGGGAAACCCTCGTGGATTTTTAGGACTCAATCCAATCATTTAATCCCCTTTGTTGTTCGTGTTCCAATGAAATTCCGCAGTGTGTTGTCCAGAGCCACTTCTTTCGAACACTGCATTCGCATGTATTTTGTATTTCGAAAAAATCGTATATTTTTTGAACTGCCAGAAAAAGGCTTCAATATATAATTGCTGTAGCTTCTCAAACTGCATATTTTTACGTTGCAATAACCTTCACTACATGGACGATTGAAATACTACGGTAATTGGTTAATTGGTCTTGTTGCAATTTCTGAAAATGCAAAATGCATCAAATTGTTAGAAACTTGAAATAATTATGATATGAAATACATGTGCTTTGCAAATACCCGAAATAATCAATAATTAAGTGAATTGCGATAACAAACACTCGAAATAATTAGCAAGTTTGTTCGGCATAAATGATGGGCTTCGCGTTTATATATAACGGATATCGAATCATGAGCCTCGGACACGGCGTTAACATTTAATGACGATCGAGGGATAACAGTGTGTAATAGAAGCGAATATTTGATTATATTTGATAAATAGAGCGCATAACGAAGTTATAATAACAATGAAGATAGAAATGGAAACACAATTCTAGTCGAGATAATATTTTGTTATCTCCACAACGATACATTTGCTTTTACCGTTTATTCCTTGCAAAGATAAGTATTTTTTCTTCTTCTCCTCTTGCACCACGTCCCTGACGCAGTAAAGTTTCTTTCATGATCTCCGAGTTTTATTGGGTATTGCCGATGCTCGTACACGCGTTCAGACTTATGTGCACAGAATCGATTTCATATTGAGCAGGTTGATCCGGCAATTTGCTGGAAAAAACGATCACCAACAATCGTCCCTCACAGTATATTTTCTTTCTCGACAAAGGTATAAAGTCTCGAAAGAATATTATACATTTTCCAAGTCCATAATCCTTTTATGAGCGTTAAAAAAAAAAAAAAAAAAAAAAAAAACAGTAAAAAAAACTTGAATCTTTACTTTACACAAAAAGGTTTCTTCTCTCAGTTATTTTTGTAGATGACAAAATAACGATTTATATTTAAAACTTTGGTTCTTCGGACCAAGAGATTCGATTATGTTTTTAAACAAATGTCGAACAGCAACATTGCATAAAAATCCGATACGCACCGTTGAGGTAGTAGATGTTATCGACTTTTTCCCATGAATTTTATGGTGACGCGATTTTTCCATTCACGTGGCACGAGTCTGATGAAAATTGCATTGCCACGAAATGTCATTTTGCTGGGCAGAGAGTCATCAAAAAAAGAAAAAAAGAGAGATGAAGGAAATAAAAAAGAACGAATGCTATAGTCAGAATATACAGAGAGCGACGTACTGTCGCGACGCACGACCGTGTCGCTCTCCGACATTTCGTAATAAAGTCACGGCTATATATATCGTCCCACGTGAATATTTCGCATTCGGTATGCATAATACGTATAGAAGAAGAAGCTTCCAGAAAACGAAAGACTGGATGAAGAAGTAGCGCGTATCCGCACTTCATTTTTACATTCCGCGTTAGGATATGACACGTGTGTTAGCAACTTGGCAAGAAAGACTCTTGTCAAGCGAACACTAAAGAAAAAGAGTTGAAAAACGTAGAAGAAAATGAAAAAAACATAAATGGGCCAATGAGCTGGGTTTCCATCCATTTTTTCTCTTCAGGTCGTTTAGTTCTCTGAGTTTTCGATGCATTGGCAAATTAGGAGAACAATTTTCAAATGCTTGTTGCGTTTTTAATCGTATAAATACGAACTCGTAACATCTAAATCGAAAAAAAAAGAAAAAAAAAATTATTTCCGAGTTTAAAACACATTTAGACCTTGTCGTAATGGAAAAAATGTTTTTGTATAAATTATACAATTCGTCGACGCGTGAACTATACTTAACAAAATTTTTAATTGAGCTCGTACGGAATTTTGTTATTGCCCGCGGGAAAAAGAGAGAGCGAAGAAACTTAAACGTAGCAAGCGTATGTCGGTGTATATTTATTGTTACCGTACACTCGGTACATGGTTTGTTCATGAAGCGCGTCCTCGGGGCGTTGATTAATACGCGTCAACGAACAACCTTAACGTATACACTTCTATATATGCTCATATATATAATTACAAATATACATTCTCCGTATCGCGTTGGTTCTGTGATACTTGTGTACAGTTTATCCATGTTCGGTAGGTAGTACGTAGTGTCGTTGACGTCGAGAGTACAAACGTAAGTGCAATTAG
Source organism: Campoletis raptor (assembly GCA_948107755.1). Lineage (NCBI taxonomy): Eukaryota > Metazoa > Arthropoda > Insecta > Hymenoptera > Ichneumonidae > Campoletis > Campoletis raptor. The sequence goes on from OX403626.1 coordinate 15,415,817, forward strand.
TGTTCTCAAGCAATCAGTTCCGTGAATGTAACATTAAATTTTAGGGAGACGTCAAGCAACCACGGTAACCTCGTGATATTTTTTTGTTATATATGTCGTACGATATCCTCGAGTACAGAAGTTTTTTTTTTTTTTTATTTTTTTTTTTACCTACTATGCATTTTACGATTGTGGGTATAGTTATAATGAATGTCATAGTCTGTCATTGCCACGGAAAAGCGTCAAAATTATAATCTCGCACTCCACTATTTCCCAGGACCCTCTTCTCAGCATCTTAATTATCCTACTTTTCACGAGGGATTGCAAGAGCAAAAGAAAACTCCGTATCCTTGGGAAGCCTCCGAAAGAATTAACGATGGAAATGAGAAAAACGTCTGGTGATCCAATTATATTTCTTAGCATCCTTTTTTCTTTTTTTTTCTTCATCCGTTCCTTCGATTTACTTCGCGCTAAGTTATCGCTACCGTCTCGTCTTCCTCGTCCAATGCTCTCTTGCCTTCGAACATTTAATATCGACGCTTCAAAGTTTGGTGCTTGATGAGAGATTATAACTCTCGGTAGAATTGAGATTCTCACCAATTCGCGAAATTGCGATTCGTCGATGAGACTTCATGTCCGTTGTGACACTGACTTGCTCTACTTACAGCCACAGTTTGAATTAGAAAGTCCAAAAAAGAGGTTTATTCGGAGATTTTTTCAAAAAGGAAAAAAAAAAAAACAAGTGCGCCTAGTAAACATTCGAAGAGTATAAAAATAAAATTTCATGACGAAATAATCGATGAATGCGAATTTATCAGATGCAGTTCGTAATTCTTGATTGAAAAAAAAAAAAAAAAAAAAAAACAATCACATTTTCAAGTGTTTTTTTAAGCACGTTATTTTTTATTCTGAGAAAAATTTTTATTGTATTTTTATCCTCAATAATTCACGTAAGTTTCATTCGTCTGGAAGGGTTTTACGAGATAGGTTTGTAATTAAGATTATTATTTTTAAATACGCTCGTGTTTTCTGTCCTGCAAAAAGTGTGAGAAAATTTGTTTCAATTGTCAAAAAGCAAATTTCCCATTAGGTTTAAATAGTTCTGTACAAATAGACCTGTGATTTGCACATGTCAGGGATTTTCTTAATTCACTCTTTATCTCGTAGTGATCCGTCGTGTTGGCCAACGTTGGGCCATTCCAAGGGGTTGTTAAAGCGAATTACCCACTCGTAAAGGTTGACTATCCAAGGGAGACATTACGGGAAAAGCGTGATTGTAATGTGTACACTCACAGTGGTACAGCTCATGGGTTCAGAAATTTTACCCTTTGGCAATCTCACCCTGTGACCTACGTCCTCGAAACAACGCTATTTCCGGTTTCCCCCAAGCGATTGTACACACGATACCAAACCGCTTTTGTCTCAGAGATAATTACGTTTCATGAATGTTTCGTTTCTCCAATTGAGAGGTCAATGAAGATACGAAATTAACCCCATTTTTTCCACCACTTTGTAATAAACAGGATTAAGTATTTTTTCCAGACAACAATAAAAACCATTTTGCTTATTATATACAAAAAGGTTATTGACCTCTAAACACAACACTAAATTAGCATCAGAATTATCAGCAATGATTATTAAAACTCTAATTTGTGAGATGATAAAATAAAGATATTTATGGACAAAAATTATGTTTTCTCATGAGATTCGATGCCACACTATAAATTCAGATCCAAATGACTTCGTTTATATTCGAACAAAGGGTTCCAATGATAGGAAACAAAGTCATGTACGAAATTTCCAAAAAATCATTCTTTTCTTTTTTTTTTTTTTTTTTTTTTTTAACGAAACCAGCTCAAGTTATGATTGCAGGGGAAAAAAGATCGATGTTCAAAGGTGCCAAGGGGGTAATAATACATTAAGTTGAATTTCACCTACAGTCTTAGCATTCAGATGTACGTAATATTTTTATATATATAATAGACTAGAGAGCGAAATGGGAAAGGTCGTGCATAATTTTCATTTGGGGGTAAAAGGATCCGGTGAAATAACGTGTGGCACAACAATGGAGCAGTCTTTGCGAACGTTAAGGTCTACCCACTCTCTAGACATCCTCTTGGTTTTTAGCTCTCCATACCGTTGAGTATAACGTGAATTAAAAATGCACGAGAGTACAAGATCGCGTACGTAGGTCTCGGCGTTGCCGGTGATATCTACATTTCCCTCGTGACTTTGTTACACTCAGAACTCCACAGCCCTGAATATCTATGGTTAATGCATTAATATATGAACTTATATGAGTAGAAAAAAAATGTGTGCATTACTGTGAGTCCGACTTGTGTATTTATGCAACTCCATTTGAGGACCTCAATGAAAAAAGCCTTTTTTGCCTTCATTTCGGAGTTATCCTCGAATTAACAAAACGCATAGAGCATGGAGTGATTGAAATTAGTTATAATGCAAAAAAATGTTCAATATTTCTTTAAAAAAGTTGGATATGAATTAAAACTAAAGCTAATGTCATAATCAGCTATTGACGATAAGTTACACAATTTACAAAGTCGACGATTTACTAATGTACTTTTTACGTAATTCAGGAAAGGTTTTTGTCCGTGTTTAATTATAAAAACAGTTGTAAATTCTTGTTTTTTTTTTCTTCTTTTGCTTAAAGGATTCAACTTTATTCGATATGATGAATAGAAAAGAAGATTTAATAAAATGTAATGTTGTTGAGTACGAGATGCAATCGTTGAGTGCGATTGTAGGGAAAGTAAGTAAACGGATCGGAGAAGTAAAATAGAGAGAGAGAGAGAGAGAGAGAGAGAGGGGCGACGTATCGATAAAAAAACGCTACACAGTGAAAAAATACTGACAGAGTAAGAGGAAAGAAGAAGAAAGAGAAAGAGAGAGAGAGAGAACGAAAGTATCGTTGTAGTTCTCGAATAGACGACTTTACTTTTCAGAGTTTCTGCATCTCTTGCTAGGTTGATACCTCTCACTTGGCAGACGATAAAGTGTGCAATGTACAAGTTTGTCTATGTGTTATGTAGAGTATATACTTGTGGGAAAGACGAAACTTTGCTCTGAAAATTGCCGCCGGCTACGTGGCAAACTCCTAATGGATCGTATAGTTTCTTCATCATGCATATATATTTATATATATATATAAATCTATTCCTATACATATAGATACGCTGGTTGCTCTAGATACACCCAATTCATGACTCTCGGCGTGGTAGACGATATCCGTGAATCCCTTTTCAACGGAAATGATACAAAAAGTGTAGAGACGAATTGGAGACCAGACGAGAAAAGAAAAATTATAATACGTCGTGCAAGCAACTTTTTCTTCCGCGTTTCTCGATTCGTAAAATCCGTACAAACGACCAAGTCACTATTTTATGTCTTCCATACTTATTTCTTTCTCTTTCGAAAAATTTCCACCTTCTTTTCTTCATAAAACTATCCATCCAGTAATATTGTTTACAGCGAATTATTCCGAGCAAGAATTGAATGACATGGTGGAATACTAACTGCAGGTGGTAATTTGGTCGATCTTTAGTTGTGATTTCATAAATTTACAGTCCATATGACTAGCCAACAAATAAAAGGTTAGGGAGAGCCGCTCCACTGACATTTGCAATGCCATCTGCAGAAGATTAAAACGTCCATTTACATGATATTTTGGTACGAGTTCTTTTAGTTTTCCCCACTAAAAATCTTAGGGAAAATTTACTAGATTATTCAGTGGTGTTTTCAGAGTTGATGGTTTTTTATTGAATTTTTGAAAATACAAAAATAAAATGTGCTTTTTACAACTTACGTCAGCATTATAGCATTCCAGAAAAAAAACGACCTAAAAGAGTACCAATTGTTTTTTTTATTTGGCAAGATCGAGCCAGGAAAAAAGTCACCAAAATGTACAAAAATAAAAATCGGTCAGAAGAACAGAGTCCAGAAAAAAAATCAGAATGAGAAAAAACTTGAAAAAAAAAAAAATTCCAAACGAAAAAATCGAAGTACTTGGCGAGTTCGTAACGATGAGAAATATATTATGTGATCCAAGCTTTTTTAGCAAAAAAAACTAGCCAAGTACGAGTTATGTCAAGTGTTCTGAGAGGAATGTTAATTCATTGGAAATATAAAATTGTATCAACGGCAACGAAAAGTCGAACAGCACGTCTTGAGCATCGTCTTTGAACACGACGAAAGGACCAATTGACTTAAACTTCTTCTTTCGATTTTTTTTCTATCCCATCACCTTCTGAACCTTGTGACTTCGACGTCCAGTGAATTACGTCACCAAGTGTCTTTAACTTTGTCAGACGATACTCTACGTACTTGCGGAGAACCCGGAGCGTTTCAGAGACTATTGTTATGAAGAAATTTAATCGCGAGTATAACACAAAGTGAAGAGAGACTCCCGCAATTTGATGCTCGTAGGGACGGATGACAAATTGAAAGAACCAATTAAAAGTTACTCCAAAGGCAAGGGACAAAGTGTAGTTGATATATTGATACTGTTGACTCTTTCGCTATATTGTTATAATATATATATTTATACAGTGAACATTCTGTTACGATGGAACGTGATCATCGAAGTTGGTTCGTGCTTATTGGAAGAAAGTAACGAAACTCGGTCCGCAAGCATTCCAAGATTTCGAGATATTTCGTCTCCTGTTGACAGAACGAAGTGTCGAAAGTGCTTTTTTTCGGGTTAAAGTACAGGTGATAGAGTGTTTCAAGTATAAAAACAGTGAGAAATGTAATTCTACGACAGAAAAATAAACAAATTGTATGAGACAAACATTTTTTTATTTCTATTCGCGACATTTTGTTGTTTTAGTTTTCTCTCTACGAATCTTTGGCTATTCAGCATCAGTCGTATGAAAGATTGTGCAACAAAATCTTTGGGGAAACTGAAACTGCATGAACTGTTCCTCGGGTTATTTCCATTCGTAGGGATATCTCGTCCAGGAGGTCTCACGACTGAAATATCTTGAATTTTAAAGGACTGCATCCTGGAACTCGAGTGTTTAAGACCTCTGTATCTTTGTACACGAAACTGTAGGCCACACACTGGCAAAGAGATAGAGACATAAAGAGAGAAACACACATTGAGAATGGGAAAGATAGAAAGATAGAAAGAGCGATAGATGGAGAGAGAGAATGCAAAGGGACGAGCACCGCCACTTGGCATACCTGATGCTCTGCAAGGGACTACCGTTGATGTCTTAATGCTGGTGGTGGTTCGTGATAGCAATTGGCGTTATGCCAGTATATGGAACAAAGCACGAGAGTGAGCGTTATATATATATATATATATATGCGTGAATTCCAAATCCGATAACTTCATCCTAGCTTGAACGAGCTTTGCGAGGACTGCTTTCGTCCCCTTCTGGCTATATGAACCAGGTCGCGTCTGTGAATCTCACTAGCTATTCCTTCTCTCGATAGTTCACTCTTGGTCTTTCTTCTGTTTCTCTCTCTCTCTCTCTCTCTCTCTCTCTCTCTCTCTCTCTCTTCATCCTCGTTTCTGTTTCACCGTCTCTTTCTTTCCCTTCCAACCTCTCTCTCTCTCTCACAGTCTCTTTCACTCTTTCGTCCTTTTCTTCATCTTGTTCCATCGTCCCTCTTCTTGGATCGAACTTTGTCATATTTCACCCAAGGAAAGCACGTTCTCAGGTTCTCTCGTCCAAAGTCTTATTCTCTCCAAGCTTTATCCACAATTCCTCCGGCATCTCTTTCGAAATCCGAAAAACGTCTATCGCTCCCGCTCCGGTTCTCGTTCGTTCAAAGTTTCCGTTTCTACCACGCAATGCGAGGTGAAGGTGAACACGAAGGGTAGGAAAAATGGAAAGAGAGAGAAAGGGAGAAGAAACCAGTGAAACCAGAGATGGAAGAGTCTTCGTCCCATTCAGCACTCTTGCATTTCTTACTTTTAGAAGACGTTATATGAAACGTAGTACGTCGGTCGAAAGGATTTCTCCTGTCCAAGTTTTTCAATTCTCACGATTCATTTCCCTCGATCACGTAACCACAGACACCGTTTGTCAACCTTCTATTCTTTTGTTTACTTAAGGATCAACTAGAATATTAAATCAACGTCTGTTCCATTTTCAATAATTGCATCATTCGCTTGTGCATAATGAACATTATGATGTTTCTTTAATTCTATGATTTGTAATGTGACAGGCCAGTCACCATTGCACCGTTTCAATCCGACGTAATATTGAGATTATGGACCAAAATTTCGTATGCTCTACCGCGAAATAGTAACGTTTCGAAACTTAATTATCTTCGTGTCATGTGACTGATGGATCACGAAGATGCATACATGAGGGACATTTAGCTCATAGCGTGCTGCATTTATATCGATCGGTAATAGTCTAACTCTGTCTTTATCCAATCGCCAGATGAGTTATACTCGTTGACATATGCTTCTCGTTGTTTCCCCGCACATATGTGAAGTGTACATAGATATAGATATACGGAAGGAATCCTGCGTGGATTAAATGGTAACTGTTATTGTAACTGCTCAGCCCAAGCAAGTACTTTGCTAAATATTAGGGGAACATGGGGCAATATGGACCCCTGGGGCAAAGCGGGCAAAGCGGGCAATCCGATTTTTTTTTATCGTTGGGGCAAAGTGGGCTCTCCCAAAAATAAAGGAAAATCAAATTTGAAGAAAAATTTGACTTTCCTTCATTTTTGGGAGAGCCCGCTTCGACCCAAAAAGAAAAATTTTGAATAGTCCGCTTTGCCCCAGGGGTCCATTTTGCCCCATGTTCCCCTATATGTATGAATATTTGAGTTATATATGTATATGTGATAGTGAGAATTATAGTATACTCTGAGCACCTGACCGTGAGAGGGCTCTCCCGCCTACAATTAATTTAGGATAATCCTAATCACTAATTGCCCGTCCTGTCCCTTTATGTGTGCGGGCAAGCGTCGCTTCTCATAGTTGTCTTCGTAGTAGCTGCACTTGGTGCTCTTCTCTATCTTTCCCCGTATATATCTATATGTATATTCGTATAACCTCTAAAATAAACTACATGGTTGGTCCGTGGAGTTACACGTTGATCGCAGCTTGTGGGACCAAATGACACGAAGGAAATGCGCAATCTTGTTACCTCGTCAAAACGAGCGTCTCGACTAGGGAAATAAGGCAAGTTGCGGGTATAATTTATATCCGTAGAACACACTGCGTCATTTTCAATGGGCCACGATAATGAAATTTTTGGTTTTCTTGAAATAGAACCCACTTTACGGCTAACAATTTTTTTTTTTTTTGCTTGCTTGCAATATAATTCGGCATTTATAAAAAGATAAACACCTTATCCATCAAATCAACACACAATATACCCGAATGGAAATTTTGTACCGTAGGTTTCTCACCCTGTCACGTAGTTAGAGAATTCAGAGCGGAAACTCGGCACGAAAATCTTCGCCAATCTATTTCCGTGGGATTAAACGTTCTTAGAGCAGTACATGCCTAGGATGTCCCACGCGACGAGGAAGGATCGATACTATCCTTGCTCTGGTAGAGCGTAATACAAGATTAAGCCACGAGTGGTAATCCAGTAGGCATTGAATCTGAGCCGGCTTACGGTTAATTTAGAGTGAGTGAGTGAGAGAGAGAGGGAAAAAGAGTGAGAGGTGAGGAAAGGGCGAGCGAAAAGTATAGAGAGGTCTATAAGCTGAAGAAAATACTGAAGGGAAGAAAGGATGAGAAGAAAAATAAATGAACCAAGGAAATTCGTATCGCGAGATTTTTTTGGTCATTTTTTGCGGTTTAACTTGTAGCAACGTTAGTACAAAATTGTAGGGAAAGAAGGAAAGTGGAGAGGGAAGATAGAGAAATTTCCAGGACAGAAGAAGAGACGAAACTATATATTTTTCCTCCTTTCGATCGTCGAGAGAGAGAAAGGATTCATTTCATCGTTGAGCCAAGAGAGGGCTGTACTTTCGTCAAGCTTCTCGTGTAATTTCGTCGCGGAGAGAAGAGAAGGACGATGAGAACTATGTCGAAAAAGAAACGTCCAAGAGAAACGGTTACTGAACCCTTGGAAAATCCGTTCAATCGAAGCGAGAGAAAGAAGAGGCTGAACATTCGAAGAATTAATGAAAGGGCGATGCTGGATGCTATCGACATACCGTAAGATTTCTCCTTCTTTCTACACCCCCTTTCCCCTTCTATTCTTATCCTCTACTCGTTCTTTTCTCTCAGCCTTGCCCTCGTACGGACTTTTTCATTAATTGGCCACGGTGGTAGAACTCTTTTTTTTCTTATTCTTTTTTTATTGCAATTCTCTTTGCTATTTGTTCGCTCTGTGTGCAACCGTGGACATTTTCTTGGCTCTGGTGCAATCTGGACGAGTGAAGAGTCAACACTTTTCTTTCACTTTGAGAAATCATTAAACAATGATTGATCTACAATTTAATTTTCGATCAAACATCATAAATGTTCTCTATTATTTTACAATATTCTAAAGGCAGTTTTTCTTGCGTGCTCATTTATTTTACAAGCAATCTTTCGTAATGAGGTTGTGCTTGAACGAACCAATACTCGAACCCACTCCATTTGCTTCTCTATCAACATCAAAGTTCCTCAGTGAAATACTTGATTTCAACTGATCGTTGAAGGTCCCTTACAAAAGGGAAATGCCACTTGTATGAAGCTTTGGTTACTTTGACGTTTGTCTTTTTCAAACGGTAGCAAGATTTTCATGAAATTCCATTGCAAAAACATTTGTATCAAATCCTACGTTTTTGTGGGATCAAAAAAAATATAAAGAAATGCTGATTTTTTTTTCAATTCGAAAGGACAAATCTCCAAATCACAAATAATAATCTTTTCAATTCAAATAAATAAGTTTTTCAACTTGATAAGCTCTTTGTAAATGATAGGGGAACATGGGGCAAAATGGACTCGTGAGGCAAAGTGGGCAATCCATAATTATTTTTATTTTTCGAGCAAATTGGGCTCTCCGAAAAATGAAGGAAGATCAAATTCGAAGAAAATTTGATTTTCCTTCATTTTTGGGAGAGCCCACTTCGCCCCAAAAATAATTTTCCATACATAGCCCGCTATGCTCCAGGGGTCCATTTTGCCCCATGTTCCCTTATATTTCAAAAACACCAAGAAGACGATAGTTTTGAAAAGTCGTAATGACATTTCTCATCATCATATTTACTGAGAATTATGAAAAGAGAGAAAGAGGTGAATGGAATGAGAAAAGTGGAGGCACAAACCCAAGCATTGTTGAGTGAAAAATATCATAAATTTCATTCGGTCTCCATCTACTTCTCAACGCCCTATTCCAACGTGGTATACACACGCGCGTTCCGCTAAAAACTTCTGTGTACCCGCTACGAGAAAATGGAGAGCTGCTCCGGGATGAGAGGGACAGTAAGCGAGAGAGGGAGAGAAATGAAAAAAAAAAAAAAAAAATGAAAAAAAAGTGGAATAAAGAAGTTTAGGAAGAAAAGTTACGAAAAGATTCGGTGAGGTCGTTTTGCAGAGGTTATATGTACCGTTGGGGATCTACTCAGTTCCAGGGCGCATCTACGATGGCAAACTCCCGTTAAGCTACACTACTGTGCGGTTACGACGAAACCCTGTACGAACGGTTCCCTCGCTTCCCGGTAATAACTGTAATGCGGACTCAACTTTACAGTTGTTGGCAATATTCTCTTAGTGATTGGTAGGACGAAAACTATAATAAAGCAGAAAACGACGCCATTATTTTTCTCTCGTCATCGCACCGGACCGAATATTATTGCACAACTTTAATATTTATTTGTTTTAATTTTTTCACCTAGTCAGCATATAAATTTGCGTTAAAATTATTCATTTTTTGACCATTCAAAATTACAGCAAAGTAGTTAAATAATTAGAAAGGAAAAGAGGGAAAGCGGTTGGTCCAGTGGAAAGAAAAAGAAACGAACATTGAAAAAAAAAAATGAGAAAATTCTCTCGTTCGTGTATGTTTCTCGCATTAAATTCAACCCACAAAAAAGATCAATGAATTTTGTTTTTTAAATGGAGTCTGCAAAGCAGTGTTACTCGTTATGACAACACAATGAAAAAAAAAAAAAAAAAAAAAAAAAAAAAAAAAAAAAAAAAAAAAAAAAAAAAAAAAAAAAAAAAAAAAAAATGCTCATCTCTTCAACTCGAAATGACTTGGTGGTTGAGAAAGCTTGAGGTTAAGTGCGAAATGGGATAAAGAAGAAAAAAGACACTTCCGGTGACATTGTCTCGATGTTTTTACAAGAGACTGTAACAGCAGAGTGAGGGCGTCAAGAAGAGGGTGGGGGAGGAAGAAGCTTCAACCATCGTGGTGCATATTAAAACGTGGAAAAAGCATTTTTGATGGCTTCCGGTACATCAGCGATGACAACCGTCGTGACGAGAGTTGAATCCCACGCGGACCAATTGTCACTATGTATATGTATATAAAAAAATATATAGATATGTTTAATGTGACGGGTGGATGAAGTGATGAGGGGATGAAAATGGTGAAACGATTATAGGAAGAGCAGTCGGGCGAAAAGAGAGGGCGTGTATATATGTAAATAATTCATACTCATATATACATTGGTTTGGCATATGAGTCATAAATTCAAGCTCGATTACGGCAGTCCCGAGCTATACGTTATTTTGCCCATATATCTCGTACTCTGTTTTATACGATTTGGTTAAACTATAGCCTCATCGTGATTACCCCGTGACGCGCGCATTTTCCCAAATCTGCTGAATGGATCTCTCGTACATGTCCATTTACATTGAATGAACAATTGCTGTCACGGTAACAACATTTTTTGTACTCTCTCATCCGTTCGAAAGGAAAACACGGAGGATTTGTTTGTTTTTCCTTGTTTTTTTTTTTCTTTCTTTTTTTTTATCTCTTTCAAGACTAATCGATGAATTTTCCGCCTTATATTTAGCCAGGACTTTTTTTTTTTTTTTTTATGCCGGTGGGATTTTCATGAGTAAACTTCGAAAAAAAGTCTTCGCTTGGAGTTGAACGATAAATTATAATTTTATCTTGTACCTGTACACTCGAAAACGAATTTCAAACTTTTCTCTTCGAGAGAAATCGGGAGGAAGAAAAAAATAAAGAATTGGGTGTAGAGTGCTTTATTCGATGAAACTGGCAAAAGAGACGACACATTCACCTTCCTTCTTCTCAACCTTTCGATTTGTTTTCCGCTGAGAGGGTAAGAGAGAAAACGAGAGAGAGAGAGAGAGAAAGGATGAAGCAGATCGAAATACACGGGGCCGGGGAAAAGGAGCAAATGTTTTTCAGAGGTAAATCCTGTCGAAGTGGCTTGGCGATGCAACGATGCTATGGGTCGTAGGAAAAGCTACTCCGACTCTCTAGATTTCGCACGTTTATAGAGTTTTTTTTTTCAAATAAGTATTTTATTTAAATATTTAAGAATTTTTTTCCCTTCCAATGGACAGCGATTTGAAATGCGACATGTTTAATCGGAAAAAAAGTCAGAACTTTATTATTTAATTAATTTATTCTATGAAATGTAAGAAGAGTATGAAAGAAAAAAGTGCAAAAAATTGGCTTTCGAATTCAGGGGTGTGGAATTTCACGCTGTTTCAAAAAGCAGAAAACCGAAATAAAACGCTTTAAAAATTCATCGTCTGTAGCTAAAGAGAAGACGATACTTTTGGCTAACGACGAGGGAAACTGGCGGTAAAAACGAGTGATCGCTAGAGAAATAAATACCCGTGAATAAACGATCTCCAGAAAAACGGACGTACGAACGATGGGGATAGAAGATTGGGAAAGAGGCGAGAAAAAAAAAGAAACCAGAGGCTAAAATAAAGGATTAAAGGAACGAAAATAATTCCTGGCGTGCTGAATTCTCTCAATTTCAACGTTCACGTGAGAATCTGTAGAAAAAAAAACTACATATCCTCTTTGAAGCTCAAATAGACTGGCAGAAACAAAAAAAGACAAAGAGAGAGAGAGAGGGCGAGAGAGAGAGAGAGTAAAAATATGAAGGTCCATAAAATTCTGCTATAAAGTCGTCCGAGACTGGCGCACGGTCTTCCATTCACGGACTTCATTGTTTGAAACTGTGCTTGCCGGCCTGAGGCTTCCGCGGAAACTCGACGAATGTCCCATCGGGGAAATCCTGCAAAAAATAAAATAAATAACTTGAAAAACACGATAAAAAAAGAAAACAAGAATTTCTGCGATTTCTGTGCCAGACGCTTATTCGTCTGTGCCGACTGTTCGCGAGTCCTTTCCCACTTTCGCATGTTCTCGTTTCTCCAACTCACCCCCTCATTTCTCTTTTGTCCAGTCTTCGCACCATCACAACAGTTGGATAACAGAACGAAAAAAACTCAGAGAACATTTTGCCACGAGGTCCCAAGCATCTGAACTGCTCAACGCTCTTCAGTTTTATCTACTTCTCCATAATCACTTTTCTTTTGTTTCTCCAGTAGCTATTTTAGGCACCAAGTATCGCGTACGAGTCATACATCTTTCCTTGCGACCAATTCACTTGAAATTCGTCTCGAAGGGGTTTTTGGGATCGCTCATTGCGAATCCAAACACGAATTTTCGATATCCGAAGCTAATCGTTTCTTCACATTTTTTCAACAAAACCCAGTGGACGATAGATATTGAAAAAATTCTGTCACGTATTTTTTGGAGTATGTAAAGTTTGTAAAAAAATTGCCATTCTGATGTTCATAGTAGTTCAATAGAAAATGATTTTTTTTTTTTTTTTTTTTTTTTTTTTTTTTTTTTTTTTTCATGAAAAAGTACAAAATTCGAATTTTTAAAAAAATAACGACTGTTCATATTTATATCGCATTTATTAATGCCCAGAGACGATGTTGAAAAACTGGAAAAATAAAAAAAAGAACGTTTCAAAGAGGCGAAAAAAAAATCTCAGGCGGAGAACAATGTTCAAATAATTTTTTTTTTTTTTGTGTTGAGTTAATTATTGAGATTTTTGAGAACCTCAAATAAACTTCGTCGTAAATCTTCGAAAATGAATTGATAAAAATGAAATAATAAAAAAAATGAACGAAATCTACTGTGACTTTCGCAGTGGAAATCAGTGGGTTTTTTTTTTCTCCATTGAGGATGAATAGTGCTCCAGAGAATCGTTCGAATGATAACCTAATTACGAAGGACTTTTAGGACAAATGAGCCAGTGAGCAGAGAGAATGCCTCTTACGGGTGAATTTTTGATCTCCGTCCAATAAATGACTGCCTCTCCGATTAGTTGTACCGAAAAAGGTGACAGTATGAATTAGAGAGTTTGGGACTTGTACAGTGCACAGATCGCATTTAGAGAGAAGAGAGTACACGCAGAGAATTCGATAATTTGTTGGTTCAAGCTGGGCTGCCAAGGGTCGAGTCTCATGGGACGAATGGAAAAATGCCAATCGCGATAATTCAACGAGAAACGGAGGCGATGCCATTCTCAATTGCTCCGATGCTTGCAGAGTGAACAATATTACGTTCGAGGGGCGCCTCGAGCCCTGTTGTTAATTTTATTATTCTTACGACTTAGATTTTATTCTCATCGAGTAAATTTTCATCGACACAATGAAACACTCTTCAATTTCCTTTTTCTCTCTCATAAACAGAAAATGTATTCGAGGCATGGACGTAAAAAAAAAATGAGTACTTTGTATGTTCAATACAGTAACAAAAAGTTTCGTATAACGTATACACATTTTTATGGTTACTCAATATGTTTGCAAAAGTTGTAAAAAAAAAAAATATGGTCGACATTAAAATTTTGTAGTTTAAAAAAATGGTTTATAAACAAAGATTTTATTTAGCACCCGTGTGTACTCATTAATACGACTTGGAAATGTACTTTCTTACTCTGTTTCGTGGAAAAATTAAATTTAATATTCTTAATTTAATAGCAAGTTAAGATTTACTGCATTTCGGCACTTTCTCTACTGTCTTGGTTCGTATACTTTGCTACCGGGAAGTTTGCTCCAGCCTTGTGCGAATCATTTTACATTTATAGTGAGTTCTGATATTCATGGCGTTTCGTGGATAAATATATTTGTGCCTTTATCACACGTTTTAACACTTTGATAGCATAGTAAATCGACGAGCTGAGTATAGTGTTGAAGAAACTTTGCTACGACTGTCATTTATACGTTAAATTTTTAATTATAATTATCATTGTTATTGCTTAATGGAATATCGTGAGAGCGAAGTTTGCGAAATACTATTATCCCTCGTCTATGAATATGTCTTGCACATTTTCCATAATGTAGTTCATTAGTGCAGTCATTTTTTCAAAGTAAAAATAAAAACAGACGTGAAATAAGAATAAAATTGTTAGCGAGTCCAAATTCGAAATTTTAAGATTCAGAATCAATTTTTTCCTCGTTTTAAACAAAAACCATCGAACAATTTTTTTTTTTTTTGGTGTGTATTGAGCTTGTGAAGCAATAGGCATTTCTGTGATCATAGAAGTTTGATAAAAAATGATTAAAAAAAAAAAGGAAAGAAGGATTTTGAAGTATTTATTCCTATGTCGTTATTTTTTAATTAATAAATATTAACGATTCATATTTCTTTATTTTACGTTAAATAATTTTGAAAAACGTGTGAAAAAGAAAAATGGTGACCACAAAGACAAACCGGAAAATCCAATATATGACACAAAGCAATAACTGTTGATTGAATCAAATTTTCTTGCGAGAAAAATTGACTGTTAAAAAAAAAAAAAAAGTTGATTTTATAAAATTCGAGATTCTTGCAAAGAAAAACTATAACAAAATATTCTTTGCTCTAATTTGTTGGAGGGTTTAAAGATCACAAAACAAACTGGAAGCAAAACTCGTCTCACTTGAGTTGGGGGCGGAGGATTAAAAAGCTTTTAAACCTTTACCAAAGTAATGAGATACGGTTCCAATGTAAAATATGGGGCTTGTTCTTTTAATCAGAGCTTCGCCTTGTTTGCACAGTACACAAGAGTGCACTGTTATCTGTAATTCAATGCGGCTCAGCATTGAATTATTGTTTGGCATTTACTTTACTCCAATTAAAATTCACGTCGCTCTGAAAACTCTCGTGGGAGAAAATGCTTAATATTCACATAATTCTTCCGAGTCCGAAGAGACGAGTTGTGAAGAGAAAGAGAAAGAGAAAGAGAAAGAAAGAGAGAGAGAGAGAAAAAAAGACAGACAGGTCTATTATATTTCAAACCTAATATCATATCTCTTGAGGCTAAAAGTGTAAATCTACCCACAAAATTGAATGCATTTCCTTGAGGTAGTATATTTTTCACGATGGGTACATCACATCCGGCAGGTGGATGAGAAAATAAATGAGAAATATTACGAGAGCGCTCGCGATGCGTTAGGGCATTTCTTTTGCGGATGCTTTTACGTTGAAACATGAATATTTAAAGGCATGTAAATCTGATTTAAAATATAGATATAGTATTTATTCTTTTTTACAACAATATATAATACGACACAAATTGAATTCTACTAAGATCATAAGAAACATTCGATTTCACGACTAATGAATTTGATTGAATATTTTGTTTACGATATTTATATTATTATAATTGTTATTAAAAGTTAAGAAAATTGGCTATTTTTCAAACTCTAACTTATCGTTACATGCATTATTATTCCTGAGTGCTTTACAACTGGGAATAGCGTCTATGGAGAAGCAAAACCACAGAAGAACGATATGCTTAGCCGTCCACCAAAACTTTTGTCCACTTTATGAGACCACGAGAACAAGAAAAGTCGTGGTATCATCGATATATAGGAGAGAAGAAGAGGAAAAGAGAAGGATGAGGGAAGAAAGGAGAATTTGCGACGTACGGTAAAGGAGAGAAAACGGTGAGGTTCGGTAAAGGGATGGAAGGAATTGGTTGTAGTACATCGCTAATAGTACATACTAGTCGTTGTAGACCGCAGAATTGTGGGGCAAAATGGCGGTATAAAGGAGGTTTCCTAGGGCAGGATCTCGGCTCTTCTGGTACGCGGTGGACCAACTTTGTTAATGGCATTTGTTGTGTCCGGGCGCGAACGTCCCATAAGTACGGGAACGAGTGAGAGCTCTGCTAGAAGTTGATGAAAATCTTTTGTCCAAGTGACCAACTCGAATAAACGCCCTTGGAGCTGTTTCGTCTTTTCCGTCCATCCGCTTTTCTCTTCCTCGGCTAACATCTTTATTTTCATTTCTTTCTTCAACTTCTTATACTTCTTGAAAACTCTGACAATTATATTTTTTAAATTACTAACAAAAATGTAGGAACAACAGAAAATTTATATCATTCAACGAAATTCAAATTTTCCATCATAAAAATGACATTTTTTTCAGATTCATCAGTGCATCTCGTAGTTTATCAAAATCAAAAGTTTCCATTTCCCACTCTCCTCCACGACACAGTGGAAAATCATTTTTTATTGTCAATTTTAGCATCAAATACACTTTAGAAGTCTTTTTCAGTAGTGGCCAGAGTTTAAATGAAAAAGCCAAGAAAAAATAAAAAATAAATATAAAAAAAGACGAAAGTGAAAGATGAAGAGACAGCGAGTGAAGCTTCATGGAACCTTCCGACCTGCGGGCAGAGAAGCACGTGGATGCGGTGTTTCGATGTGGTTAGCCCCGGAAACCGAGCGATACACGTCTTTCCTCAGTTCCCTCTGCTTCCCGGGTCTCTTACCACGACGAATTTCGAGCTAACCCAATCAGGCTAATCAACGGAACGACGGAGACGAATATCTTCTCTCTGTATGCCCCTAATTTTCAATCCAACACCGACGAGCTTACTGGTTAACCAAAAGCTTCTAGACACGCGCAGATATATAGAAGTTTTTGATGTATCCGAATGTCTTTATAACTTTAGGCACAACACACACTCGTATGTATTCGAGCCTGTGAATCTCGAGCCTGTGAGCTGAGCCCTGTTTACGCTATTGTTCTCATATCCATTCATATTAAAATGAAGATTAATGTGACTAAAGTTTCGTGCTAATTAATGAAGGGTTTCCTTTCTCTATCACTTTATGTTTCACGGTGTTAATCACTCGAAATTCGTGGCTGACGGGCAAAATATATTGAGATCAATGAAATAGTTGACAGTTTTAATTGAGCTGATGACAGAGACACTGCCATTCACATGCGATAATCAATGAATGAAAGTAATTACTTCGAAATTATTCTCTATCATTGATTTCAATCAAATAATGGTTCAAAGAATTCTGAAACAATTGAGAAAAAGTTTATTTGGGATGATGTTACATCGAGCGAAATAATGTGGCAAGTGGTGATGTCGTCTGCTATAACTAAATTCAACTAAACAACGTTTCTGTTGTTCTTAACTTTATCGAGGTTGGGCCAAATTACGTGTTTTGAATTCCGGCAATGAAAATGGTAGAGTAAAACTGCGATACGCTGTACGCTATTAAGGGAGTGGTTGGCACAATGTTTGCAACGTATACGTACACAGAAAGTTACATCGGCTATCAGGGAGAATGTTAATTTTCGCGAATCTACAGGTAGTCCTTTCTTCCAATTTCCTCTCTGGAGCATTAACACACAGTGTGGCAATGTGAAGCTTTCAATGTGCTGGCAAACGTTGAAAATCGAGTGTCAGTGGAGAAAGAAAAGAACAAAGAATGGAACATTCGCTCGGCGCCAGTCGCGATATAGAGCAAACGAGATGATGTTTCACTCCGGGCTTTTAAATGCCTTCGTATCAAAAAGCCGTATCTTGGCAGGCTTGAACGGAGGATCCATGCAGTTTGGCACATTTTGGGTCCAGCAATCGATCTATATATCTTTATATACATATATATATATTTACGTGTTTAAACTGCAGCACGATTCGACTTCTCTCAACACTTTTATACATACTTTCTCCCTACCCTGTAAATTCAGACTCTCCGGTTTACCCTTGCTCGGCCAGTGCCAAACCTATCTTGGTTACGGCAAACTTGCCCCACGAGATGTTTCTACGTGTGCGAGTCATTTCATGCAAAAATTTTCCAGATTTTCGGATCCCATTCATATTTATATTTCTTTTTTTACTTAAAAATTCATAATATGATGTAAATTTCTATATGAGAAATGGATTTTGACGTGAAACGTCATTACGGAATTTGCACTTATTGTTTCGAGGATAAAATTCGTTCGAAAAAAATGATTTTTTGTGCTTAACTTTAATTCGAATTTCTACTTTCAATCAAAGAATGTTGGTTGAGTATTCTTTTGAATGAAATTTTTTTCAGAGTTTTTATATTTTTCTATAACGAAGAAGTAGCATTGATTCGACACGAAAAGATCCATATGCATGCGAAAGGACGACCACCCTGTGCTCCGGTGAGCATCAAATGGCACACCCTGTGTATCCACGATGCTGCACCGCAGTCACATGCTCCTCCTTTTTCCTTCCATCTCTTCGTTGCATCTCGAGAGTGAAAAGAGAATGAGAGAGCCACGAGAGAATAGCTGGAAAATACCAACACCCTTTCCGACGACATGACGATGATAAAATGTGCAAACTTTCACGAGTATGCGAGCTACGTTACTTTAGCTTGAAACGAAATTTTACAAAATAAGAAAAAAAAAAAAAAAAACAACGTTTCTAAATGTATGAACATAGACGAAACACGAGAGACAGACTGAACAAAGAATGTAACAGACGCTGCATCAAGATTTTCAACGTTTATATTTAATTTATTTATTTCTTCGTTTATTTAAACTTTTTTATATTTTTTTTCATTCATACATTAGTTTATGTGTTTTTTTATTTTTTGTTATTTACAACTATATGCACGTTTCTTTGTACATGGTCCAAGGAAATACGAGTTTTTCGAAAAGTCTCTTGACATTTTGTACCAACAGTTGGAGCTTTGTCCTTGCATCGTTTATAAAGCAAAAAGTTTTGCCAACTTTACGAAGTGGACGACTCCATGTTTGCTCGATATATTCATCACCCCTACGATGTGATTCCCATCCTTCGCTCGTGGAACTCCGTCCGGATTCTCTGCCTTAAACTCGCAAATTTCTTGTGCACACATTTTACCAGGTTCAGTTGAATATCTATAAATGACCTTGAGGAAGCGATGCTAACGAGGTCACAAATAGATCGTTTTTTTTCTTCGGAGCAACTTGATTATTATTTTTATTAAAAAATCTCGCGATTTCTTAATATATAAATTCTGCAAAGTTGAGTGTTCTTTGGCATAAAAATGAAAGTGAACGAATGAAATGAATTACTTATATGGCGATAACGCAAATGAAAGCTTTGACGAATAATTAAATTGATCGCAAAACTGAGATCGTTAGCAGCAGTGATCAGAAATTTACGAGCGAAAACGAAACGAGATTGAATTATCTTTCGCTTCGATGAACTTACTTCCTCCTCGTCCTTCTCCCCCGTTCTTTTCACCCTTTGGCAGAATATCCTCGATCCCGGGGTTTCCTAATTTCCCCAAGACGAGACTTTAACACGATCGGGGTAAAACTTTTTATGCTCTACATCCTCGTATTTCTGTGGATCCTCTCACCCTATGATGAGGGTTTTTTTGCTCGGCCATTGCCTCGACATGCTTGGTGACACTTTGCCAGATGTTTCGACATTATTTTCTCTCTTTAGCCCTCTTCACAGTTTTTACTGCATCGTAACTAATCTCACTATAAAACTTTCAACTATCAATCTCCTTTTTTTAAATTAACATAATTAGTTCTCGTTGAAAACGAATTTTGACTGCTGTATTATTTCACCATTATACAAATAATCACATAATTTTACTTTTTTTTTCTCGAACTAGTCACTAATTATGTTTTTTACTTCCTGTTTTTTACTTCTGTACAAATTATGATAAAAATATACAGATTTTCTGAATAACATTTTTGTTTTTTAGAATTTTTTTCATTTTTCTCTGAAGTTTCTACAAATTAAACAAGCAAAATATCGATGACAGCTCAAGTACGTTTTGACGAAACGCGGACACGAAATGAAATCGTGGACGAGAATTACTTTAACCTCAAGTTAAAAAAACAAAACAAACAAAAACATTTTTTACATGTTTTTTTATTAAAATAACGTTGGTCAAGAAATGGTCTAATTGGCCAGATGATGATTTTCGAATCAGTGCACATTTTCTTCCATTTTTTTTTTTTTTTACTATTTTTAAGTTTTACATTCGAATGAGCGACATAATATAAACCGACTTTCTGAAAGTTTTGTACCAACGTCACAAGTGACGTATAGCTAACCAACTCGCTCGTTTCCCATTCTCCGAAGCTTTCGTCGTCGAACAATGACGAAGACGAGGTTTCGAACACACCAACGTTCACACAGTGCACGATTCGAGGAGAACTCTCCTTCCCGCGTCATCGCGTTTACATACCTTTCATTTTCTATATCACGAATCCCATTATTATTGTAATTTAATTCTTGGTTTTCCTCGTCTGCGTGCTCAGCGCCTGGATTTTCCGAGACGAGAATAGCCTCTGCGATAAAATGAAATTTATTCTTCGATAATAAGTAATAGCAGGTGAAGTTGCATAACAATTTATAGTCACTGAAGTCAAACTTTGAATTTCAAGTATACATTGACGAATTAAATGATAAGATCAATTATCTAAACCTTATTTCCAAAATTTGATTCCATTTGAATAATAATGATAATTTATTTATTGTTCGATTAAAAGTACGAGCAGATTGCCACGAGCAATTTGACTTTTTCCATCGTAGTCCGAAAAAACAGCTCGGCTCGAAAAATCCAATTTCCTTGGAAATTTTTTGCCCTTACAACCCCGAAAAATGCTTATTTCGTATAAGAATAAATTTCGCGTTGAATTCTTTCGACAATATAATCGAAAAAAATGAATTTACGTATGCATTGAGCAAGGACATCCAATTTTCGTTTGAAAATGCGAGATCTCTCAAAGGCGCACGTAAATGTACGTATATTTACACGAGTCCACGTATATGTAAGAAATTGCCGAATGTCGCGAGGTGGAAATGTCCGTCACAGGCTTCACGACTTTATCGAGGAAATCTTGGTTAGATTGGGGCACTTCTCTCACTCAAGCTCGTATTCCTTAGCTCGAGAGTATAAAAAGGAAAACGAACTGCCAGATTTTTTTTTATTCTTCGATAAAATTGCCACGTTTTCGCTTCAAGAATGAGTTTTTCAGTCACACGTTGAAAATACGAGTGTAAAATGACGAGAAAAAAAGAGTGTATTGAAGCTGAGAAAACGATACGGCCCTTTGGGAGTCCTCGTGAAAACGAGATGGCAAAGAAACGAGAAAAAGAAAGAGAAAGAGAGAAGAGAAACTGAATGAAAAACGAGGTTTGAGTAGTAATAGTTTCCACGTCCCTTTTCGAAAGTTAGCCTATCGTTCACAGGGCGGATCGCGGACGACTTTCCCTTAGTGTTCTACACAATGGTTCGGAAAGTGCATCGAGAGTAAGAGAGAGAAAGAGAAACATAGTTAAAGACATTGGAAAGGCGATATATGTATAGGCATAGAAAGGAAATATATATAAGAGGTTGAATACGAGGAACCGAGCGAGTAACGTAAAGAGAAGAAGAGAAAATGGGAAAAGGGAGACAAAACGAATGCGGTAATGCAAAAGGAGAGGCTGAGAAGTTTAAGAAAGAGAGAAAGCTTGAATATTAAGCCGTTACGAGAGTGCACACCCGGTATATAGTAGCAGCTCGTAAGATAATTAAGAAGTTTAACCCATTCAACTCCTCCGCGCGTCTATTACCTCGTTTCGTACTTGATGGTGGCTTAAATTTTCGAGCCTGACTGCCTCTGCTCTGCCACTGCCACGATCCACTGTGTAACATCGCACAGCCACAGTCACACACATATATCCACGCACATTCAACACATTCAACAAAACTAACGAAATGCAACTGCAAACTCTCCTTGAGGGTATTTTCAAAGTCGACATACTCTACGAACAATATTTATCGTCAAACTTTTATAACAAAAAGATGGAAAAAAAAAACACACGCACACCTTGTCGAGGAGCTACCACAGAATATCCAACTCGTACTTTATTCATTCATTTTTTTACACCTCTTATAATCAACATAAACTTCCAGACATTAATTATACAAGTATCATATCATTTTTTAATTTCATTTAAATGTTTATTTATTGAGTCCTTAACATCTGATGATATTTCTTCATCCATAAAGCCCCATATAAACATTCTGTCATTTTTCTTCCTATGGATCAACAAGAAAAACTAACCCTCCAAATACTCACTTACCTGTAGGAACCTGAAGGTTACATGACCTTCAGATTACCCCAGAGTTTGAATCGTTACCATATTTAAAGTACAGAAAAAAAGCTAATGCGAGTTGCCTCTCTCCTAATGGACATTTCGTCTTATAAAAATGTTTCCATCCTGTTACTGCAATCAGTTTTCTTTTACGATTTCTTTAAAAAAAAAAAATTATATTTCTGATGATATCTCGTGATTACAATGAACATTTTTTTACGGACGATCAGTGTTTTCGAGTTGAAAAAAATTCACGTGTTGGGGAACGGGCGCGTGTTCCGCTTTGCCCCACTCTCCCCTACTTGAAATTTTTAATCGGCTATTCAAAAATTGCGAGGGAAAATAAAAAGTCAAAAATTTTATCGTTACACGATTCCCAATTTTTACTTGGCAATTGTAACATTTTTGTTAGATGGAATTTTTGAAGCTCCCTCATGATTTCGTCCTGGTATTGTTTGTTCTTGTATGTTTGAGAGATAAACCTGGATATCAACTCTCAAGTATTTAATTTCGTCTGAAAATATGAGCCTTAGCGTGTTAGACGATCCCTTTCGTTCGGTGCACTACCTACGGGTGTTTGCTCACAGCCTCCAGCAACGTAGAGAGATCCACACTGACCACACGGTCGAGGACCATTTTCACCGGTTCTATATCTCTCGTAGCAGTTCGCTACAGAGAACCATGTGATATCTGTCTCAAATACCTTCCTTGTATGCAACTTAGAATCCGTAATATCACGTTAAGTTCTCTCTTGGTCTCAAATATCCGAGCGGTTGAGCCTGAAATCGTACCACATCGAAACAGTACCTTCCACATCTCCCAACCACCAGCCTCATGGATTATAACCAATGGCCGAATTTCAACTGCACCAGTTTCTCCTTCAAATATCTTCGTCATTAAAACAATTAGCAGAATTTCTTAGTACAGCGGATATTATTGATAAATTATTATTACTATTAAAAAAACATTACTAAATATTAACTTTTTGATCCGAACCAATTTTTGAGGAATTGAAATATTTTCGAGAACTGTCAAGGTTTTTTCTTCGCCACAACTTTCCATTTTTTTCCCCTTTTTGTCGAATGATCCCCTGTTATTAATTTTAAAGATATTGAAAATTTAAACAAAAAATAGATCTAAATTTTCAATAACATTTTAAAGAATTTGATCGGACATTTTTTGAACTTTTTTCTTTTTTTTTTTTAATAAATGGCGATCAAAGAGCTGATGGTGACAGGCGGATGACGTGAACTTTGGGTCAAAATGACCTCGTCATAATGATATTACTATACAGTGAAATAATAAGCAAACAGTTATATTTGAGGATAAATTATAAATACCATAATTTTGGATCATGTCAAGGAAAGCTAACGTTTTTATTGTTTTGTTGTTACAGGCTCAATGATGACTGAAATTCCGGAGGAAGTACCCGAAGGCTGAGGGAGAATCATCACTAAAATCTTTCGAAGAGATGCGGCTAGGTAGCTCGGGATTTGGCGTAATCGCCTTAGTCTCCTTACTGGTGACAGCGACTCCTGGTGAGAAACGTATTTTTTTTTATTCAACTCCAATATCATTTGGTCATTAGCGATAAAAGTCTGAGGGAACCCTCGCAAATCGTGCAGTCACAAATAAGTTTCTTTTTTTCACGAGTATGTCCATATGATTATACAAATATTCTGATTTTTAAAAATATTTTTTTTTGTTTTTTTTTTGAGTTTCTGATTTTGGAAATCACCAGAATTTCACTCAGTGCCAAAAAGTACGAAAAGACATGACATTTTTATTTATTTCATGAACATATTTAGAATCAACAATTTTTAATTAGAAAAAAAATCAAACAATGGAATTGAATGTCGCGAAGTCGTCAATCGAATTCAAATGAGAACTGGGCCATCAATTTTTCCGAAAATGTGATCAAGTCGAAGATCATGCTGTCGAACCGAGTCGTTCGAGCAATCAGTCTGCCAAGAAAGTCGAACGATGTACAACGCGTCTGAATAAACTCGAATAATTTATTACTTCATGTCTTTGTTTACTGTTTATCCGAATAAATGTTCGTTTCTCCTTCGAAGTGTATCGTTGACATACACTCTGTTCTCATAATTTCCAATCGGACATATTATACGAACCCATATGTCTATATAGAAATCTATCTTCAAATCGAAATATCTATAGTTATGGTGAATAGAAAAATGGTAGAGCTAGTTTCTTGGTTGGAGCAATATATCCATCCAGTACGTCGTATACGTTCACCTACAGTTCGATAGGATCGATCACACGCGTGCCCAACACTTTGGCCTTCGAAATTGCTTTCCCCGAGACTGCTACACATACAAGAGAGCAACGAGAGCACACCCGGAAGTATCAGTGGAATAAAAAGAGACCTGTACAAAAGGGTGAAAAGCGTCAGAGGTTGGAAACGAAGTGAGAGCGAGAGAGAGAGAGAGAGAGGAGTGCAAAAAGGGGATGAGGGTTGGTTGAGTAGCGTTCTTCCTCTCCCTTCCTCCGAATTGCACCAAGGGTACACAGAATCGTGGGAACCTGCAATATCCTAGACTCGTACAAACAAATTCGATGCCGATATATCGGGACGTGTTTCGAAATAACCCCAGACACGTTCCTATATACCTGACGTTAGCGAAAGTAACTGAATGCACAGAGCATTTGGCGCGATCTAAACTGATACATTTTTTTTTTCAGCTCGTTTTTTTTCTCCTCAATAATTTACAATGTTTTGCTGTATGTTTATCTTGATTCCGGAAACGTAACATTTCAATTGCATTCTGATCCGTTGCGTCGTTGTAAAATGGACTTTTCAGAAAGTCACTATAGCACGATTTTTATCCTATCAAAAATTCAACATAAATAATTGAGTGAAGATTCTTCCTTTGGATCTAAAATTCATATGAGATATTGAGCTTGGCTCTAGCCTCGTTTCCAACGTTTCGTTAAGTCCATTGAATAACGATAATGATTATACATTTTCAGAATACATAGAACACAGAAAAATACTCCATGATTGATTACTCTAATAACGAGACTACGTCGAATATAACGAGAAAAATGAGTGCACTGAATATTCAATTTTTAGTGAACAGTGAAACATTGCAGAACTGTGTTACATTATTACAATTCCATTCTGTATTTATGAATATTTACAACAGAACAAAGTAAATCTTTCGTCAGTATGAACCAGACACAAATTCATTGCACGAGGACGTAACAATTCATTTGCAAACTTGACGTAGACA
This sequence comes from Campoletis raptor, assembly GCA_948107755.1. NCBI lineage: Eukaryota > Metazoa > Arthropoda > Insecta > Hymenoptera > Ichneumonidae > Campoletis > Campoletis raptor. The sequence goes on from OX403626.1 coordinate 15,441,346, forward strand.
GCAATACAAATGTGTAAATTTTATTTAATTTTTCACTGTCAAATTATGACTGTTTTACTCTGTACACTAAAATGGTCGGTGGCTTGCATATTCCTGACAAAAATCATGTGCAATAACACAGAAATGATATAAATGATATTTTTAGTTAACGACAATGGAAAGTTAGCTCAATGCCCAAAGTGACCAGCTTGAAAGATTATTTCGAGCAATTAGTAAGTGGTTTGAATGTCTGTTGCAGAAAGGAACGAGAGTGGTTGGAAGGACCTTCCGGAAAGTACCATCTCGTGGCCTGTCTCAGGAGTCAGGGTAACCAGTACAAACGACCAAACACGTAACAGGTTCGTTAAGATCAAGAACGATAGAGAAGACATCTCTTCGAGGGCCTCGACATCGAGTACTCTTTGGCCATTTTCCCATCCTCCAATCACTCGAGCAAACGATCGAAGGAGGGACGAAACAGCAACGGAAGTTTCGAGATTTGCCGACTATTTGCCGACTTCCTCTCTCGGACCGAGAATAGCCTTGAATTTCAAGAGATCATTGAAGTATCCACCGGATGATTGGTCCGAGGGTAATGCCTTGGGAAGTTTCGCGGATGAACAATCCGAGTACAAAGTGAAATCGTATTCGAATGTCGTTACTGTCGGTTCCTCGTCACGCAAGTTTCGTGAAAAATTTCTCTTCACACTGGATTCTCCTATCTCGAGTTTCGTGAGAGTCGCTCCAACGCCCCGACCCTTTGGCATTCATCGTTCTCATGCTCGTCGCCGTGACAGTGGTCGTCATCGACGCCAAGAACGTGAAACTATTCGACGAGATGAAGAAACCAAATCCCTAGATAGATACGACGATAAGGAATCAACGAGAGAGGCGAACCAGTTGACGACGAAGAGAAGCAGAAACGAGGAAAGATCAAGCACCGTTGAGTCAGCGATAACAATGAGCCATGGAGTTACGACAATGACATCCACAACGAATAAAAGCGTCTCCACGGATGGAAGCTTCATGGATGTGAATTTTCGCAAACCAACCGAGCGTTACGAGTCACAGATAATGAGAAATTTTCCTGAACCCGTGAGTAACAATTCGACTGATAATATGGACGAATTCCACAATGACGAAACCAAGCTCATTTTCAATTCAACACCAAGAACAATATCCCGCAAATCGGCAAACTTTGACAATTACGATAATTCATTTATGGCTAATTACCCAGCAGGGAAACGCTCGGAAGTACTTATGGTCGATATGACGGAGGATGCTCTAGCTCTTGGTCGCTTTAACGATCGTGAAGACAGGGATGTAAAACGTATCGGCATCGATGATTCGAGGACTGACAAGTTGACGAATTATGTGGCGAAGGAGAACTTATCGAGCGATCTAAATCCAAATGGCTCAAGAGACGAGAATCTAGTTCGTGATTTCGGTTCGTTAAAGGAACTGGGAGTCGAATCAACACCGAGAACTTTGATCGAACTCACGCTTCGTAAACAGCAGACTCTGTTGGAATCTACTGTTACCGAAGAAATAGTCGTACGAACAAAGCAAATCACTCAGCAATCGTTTCCGGATGTTCCGATCATCGGGACCGAAGCTTTGAAGCTCGAGGTAAACGTCCGCGATACTAATCCCATCGATATCGGTATCGCCTCGTTGGATAATCACAAAGCCATCAGAGTCCGATCGTTTCAGACAACGAAAGACGAAAATGAGAAACAAGCTGACATTGACTCTCATACTTCGTCGCTTTTGTCACCTTCCTCCTCCGATCATTTCGATCACAAAAACGAACCTCTTCAAGACGAAGAAACTTTTCGTCTTTCTGAGAAAATTGAAACTTCCCAGTTCGGCGTTAATCAAATAAGTTTTGGAAAATCGAGTTATCCTAATCCGAAAAACAGCTCGAAGCCATTGATCAATTTTTTGGATGGAAAATCAAACAAAACTTTTTACGAAATCAAACCATCGGTCATAACCGACATGGATCGCCCTGACGAACTTGACTTTCCAACAACCACCAGACAAAGCTTCGACAAGTTTTTGTTGTCCAGTGTACCCAGTGTTTTTGGTAAATTCGGACCTTATTTTTTGGACAAAGAAGATGGCAGAAACGTCACCAAGAGAATCGGCAGTACGGTCCAACTTGACTGCCGAATTGGATTTCTCGGTAATCGAACGGTCAGTTTATTTATTCATTTCATTCCTTCGAAAATAATTGTCTTCCGTTCAAACTTTCCTCAGTTTTCCACATCAATTATAAATATTTTTCATTCTACACTAATTATGCAAGAATTATATTTTCCCGTCGCATTTTAATGACTTTCGAAACGTGTTACATTCGTTAATAAAAATTGAGCCGATTATTAAATTCCAATATTTCTATCGAGCTTTCGAATCTTGACTAAGAGACATACACGAAGAAAAAGAAAAAAAAGATCGACAGAGGCAGAGAGAGAGAAGAGATGGCAGTTAAATTTTCTTGTACCGGGGAAAGATCGAGGAAAAAACTCGATTAACGAAAAGCTAATTATAAAATTGGAATTGGGAACGTGAGAAATATCGTTCATCTTTTAAGGGGTCGGGGGTAGAGGCAAGAGCATTCGTTGAGTGGCGAATAGAGTGAGAAAAAGAAAGGTAGACAGAGGTAGGGAGAAAAGAAGAGTTGGGAATCAGTTCTAAGTCTTTTACATGACTATATCTAGAATGACTGGGTTCGGACTCCTACCACGTTTTGTACCCCGAACCTCCAACCTTTTCTCCCGCGGTGTATTCTCCCTTTTTTCCTCGCGACCTCTCAACCGCGCTTCCAGATGCTTTAAATTCCTCGGAGATTCGTATTCTCCGGAATACGAAATGCGATACTGATGGAAGAAGGATGTGAGAGGTGGATGGTGTCGTGAACGGTTGGAGGGCTCGAAGCTCTGTGAAAACTGTCGAGGGTGCTACACACATTTAATATATATATATATATTTGGATATATTTATATATTCTTGCAAGTAAAAGGGCATAAGGATAGTCTGACTTGAACCAGTGAAGGAATCTATTCTTGTCCTTTTGTTTGTCAACAACTTAGTCCCTTTTCTGAATCGTAAAGAAATGAAAACAAGCATTGCCGGAAATCTGGCAAAGCCTCCTGGATCTTCTCGAGTCACGTACGAGAAGTAAATGCATATTCTATAAATGTATATCAATAAAAAAACAATTCTCGATATGTTAAATATACATTTTTTGACATGGGTATCGGGCAAAAAAATTTGCTTAAAAAATTTCTAGAAATTTTCCAAAAAATTTTCTATATTCCTCTTTTTTCCCTCTTTTTACCCTCTTTTTTCATTACTATGGACAAAAAATATAAAGAAATACTCGAATTTTATACTTCGTCCAGCAAAAGATTTATTTTCGATAAAACTACTTTGAGGGGGGACTCACAGAAACGGGAACTGAAACAGTAAAGTAGAGAAAAAGTGGGATTGAAGTGAAACAAAAAATTTGTCGTCATGCGGCTTGAGTAGCTTGGAACAAAACTAAAGCGAGAAATATTGTTTTCGCAAAATAATGGACGATAAAGATTAAATATTTATTCATACATTCTACCATTTAAAATTCATTAATTTCGCACATGAAACTTTTCCCACGTTTCTGTGCTAGCGTATCATTCTATCGTCTCCTAATTTTTGCCCTTTCCTCCTCCCAACTGTTATCGTATCACTCTCAGTCACACCGAACGCTCAGCTTTATTTATTTGTTTTCGTTGCTCAATTCCATAACTCTAATGGCCACTCGTTATAGAAGGATATCGTGTGTGTGTGTGTGTGTGTGACCCTCCTGACGTACAATACGATCCAGATATAAATATCCTCATTCCTCCTGTCAAGCATCTCTCTATGCAAGTTGTTTAACAGGAGGCAAATAAACGGAGTGTATGGATCTCTGAGTAAGTTTACTTCACAATGCGAAAGCTCAACATTGTACCAAGCGATGAACGTTGGTCATCCCTCTACTTGCATTGGATTTGAAACATCTCTCTCTCTCTTTCTTCTCTTTCTCCTTCTCTCATCCTCTTTTTTCATTCACCACCCACTGGCTCTTCTCTTTTTTTCTCTTTCTCTCTCTCTCACTCTCTCTCTCTCTCTCTCTTAAACTGTAGCTGCTTTTTCTTTGTTTTTTTTTTTTTTTTTTTTTTTCGAACATATATCCAAACCAGCAAACAGTCCGCGGTGGTCCCGAATACATTTTATTTTATTTTTGTTTCACAATCCCCCGTGCGTGATATCCATAAATATTATTGTTACTGGCGTGAGGGCATGCAACGTGCACATATATATGCTGACCAGGATAACGAAAGGAATTACGAAGCCCACACACGAGTCTATCTCCCTCTTTCACTCACTCCCTCATTTTCCTCTTGCTCCATAAAAAGAGAAAGAGGAAAAAGAGTAAATCGCGAATTTCTCTTTCCTCCAAGGGCTTTGATTCCGGGGTCGGGGAGAAAAAAAATTCTAACGTGTTTCAGATTTATTGTGTTTTAATTCAGATGGAATATGCATGAAACACTTTATAAAAAGAGGACGACTTGTTCCTGAGCTGAATAAATATAATGCTCACGTGTACACTCGCCCCTATATTTATTTACTTATTTTTCTTTCCTTTTATTCATTACTTTTCTTCAGGTCACGTGGCTCCGTCACTACATTGACTCCTTTCGACTCCTCACTGTCAATCAAGCTTCTTACAGCGTTGATCGAAGAATAAGCCTCAAATTTACGTAAGTATTTTTCAATTATTCATTATTTCTCATTTAAGAACATTCAGTTATCCATTTCTTTTACTCGATCAATGAAATCGATTTTTTTACTCAATTATCCGTTACGTTTCCACTTGATATCACTTTGGCAGACTAATGAATTTCAATTTACTAAATATATTAAAAAGCGAAGATTGATTCCTCGTGGTCGAGAAAGAGAGAGAGAGAGAGGGAGCTCAGAAAAAATGGCTTCAGATGTTCTGGTTCGTGAGGAAAATCCACATTTTTCATCGTAATTGTTTCCAATGTGCCAAATTTGTGATAAATAATCAATTAACAAAAAAACTAGATAACAAATCACTCGGAAATCACAGAAAGAAAGAGATCTAAAATGGCGTTTAGAGTTTGAGCAATGAACACCGTTCCAAAATTGAAAGGACAGAATTCTTGATTGTTTTTCAACGAGCTTCGTCACTTGTTCGTCAGGAACTGAGAAAATAAATTAAAAAAAAAAAAGTTTCGGAGTTGTTCCGACAAATGTGACATTTGATTCTGCTCCCCATAAGATCGCGCGTAAAACTGAGCGATCTTTGTTTGCCAATGGTTTTATGACGGTGCCGCGAACGTTTTCTTGAAATTAAAAAAAAAATCTGTCCACAAACGCTCTGGCGAGACTATTACGTTTAAAATTGATGTAGAAAAGTATAAGAAGTAACTTCATTATCCATTATTATGAGGAAAGAAAGTAGTTTTTTATTTATACTTTTTATTTATTCGGCGAATAAAACGACCGAAGCTTTTTCTGCACAAAAACACCACAAATAGCTTTCGCTTTATCTAGAATCCAATAGACCATGAATCCCTGCTTCCATGAAGATTATGGAGGGTCTAGCGACGAAATGAGATAGGAATTCTTTTCTCATCGAATTTCTTTGATCTCTGTTTTCTCCTCTACACAGATATCCGGACAATTGGAGATTACAAATCGCTTACGCCTCGATGAGAGACTCGGGTCTGTACAAGTGTCAGGTCGAGATCGATCCGAACAAATCATTGGTGAAGAAGTACAACGTTATAATTACCGGTAACGTATATTACATTTTTAAGCAACAAGTTGATTGACGGCTAATTTTTATCGTGAAAGAAATCATCCATCGAAGAATTTTCGCAATTTTATGAATCGAAAGATTTATAAATCGAAAGAAAAACGAAAAATAGCTGCCAATTTTTCGTGTCATTTACGATACGTTATTAAAATAAATTAAAAAATAAAAAAAAAATAAAAAAGAAAACTGTCGTTCACGGTTTTATAATAGACGGGACTTTTGTTTTAATTAAAAATAACTTGCTACAGCTGCGACGTATAAAAATCGACTAGGAGTCGTGAATTTATCGTGCGGAAAGGTTCAACGACTATTTATCCATAATTGGCGAGTCAGGTAGAAAGGTTGATTTTATTGTTAAGCTAGTCAACAGGGAGTTGACGAGAATCCCATTGGTGGCGATATAAGTATAGACCGAGAGTAAAGAGCGAGAGAGAGAGAGAGAGAAAATTCCATTTTTGAAAGGTCGCCGTCTGTAGAAGCGACGAAGGCAAACCTCATCCCCGGAATAATCGGGTTTAAGGTTAGCACGAAGGTCAATAACGCGTTGTGAGGTTGGATTTCCCTTCAGAAATCATCTTGGTATAGTAGAAGCATGCAGAAGGACGAGGCGAGAACACCGAGAACACAAACCAGCTGTGCCCTCAATTTCGTCCGAGTTTCGTTACAAAAATCATTCTAAAAGTGAGCAAAATAAAATGCACTTGCATTACGAACATCATTATGTTCCATTCAAAGATTAGAATCAATCCTTTTTCATTTTCCCTAATGAAATTTCTGACTTTTTACGAATTAACGTGCAGACAGGGCCTGGCAGGGTTGATTTTTTATCTCGATTGACAGCAATTAAAAACCTATCAACCAAGCAAATGCATTTCCTCGAAGTGTCCTACAAAATTCTACGTAAAAGATTTTACAAATAATTTCTAACCAGAAAAATTGTTATAAACATCTCAGTTGGATGTCAAAAAAAAAAAGGAAAAAAAAAAGACTCCAACATCCGAAAACATCGTAACGTTGAAAATCTCGTGACGTTGAATCCGATGAATGAGCAATGAAAAGACAAGTTTTATTTCGAGTTTGATTGCAATGATATCAGAGGGAAAGAAAGGGTGAGAGGGTTGAGTTGACTGAGCATGGAATAGCCTACATATTCTTGTCATGGTGCTGCTGGGTCAATTCCCTTTACGACACCAATTCTCAGTGCAACGGAATCCTTCGTTGCTTCTCTTCATCTATTCTATCGTTCTTGGAGCTGAAACCAGAACCAGGACCAACTACTGGTAATCTGATTCGAGAAACCATGCGAGAAAGGAGAAAAGACAGAAACAGAGAAAGAGAGAGAGAGAGAGAAATAGAGAGAGAGACAGATAATCATAATAAGAACGAAGGGATGATGGAGTAAAAGATGATCGTATTGAGAAAGACAGAGAGAAGAATAAAGAAAGGGAAAGAAGGAGGGAAAACTATGAGGTCAAACGTTGAACAAAAGTTACCGCAAGTATATTATATATATATAAATATATATATAGAAGAAATGGTGCAGAAGACGAGCGGATGGATCGACATTGTTACACTTCCGGAGTGTCTTTATGCGAGGGAACGAATTCTTTGCGTTTATACTTTAGATACAGACATAGATCCATGTATCGATATATATATGTATTGCAATGGTTCTATCCCAAGCTTTTCCTCTTTCCACTCAGTATATCGTGAGCAAGTTCGTCAATTCCAAGCTCGAAATCGCCACGTTCTTTCATTTTTTTGTCAACTTTTTGTTTCCCCAACAGTTTTTTTTTTACTACCAAGCCAATTTGAATCTTTCGTCAATAAAAAGAGGAGAAGCAATCGCACAACTTTGAAATTGAGAGATATATCGAAATTTCGTAAAATTTCAACGGAAATTCATTTGAATATTTATTTAAAACTTGCTGGGGAGAGAAGGAGTGAAATTTATTTGAATTGAACGGAAAGTGCGGTGAAGGACCGGCCTGCGTATTGTTAACAGTTAATAAATACATGCAATTTTGACTATCGAAAAATACAACTTTAGATATAACTCAATATCAGTTAGTATATAGCGATGGACTGTATAATAATTGGATTATTTTTGATACTCCATGGATTTGAAGGGTTTAAATGGCAGGATACCGGTTATTTCAGAGTGGCTTTGATGAAACTGACGTACGTGGATGAAGCTCGTCAACAATTTCCTCGTTATACATCCATCAGAATTTATAAATTTATAGATTTGTGTGTGGATGCATGTGTGTGCTCTCGCGCGCGTTCGTACGAGCATGGAAACTTGAACCACGCAATTGAAGGGTGAGGAGTGGCCGTGGCAACATGATCGAAACATAATAACAAGCGCTCTTGGTCGGACGTGATCCTCGTTCAATATTTTTCATAAATTCTCTTTAACTTTACTCGTTTTCCCAATAACCACTACCAGCACATGGATATCTCTATTTTAACACTCCCCGACACGCAATACACTAAAGTGCAAATGTTCAGGAATGTACTTTATTGGATCTCATAAAAAATGCATAGCGTATCAATTATTTATAAAGAAGACAAAATAAATTGAAAAAAAAAAAAAAGAGTCCGAAGATTCCTTAAAAACGGTCGATAAATGGACGAAAAAACGATGAATTATTAACAAATTGGCATTAGCCTAAATTGAGATAAAGAAAAAATGAAAAATCTGTGCACCAATTTCACGTAAACGCGTTTTTTTGCTGAAAGGTTGTGGAAATAATGATTTTTTACACTATCCTTCGTACCAACAACGCTCGACGTTTAAATTGAAGGCACTCGAATGATGTGGAACACGATGTCAATCGATCAAAAGGAAAAGCATATCCGCACATGAAAATTATGAAACGAGTGACGTGAGTCGATGACATGTCGTTATAAAAGTGACACGAAAGTTTTTTCCAACATCCCGAGATCGTTAAAAAATGGTGAGAGGTTTTTGAACTTTTCATTCATTTCGGAAACCACACATGTCATTATTTTTTGTTCAGGAAGACGAAATTTCAATGGATTTTAATAAAACTTAATTATTTTAGTAAATAAAACTTGATTATTTAGTACGTTGACGTTTCTCGTAATTTAAATAACTCGGAGGGTTTAACCTCATGGGCATATATAGATAGTCATTGAGAAGAGAAAGTTGATGAAGAGACGGCAGCAGGTCGTTTTGGTGTTTCGTTGCTCGTACAGTTCGTAACTCTACCTCGGTCCCTTTTCTCCTTTACTCTCTTTCTCTGTCGCGAGTGAATTTAAATTGAACGAAATCGTCATGCGGCCTGGCGTGAACGTTCCAACAACCTCGCGTTCGGACGAGGCGCCAGTGCAAGGAAATTAATGAAATTTCGTGACAAATTTCATTCTCGTTCAGCTAGAAAGAGACAGAGAGAAAGAGAATGAGAGAAAAGGAGATAAAGAATTAGCAAAGCAGCAATATGACATTAGGGGAGAAGGACAGAGAGGGATGGAGTTTACTGGAGAAGCGTATAATTAATTCGGTAGTCGTCGAAGCTTTTGCCATCGTTGCTTCTCTGACTCTCTGGTGAAAAAAAAAGAAAATACGGAAGCGGTTAAACGGGACTTGAACTTTTTCGAGGGGCCCTCTCGACGTGAATGCTTCCTCCCCTATCTGGACACTCGTTAGCTTCGTGCAAATTTTTCCTACATTACGAACAATATTATACGTAAATATGTATTTTTATATATATATATATTTATACTTATGGATGTTTATCTCGAGTTGTTATGCGAAATGGTTGGACGTTTAATTTCTAGATGCCAGAAATGAATTCCTTTGTGTGTGGCCCTCTCGTTGACCCAGAGAGGGAGAAAATTCCTGAAAAAAGTATAAGACCAATCGTCATGTGTTTTTCTAAGCGACTAAATAAGCCACCCGGTGACCCGCGATATGCATCGCACTTTTTTCACACAACCTTCATATACGGTACATAAATTATTGTATACAGAGGTTCAAAAATTTCGTTAAACTTGCAACTCTGAATGTTTTTTCTACGACTTGCAGCTGAATTAACTCGACAACGTTTTGTTCTCGGTGGTCCGGTTCTTAAATTGACACTTCTCAAATACGTGGGTGTATGAAAGTGTATAATTTCTAGAGAGAATTGTATGTTTATATATGTAACACTCTTCTTTTGAGTAGACCATCGAGCAGGTCTTATTAGAAACTTCTGAATAAATAAGAATGTCATTTTCGATGTGGACTCTTCTTCCTTTCTCTCGGCCTTTCTCTCTCTTTGGCTTTCTCTATTCTTCACGTCCTCTTCAGGATTCTTGAGATCTCGTGCCAAAGAGACACGAGATTCGAAGGGAAAGCTCTCGAAATCTCGAGAATCTTCAGCAACTCTGTAATATATACTCGAATGACTTGTTAATTGAATAAATTAATCAATTGAGGAATTCAGAATGCGAACTATTTGACGTTTCAGTTGGAAGATTTTTTTAACAATTTTTCGTTGCTTGAAAATATTAGTTTAATCGCAAATAAGCTTTATTCTCTCAAATATATAATTCCCATGAAATTCCTCATCGTTCGAGATAAAATGTATTTTATATAAACTACAGATATTTCATTTTATCTGTTTCTCGCCCAAAATGGTATACGGTCCATCGGAGAATGAAGAAGTTGCGGAAATGAAATTTGAAATCTTCTCTTGTTTGTTGGCTTCCGCAGGGCCGCTTCATCTCGCCACAGAAATGATGAAGAGTTCGTGTTTGTCGCCGTAGAAAATTCTACCCAAGGCTTGTGCAAAGTTCGAAATTTTCGCACAGCCTTTTCGTATCCTATCGCACAACATTTTTCCTCTCCAACCTTTCACATCATTTTCTTTCTCTCATTTCATTTCTCTCTAGTCAACAAGTTCTACCAAACAGTTGGCATCCGGTCTCGAAGAAGGGAAACGTGTGTCCTGACGAATAACCCGAGAAACAAAAGAGATAGAAATAATATTGATACACGGAGATGATGAAATCGAAGATTTTCGTTAGAAAGATTTAATGAAATGAACGAAGAGACAATACTCCTGATAAAAACAATATTGATCGGGTACAACTTCCGACTTCAGGAGTTTAATAAAGAAAAATTTAATAAAAACTATTGAATCACTCCAATTTCTCAAGTAGTAGCATCGGCTATTTTTAAATCGTGATAAATCCCATCAGACATTTAATTCAAAAAACATTTAGTTATTAAATCCAATATGAATCCCCTGTAATTTGAAAACAACTTCTGTTCGATTATTGGATTGAAAGCCAATACGTTTTAACTCTCCATGAAAAATCTCGGTTACGGAATGAATCTTTATGTATATTGATACGAATTCCAAAATAAATATTTTCTGACAATCGACAGTCAAAATGATTCACAATCCAATGAAATGTCGAAGCCAGTGTACAGATTGTATTTATTCTATTACTGATAACATTTAATATCAATTTCTACATTCAATATTCAGTAATAATTATGACATTGACAGTTCGTTGGTAAAGGGGGGCGCGCGTGTGTGTTTAATGAATATTTTGTATGAATTTTTGAAATTTGATTCTTCAATTTCTATGAATTACGTTGTCGATATACGTCAAGAATGATTTTGTCGCGAGAAATTCATGCGTTGGACACTTAATTTCAACAATTGTATGCAGAGTCTGATGCACTGGTCGTAACTGCACTGCGTGAGTTGCGTGCCGAATACATGTACAGTGAGAGAGAGAGAGAGAGAGAGAGCTGGAGAATAACATAGAGGGCGTTGTTACGTCCATAGCAATATATCTCGTTCTGGACGCCTCTGGCGTAGCTTGCGTCTCGAAGCAATTAACATTAACTCGCCAGAACCTATTCGGGAAAGCCTGCACTCCTGGTCCTCACGTATCCTACCACCCTCTATCCACATTGCTTGTATGATAATGTATTCCTTGTATAACTGTACATATACTCTATGAGCTAGAGAATACGAAGCTAACCTGAACTACTCCGTTGCATCCAAACGTTTCAATGTAAATTAACGACGAAGCTCAGCTTGATTCATTGTTGCCCGAGGGTGTCAAAGATTCTTACATTTTCACCGACACTTTCGTCACTAATTTAACATTTCCAATAATAGCAGGGGTTTCGATAAAAACAAAGTTTTCATCTGTCGAACCCAATGACAGCAGAATAAACGTTTAATTGCATTTTAAAAATTTCGTAGATTTTTTTTTCGTGGCTCTTCATGAAAATTACACTATTGGAAAGTTCGATGGTGAATTCGAATGAAAAGTAGTAAACATTCAGTTGCGTTTGTTGATATTTATTGAACAGAAACAAAATAAAGGCTGGATTTTCACCCTACATGTGAATTTTTCATAAATAAACAATTGTCAAAATGCAAACGAAATAACAAGCCAACTTCGCTGTGATCTGATAATAATAGAAATGTAATTATCCGTTTGGATAATCGTGATACAATGGAACTCGTTGTTTCGTTAACTATTCAATTACAAATAATTGAATTTGTATGGGGATGGGATGACACGTATATAAACCACTAGAACACAATCTCATTAATATTAATAGTGTGCATGAAGCTACAACGTCGTATAATTACGTACGACGTATTGCCATATATACCAATCTGATCATCTTCGAGTCTCGATTAGGGTCGACGAAATAGTCGATCGATTACGAACCTATACCCTGCCAAATCCATATGGAATATGGCTTGGCGATTGTTAACTCAAACTCTGCGAATGTTACCAATATTCGATATAATGTCCTTTCAGAGTGTCCCACTGGGATGATCAATCCAAATCCCGACGTATTTTGATAAACCGATCTATCGTAACGATCGGTATTCATCTCCAGCTAATCCCTCATTCTATAGATTAACGTATAAAACCAGCCAATTTATTGAACGATAACATCAATCTTCAATACTTCAATCGAGGCTGAATCAATTTAAAATATTATCTTTTCAATTATACGTAATTAAATAATTGTCAGACTAATAATTATGCTCCGATTGAACAACACAAAATATATTGTGTCCATCGATGTTCGCGACATTTTTTCTTTGGGAAAAATCGAATTTCATTTGTTTGCCTCGAGCCTGTCATTCCTTAGATGCACTGACAGGATTCCTCGACAGACAAAACGTCACCCTATCCTACTTTCCCATCGCACCATACATAAATGTGTACGTACATAAACGTATATGATAGAAATACCGAAAACTCTAGTCATGTCTAGATCTCTGTGAAAAGCCACGGGAAACACGCTGTTACGTTTCAGGGATAGGAACAGCGGTGTTTCCATCGAATTTGCATAGCCCGGTTGGTCCCCCTCGAGAATTGCAGTTAGGAAGTTGCTCTGAATCCTAATAGCGGTTTTCTCGATGAAAAGAATCATTCGTACAAGCTAGAACGTTCGTGCTATGCGATCTGCATGGTGAATTTGTAGACAGAGAATATACCGTTGGCGACCAAAACTCGTAGCGTGTAATACGACCAACGTACCTAAATTTATCCCAAAGTTCAAGTTGCTCGACCCTACAATGCACCAAAAAAATTCAAACAAAAAGAATAAAAGGAAGGAGAACACATTGCATGTCAGAGAAATTAAATCTGTATGATTTTCTTCAAACGTTTAATGGATTCTTCTTCATGAATTCAACAACGTAGCATGAATTGAAAATTTGAAAAACGTGACTTCGTACGATTTAAATTCGAAGGAACGAATCCATCTCGTGCTCTTAGCTCGACATTATTTGGTATTCTCTGGCAAACCTCCTAACTATCGCATTGAAAGGAGCGCTGTGTATAAATGTTGGAGATCCTGCGGTATATTCTCATCATTGTACATCGTGCGCATAGTGCATTTTGAGGCTAGAATTTGCTTTTTTCGTCTCCGATAACTCGTTGTCTGTGTAACTCAAAAATTTAGCGATCGACACTTTTATGAATGGTCGATGGTGCAAAGATTGCAGGGACAGGTGGACGGCGAAGGGGGAGGAGTATGCACAGCAGGGGATGGATGAGGAAAAAGATGTGGGAGAGAAGCAAACGTGGTTGCAATGGAGAATATGTGGCTCGTTCGTATGAACACTAAATCTCTTTGATACTAGGGGGATTTCTATACGGCCTCGATGCAAGAACCAAGTAAAATTCGATGTAAAAAGAGTGAGCAAGGTAAAAGAAGAGAAAAATCCTGAATGAGGAAAGGAGAGTGTGGAAAGGGATTTAAAAAAACGTGGAAAGCAGAAAGATGAGAGTTAAATGCAAAATCTCGATTGTCGTATCTATATATATCGATCAATGAAATCCCACATGTACGAGATTAAAAATATCATCCAATTCGCAACGATTACACTTGACTGCTATCTCGTGATCCTACGAATCATGGTGCAAACATATGGGGCATTTCATCTCACTTTTACATTCTCCGACAAAAATGCATCCTTTCAATTCTTTTATGAATTTTTCAGATGCTTTTCGTTTGTAAAAAATCAGTGGATACGTATTTTATGATCCTTCGATCCTCTCTATCGTTAAATCTGATTGATCTACTGACATTTTTAATCTTTCTCTGCATTCAGAACAATTTTATTTACGAACCCAATCGATGACAAACTACGAAAGGAGTGAGTGTGCAACGCGATAGAATTTCCGGTATGCAATCTAAATGACAGCAGCAACCGATCAGAAGCAAACAGATGCCCGGACCTTTTGACATTGTCGTTAATATACGGTTTTTTACCACGATCGACGCTTGTCCCGCTCGTCCACCCTCTTCGGTTGCCACAAGATTCTCCTCTTTTTTCTCCTTTCGCCTACGACGTCCTGGTCGCTGTATATATTTCCTTTCTCCATTATTTATATACGTATCTATCTCGCAGCCCCGATTCTGACGATAACCGATGACTCCGGACGAGCGGTTTCCGGTGAAAGACACCTTAAAGCTGGCAGCACACTCAAACTACGATGCGAAGCAAGGGACGTTATGCAAGGGTTGAACGAGTCCGTTCTTTGGATGAGAGGCGATGAGACTCTAACTGACGACGTCAGGTGTGTATCCAAATAAAAATATTCTCCTTTTTTACATTTTTATTATCGTTTATATGCTCAAGAATATGAAAGATCGAGATTCTTTGATAATAAATTCATGAAATTCATTTTTTGAGAGAACGAATAATGCTCTTTCACTTCTTTTTTTCGCAAATCAAATAGTTTTTCATCCTCTTTTGCCCTTTTCATTCGTAATAATGACATAACTAATGTGAACTCGTTTAATTGAAATTAAACAAATTTTTGCCTACTCCTGTTTCGCTCACTGGACAATGAAAATTGGCAAAATTACAATATTCGCCCGAGAATATTTCTCTGCGTCGTGTGCACACTACGAGATTTATAGTTGAGCATATTATTCCCGCGAACGGAAGCGTGACTATCGCCAGAACACTCGGTCGTCCAAGTGACAAAGATACACAGAGACACACTCGAATGTTTATATATATATGGCTGTGTGAGTGTGTAACTTCCCATTCCTATTTGGCCCATGGGGGATTAAGGACGAGAGCTCTCTGTTCTATGCTCGTCCCGGGATATAAACGGATGTGATATAACTCGTGACGAGAGATTTCCGTGTGCAAGTAACCTTATATTGTTGGGTTCAAAAACGTTTCGCTCGCGTGGCAAATATTCTCTTAATATTTCATTCTTCCTTTTTCAAGTTGTACGTCAATATTAATAATTATTATTTTTTTTTTTGCTTAATAATTCAAAAGTATAATTGAATCATAAATAATTATTGAGCAAGAGTAAATTAGAATTATCGTTAATCCTTTGAGCCATACGTTTTTCCTTACGTGCAATTAATTTCAAATTCAAAGGTTTTTTTTTACCAGAAACCTCCTGAAGTTAAATTTGGAAAAAATTCCATTTAATTCTATTTGATAAAAGTTCTTCACCAAAAAAAAAAAGAAATTCAACTATTTGTTCACATGTTTTTTTTGTGTAATTGAAAAATAATGATAGTTTAAATTTTTTTCTACATTTCCGAATATCTCAGGGACCATGTGGAACCCAAAAACTCAGTATTTATTGTTGCAATCGGAGGTCAAAAGTCAAAGAAACTGCAATAAAACAAGTGGGACAGGGTTTATATTCAACTATGGCTCAAACATTTAACTGAATGATAAATGTGAAGAACAATGCGAAAGGAAAATAGAGCAGTTGATGATTGAGAGTTGAAAAATTGAAGAAAAAAATGAATCGGTATTATAGTTGAGCGAAAAGCAAATAACAAATGAATCATTGTACCAAAATTTTTTCTTTATATTTTTTCAGTGAAAACAGA
Organism: Campoletis raptor; assembly: GCA_948107755.1. NCBI lineage: Eukaryota > Metazoa > Arthropoda > Insecta > Hymenoptera > Ichneumonidae > Campoletis > Campoletis raptor. The sequence continues at coordinate 15,457,572 of OX403626.1, forward strand.
ACGACAGAATTGATAAACGAGAGAGAAGTTACAATTGTAATCAGTACTCTTTTCGTTGACAAAGCGATTCCCAGGCACGCAGGGAATTACAGCTGCGTCGTTCCAGACAAGGCCAAGACAACCATAGCCGTGCATGTGCTCAACGGTGAGTTGGAAATTTATAAAATTTTGTATTATTTAAAAAAAAAAAAAAAATTTTTTTTTAAATCTTATTACCATTGAATAATTTGGGATCGTGAAAAAAATTGGAACTCCTAGTGATTCTTTCGAGTATGAATGAGCTTTTGATATTAATGTTCAATCTGTTAATCGAATTATTATGTTAAGTATTAATCGCGATAACGACATAATAGAATAATTGACAAATTTCCTGTATAATTTCTTCAGAGACTTTGGTACAGGTATTTTAATATTTAGGGGCAAACTCTGTATACATATGTATAGATATAGACGTTTATTATGTACATGCTGAAGCAACTCGATATTCCTTGCCAAAATTGTGATGCTGCCACATCACTTGAGTAGACACGAAACTGGCATCTTGTAAAGGAGTAGTGAGAGCTTCCTCTAGTTATAATAAAGGTCGAGCTCGATACCAAGTTTCTCGACTTGATAAGAAACCACAACCAGGCTAAATTCTCTGGTGCTTCACCCTCAGATATTTCTAACGGAGTCTATGTGCATAATGTGTTGCAATTTCTGTGGTAATTTAAGGCTAACTTAAGAGGAAATAAAGGCATTATCGTAATAACGAAATTTTTCATTTCGTTTTTAAAATCATTTTAATAAGAGAAACGAATAAATAAATAGTTGTATTTATAACGAGAAAAAATTTGGAGACTACAAAAATATATTAAAAAATTTCGAATAATGTTTTGAAATGTTGAAGAAATATTGTACAAAATTGTCATTTTTTTAATAACACAAAATTATTAATTTCACCATAGAGAATCCTTGAACTTTTCCTTATAAAATTTCAACTTGATTTAAAAAATATATACATATTTTTTTTTTTTACGACAAGAGAAAATCTTGAGTATCGTGTATACAAAAAGTGAAGGCCGTTTACCAAAGTAATTTAGCAAAATTTATGCACAGTCTCGAGGCTCGTGACTCGCACAAGGCGAGAACCTGGACCCGTGCGTAATTTGGATAAACGAGAAATAAAAATAAACGACAAAGCTCGTTGGGTGGCCTTTGGTCTTCCAGTTACAGCGTCGTTACGACGAGGGGCGTTAACAGAAAAAGACAGCAATAGTCTCGCGATCTCCTACTGCCCGACCGAATTAAAGCTCAACGAGACGTCGACTCTGAGAGAGGATTTCCCTTCTGGAATGTTACTCCCTTTCAATTAGTCACACTGTGGCTTAAAATCAGCTCAAAAATACAAGTGAAATCAGTCTCGTTGAGCTACCAAACCATTTAAATCCACCGCGAGCTCTTCTCCCTCGAGCAATTCTCATCGTTACATTTATTCAGTCGTAAACGCTGAAATACGTGCATTAAAAAGTGCAACAAAAGAATTCCTTATCATTTTTATTCTTTTTCCAAAGTTACAATATTGATGAACGCGTAACATAAAAAAAAAAAAAAAAAATTAACAGCAGAGAATGACATTTCTTTTCGCATTTAATTTTGAAGTTCTCTATTTTTTCAAACACTTGTTTTTTGGAAGAATCCGATACAAAATATTTCTACCTGAAATAATCCTCTTCGTTTAGCCCCATAATCTTCGTTGGAGAATACTTTTCACCCCCTTAATCCAATAAAAGCGTTGATATCCTATCGCTCGCATAATTGTCCTGGATATTGGATTATCCAAGAATTACAAGAGTATCGAAGGGAAATAAGTCAAAGAGTGGAAAGTATGCGAGAAGAGTCTTAAGCTTCTCGACGTTAAGAATAGGGCACGATAAAACGTCGTTATTTATATCCGCGAGTGCTTCAGAAGAGGGTGTAGAATAATTTTTATCAAAAAGAAAAAGTTAATTCACAGTTGCAATCAGAACAGTTATAAATAAACTTTCACAATGAAAAACAAATCCATTAGCTTACAATTCTTATACGAGATTGTTGCATTCTGCAAAATTTGACTTTCGGTCGTAACAAAAGTTTATAGAGCAAGTGAAAATTTAAACAAGTCCCAGATGCAGTGAAAAGGACAGAAAATAATTTAAAAATGACATTAGACAAACCATAAATCCTGGAGGAAACGAATGAAAGAAATCTTCAAGGCTCTTGATTTTCAACATCGCAAAAAGAGACTTAAAATGAGGATCTCTTTCAATGAAACACATATGTATATTCATACATGTATATAAGGAATAATATGAAACAGATGGCAGAACCAACGACCATTGTCGTTTTCCTTTCTCTCTCTCTCTCTCTTTCTCTCGTTTTCTTGTCTTCTGCTTTTGCACATTCATTTTTTTCCTCTCTCATCTGCACGTTTCATTCTTTTCTTTTCAGCTAAATTTCCTATCGCACAGTCACAAAAGCTCTTGGCGACTTTATTCTCATTCTCCTCCTTGCCCCGATCCCACGACTTTTCCACTCTCATCTTCTCGGTTATACCTCCTGGAGCGGTGGATAAGCGAGGAGCAAAAATGTGGCGTTAGAAAAATCTCAAGCTGCAAAACTCTCGCGGATATATACGTTTCTCTCGCTCGAATTCATCGTGTAACTCGCGCGTTGAGGGCAAGAAAAATAAATGTGGAAAAATTTACCGAACGGATTTCCGGGACAAAGTAGATATCTACCCTTCTCACCATTTTCTGTTTATATCCAAACACACCAACGCAAATACTCACATTTATGAAGCTTTTCAAATATTTGACCTCGATATATATTCTATATATTCTTACGACTCGCAAAATATCGTAGGAAATTCGTGAATGCAGCATTCGTATTATTTTAAGGTGATCTGTCAGTCGTATGATCGGTAAATTTCCTGCTGCACGTTTTTTCCAAGTGCAGGTTTCGTATCTCAAGAAAAATCAAAGTTACTCCTTGTTTTCTTGTTTTTCATAGGATCAAACTTACCTCTTTCCCGAAAAATCAAGCTTTTTACTTATTTTCCTTCTATTCGCATAACTGAGTGTTTACTTTTGAAAATGATTATGGCGAGACTTCTACGTTACAATGGTTTATCTAAAAATAGACGACGATGGATCCCCGGAACCTTAGAGGTTTGGGAGCTTCGAAAAAAAGTGCAAAATCCTTCTCTTAAATATTTTTAATCATATATGATGGTCTGAAAATTTTAAGCTCCGAGGCTGCCATGTAATTTCGACTTAGAAAACATTTTACGACAAAATTAAGCTCTCGGAAATTATGAACAATATACTATTTTTTTCTCGGAGTGAAAACCGTCGTAGTTTATAGTTAATTTTGTGTATATACAGAAAAAATCTGTGTACATAGATAATATAACGTAAAAAAAAATAAAAAATTGTTTAGTATCGTTTAGGACATAGTCTTATGTATAGATAAATTTATTCTATTTATATAAATACTAAAGTCATAATAGAAAAAATAGAGCACAGAGTGGAATAAAGAGAGTTATGAAGCCTCGACCTCCTGGTGTTCCCAAGAAATATATAAATATGTATAAATATATAGACATTGCAAATGATATGAGTCGAAACGATAGGCAATCCTAGAAAGAAGCGAATATGTTTCATCGATTGGCGTAAAAGCGCTAGGAAACAAATCGGATTTTACCAGAGAGAGGTGGATTTTGTATATATCGTTTTCTTTATACGAACCAAGCGCACTCTTTCTTCTTTCCCATAGAGGCTCAACTAAATCTCTATTCACATATATATGTTGCCTTAAAAATATATGAGAAAATTCTAGTTTCTGGCAATTTCCTGGTATAAAACAGATTTAACTGCCGTTTGAGAAAAATTCATACAAATATTGAAACCGCGCGCAAAAAAACAAGAAAAAACGTTTCTTTTGCTACATGGCAAACAAAAATGGAAGCACACATGTTCAAATGATATTTGACATCGTTTTTTACAATCAAAACTTGAACAGAGTGTAACCAGTATGAAAAATATGACGATTTTTTTCTATCACGAAGTCAAAAGTTTCGATATTGACACTCTGTTTTTTTTTTCTTATTTTTTTAATTTTTTTTATTTTTTTTTTATTCACGTTTAATAATTTTCGTAATTGAATTTACGAGCTTCGAAAATGATATTCGGAATTTCCCTCGAGAAGACTGATAAGAAATAACGATGCTGAGAAGAAAATTTGTACGAAGAAATATTATTTCTTTGCGTTTTTTTTTTTTTTTTTTTTTTTTTTTTATTCCGAAAGCGAAGCTCTATGTTAACGGTTCAGACATTGCGTGACCTGACTTGATTAGAGCCACTAAGGCCAACGAGTGACACGGTATTCTAATTGGTTCCTCTTTCCTTCCCTTCTTCTTTACTCCCCCCCCCCCCCTCTCTATCTCTCTCTCTCTCTGCCTCTTTCTACTCCTCATCATCTTTACCCCCCCAACTTTCTCTCGTATACCTTCCGCGTGGTTTCTAACGTTCAGGATCTTACCTTTGTGACGGGTGGGAAACCATCCAGGGTCTGAACCCTAACCACTGAGACAGTAGAGCAGAGAGTCCAGGAGTAGAGCACTGCTAAGAAAGAGAAATTACGGGATCACGTCGCAACGGGGTGATGTCCTCGAGCTAATCTCCCATTCCTTACGAGAAATCTCTCGCTCTCTCTCTCTCTCACTTCATTTTCATCCAAATAACCTTCATATCTCGTCCGATATATAATTTCGAACAGATGGCTGAACGCTTAACTCAAATGAATGAACATTTGCAAATAGAAAATAAAAAATAAAAAAAAATAAAAAACAAACAAATGTTTACAGATAAATAGTAATAAAAAAATTGAAATTGGAAAAAATGTAAATTGCACATTTTGTTTCTTATTAAAAACTTCGTGAAAACGCGATGAATTGATGAAACTTTGAAAATTTACATGAAACAGTGTAACAACGAAGTATACTCCGATGAAAAATGCATCCCAAATTAATAATGATAATTTATTGAAATTTTTCTTCAACGTGTAAATCGTAGAATACTGAAAACTTGAAAGTTGTTGAAATGAAAAGTTTTTACAGAGAATCAGAATTCTTTCTGAGATTCTTAGTTTTCTTATTTCTTTTAGTTCCTACAGTAAAGTAAAAAATAAGATTTGAACATTGGGAACAAATGAGTAATGAGACAATACGAAATTGGTAGCTTTTTTTTTTTTTTGAGAATTACAATTTGTCTTACATGGTTGATGCTGACATAGTACGGAATGTTGGAAATGTAAGAAGTGAAGAACACAAACGATGTAATGAGCGACGAAATTTAAAAAATTGTAAATTTTATTTTTTATTTTTTATTGAAAGATAAAACCAAAAGTGTAGCTTCAATGAATTTTTTCATAAAAGCTCATAAAGTGTTGAATTAAACGTTTAAAAATGATAGAGAAATATTAACTGAACGATGGCGGAACAAAAAAATATCGAGACGAGTATGAGATCGATGGAATGACGTTTTCAAAATATTTTTCTACACAGGATCGTATATGAAATATCACACAATGGCTAGGTTGGAAACCAGTTTCTAAAGGTAGTAAATCAAACCGATGAAGTGCGAAGATCGTGCGATTTCTCTTTGGCAAGTTTTACCCTCGTTTCGTCCTCGTCTCTCTTTCGCTCTCCCTCTGCCCCTGTTTATTGCTCTCATTCTCTCTGCCCAGAATAGTACATTTGTTGAAAATTCTACGAGCTAGTGAATGAGCGAAGCTTTGAACATTGAAGAGACAGAGTGAGAAAAAGAGAGAAAAAGAAAGTAGTAGGTAGAGAATTCTGGTGGTGGCGTTGGTGGTATTTCATTGAAAAATGTCAACCCCCCTTTAACCCCCACACGTTCTCTTGTTGGGCTTCGCCCGCTTCTAAAAACTGTATGCATGTGGGTTTTAGCACACAACCACGATTTCACGACGTGTAACGAATGTCCGGATTAGTGGTTACGGGGATTTTGTCGACGACTCGATTTTTTACCATTTCTTTGCTCCCTTTCCTTAAGACTTTAGAAGAGCGAGCAGAAACATCAGAAACTAACGGTGCGGGTACGTTGGTCGTTTACAAAAGGGAACATTCGAACGTAGGAAAAAAAAATGGTAGAAATCAATAAAAAAAAAATCCCCGGAATCGTTAATATCAAAATATTTATGTCGTTGATTGTAATTGTAAGATTTCGAATGATGAAAAATCGTGAAATATTTCTAATGACCAATTTATTTTCCAATAGAATAATAAATCTTTGCACATTATTTGCTCACAGTTAAAGTGACAAAAGTCACACTGACAATCTGCGAAAATTTTTATCGTTATAGGCGAATTGCCAGCTGCGGTCCAACACGGGAGTGGCGTTTCCACCGCTGTGCTCAATATTTGGCTCGTTCATCTCACTGCGAGTTACGGATTCTTCAGATGACGTTTTTAAGGTAAATTAAACGAACGTGTTTATTTTTTATTTTTTACGTAGCGTCACAACTGTTATCCTAATTTTCGTTCTCTCAAAAAACTGTATGATGAAAATATCTTTGTTCCTAAACATTTGCAAACATAGATATTCTTGTTCCAAAGTGTATTTTAATGATGGAGAAACAATGAATTTATCGGCTGTTTCATTTTATTGCATTTTATTTTTTACATTTTAGAGAGTTTTTACGATTATGTTATCAATGAACGCGACGTGATTGTTTATGATGCTCTTCGTTATTAAAAAACTGAAAAAATAACGAGTCATTAATTCTTATTATTGCACACGATAAATATTTTATGCTGAAGAAAAGTTTGGGGTAGTTTTTTACTTCATTGTAGAATTTACGTTTAAAAAAAAAAAAAAAGACTCATTACTCTCATTGAAAAAAGACTCAAGTTCGTTTTCACCAAAAAGTCTACTTTCAATAAATAAATAAAAAATGACCAACCGAGTTATTGAACAATAATAAAATTTATTATGTGCTGGCACTTTATTTGATCTCCTTAAAATGGAAGAAAAAAAATTTTAATTAATTTTTTGATCAATGATTCAAATGATCGATATGAAAATATTCAATTATTCCACGCGAACGATGGAATAATTACTCGAGCTATTATGGATAAGTACATAAGTGACTAAAATTTAGTTTCCGCTTAAAAAACGCATTTTCATTTGGTATTAAGGCCATAAATCGTTTTCCCTCTCATGCGGAATCGAGCAAATATAAAAAAGCATGCATAATTTTTATTTCTAAATTCGTTTTACCAGAACGAAGAGTTTTGTAAGAGGTTTACTGCATCCGTTTTTTTTTTTTCTGAGCATTCTTCCCTTTGGACCGGTGAAAAAGGAAGAAAAAAATATGCTTTATTCTTTTTCTCAACGAGTCGTCCCTTCATCGCGTCCTCTCACTCGCTCTCGTTAGTACGTTCTCAACGAACTCTCACTAATCCGAGTTTCAGATGAGTTTTCCAACGTACAGGCTTGCCGAGAGTCTGTGCCCGAACTCCCACTTCATCGACTTATAAAAAGCTCGCGAGAAGTTTTCGGGTTAACGTAAAACCTTCGGCAGTTTACAAAAAAAAAAAAAAACGAAAAAAAAGAACGAAAAATTGTGGGAGAAGGATGGGAAAGAAGGGAAACGGTGGCTTTGCAACGCTACTCTCTTGGCGATATACCGGAAACTCTCCTCTTCCCCAACTCCTTCTCTTTCTACATGCTATACGCCAGGACCTATTTTCCGTGAACCCATTAACGAAACTTGATGCCTCTCTCGTATCCAGCGTATGTAATCCTTAAACGTCTCTTTCTGTGCTCTTCTGCTTTACGCGACTATAAAAAAATTGCTTATCGTTACATTCATGTCATCGTACAAAGCGACCTGTATGAAAGGATGATTAAAAGATTATTTTTTTATCAACAGTGTCCTCAGAATTAATTGACAGTGACACTTGTCGTGTATAGAAAAAATATATATATATAACGCCAGCAAAAGAGAAATTAATCTTTCAAAAAAAAAAAATGTATAAACACTCAACGACTGAAAGCGACGAGTGACGCTTTACGAGGCAACGACTCGCGCGATAATTACCGAGCGATATATGCATTTTTGATGAATATTTCGAATCACGGATCCACCTTAAAACGACTCCAAATTTTTTAGTTACATTGCCATATCTCCAATATCTACGTTCCCTGCTTGAAATCTAATAAGTCTAGTGTTTACATTGTAAATGCATTTATGTTGCGTTGTGTTTGTGTTATATTGTGTGTTTGTGGATATTTGTAATGTTTCTTACTATTGACACATTTTTTTTATATTTTTTATGGCGTTGGAAGTTTTCCCCCATAATAAAATTACTTGGATTACTATTTTATAGCGATAAAGTGATTCGACATAATTTATTAAAAAACTAATAGTGAAAACGTAATTAGTTTTTTACTTAAACCACCTCAACCACTATACGTACAAATATATTTTTTCGAATTCTGTACCCATCGGTCTTTCCATTCGCAATTCTGATTTTTAAGCAACAACATAGAAGTGAGAATTTTTTTAGCATCGGAAACACACATTTTTAACCCATTACATACATTTCAAACCCAAACCCAAACAAACCCAAACAAACCCAAACAAATTCATCAGTTTTTTCATTCGCAATTCTCATTTTTAAGCAACAACATAGAAGTGAGAATTGTTTTAGCATCGGAAACACACATTTTTAACCCATTACATACATTTCAAACCCGAACCCAAACAAACCCAAACAAACCCAAACCCTCAGCGATGTCGATGGCCGAACAATTCACTCTGTTATTCTGTAATCTCGCGAAAAAAAAAAGCTCCGTCATAGGAAGCTTGGAAAATACAGTGCGGAGTGGACATTCACTTACCTCACTGGGTCCCATTATTAAACGCTAACGAATGTTATCGGCCGGTGTCGCGGTTGTGTCCTACATGGGTTTATCTATGTTTTGTATGATAACAGATCTGGATGCTGCAAATATAGCGGACAAGATAATTTTGCGGGAGTGCGAATATGGCGAGAGAAAGCGGAGAGAGCTTGCACATTGGTTGGGTTAACGTATGACAGAGCTCTTTTACCGGAACTCATAGTTTATTACGTGTTGCAAAGAGAGAATTCGGATTAGAATGGATGGAAGAGAAAGAGAAAGAGAGAGAGAGAGAGAAAGAGAGGGAGAGAGAGAGAAAACCGAAATATGATGTTGAAGCAACACGAAGGGAGCAACTAAAAATGAATGAAATAGAAAAGGGACTTAAAAAAAAAGCAAAATATAAGTAAGAGCAAAGTTTATGAAGAAAACTGATAAGAGAAAAGTGTAAAGGCAAGGAATGATAAAAGACTGACATAGAAAACCTGAAAAATAGAAGAAATGGGATGAGCAAGAAAAAGGAGAAAAAAGTATAACCAACAGGGACCAAAAGAGAAAAAGGGCAAAGGAATGAATGAAAGACGAAAAATATAAACGTCGAGACGTAAAAGAAAGAGAGAAGCCAGTAAAGAGTGAAGAAAAACAACATTAAATTAAAGGTAAAGTAAGAAACTTATCCAAAAGGGAATGAAAGAGAGAAAAAGTGAAGAAGTGAAAAGATGCAAGTAAAGTTGTGTCAGGGAATGAGTGAAGAGACAGAAGGAGAGCGAAAGAGAAAGGACAAAAGAGAGAGAGAGAGAGAGAGAAGAGGACTTTGGAGAAGGCGGGTATTCCCGCTTTCATTATCAGCCGCCATAGATCACTCTCTGTGAGCCCCGTGACGTCATATCCGCCCATGACTCATCGCAAATCACTGAGGCCCAGCAGACGTGAAACTCCAACCAGAAACTCACGCATGCATATACACGTGCTGTTCCAAAATTTTACTTCTCTCTCTCTCTCTCTCTCTCTTTCTCTCTCTCTCGCTCTCTCTTTCCTTTGCACATATCGAGAATATCTATGTATAAAACACAAATAAACAAAAAGGGCGTAAATTATACGATGATCCATTCAACGATAGGCCCTTTTTCGATGACATCGAGCTCTTTCTCTTTCATGCTAGGGTTTATGTCAAAAGGGCATTATTTATAATCTTGCACGTACTCTGTACGCCTATTTTTTTGTTTTTTTTTTTTTTTTTTTTACAAAATTTCGATTTATAGCCATTTGTTGAACTAGCCAACGAAATACAACTGGTACTATTGAACGTAATCCGAACTGATGAAGGGTCCATCCGGCATTGATCATACTGACGAGTAATCCTGCATGCGTCGTCTCATCTGTATTGGAGGTGTCAATGAAGCGAGAAAACAAAAATTTTCGCTCTTCTTTTGCTTCTTATTTTTTTATTATTCTTTTGCACCCGGTAACGAATAAAAATTGGTCGAACGAGATTACTTTCTAAATACATCTATTTTTCAGGCAAATTTCATATTTTCTTTCATTAACGACAGAATTCATCTAAATCTGGAAAATAAAAAGAGTTGAATGATTCAATGTCATTCGAATTTTTCTTCTTAACGCACGCCCATTGTACCTCACGAAAGGAATAATTTATTATTGAAAATAAGATTTTCAACGATTGATAAGAATATTGCGATACGATCCAAATGTATATTTGCATGCATGTCCATCCAAAACCATCATGGACGCTCATCATAAATCATAAAGACAGACGGGTCGGTATATTATTTGCAGAACAAAAAAATCTACAATGTCAAGTCTGAGAAAAATATAACACAGCCGATGGTTATTCGAATCATAATAAAGTTGTGGAAACGATAAATCACGCGACGTTCGTATATGACTTGAACGGGGATTGAGACTCAACTCTCCACCAACCAAAAGATTATAGAATTTTTAGATTTTCTGAAAGAATTGCTGAACCCGTTGCTCAACATCTCCAAATGATTCACGATGTGCAAAATCAAGCGGAATGCTTCTTCTCCCTTCTTCTTCCCCGATCTTCTCCTGCCTTTCTCCTTTACTCCTTCAAAGCTCCCCTTAACGTATATATTTTTTTTTCTTTTTTTCTTTTTTAGCCTTTTCGATTTTGTCGCCCATTCCTCCATTTTTCCCCTTTCCTCGTTATCTCATTCTCCTCAGGCATAAGTTATTCGCCAATTTAACCCAGCCCCCCCCCCCCCCCCTACCCTTTCACCTCTCTGTCTTTTTTCCTTTCTACGACACCACATTCACTCGGAGACAAATTTATGCTTCAATAAAATTCCAGTCGTCGCACTCTTCTGAATTCTCCTATCGGTATCATTGAGAGAAATTTTGCTCGCGCAATGAAACTCCCTGTCGACATTTAGATTCGCAGTGAAAAAGCTCTCAAACGATTAGGTATTATACACTCGAATGATATATTTGAAAAAAGGTAATTTGCATGAAATTTATTCAAGTTAAATCGTTCCCTTTTAAGGAAAATTTACTAGAAATTAATTTAAGCTTAAATAACTGCTCCCGACGCTGCTCAAATGAGTGTTGAACTGTCACAGTTCTTAACGTACAACAAGCACGTAACGTACAACATAAAAATTTAATAAATTTCCGATGCATTCGCAGCAAGTCTTATTGACCTACAAAAATAATAATAACGATCAATTTTCAGAAACGTTAAACCGACAAATCATTTCTCATCCATTTCTTTTAATCAATTGTTTAATTTGTTTCTCAACAAAATTTTTAGGCGAAAAAAGTATAAGACGTGCTGCAGTAATATTATTTCACTATAAATTTATACAATTATTGTGTTAAATTTTGCATAAAACTATACCGTGAGAACGAAACACTAATTAGACTAGTGTGAAGCTGCTATTTAAGCTTCAAAGCAACTTCTGAATTGCATGATTTATTTTTTTGCCCTTGCCTTTATTTTTCTTTCTTTTTTTTCGTTTATTTAATAAAATCCTTCGGAGTACAATAATTAGTATGCTTTATTGACGAAAACGAGACAAAATTACAGTCTTTTTGTAGCAAAGCATGATCGAGGCAAATTAACATTGGTCGAGTGAAAAAACATTTGGGGCATGCTAATGACGGTGGCACGGACAGAAGGTGACCGTATTTAGCTTTGATCTGCCGGCTGATTAGTGTCTTTTACCAACCACACAAAATACGCGTGGTACACCACAGTGTATATGGTCTGTTCCAGAGAGGAACTGGACGTGTTTGTAAATTCGGACGATTAGCAGCTGTCATCCTAATTTTTGACGACAGAACACTTTGCATATGGACCAAGTTTCGTAGTGGCGAGTCTCATTTTTTTCAATTATCCAAAATGTAAAAAAATATTAAAAAATTATATGAGGCAACGAGATTTGTTTTCTTAACTATTTTCTTTTCAGTATTTTTTTTTCTTTTTTTTTTATCTTTGGGAAGAAAATATCGATTGTTAGAGGAGGTGATAGTTTAGCATCAAATTTGGATAAAATTGAAGTTTTAACTTGGTCAGTTTTCAGTGGAAAACACCGTATAACTATTTACGAGTAGTATGAGTGCGACTATGGTCAGACACTCGGTGGAGTGCACTGACAGTCGACGGTTGGATCATGTGGAGCCACAGTGGCCGCACCGACTCATTAACTTGCCTGCAATCCCCTCCCCCCCTCCCCATTATTTTATATATACACATTTGTACATGTGTGTATTTTTATATATATAATCTGCATCCATTTTCCTATATATTTATATACCAGGCACATATTACGAATTTTATGTTTAACCACTAGAAAACCCCAACGCTTTTATATCTCCAGAGGCCAATTTTTCTTGCGATAAGGTAGCCAAATTAAAAGAGAGAAACAAAATTGGCCCTTTATATATTTCTCTCTCCACAGAGAGATAACCGGAATGAAAAACCATCTCGAAAATAATCTCTACCATCAGAATCATTACTACAGTTTATTCGTTTTTTCGACATTTACTGTTCGGAACGAATGATGGAGTATCGAGTATCGCAATCTTTTTTTTTTTCTTTCTTCTTTCAAATAAAAATTTACCTGTTCATAATTACTTCGTTTTGATATTATTGTTATGCTCTTATATTTTTTACTTTCGCTGTTTTGTTTTTTTTTCTTTCGTTAAATTTACTCATACCCCCCCCCCCCCCCCCCCCCACCCCCCTCCTGAAATGAGTCGTTTTTATCAGCAGCAGAGCTTCGATTTTATTTCATCAAAGTTGAAAAAGAGTGGAGTTTGAAGAGGAAGCTCGAGAGTTTAGTTTTCACAGTTGGAAAAACGAATGGCTCCTTGACGAAAGTTCTCGAAGAGATCTTTTAGAGATATGTAGCAACGTATATGTCTCTATGAAAGTGTATAAAAAGAAATAGTTTCACGGGAACGAATGGTAAAGTGGATACACAGGTAAAGCCCTACATGTTGTCTCTGTGGCGTACTTGGTGGAAAAGATTTACGATGAACACGAAAGATACAGCACGTACAAGAACCCAAGTGTGGCAAACGTACAGAGACACCAATGTTGGACACATATCAGCTACTTTACCTAATGCAGTTTGAAAGGGGGTTGAAATATTACGAATGAAAAAGTTTCAAATACAATTTTCCAAAAAACTTTCAGTCAAACCTTTCCAAAGAGAGAACACGTTCTGAATAAAGAAATGGAATTTTTAAGGGACGAGATTTCGGAGAATCGAATAAATACTTGATTCGATAAATCGAGAATTCATTTCTTTTTTTTTTCTTCATTTTTCAATCTAGTTGCAAATTTAATATGGTTGATTCATGGAGGAAAAAAAAATTGACAGAAATGACGAAATATCCAGAATCAGCAATAATTACAGACACTGCTCGACTTTTCATTTCGACAGCTGTACCCTTGGGATGTTTATAAAAATATAATAGTGTATTGAGTTTTATACGTTGTATTGGCCATTGAGAAAAGTTAAAAATGGCTGACGGCCGCGACGATCGAATAAAAGATTCAATCGGATTAGGCGAAAATGGAAAAATTATCAATGCGACTGGATCTTCTGAAGAGTTTTATGCGAGTGTATGTGGAAAGGGAGAAAAATGCTTGGTAAAAACTCCTGGCAAACTCGGCAATGGTGTTGGTGAGAAAAAAGGAGAGAGAAAGATGGGAAAGAGGGGGGGTTAGGGAGGGATGGATGGATGGATAGCTATTGCTAGATGCAACGATGGAACTTTCACGGTTGGTCGGTGCCGCGGAAACCCTCAACCTACCCCGTCAACCCTCTCGTATGGGGGGAGAACGCGCGAACGAGAAGGGTAATTGAAATCGCGCGACGGTAAATCGCGACCACATCGTGCGAGCTTCGCACGAACGAACGTGAGCTTTCAATGCTAGGCTTTACATTCTTCTCCCATAGCGCACATTAATAACCCTATATATACTGCATAAAGGATTTATTATCATGTACAGAATTCATTATTGTAATACATCATTGCTATTATTTTCCTTATACCAATAAAAATTATGTCTAAATACATTGGCGACCCCATTAATAACATCGAATGAGACTAAAAAATGTGTAAAATAGACTTAAACGTTTTTTATTTCTTACCAAACATTGAATCGCGTATAAAAATAAGCGAAATAATCCGTGGAAGGAAATTTGTCTCGTACGCTTGTATGATTTTTCTTTGTAATTCGCATTTGTGTGCAAATATGTATAAAAATAATGGAGAATTTTTTGTTCGATGAAAAATAAATCATTGAGAAACTTTGTTCGAGCATATTTGGCCTGGAAAAATGGACGATGTGGAAAATACTCGAAATTTAATAGATGTCAATTCATACAGAATTAATTTCCATACGTGAATGCATTATTATTTATTTTTTCGACTTTTATTTTCTACGCGAATGCTTGAAAAATTTGGAACAGAGCGTTTCGTCAATATAGTGCATTAGGGAATAATAAAAATAAAAAAAAAAACATATATACAATAAATATAAATAAAAAAACGTGAGAATGTGTGTAAACGTGAATTCGTACAATACTCACGGTCGCATATATAGCTCGCATGAAAATTGGCGAATTTAATCAAACGTTTCGGCATTTATTGATTTATTAAATCAAGAAGAGAGAGATATAGATTGAATGGCTGGTCGAGAATAACGAATTGACTCTTTTCTACCTTTCCAATTCCCTGATCCATCTCTCCCCCAATATCGTTTGTGATTTTTTTTTTCCCCCTATATTCTCACAACTGATGCAACGAGACGAGAAAAAGGTCTTTATTATTTCTCGTTTCGCGGAATTATTGGGTTCGAGGGGAAGAAAAAAAAAGATTGAGTTTATTGAATGCAGAACGTCATACGAATTATCAATCCATGAGGCTATCAAAAAAGCAATACAAAATTATCCCTATGTTTCTCGTGTCAGCAATTAAGAAATATATCCATTTATAAATACATACGTATTATTGCGTGATTACGCTGTACAAATTTCCATCACTAATCTCCTCAACGATCGAATGAATGAATGACTGAATTTCAAGAATCTTCTGCAATAATTAATAATTCGTTTGATGATTAAAAAGTGAGAAAAACTAACGAAACATTTTTTTTTGCTCCAAAATTAATGTAGAAATTTTTTTTAAAATGTAAATTTAATTCGATGAAAATTTGTCAGAAGAAAACAATTAATAATTCGACTATTTTTGTTCAAAATTAGTGATTCAACGACCCTCAACATTTTTTTTTTTTTTTTTTTTTTCATTTTGTCTGAATTCTCAAACAAATACTATAATGACTAAATGTGATGAAAATTTGGTTTTCAATAGAATTCTAGTTTGCACATTTGTTTTAACGAGTATCGGCTTAAAAGAATGCCTCAAACACCTATAGAAGTGATTGCATAAAGGGTATCACGTATCTGCAATTAGCATACAGACATACGATGCAAAATAATGGAGCTGCTGCAAACCAAAATAGCCGCTACAGTAATTTGGTAACCAAAATTGCAGCTCCAGCATTTCTGCAAACAAAATTAGTGCTACAGCTGTTACGGTTTGCCAGGACAGATCGAACGATAAATTTATATCTCATTGCCATGGCAAACCGACCTTAGCCAATCGAATTTGTTACGAAAATGTACAATTTATATTGTAAGAAAAACTATTTTCACGCCTTTATTTAACTCCATTGTTCATTACTATTTTTTATCAGCCAAATATTTTTCGTCACGACGTTGAAAAATCATGTTGACGATTTTTATCATTTTTTTTTACATATCTATTTGTGTATTTTTGCAACGCGTGGAATATTTTTCTACAAAATGTTTATTTGCTTGGTTCGCTCTGTAACGTTTCACGTCCTCGTTTCGTTTGCTAGCAGAGCAGATCATTAAATAACAACGTTCCATGCAGAAGAGTTTCGCGTAGCCAAAAGTATGATTTAAAAAAAAGTATGATCCCTCCCTAAGGAGCTTTGTTAATGTCCGTTTTTTTCTTTCATTTCACATAATAATATTTTTTCGAATAAAAAATACACTCGAATTTCATGAAACAAAAGTAAATTTGATAAATATTACATAAAAATGAAAATTCTTTGAATTCAGAAATAAAAACAAATAAATATTAATAAACACTGCTATATTTTTGTTGCAGATAACCACGAAGGTGCGAATTCGGGAATTATTTAATATCGTCTATCCCTTTTCAGCCCTCGATTTTTAACAATGCTGAATTTCTGGGATTAAAAAATAGAAAAAAGTGTGTTTCGTGTTTTTCAATCGTCATGGGATCGATAAAAAGGACCCAAATAACGTTTACCGTCGATTCACAACACACGTCGATATACAAAAAATATATAAAAAAAAAAACGAACAAACGAACAAGCAAAATAGTGCGATATGATGGGGAAAAATAATAATAATAATATTACTTTTTTGTCATTTGTTTTGTTCGAATGGAAAATAGAGATAGGTATCGAAATACTTCGAGTTGGATTTTCGAACACGACGAATTTATTGCCTCACACATTTACACATATATTTATAGATGTATGTGTAGATATATGTATGTCGAGAATAATTTACACAAGGAAGTGAAACGTTCGTTCTTTTTGCCGACGTGAGAAGGGTTCGCGACTTCGAGAATGCATATAAAGAAGACGATCTCGAAAAACAGAAAGCTCTTTTGTATTCCTGTATTTCTTCATCCCTCTTGCAGCTTCGAGTTGTTCTTTTAACTCGATCGTGTTCTTGTGTACCTCGTAACAACGCAAGCAGAAAAGCCTTTACGAGGTAACGATAACATCATTGAAATTTCAAATTGGCCTGTAAAAGGAGAATAAAAATATTGCACGTCAAGTTAAATCAAAGCAAAAAGATTTAACTATTTCGTCGAAGTCAAAGTCCATTTATTCAGCATAAATCCCTATCTCCAGTTCAAAATCTTTTCTATAAACGACGATAGAACTTTTATCAATTTTTATCAAATCGAGAAAAAAAAAAGCGATACAATAATGATTTTTTTAACCACTTTGAAACGTGATTCTTTTTAAATATGATTATTTTTCTCATCGTCTGAAACTAATAACAAAAAATGAACGTAATTCGGCGAACAAATGAAAAATTATTGCAAACGGAAGCACTTTCTTGCCTACCATTTATGAACGAGTGAAATTTTGTATTCAGGACCGCGCGGTGTGTCTCTAAATGAGAAAAGTTTATACAACAGAATGCAAACGCAGACGATGCGTCTGCAACTACATTCTGATGTGGTCAAATGGACCCCCTCCGATCTAATTAGTACGGTATACGTTGGGCTTCGCGTATACTAATGAGATGAATAGGGCGAGAGGGCCATTTTGGATTCCGCACGATCGTACTAACCGCAATGTTGATGTATATCGAGACCTATATATCCGGATATATACAGTGCATGTATTACATTGGAATCAATGAAAATCGAACAAATGTCAAGTCGAACAAATCATTTTATTTCAATTAATTTTCAAGTATTCTGCACTGATTTTATTATTCAGTTATTTTTACATTTACGATCGATGATCTGAAGAAGAAAAAAAAAACGAAAAACCAGCACTCGGAGGTGCTGCAAATAAACAACATTTGCGATGAAACAGAACCAAAAAAATATATTTCAAAAAAATCTTACGAAAATGAATGATTTATATCTCGTTAACGATGAATTAAAAAAAAGGTGAAAAACTCTTTCACAAAAGTTGTACGAAACTATGATACACGTTATAATAATGTTATAATACGATTAAAATGTATATATATATAAATATATAGCTATAAAATACGCATAGAATCAACGACGAGATTCCGAATCTGCCAAAAAAAAAAAAAAAAAAAAAAAAATCCACACGAATCACACATAAATTTCTCGTACTAAGTATGTTTCGGATTAAAAAGAATAAAAAAAAGGAACAACAACAAAAACGTATATTCTCTATCGTCGTTCTCAACGAATTTAACCCAAAAATTTATATCGAATATCAAGACTCGCTGATTAAGAAATAAAAGATTTTTGGTCACGATGCAAAGTTAACATTTCGAAGAGAGCAATTTGTTTTAACGATATCACTGAAAATTCAATCTCTGTGTCTTTTTGTCCTTCGTCCTTTTCTCTCGAACGGAAATATTGTTAAATGAGAATATAATAAAATAAAAAGACATTTTCAAAATCGAAAGGAAAACAGAGAAAATGTGATTGAAGTGTAAGGAGGAGAAAAAACGTATCATGCGAGGAAGTGGGAAACTAAAATAATTTGTATATAGTACACACATTAATACACACACACACACACACATATATCTATATATATATACACATTGAGAAATGTTTTATCTCTAAAAATAAATAAAAATATAATTTAAGTAACGATCGTTCGTGATATGATATATTTTTATATGTAAATACGATGGCGTTCCTTCTTGTTATCTTGATAATATGTAATGTACAATATTGTAAACTCAAAAACTATTCGTTATAGTTCAATTAATGATAAAATTGTCATTGCTATATCAAGTTTATCGCTTCGACGAACCGACTTACGAATTTTTATATGAAACCTAATATTTTGTTCGCAAAAAGAAAAAAAAAACACCACACGATTCTCTCTCTTCCTCTCTCTCTCTCTTCTTTCATTTGCAATAATAATAATAATAATAATAATAAGCTTGGAAGCTTTTAAATTTCGTTTTCACCGCGTCACGTTAATAATTCAAATTAGAATTTTAATTATCCATTGGTTCGTGGACCGAAGCAAGCTTCAGTAAAAATGCTAAAACGCATCCTCTCATGATTGATAATTAGGTTTAAAAAATGCACAAAGCTGGGGGGGAAAAAAAAATCGGAAAAATTACAATTAAATCGCTTCGGAAACGCGATGGTTGCCTTTTTACTAAATTGATTAAATTTCTCGAGATAAATTGAGCTTATTCGCCTGAACGAAACGACTCGTCAATAACATTTCGTATTCTTTCCTCTAACCATTTTTCCGATTTTTGTATCAATCTAAAGATTATTTGACTCTTTGTGCGTTTGTAACGCGTTCTATCATCGGATAAGGCAACGAGTACAAAGAATTCATCAGATTTAGCCGTCATACGAAAAACCATCACAGAAACGAAAATGTGAACAATAAAAACATTTTCAATTCGGTAGAAAAAGCAAAAAAGAGAATAGAAGGAGATCGCGGGGCGAAAAGAAAAACAGAGAGACGGGCTACTGTACCATAAAGTAAAACGTGTACCATTTTTTCTATTATGTACCAACGGAAATAACGAGTCGATAAAAAAAAAAAAAGCATTCGTGTCCATCCCTTTTGCGAATAAAAAAGGAAGAGAGAGAGAGAAAACAGAGAATCGTCCGGTGGCGTTATTTTTTCGTTTCACAGTCAACGAATGCGTGCTTTTTTGAATTACCCGCTTATTCATGGTTCACTTTCGCGTTTCAATGGAACATACACACGCGCGCATCAAAATCCATACAAGACCGGCGTTGTTTTTTGTAC
Source organism: Campoletis raptor (assembly GCA_948107755.1). Taxonomy (NCBI): domain Eukaryota; kingdom Metazoa; phylum Arthropoda; class Insecta; order Hymenoptera; family Ichneumonidae; genus Campoletis; species Campoletis raptor. The sequence goes on from OX403626.1 coordinate 15,477,591, forward strand.
TGGAAAGAAAACAACCCCTGAAAATTGGGTGAGTTCGCTCACTATTTTAGTTTTTTTTTTTTTTTTTTATTCTTTCGCTATTTTTCTTTTTTTTTATGTGCGCAACAAAATCGTGCTTTTTGACATGGCGGTTGAGAAGCGTTGGAAGCTCGAAATTACATACATACAACGGATAAATAAATATATATAAATATGATATATTATATAAGCAATACGAAGAAAAAAAAAAAAAAGAAAAAAAGTATCGAAAGGCGTATTAATCGAATGACATTGTTCACGATGTAAAATCGCGCCCCATTTATTGTAAATTATAATTGATAAATATATTTGAAAAAATATATGAAAACAGTTGTTTTTCAGATACGAACTCGGCGTTATATTTTTTTGAAAAAATATTTATTTGTCTCGACATTTTTATCCAAATTCATATCGTTTAGTTATTATAATAAAAACGGTGTTGACAGAAAAGTAAATTGTACATTCGAAGAATTGCAAATTGCTGTACTTTTGCTGCCCCATCGTATCCTTGTCTCCGTGAAATATATTTGACATCTCGTGCCAGACATCGATGCCGGACATCGCTCGTACAGCAGGTAACGACAAACCATACATACAGCTTCGGTCCGAGAGGTCGAGAAGAAATGGTCCAGAAGAAAAATGATAAAAAAAAAAGAGACAAAAGGAAAAAAGAATCATCGTCTGGTTCAACGATGTCGATGCATTCTTATCACATACATCTCATCTCACCATCTTGAATTTTTTATACACACACAGGTGCAATGCATAACTTACATATATACACTGTACATAAGAAGAAAAACGAAAGATATCGACGACTGAGATGCTCTCGTCCTTACAGTCATACGAATATACACATATTTATAAAATGCCAGGAAATATGAACCAGGAGGCAAAATCGGTCACAATTGCACGAAAAAAAAAACAAACTTATTTCATTGTTGCTTGAAATAATTCATAAAAACGAAAATTTATTTATTTTTCTACGCTTTTTACTTGGCAGAGATTTTAATGCTGAATCAGTAAGAATGTTTTTTTCGTTTTTTTCTTACCAGGATTATTTTATCCTCAATCTGCCTTTTTGTCGATGGCCCATTTTGCCCCCGACTTCTCAAAATATGGATTTATTTTTGTGAAAGGGCACAAATTACACGTTTTATGAAGCTGCAATCATGTGCTTCAGGCCCTTTTTCTTCTCTCAGCTCGATCCATGAAAAACTTCCTCTATATAGGGGAACATGGGGCAAAATGGACCCGCGGGGCAAAGTGGGCTCTCCAAAAAATGAAGGAAAATCAAATTTAAAGAAAATGTGACTTTCCTTTGTTTTTGGGACAGCCCACTTCGCCCCTAAAATAATTTAATTAGATAGCGCGCTTTGCCCCAGGGGTCCATTTTGCCCCATGTTCCCTTATACTAGACTTATACACTTCGATGAATGTGTATTTTTGTGTACATACGAATGACTCCCATTCTCATGCTTTGCACGGAGATATCATCGCTCGGGAATGCATTTGGTAGAAATTCCTGGTTTTCTCTCGACGATCGTATGTACGATTGAGTATTTTCACAGGGCCGAGAAAACCCTTCGACTCGCGGTACTCGATTGATGTATGCGAGAACGTGACGAAGCAATTGAGTGCTCGTGAAACATCCAATTATCGTAATATTTTCTTTTTCGTTTCTTTTCTTTAACTTTCTTACAATTATTCCGATTTTATAGATCTGCGAAAGGGAAAACTTTTTTTATTCGATTTATTTGATAAACGGGTGTATTTATCTTTTAAATGAAACTTGAGAATACAGAATTAAGGATGAAAAGTTAAATGTTTATGTGGAGGGAAAGAAAGTTTAATGAGATGACAAACCGCGTCGGTACATAATTAAGGGCGAAAATAAAGACATCCGAAGGGAATTTGTCTGTGGGCGCTGCGCATCCGAACGCACGCTTCCTTCGGTTTTCACTATTCTTCATATCTTTGACGTAGGAAATAAGTTTTAGGGAGTCAAGGGATGTATTAGTTGTACATATCGTATCGGTAGTCGTCGAGAGTTTAGAGAGACTTAACTCGTGAAAACTTGGGCTGATTCGTCGTTTAACTTTCGAGTTTATAGCGACGACAGCTCTTGCCGGTTTCTTATGTATAGATATATATATGTCAGTAGAGCACAAAATAGATTTACTTGCTATGCATATATGTGCGTGAATATACATGTATTTTATACATATTCTATATATTCGTGTATCTGCATCCGGTGTCACTTGAAATTCCGTATCTCGACGATAGTGAGCAAGAATATGGAGTCTCGTGCGTCATCTCGCTTCTCTTCAGGTTCAGCAAAGTGCCGTCGTGCGAGTTCGTATAATGCATGTGCTGGTATCGCGAATGCACACTCGACCGGGTGTGCTACAAACTCCTGGGTTCCTCTACACCTTCCACCGGGACCCCGTCAACACTTTTCACCAAAAACTCCAATCCAACATCCACATTTTATTTTCCACCAAATACATTCGCGAATTTCTATCTCTAGAATTTACAGCATCACATTCAAAACATCGCAACGAAATGACAAAATTAAAGGAAAAACTGCAGCAGGAATAAAAAACAATATTAAGTTAATTTTTTGGCATGTTTTATTCAGCCTTCGTTTTATACACACTGGGTCATATTGACCCGAACTCATTTTCCAGCGTCAATTTAATCTACCCCTGAAATATTTTCGAGAAATTTTTTTTAAATCTCGTCATTTTTACTCTCTTCTTTTTAAATATAGCATTTTTTATCAGTCAATCTTAAAAGTAGGACAACTTGATAATTTGTGATTTTTTATTTAGTAAAATTCTCACTTTTCCTAATATTGAAGTTTCCCGAAATTTTTCGAAACTATCTGTTTGTGGATTTTCCAAATTTTTATGATTTTTTTTTTTTTTCAGATAGACAAGGAACGAAAATGTGTGTCAAGGGAGTGGCCAAATTTGAGTATGTAAACGAAGAGTTAAGTGATCGTTGAGGAAAAGGCAGGAGAATTTGTGAATGAAAAAAAAATTTAATTTTGAAAAAATATTCTATGATAAAATAGAGATCAACTTCGAAGGAATGGCTTTAATGAATTTTTTCGTTCCATATTTGTAAAAAATGCGAGAAAAAAATAGGAACAAAATATATTTCGAATGCTGCGGATGTTCTCTTAATTATCCACTTTTATAACAGCTGCGTTGCTGGATTATAAAAGGATCGAGAAAATCAGGCTGAAAGTTGACACGGGGTAAAAAAAAAAGAACGCGAAATGCATATGTAATTTTGAATTTTAATAAAAGAGTTTTTCAAACTGCATTTTTATTATAAAATACAAGGAAATGAAAAAAAAAATAATATGTCGAAGGAATTATGGGGTATGTGCAGGCAAATATTTTCTCGAGCAACCTATTGTTTATTATTAATTATTTTCGAAGTTGAGATGAGCTGGAAAACGTTTGAGGGTGAAATGAGTAAAGTTGGTGGAAAAGGTTGACGAAAGGAGCACAATATATGACTATGTTATGTACGAGCGAAGAGCCTATGCAAGCAACAAACTTTGGAGATGTTCCTTCCATCAGATTACCATCCCAACTAGTTTCTTCCTTAAGATAAACTCTTCGTCATCGATTTCTCCACTTTGATTAAATTATATATCTATAGATGATAAGGAAATATAAATGGATTCGAGTACGTGATAAAAATTAAACGTCACTTTATACACGTGAAATGAAATTCGTGTGAGCGATGATTTCATGATTCGAAATATTGAAAATACAAAATCACATGATTTTTCATTACGTAGAAAAATTCATATTTTAATACTTAATAAAGCTTTCGAACTTATGAATTTACAAAAATAATCAATATATTCCAACGGAGTGTGCAGTGCGAACAGAAAAAAATATATATCGTTGAGAAGTGTTTACCCTTCGAATTATTGCATTACACGCCATCTGCGTCAAGCGTATGCACATATGTAAATAATACGAGAGTGCACACAAAGATATCTGGAAAATTACATAGAATCACTGTGGAAGCAAACAAAAAGAGAGAGAGAGAGAGGGAAAGAGAAATAAAAATATTAAATGAATTTGTTTTCGTCGTTTGAATTTTACATTTAAATACAAATTTCGAACACAGGGAATTATATTTACATTTAAAAAACAATGAAACCTCAAGAATATTTTTCTTCAAAATAAATATGATATTTGAGTACGAAGAATCCATTGAATAGCCATCGGTAAAAAAAATTTGTAAATAGCAATTTGACAAAAGTTCATCAAAAAACAATTTATTATTCTCGAATATTTAATTTATCTGCAGAATAATTCTTCCAAGATGTCGGAGGAATTTCTTAAAGTTTTGATGGATATTGCTAAAGAGTAGTCCATTTTATTTTTTTTCATAATAAACATTCTTTATCGAAGAAAATTTGATTTGTTGTATAAGAAAAAAAAAATAAGAAAAAAGCTGAAGAATAAAAAATGTAATTTCTTTGTGAATGAAATTCAAAGGATTTTTAAAGAAATCAGTATTTTCGTAACTGCAATCGCTGAACCTTTCCATTCTGCACAGTCACAATCCCATGAGGCAGGAATTCATTCCAATAAAGAGTTCCGGCGAAGTGTTTCGCGTTTCCTCTTTTTCTCCACTTTGTGCCGGTCCGCGTTGTTCTCGTTGCAGTACCGGCTGTACTTTCCATCCTCGTAGTATTCCTCTCGCCGCGACAAAATTCGTGAATCATACAGAGCGTGAAGTATAAGAATTCCACGACGCTTATCAGACTAAAGCCGATAAAGGAGCCACAGATTCCACCGATATTGCCTGAAGCGAACGGAAACAAAAGCGGCGCAATGTCAAACACTCGACGAGAATTTTTCTCGCTGAATTGTTGTTACTCTCTCTCTCTTTTTCTCTTCGAAGTAAATTCTTAAAGAAAAATATGAAAAAATAATATTACAAAAAAAAAAATAAGAACGAAAAAATGTCAACATACTCACTGAGAAGTTCATACCAATAATACGCGGCTTCTTGTCTCAATCTTACACTTCCGAGTTTCGTAAAAAAAATGTGAACAGAGCTTTGATTTACCAGCTGGATATTGTGCCTTAAAAAATCATTATTATTATTATTATTATTATTATTATTATTATTATTATTATTATTATTCATTTCAATATGATCGATAATTTGATTAATTGTGATATTAATTATGTTACATCATTGTTGTGTGAGACTTCTCGAAATACGCTGCAGAACTGTGTAAATAATAACGAACATCGTTACAAGCCGGATAACAATTTCCACAAAGTTTTGCAGACTCCGGACTCATCTCGTACTCAGTCACTACTTCCTTTTGTTCCACAACTTTGTCCGATAACACACTGGAATATATTTCTTAAGATATAAACAAAAAATTATGTTACAATCAATCGTGAACTCAACGGATTCCTGGTCAAATTGTCGTCTAGAACTTCGTTTCCAGAACTGAATTTCTGGACTGCATAAATTTCAAGCTTTGATAGTTTTTTATTTTATTTTTTTATTTCGTACATTGGATCATTGATTTTTTAGAAACGCATACAAATATAAATAAATAAATAAATAAATAAATGAATATTTATGAAATTTATCTCTCAGTTTTGTATGAATTCGTAGATTAACCAGAGTGTCGGACGTTCCATGCATCCGAAAAGAAAGAACTAAACATATTTTTCAACTATATTAATGTTGTAAACAATTGTACGAGAATCAAAAAGAAATATTATTTTTTAACAAAACGGTGACATTTACGTAAACTTTTAAGTTACTTTGATACATATGTTCGAACAAACCCAAACAAACCCAAACAAACCCAAACAAACCCAAACAAACCCAGAGTTCGAACAACAGCTTTTTAAGAATATTTTAATTGAAAAAAAAAAAAAATTTTATTTCGGTCAACAATTAGTTTTTTTCCCACAGTTTTTTTACAGTTTCTACTAACCTTTATGTGCTGTTAAACATTCCGCGTCAGTTGTGTTGCACACCTTTCGTAAGTCTGAATAAAGAATTGAAGGAAAATTTTTTTTTAATATAAGATTTTAAGAAACTTAAAAAATCATTTAAATCCGTTGCATTGTAATTCAGAGATGAAACAACGTTTTAATGTAAATATAAATGTACGCCAACATACATTGATCGTTACCACGTCTTGGTAGATAAAAAGGTCTGCAATTACAAGTTTCCCATATGACAGCAGCGCGACAATCAACGAGACAATCACTGTACGTGTATCCGGCATACAAGACCGGAAGTTCATTCTGAAAAACGCACTTTCTTTTGTTCACCGAAACGCTGCGAATATCATCGGTGCTGTAAAACGAAGAAACTTCCAATTCGACGTAAGATTCGGTAGCTGGTGAGAGAAGAGCTTCGGCGACGGAGCCACTCTCGTTGTCTGGATAATCGTGTGTATTAAATACCGTCAGCTGATCGAAAATTGAGCAATTTTTTCCTTTGTCCATTAATATTCTCAATCAAATTTATTTTTTAATCGATTTTCAGTCAATTTAGCGCAATAAGATTATTTTCCAACAATGTTTATGGCTTGGCCATTCTATTTTTTGTATTTCAAGTTTGCAGTAATCCCTTACCTTCCATCCTACGATTGGAAGGATTGGATAAAAATAATCCTCCAGAAAAGGCTCCATTAAAAGCGTGAGTCCGTTGGACAGTCCGAGACTTTTTATGTAATGTGGCTTAAGGGGTAAAGCATCTTTCAGGTCGTTGGTTCTGCTGGTCAAAAGATAATAAAATTTGTGCAATTTGCGAGATATAATAAAAATTAATGATTCATTAAAATACATAAATCTGTATCTCTCATGATGTTGAACTCACGTGTACAAATCGTCCGATTCGCGAGCATAATTGAAAGTACAACAGAAACCGTCTTGAGTTTTACGAAATACGAAAATGTCCGAACAATTTTTCTCCGATCCTTGAAAGGCACAATATAAAAATCCGTCGATGCAATTCGGTGACAACTGCAAATTTTTGTTATTCGGTGTAATATAAAAAACGAAATTCAATTTACTTTGTGAATTTATATTTTTTTATTTATTGCTAATTCATTGTTATTATTACTCTTCTCATTATGCTCGTCACGTCGTAATCACCCTTAAAATATTCAATGAGCAGCTTATCCAATTCTTTTTCTGCTGTTGTGTTCGCCCGAACCGTGCTGTCATAAAGTGCTCCAAGTTGTCGCACAAGATTCAAAACATCCGAAAGTGTTTTGTTTGTTACGTTCGATTTTACGCTAAAAAAATATTATAAAAAAAAACATATATAGGAATGATATAACACAATTATTATAAAATGAAATATGAAAATATTGAAATAATTTTACATTTCGGTGGCAAATTCTGTAGCAGCTTTTCGGCTCATCCTATTTATATTGCAAATTGCAATTCCTGGAAATATTAATTAACACTTGCTAAGTAGTCACTATTTACTATAAAAAAAATTCTTTGATTTTTTTTTTTAGGAAAGAAAATTAAAATAAAAAATATGTTGAGCTCTTTTACCTGGAAATTCCAGCTTGTACGAGGGATAATTGTCCGAATCAACGACGGTAACCACAGGCACATTAATGTATTCCATGTAAGCATCGCGGACTAAAAACCCCAGCATGCAAAGCGTCGTTGCTTGAAGAACAATCCAGATTGCCCTGAATCAATATTTATAATCTTCAACTAATTGGTATATTTTTAAAAAGGCATAAAAATAAATGAATGTATTTTTATTTTACGGAATCACGGCGTACGGAATAAAAAAAAAATTAGAAAATGTCGAATTCACTTTTGTGTATTTGTCAGTAATAAAAACTTGCAAACACACTTGTCACGATAAATTATTCGAATTGAAAAAACCGAGAAAAAAACATCGATCAATAACTTTTTGAATTAGAAGTAATTTCACCTCTCAATTCGAGATCGATGTGGTTCCACAAGATATTGAAAGCCAACGAGGCTCGAGTTTTCACAATAGTCACGCCAATTTTTTCCAAACACTTGCAGCAGAAAAGACCATCCGTATCGTCTTCTCGAGGTCGTAGTTATCCATCCGCGTTTAATGCCCGATTTCGATCGTTTTTTCCACGACTTAACTGATATCGTCCACTTGCCTTGGGCTCGTGAACCCGGTGGAACTGTATGGGAAAAACGTTTTTTAAACATCGAGTTAAGGAAATAAACAACAAAAATCAACAAACGGCTCAAAACGAATCCAAATCGTCGTTTGCAACTTCGGAGATGCACTCGGTGACGAGTGTGTGACTGCGGATTTCTGCACCTGCTCAAGTCAAGATACACACGCTGAATATTATTATTCGTCATAAACTTTCTGTATCACGCTCAGAATCGTCGTGACGTATCATGCACATGTTTCACATACACGATCAACCAAAGTGCCAATCACCGGAGCAGGAAAAAGCTTGAGATCGTAAAGGGTGGAAAAAAAAATAGAAAAAAAAATAGAAAAAAATAGAAATAAAAAGAAAATAGGGAAAAATATCGTTGAGAGATAGACTGAACACGGTAATACGCATCGTCGTGAACGAGAAAAATTGTATCGCTGGTTTACGCTGCGGTCTCCCGTAAATATTTAATAAAGTGCATAGCCTTGCACCAGACCCGCTACACCACCTGACACACACAAACATAACTAGATATATATATTTATGTCTATCCTCAAGAATATCCTACATGCCAGACTTCCATTCGTAAACACATATATAAGGGAACGTGGGGCAAAATGGACCCCTGGGGCAAAGCGGACAATCCAAAAAATTTTATCTTTGGGGCAAAGTGAGCTCTCCCAAAAATGAAGGAAAGTGAAATTTTTCTTCGAATTTGATCTTCCTTCATTTTTGGGAGAGCTCACTTTGCCCCAAAGATAAAATTTTTTGGATTGTCCGCTCTGCCCTAGGGGTCCACTTTGCCCCACGTTCCCTTATATATATATCGTACAAAAAGATATCCTTGTACATACATTTCAGATATTCCGTATCGAGGCAAGAGTCAAGCGAATGAAAAATTTATAAAAAGATGCAAAAACTCTTGACACAGAAACATTGAGAAAAATTTGTATTTATTACACTTTTAAAGATATATTACTAAATAACGTGAAAATTGTTATCAATGATATTGAGATTTTAATTAATTTGAATTTCAGATGAGAAATAAAAACGAGAATACGTAAAAGGCGGTAAAATGAATTGAGGAAATTAAAAATTGATTGAAATAACGCGGATGCTCGATTAATCGCTCAATTTTACGAGCCATGGACAGCGTTCACATTGAATAATTAACATTTACACCTTTTTTTCCTCAACCCTTTAAACGTTTGTGCAAATAAACAGTCATTGCATTTGCATTAATAAATTTTGCCGAAAATTCAATTTACAAGACTCAATTATAACGAGTGACGATGCACACCTCTGAATATTGTTATTAACTACCGTCCGCGATTTAATATTACAGAGTGATGCTTAAAAAAAGAAAAAATTAAATTTCTCCCTTTTCACGTTTATAGATCGGAACAGAGGAAAAACGATCACGGTCCACTTGCGATCACAGCTATTTTACGAGACACGATTTGTTGCACGAATAAAAGTTGCATTTTACACTGATCGAATAATTAAATAAACGAGCCTATAGCTGAGTGCATAAAAATAATAATTCATTTAATGAAGCAAAAGCTTTTCCGAAGTTAATAAAAGTTCGAGAATGACATTGTCAAATAATCCGAAACTTTTTGAACAATGATTTATTATCACACGTGATCGACATTTTTTACGAGCCACAACTTCAACCAAAGTTTACAATGAAATATTTTACATGCGAATATTATTAATGCCGTGAAATACTATTTTGCAAATATATAAACTCGTATTATGAGAACCTGATGTTGTATTCAGAGTTTTTCATGCGTGCGAAAATTCGCTAGCGGAAATAATTTACTGTGGGAAATTTGACTCGTTCGCTCGCCAACGTTTATGGATTTTTCTTCTCCTTTTGCGTCCGTTGCTTGATCAAAACACAGTACGCCAATCATGCGAAGACCATCCCCGAGATCGTCGACCATTTCTCACCAAAACTCAACCAAATGTCAGTTTCACATTTCCATTGTTTTCGGTAACCATGATTTTTTAACGAATTTCATTTTTAACGAACGATTAAACAGCAAATTGAATGAAATTTTTATAAAAATTCATTTCTACATCATTGCAAAATGCATTATTACGCTGTTTTGTACAAAATTCGTTGCTTATCTTTTCTTTTAATGCAAATAAGTGTATTTTATGATGTTTTATTGTTTTGTCATCCCCTTATCGAGATTCGTGTGTGTAATTATTGTTCGTATTGTGAGAGAACGAGAGGTGCCTTGAAAGCCGGAAGTAATATGGTGTATTTCATTCGTCTCCAGAGTAATGGGTGTGAGTAATCGGCTGCATTAATAACTTTATGTAGCCGAGGTTTGCAGGCGTAAAGTTTGTTGTGGCAAAGAGAGGGATAGAGAAAGGGAGAAACAAGAGGTAGTAAATATATGCATTTTAAAAACCCACAGAATGTACGGCTACACCGTCCTTCGTTTCCGGAGAGATTTTATTTTTCGACCAATATAAATAACGTTCATTGTCGACACTGTCGATTTTTATCCCGTGTTTTTTTTTTTCTACCTACGTTTCTCATGTTTTCGTAAAAATATAATGTAAATGGACTAATTGATTTTTTTTTTAATCTGTTCGCGGATGGAAATGTATTTTCCATATATTTCCCATCGTTTTTATCCAAGTTTTTCATTTATATGGTTTTTTGTTTTTTTTTTCACAAATATAAATGGAATACAAAAGTTTTTAATGTTGAAAAATATATATTTGTTTCAGCTTCATCACGTTTGACCTACATTCACGAAACCATATATTTTCATGTTTTTGTGCTCGTCAAATATTTTTTTACTGGACGAAATCATGAAAACGTCGGACTTCGAGCTCGTGCAATTTGTTACGGTATGATTATTTGTGAAACAGATTGAAAAAAAGGCAAGGTGAGAAAAAAAGAAGAGAAAACCATTAAGAAAAGGAGAGAAAAAAAATGGCGAATGATCACCAACAACGTGGAGTGCAAATGCACTGTCTCCCTCTTCGAAGACAATCAGAGGATCGCTCGAGGCTATTATAATTACTCGCAATGCTATACCACGTTCGCGTTGTCCTTTTTTTCTACAACCTACAACGATTCCATCATCTCACCCCTGTCGCTACTTCTATTCTTGTTTCACGTATTTTGCTCTTTTCTTTTTTTCTACTTGTTTCCTTCCCATTTTATGACTTCCTGTATATAAAAAAAGAAAAAAAAGCGATGCCTTGTTCGTTGTGTTCTTATTTCCTCAATGTTATAACTCTTCGCAATTATCTTTTTAATTCAAAAAATTTGTAACTTCAATTAATTATACTTATAATTCGAACAAATTGCAAATCTACATTAATTGCATGGTATTTCCCATGAAATGGTAAATTAAATTACAAACAATATGAGTCGTCATTGTTTTTTCTCGACAAATTTCTCTAGCGGTTTTCTTCTTTCGTAATTAATCATTGTTGGAATGTTTTTCCTTTTTTTTTTATATATAGAAACAAAACACTCGTGATTCATGGACAGAAGCAGGTTAAGAGTCATTGACTTTGGAGGACTTGGAATCTGCCGAGTCGCCTAGATCAATCCTCTCACTTTTTTATTACCTCGCGGACGTCAAAGTCGTTTGGATAGACGATCGAAATTTTATGAGGCTTTGCTCAAAAAGTTAGCAATAAAAATAGCCTTGTTCCTTAATCAATCACAATGAAACAATTGATTACTTCATTACAATCGCAAGAGATTTACTATTTTCTCTTCAACAAAGTAAAATTTTCAAAAAAAAAACAATAAAAAAACAAAATTTCGAACAAAGTAACCGCAGCTTGGATGGGTGATCAGTTTTGCCAGTTTCCCTGAGCCCTCGAATAAATGCGATTCAATACTGAGTTAACAAATTCTTAGTGAAAAAGTAGAAGAAAAATAATAGAGTCAACTGGTAAAATCCCGAAACGAGTTTACCCCGAAACGTTAAAAGTGAGTAATAAAAATATAAGTATGGTCTTGTAAAAAATAAATGGTAGAAATAAGGAGCGATAAATGATAAAAGAAACATGAGACGCGACGTTAAATTTAGTTTGAGGAGAAAGCATCGTAAATGTGTAATATCACGAAAATAATCTTCGAGTGTTAAAAATGAATGAAGAAAGAAATCATCGCTCTCTATTGAGAGCTACGAAGAAAAAAAAGGAAGGAAAGAAAAACAGAAACGGTTTATAAGGCGATAATAGATCGTAACGGGCTTTCTAGGCTCTAAATCGGTAATACCATAAAATATTCACGGTTCTACCATACCACCAACGTTTTTCCTCCCCAATGATCTTATTATTCCACAAACGAGACTCTTGTCTGCTAAGATTTTCGCTCCATAGGATTTCATAGCTTTAACTAAATTTACATAAGGGCTCTCGACTGCTGACCTTGTACTTTAGGTACAGTCGAGTTATATCCACAGTCAACTGTTGTAAATCTCAACGAAGTTGATGTATATTATTGAACGACAAAAAAAAAAAAAAAAAACCTTTGCTCCAACAATTACTCAACAAATTTTAATAATTTTTTTATATTAAAAATTTAATAACAACAACGAAGTAACCACTATATCGTATTAATAATTTATCAATTATTATTCATTCGCAATTTTAATGAAGAATTAATAATAAATTTAAAAAAAAATGTAAAAATTATGATACTCGGAAAAATGGAAAGGTTTAAAGAACGCTGCGCTGTCGAGATGCATCCATTTTCATTATGTAACATCCTATATTTTAGAATGCTCGAGGCACTAACATCCAACATTATTAATCCTTTGTGCTGAACAAACGCTCGGTAAGATCCAATTTAATTTTCTCACCATATTTATACTGTAATCAAGCTCACCCTTCGTGTCTCAAAGCTCTCTCCGCACTATACAATATTTAATGCGATTCTAATTAAAGAATTAAACGAAACAATATTTCATTTGAATGAATCAAATTTATCGAATGCGGACAAAAAAAAACGCATGAAATTACACTTGAGATTCGACGATGTCTCTATAAACAAAAACAAAAAACAAAACAAAAATGAAGGGTGGATAATTTTTATTAATTTTCCTGATGTAATAAATATAAAAAGCATAAAATTGAAGGAAAAAAGAAAATGAAAACAGAGAAGAAAGTTGTACTAACGAAAATTGCGAAAATCCTCAGGAGAGAAAGCAGAGTTGTACTCAAGCCCGAAATAATAATTACTTTCTGTTCGATACACCGCGAGTTGGGGCAAAATGGCCATTTTTTTCGACGTTTATTTCTCCTCGTCGAGTTCGTGTTGTTCCCATAGATAGCATTTTTATTTATTTATTTAAATAATCACACGAAACTCGTCCTCCTCGATTTTCTTTTCCATCAAATTATTTGTAGCTTAGTTTTATAAAAAAGTAAACAAAGGATTGTTCTTTGTATAAAATGTGGGATAGCAACGAAAAGAGCGTATCGATCGTCTCGCGAATAGCGCGCATCGGTTGACCTCACTTCCGGAGAAAATAAATCGTTCGTCCTCGATATTTATTCCCTCGAACATTGTGCGAATACTTGTGTCCGTGTGTACACACATTTATTTCCGTGTGTATAGACGTACTGAGGACGAAGCTGAGAGCCAAGCATTGTCGCAAATTCGATAAGTCCTCGCGACCTCGTCCATCGCGAGGAGAAACGTTGTGAGCGAACCACATGCCTGACAATCGTTGGGGCTTCGAGGATAAGCGCCTCTGGCCTTTCCTACCCATCAATAACATATTTGTACTCTTCTTTTTGCCTCTTTATGCATTGAAATTGACATTTTTTTCATTTCATCGAATATCCATTCTTTTATGGCTCACCATTTCTTTTTACAATTTTAATTATATCTTTCGCCAAATGGAAACGCTCACGTAAAGACAGAAAATACAAAACATTTCATTCCCCTCAACACTTTCAATTTTTAATGTTATTCACTTTTTTTTCTATTTACAATCAAAATCTTCCAATTATCTGTAAATTTGAAGGAAGAAGAGATTTGCATGTTTCTATTTTCATTTGGCAATTTATCTGCCAAATGGAGTCTACTGATCACTACATTCGCGTCAATTTTCTCAATCACTGTGCGGCATCACTCGGAAATATAGGAAGAGGCGTGCGTGTGGTGGAGAGTTGGCCGATTAGTTTCAAATTCAAATCAATTTTGCTGGCTGTCGGTGAGGAATGGGACCACAACGAGAGTGAGAGTTCAACATAATTAGTAACGCAACGATATCCCGACAAACCCTAATTACACCAAAGTGTCAGCTGGTACAATTTATGAGCTTAATGTATATCGATACATGTATATGTGCGAGTGTATCACGACTGCAATTCTAACATCAACGATGTCCATAATTATAAGCAATAATAATAATTCATAATAATAATAATTCATAATAATAATGAGAATACAAATTTAGAATTTTTATTCAATAGTCTATTTTGTGAATTTAATTCCATAAGATCGGAATAATGAAATTTTTCAAGAACTCGAGCGATGATCAAGTAAAACAAAACAAAAAAATTATCTCTTGGAGTTCATAATTTTTTAACGAATTTTCGTCCCTTCGAAATCAATCGATTCGGAGAAATAAAATTATGGAAAAATATCATTATTGTTGCCTGCCTTCAGCGAACACAACGAGGGATTTCGCCTTCACTGTCAAACTTTATAAAAATAAAAATTGTTAAATAAAATATATATAATGGAATTTTGTTCGAGTTCTTTGTCACGAATAAGTAGGGCATACGGCGAAACTCATTTGCATTTAAAACGTCGGAAGAGAGACGACTCTTTCGGGACTATCTCTCTCTCTTTCTCTCTCGCTCTTTTTTTCTGCTTAATTTATGTATTCAACATTTTTCTTCTCTTTGCCATATATTTTTATCAACGGCCTGAGTCGATATCTATCCTAATTTCAGAATAGAGTGTTTTTTTTTC
Source organism: Campoletis raptor (assembly GCA_948107755.1). Lineage (NCBI taxonomy): Eukaryota > Metazoa > Arthropoda > Insecta > Hymenoptera > Ichneumonidae > Campoletis > Campoletis raptor. The sequence continues at coordinate 15,492,785 of OX403626.1, forward strand.
GGAGTGGCATCAAGAATCACGAAATATACTGATTTTTCTTACTTTTTTTTTGACTTTTCATTTTCATGTTTCAACGTCTGTCAAATCCAATGTGTCATTGATTCCTAGAGAATTTTTGGAAATTATACGCACAAAGTCGATATTGACACCATCGAATAAAAATATTTTAACAAAACCGATTTTTTTGACATCTCTACGTTTATATAAGTTTATATATTTATTTAACCCTTAGCAAAGATTCTCGGATAATTTGCCAAAAGTTGTCACTCCCTCAACGCTCATTAAATTTGTATGTAATAGCGTTATGAATATTTTAATTTGAATTTTCCAGTGCCAATGAATTTTCAAATAGAAATACGTCGCACAAAACTTTTGATGAAATTCTACTAGAACGACATCGCGCATTTCTATACAACATATCAAGGCATCGAACCGCAAGGAGATAAATTTAGTCATAATTATAAACACATAAAATCTGCGTTTATACGATTCTAATAATTGTTCATTTGTGTTCAAGTGCGAAAATGAAACATCAAAGAACGAATATTTCGATTGTACCGATATAATTATTTATTTCTTTTTAACAGTTATTATTATCAATTATTGTCATAATTATCCAGAGAGTAATCTCTGAAATACGAATAAGAGAAGGAAATTGTAAAAAGCAAATCACACCTCGCGAGCAATAATTTCTTAAATTACCTCTTACCACGAAACATCCCGTGATTCTTTGCCATTATAGTTCCAAAGAGAGAAAATGATTTAAAAAAAGCAGCTGCTGCACTGAAACAATAAAAATGATAGAAATCCTGGAAAATAATTGGAATAATAACTCGAGAAAACCAAGTTTTTCAACATTCAAAACACTGTCTCAAAAAAAAACATTCGAAAAAATTGCATTCGGTGAATCTGACATTGTAAAATCGAGGCATCAGACGGAATATGAATGAATCTGTTAGAATGATTCACAAAAGGAATGATGTCTAAATCCTTAAAAGTCGAGCCTGCTTCTTTGCAAACCTCCAAAGATTCTTATACTTTTGGTCACGTATATTATTCATTCATTTTCAGTGGATCTGCGTATCAAAAGCCTTATCTATATGTATCTTGATGCTCGAATATGTGTCTTTTGCAAGCACTCGTGATTGTGTCGAAATTGAGAATCTTCTCCCGCGAGATTTTCAGACCTGAGAAACTTTGTCCCTCGTCTTGTCCTCCCACTGGATCGTTGTAAACTCAACACAAACATGGACATATATCTGTTTTTGTATACATAAAAACATATATATATATATGAGAGCATCGTGAAGTGAATGTACTACGAGGAGTATTAGCAACGAGAGAAACGTACCACCCTCGTCCCTAGTGACCGCGACAAATCGCAAAACTTTCACGAAACGCTCCCACTTGCAAACAAGTAAACTTTATTACAATCGAAATTGGATTATGTACATGCACATTAATATTTATAGGAATTCAATGGACTATTTTCTACGTACAAAAACTTTTCACCCTCCAGAGTATAAAGAAATGATCTCCAAGTTATTTTAAGAGGCACCTTGGGCTGATTTCCACCCTCGATGAAACAAGACTTGTTTTTTTTTTTTTTTTATTTAAAATTCTTGTCTCAATCGACTTTTTCTTTTTGCTAAATACAAATTTGTCGTGTCGGATGATACTTAAAAATTATTTTGCATTTACTTCGAGTTTTTCGTATAGAATTTATTTCTTTACATTATTTATTTGATGACTTCGGTGCAGTACATTTTGTTATTCGATGATTTTCAGAATAAATTTGTTGTCATGTTCATATCGAAACGTAACTTGGCTTGCAAATTTTTAACAACAAATTTTTTTATTATCGTTGGAGCGTAAATTTGCCAAGGATCTTGCATCGATTGGTGCAGGGCAGCTTCGCGTTTCGTAAGCAAAACATTGTTCCACGGTGACCAAACGTTGTTGGGACGAAAACGAACGAGAACTAGACGATAGAGGTCGTCGCACTCGGAAATACCTGATTTTCCATGCCAGACGTAAGTAACGAGACGATAAATTATTCGCGAGTCAACGATCCAAGCTGGATCGCCATTGTTCGAGGACGAACCTAAATTAGTTTCGCGGGTTCTTAAATCTCGTATCATTATGTCGTAGGGCTCGTAAACGATTTTTGCATCTTTTCCTGGCTGAGACTTTCGACAGTCTTCGCAAGTAGGCAAAAGTTGCTGATTCGCTGAAATAATACGAGCTGAAAGATCGTCAATCGTCAAAAATTTGCCGCATCTCATGCACAGCTTGGAAAAAGAAGTTTTCTTGGTTTTTCTTATACGAGACGAGTTCGATGATCGATAATCTGCCATTTTCTTTTCCGGCGAACATGAATTTATCGTCAGACGTAACAAAGCCTGCTTCAAACGATTTCTCAAAAAATGTCTTATCTTCTCGTCGTAGTTTATACCGAAAAGATGAATTTCTTGATCGACCAAAGAAACGAGATCTTGTCCATATTTGCAAGTATGCTCAGCCGCGTACTTACGCAACTTTTTCAAAATTTCCAATCGATCGTTCACCGAGATATTCTCCTCGAACAGAGATCGATAAAAATCACGACACTCCCGAGCTCGCTGAACTCTCAGTGTGTCGACGAGAATTTTTTTCTCGCCGTTTCCTACTTTCCAAACTTCGGATGCAGCCAGTTTGTCCAGATCGTCAAGATATCTTCGTTCTCTTCTTTCTCCACGTACCCGAGACTTGATCGTCTCTATTGAACGTAAAAGTTCGATCTCCCGGCCAAGAATTCTTGCTCGTTCCGCCAGTTTACTCGTATCGAAGAAGCCACGATCGAGCCTCGAATTTTCGTACAACCTCCATCGTTCGAGCACGCTTTGAAGCAACTCAAAATCCGAACGTTTTGATGGTGCAACATAATTCACTATTTCGAATCGACTGGAACGGCAGTGACGAAAGTGATGAATTTTATCGGGCTTTGGCGGTGTTTGCGCGCGTGTCTCTCGAGATAAACGAGCCAGTGCTCCGAACTCAACTCTTGCCCTGTAGGCTCTGATAAAGTAGAACATAAATCGAAATTTTATGAATTTTCCAAAAATAAATACGATTGTACAATCGAATTTCATAATAATTTATCATTTCTTCGTTCATTAATAAATTTAAGTGTTTTAATTGGGAAATATACGCTTGATGGTTTCTTAATTGATTGCTGGATTCACGTCCGAGATTGACATTCATTTTTAATTTGTAATAATTTCTATGTATAAATTATACAACGAATTTATTCTCCGGCTTTCTGCTTCTTCTCAATACGAAATTCATTCGCAAATCCAAAATAATTTCCATTATAATTCAATATACTCTTGTTTAATTGGTGAATTCTTCAACGAAAGAGTTTGATGAAAAAGTGTGTCTGTACCGCTCGCAAATTGATCCGGGAGTTGGTTCATGACTCGGCGGTCACCCATCCGAGTACTGGCTTCAATCGAAGCAGCTTGAGCCAATCCAATCGATTGACAATTCGTTCGAACGAGTAACCACTTAATGAGTAAATTATTCAACAGATTTATCGTCAACTTCTTATTTTTGGCTTTCAAATTCTCAATACGGAAATTTATTACTATAAATTATTCAATTTGAATATCTGGGTATGCGCATATTTGAGCGAAGCGTTTTATTCGACAAAGATACATAAGTAAATATTTTAAACGATCTGGAATATGTCCCAGTTCGAAACCATCAAAAAATTATTTTCCTTTCACCCTTTTTATTCAACTCTTTCGATTATAGACTAAAACTTACCTGTAGCACTTCTGTATCTTCATAGCGGACTCCACTTCCAATCTGCATGTTAAATTAAAGCGAAGAAATACTCGTCAGAATTACATTTTTTTTTAATACTCATCAGAGTACAGCTAGAACGTTTGATAAATAAATTCGTGCATATAAACGATGTGCAAAGAAAAAATATAGGAGTTCGAGAGTCTGGTGAACGAGCAAGAGTTCAGACGAACTGGAATATTTTATGATATAAGTAATTGACACACTGGGTCAATTTGACCCGGAGCATCCTTCATAATCCCGTCATTAGCAGCCCTCAAACAACACCCAAACAAACAAAAAATGATTGAAAACAGTTGACTTTTAAAAAAGTGGGAATTTTACTGGAAAAAAAAATAAATGATTTCTTCCATTATTATTATTCGAAACAAAAAAATCTTTTACGAAACAAAAATACAGAAAATTTATTTAGAAAAATGTGTTGGGACAAAATTGACCGAGTGTGTCAACGAAAGTTGAATGAATAAACTTTTGGGAATGACATAAAATACCTGGAGTAATCAGTCGGAGTATTTTCATTTATTTTCCCATCCGGTATCGCATGATGCCTCGATATTTTGGTGACAAGAGAAGTTTTATTGTGATAGTTGGTTGAGCAAGTAATTTGTGGGTGGAGCGGTGAGAAGGGTGTTACGAATTTGTCCCTTAGATCTGGCAAACGAGAAGTTTGGGTGGCTCGTTCGAAGGCGACACTCGTACATTTGGAACGATACGAAGCTAAAAGCAGCGTCAACACGGACGTATCCGTACCAACACAATGATCACGTGTCTCAGTGATCACGTTCGAAGCCCGCCGGGTGAAGCAAGAACCAGAAGGGATGGCTGCTCTTTCATCCCCGTGTTTCTTCTTACCCCATGTATAAACGAGGCTATCCCTGAGGCACGTTTGCGTGCGAGCGTCGTGATACTCCGTACCCGTCACGACGTTTTTCCATCCGCCCAGAAAAGGTTTCACCGAGCAACGGTCTTCTATCTCGACCACGATAACCATCCTCTAAATTTCACCCTTTTTTCACCCTCGTTCCAACGAGACTGAATCAACGAATACGGTTATTGACTATTCCAGACACAAAAGAATACGAAAAAGTTTATTCCGTCAGTGGCCACATCAAGTGTCATTCCATCAGGTTTGAAAGAGGATTCAGGTAAAAAAAAAACAAAAAAAAAGAGTCATTATCGTCGGTTATTCGATTGAAAAGACAAGAAAAAGCAATTTTCTTGTTCAAATCCAACAAATGCTCAAAGAACAATGTTGCTTTTGTTTTTTCTTGTGAAATTACTTCATCTTGATGCAGACGAAAAATATTGCTAAGGAAACGTACGTTACTCTGACTCTGTGAACATTTTATGTCAACTTTCGATGTTTCTACGATTCTCATTGTTCGAAGATTGCTATTTATGAGCTTATGAAAGTGAAAATCGATAAATCATATTGTAAATGTAACAAAAATGTGAAAAATGTTAATTGGCGAAACCTAAAAATCATTTTTGTTGCCACTGTTGTTTGTTATTATTCATACGATTATTATTATCGTTATTATTTATATTTCTCGAAAGAAATATAAATAATTAGTAACAAGAGTTAAACTGGGCAAATCTCAAAGCTTACTTATTCAGCAAGTAGCGGGAGTTGATAAGATTATCGGGAGTTGCGGCGAGTCTGACCACAATTGACCCTAACCACTGGGAACAGAGGGTAACACAGGATCGTCGGGTGTATAAACAGAGTAAATGCGGTTTAAGAACGATGTTTCTATTAGAAGAACAATTGAATGAGCTTTGCAGCGTTTATTTTATTGATTATCTAATTAGTCGGAATAAATTAGGTAATTTACGGTTGGGTGGATCGTGCGCTAAATTATCTAGAAATCAATCAACAATAACACGAAAAGTGTTGGTTATTACCGGATACTGCTTTTTACCACTTGATTCGAAAAGTTCGCGTGCACAAAACTGGAAATCGTGAGTTTTGTCTTGGATATCGTTAAAAAAATAATAAAAACAAAAGATATATTATTCATTCGTCGATTCGATAGCACTCTGAACGTAATTATTACGTAGCGGAAAATATTGATCACGATTAACACGTTTTTATTTACATTTCCGCTGATTCTCGTGTTCACAAAATCTTGAAAGCTTTTTTTTTTCTTCATTATTTTTCATCGTTTTTTAATGATATTATTTTTGTTCGCACTCTTCAATCTGCAAATTGGCAAATGAAACAATTCTCGAAAATTGGAATAAATTGGAAAAAATAAAAATATTGAAAGTAGAGTTTTTTCTTTGAACTCATTCAACTCATGACTCTGGCGGATGATAAAATAGCAAAATTTGTAAATAGTCTCACAAAGTTTGCACGAAATATTAACGTTTTGGGAATGCGAAACTTTTTTTTTTTTTTAAATTGCAGAACCGTCTGGACACAATGGCGTCTCCTACTGATATTTATTCTCATTTTTAGCCTCATTATGGCCGAACTAACTTTAGAGGACATGACCTTTTAGAAGGTTAGCCAAGGATACGACGCGATACCAAAAACTTTAAACCAGTCCTTCCTCTACGTTAATTATTTAAGTTTGAACCGTTACGCCACGACTACCAATGGCAAAGCTTCGTTGCTTATGCTCTCGTATTCTCAAAGGAATGCAACCTTCGTCAGTATCCCAAGTACGAATGTATATACTCAAAGATACACATTCCTCACTCTCGACAAATGTTTACGAGCAATGCCTTTTTTTTGCCTTATTTTTCAACCTTTTTCTCACCCGAGGAGACATTTTTTTCAACAAAAACGATTTATACTCTTTTCTGACATTTGAAGAAAAAATCCTTTCTCGATCTCCTCCGATAGAAAAAATGAAAAATAAATAAAATAACGAGGAAAGATTAGAATGAATTTTAATGAAAAATTTGTTGGAAATTGCTCGAAAAAGAGTGCATTTCGAATTCCTGTTTTGCAATCAATCGAAAATTGGCAAAATTCATAGATTTTCGAATTTTCTAATTAAAGCATTCGTGACAAGTGTGGATTGAAAAAAAAATGTTTTTTTTTTTTCGTTCTAATTTTTTCTACACTTTACACAGTTTTATTGATGATTTTTCCTATTTTCTGGGAATTAATTTTTCGAGAAAATCAGCCACTCAAAAACTTTCACACGCACTCTCGGATTACCCTTTGTTCGGAAGAACGCTAGCACCAAAATACAAGCCACGCTCTCACGAGCGAATAATTACAAGTTGCAAATTTGGAGGTCCCGAATTACTTGGCTTCAGGCCTGCATAACGAGACGATCCAAAATCACGTTCAAGTACGAAACTGAATAAGCCTTTATCTCACGTTTGCAATACGAAACTTCGCATTCCCGAGCATGAGGGAAACTCCCAGTTGCCAGTGGATACGTGGATGAAAGTTTGGTCGATTATTCCTCATTTTCCTACGTGACAAATGTCCCAACCATTTTTTTCTTCCGATCATTCAATAGATAAAAAAGTCAAAAAAAAAAATGAAAGAATTGTTTGAAATTGCGTTTGAATAAATGAATTTTGTTTTTCCAATTTTTTTCAATTATTCCAAAATTCATTTGATTTTCAATGTAATTCAATTGATTTTTTTATTTAATTTTTTAAAAGCAAGAACGAGAGCAATAATTATTTGAACACATGACAGAGAATTACTGAAAATTCGATCTTTTATTATAAAATACTAAAATAATAACTTACGTTATTAATTATTAAGTTCTTTTGTATCTTTCATAAAACTTATTGAACGAATAAAAATTTCTTGGGAGAAAAAGCCATTCGAATTGCTGAGAATTTGTTATGCTGGAAATTTTGATGGGATATAATCTTCTCTGTCTTGAATCATATAGTATCGAGAGGAGACACGGAAATTTTTTTCGAACTTGATCAATTCCCTGAAAAAAAAAAAAAATGTTTAAAATGTTAATACAAAAGATTTTTAATGAATTTAATGTACTTCGTAGTGTAATTAATTTTTCCCAATGTCATTTTTTTTCGTATTGTATTTCTCAGTTTGAAATTTTTTAATTCTAGTTTGAAAAAAATGGGGAAAATTAATAGTTTTTGCAAAACATAAATGAAAAAAAAATTTTCGTACTTGAAATGCGATTTGGCAATCTGATGTGCAAGACGAATTCTGTGCAGCAAACGTTTCGAGTAAAAAGTCTCAAAGTTTTTAACGTAATAATGAGTCTCAGCTTCCTCGGTCGTGAGTAAAATACAATTCCATGGGGACCATTCTTCTTGGATGTTAAAACGCACTAGTTGCAAGTTGTAAATATCATCGTTTTCGCTTACGATCGAATGACCGTGCCATATATTATTAACGAGATGATAAATTCCGGGTTCTTGCATAACGTAAAGCAAGCTCGAGTAACAGTTGCGTCTCATTTCGTCCGCGCGTATTCCGTTCAATAAATAAGTGTAGGGATCGTAATCCGATTTGTCAATGTTTTGTTGACGAAGCCATGAGCAACCTAAATTACAAAAAAAATTAAAAAAATTAAATTCTTCTTTTATTGGACACTTTGTGACGTTAAAAAAAAAAAAAAAAAAAAACAAAATCCATGGTCTTAAGTTGAGAGATATTGATTTTATTAATAATTTCGAAAAATATTCAAAAAGTCTTGAACTTTCATTCACTTAAATTATTTAATTCAAGTTGAAAAAAAAATTTTTTAAATAATTGACAAAAGTTTGACGAAAGACGTGAGTGAAAGTAAAAGTAAAAACTTTTTCAAATTAAATTATTTAATGGTAATAACTGTTAAAAATAATTATTGATTAAATAACTCACTCAGACAACATGAAACTTTTTTCATTCTGACATGTGCCGAAAAACTGGTAAATGGCAATATTTTCAGGCAACTTTTACACAGCAATTTTTTTGTGCTCCCTGATTCGGAAAACTCCGAATCTGTTTGATCTTCGCTATCCATTATGCAAGTACAACGTCCTGCTTCGTTCACAAAGTTCAAATACGCAACTAAATCGTTAAAAAAAAAAAGTAAAATAAATCAATACAATTTTAAATTTTAATTTAATAAAAATTTTAAAGAATTTTAAAGAATTCTGTTGAAAAACCCGGTCTCGAGAACTTTATATTAAACTTTTCATTTTTTCCACAGTTATTAAGGAGATTTTCTAATATTAACAACAAAAAGCATAAAAAATGCTTATTTTTAAAGAAAATTAACGTCCTCTGACTCGTTCGGAAGCGAAGATGTCTAAAAAAAACTGTATAATGACATCGAATGCCTTCAACGCATCAAAAGATTCAAATCCCAAAAAATTGTCTGTGTTTCTGTCTATCTGCTTATCGCAGATAATGAAAAATGTAAAATAATAAAATAAAAGCTTTTTTACTCGAAATTCTTTGACGTAAATTATTGAGCCACTTGTTGTCAACGCCATTGGAAACAAGTGCGATTTCCTGATCGACGAGATAAATGAAATGCTCAACAGGGACGCAGCTGTGATCGATCAACGAATTTTTCAGAAGAATCAACAATTCAATTCGCTCTTCCACGCTTTTATCGTTCCTCATCAAATTGTCGTAAATGTTTTTGTACTCCCGAGCCTTTTGTATTCTCAGTGTAATCATTTCAACTTTTTTAGCTTTGTAACCGTGCCATTTTATAGGTTTGCAGTGTTTTGTTAAAAAACGTATACGTTTATTTTCGTGTTTCTCCAAATACGCGAAATGTCGATGTTTCTCCAGCGATTTTAACATTTCCGTCATTTTTTCGAGTATGCGACAACTCTCTGCTTTTCGGGATCCACAAAAAAGTCGAATTTTTGCTATTTCGACACGCGATGTACGCCAACGATCGATCAAATTGTACAATTTGTCAAAATCGCCTCGGGCACGAGGAAAAGTTTGGCGTATTATGTCGATTCGATGACGTTCCCTATTAAAAAAATATTCACGTTAAAGAAAAGTAAATAAAAACGTCAAAGTCTAGGAAAAATAATATTCCATCGCAAACCACTGGAAACAAAATAGTGTTTTAAGATTTTTTTTCCAGGTACTCGGCGTATAGTTTTACGATTGAAACACGACAATTTACATGGACATGGTAAATAGTGCAGTTTGTTTATAGATACGTTGTTGAATTTTCAATATTTATTGAACAGCGTGGTGAAACATACGAGAATTGTCCTTCAAGGTTGCTATTCCATTCTGTAGTTATGAAAACTCACGAAAAAAAGAACCAACAAATTTTTCTTTAGTAGAATTTTCGTTTAAAAGTTTAAAAAAATGCATTATTTCCTTCTGTTCATCTTCAATCATTTCTATCTCTTTATTTTTTAATGACGAATGAAACGATATGCGAGAAAGTGACACGAAAACTGAAGAATTCAGAAAATCGAGGAAAAGTGAATTTTTTCAACTGATTTCATGATTTTTCCTCAAATTCCCTTCATTTGTATGAAAGAGAAAAGAACTGCCTTGAAAAACAATGTTGGGTCAATTATTTTTTTATCTATCGTACCCGCAAGTTCGAAAACACAGATATTCACGAATGAAAATCTGGTAAAAATGCATCTTTTTGACCCTCAACGCAAAGCTCGAAGCTTAAAATTTTTAGAGTCTAATTTATTGTACTGAATAATTGTCGATAATAAAATGTTACGTCCGACGTGGTTCCACGAAAATGTGGGTGACGGTAATTTTTCATAGGTATTTTTGGTAATGAAAAATCGAAGTCTTACTTCATGTAATTTTCATGAACGTTTCAACTCAAAGAACAAACCACAGAGCTGCGACTCTTTCGTTTTCCAATCTCGTGCACTCTTCCACTTTCTTTCTGAATTCTTTCGAGCACTCCTTAATGTACTTCATTAAACGATAAGCGCGATAAGATTTTTGTATAACACGTGCATGGTCATCGAGATTTCGGCGTTTTTTCATCTGCTCGTGAGACTCGTACGTTTTCGCACTTTTGTAAACGTCCGTAGTATTGGGAACATAAAAATCCTTCCTGCAAATAAAAGTTAATGAATTTTGAATTGCTCGTCTATAAATATTTTTAAAAATTTAAAGGTTTACCTCCACGTTTGTGTCGCATTATGACTAATTGATTGTGTACCAGCTTCGGCATTCTCAACGTGTTGGATTTCGCGAGTTTGAGCATCTCTACGAACTACGAATCTTGGCACCGTTTGCGAAGCTGCATTGAGATATTCTATTTTCGTTATTTTGTTGCGATATCCTCCTAAATATGGTTTCGGACATTTGGAACCTTCGATTTCCGTGATCGATACCATATCTTTCGAATTTTTAAGAAAAATACAATTAGTTAAAAAAAAAAACAGGCTCGAGGGCTGTCAAACGTCAGATTATTATTTTTCTTTTTAACTTTCAATTTTTTGGAACGAATAGACAAAGAAATCTCCACCATGTACTCGGTAAATTATCAGCGATGAAAATATACGAGCATCAAAACTATAAGGGAAAAAATTTACAAGTAGACCCAATTGTCCTCTTATTATAATAAAGTTTATAAGTAATTTATGAGTAACGCAGAAAATTGGCAGATAAGTCATCACTTTTCCGTAATTTTCATTGGCTCGCAATGGCGTTCGTGGCACGCGTCAAAGTTCAAGCCAAAATGACTGAAGTTATACGAAGTTATTTAGAAGATTAAGTCAAATCTATTTTTCTTTCCGTAAAGTTGTTTGATACGAAAGTAAGCGACGCATTAAAATGTAGTATTTTTAATATTTTTATTTGATATATTTTTAATTAATGAATTTTTGCTACACCTCGACACAGCCACAATGGACATATATCGTATACGAGGAATTAAGATTTATGAACAAATGTACATGTGCCGATTAAAATTATGAGAGAAGTTGAATTGCGATTTTCTTGATTTTATGTTTTTTTTTTCCTTGCGTTGTATATCGTGGTTTTGCAGCTGATATTTTTATTTGTTTTTTTTTTGTTTTTGAAATAAATAGTCAATTTTATTTCTACAGTATGAAGAGCGTCCCTTACGACCGAAGACTATCGTTCAACCAATTTGATTTGTTTTCCTTTGTTTTTAATTGCGTCGTCTTACAATCACACAAGTTTGATTAGTGGAAAGTGTTGATGACACGAGAAGTCGAAGACTGGTGGCTCTTTGGAATCTTTCTTATGCCCACCGGCTAATAGTTTCACCACGACGAAATTCGTTTTTGCTATTTTCAGAAGGTCGTTGATCTGAAAAAATTTTAACAATTTTTATTCATTTCAAATATGAGATTCGCATTACAATTGACAGAAAAAAAAAATTGAACCGTACAAAAACTTCCGTCAAATTTAGATAAAATGAAGAATAATTTAAGTTTACCTCATTTACGGTTGTTGCTGTAGCTGGACATAACGAAATCGCGCAATCCAACATATTTCTAGCTCTGTCAAAGTGCCTGCAAGCCGCGTAATATTGCTTGTCGCTCTTGGCCTCCTAGAACATCGAGGATTCGTTAATTAGAAAAAAAAAAAAATAACCTCGAGAAATGAAAAATAAAACAAGCTTTTCAAAAGCTTAAGACTCACGTTTCTCTTTTGCATTTGAGAATTCGTCAGATCGTAGAATTTCTGATAATCCGCTGCAGGTGGTATGAGCAACGACGAGAATGGCAATAAACGATGCTCGTATCGAACTCTTTCGGAGTCGAATTCCGATTCAGGCAGAGGTATTTTTCCATCCATTCGAAACCCGACGAGAGCCTTGAGAAAGAAAAGATAACGATACATAAATAAAAATAAATACTTTTCTGATCAAATTCATTAATGGACTTTATCTGTACAGTAAAATGATGCATTTTTCCTATCAAATAACTTAGAATATTACAAATTATGCCCTCAACCCACTACTCAACAAGCCCCCGATTAACATGTTTTGCACGTGGACGAGATTAAGGATATTTTGTCGTCGGGCCAGCTGTCACGCAGCCTATTATTAACTGTTTTATGATAGCATGTAAAATATTATAAAAATAAAGAAATAAAATAGAAAAAATAAAAATAAATAATCATACCTTGTAGTATCCACCACAAATATTTTGCATCGCTTGATACATGAGAATTTCCAAGCTGAAAGGCCTGGGGGCAACTTTCTTTTTCTTACTCTTTGCGCTCTTTTTTCCACCTCTGCCTTTGTGCGCTTCGCTGTGGGCTTCTTGCTCCATGAGAAAAGTGTCGGCTCTTGTAAGGGCCGATACGAGCCAACCGTAAAGGAATTGATAGAGATACCAAAAAATGTAATGATACTCGTGCACAGAATAAAGTTCGAGTTCAAAACCGCTGAGAAGATACATAATCATGACCCTCAATGTGTGATACAGTATCCAGGTGCCAAAGCACGCGAGATGAGGCCTCGATGTGTCATTTTTTAACGACAATGTGTGCAAATGTTGATCAACTCGTTCGGCCTGTTGGAATTGTTGAAAAAACAAAAATTAATATATAATTTTTACATTGATAAAATTTTAATGATAAAATTTAAATGAATTTAAAGTTTTCACTGAATGTCGAACCTCATCGTGTAACGTCGCACAATCTTCGAGCAAATGTGCAAGTTTGTCCCTCTGCCTTGCCCTATTGTGACCACTCAATGTCAACAAACTGCCGAACAACGTAACGCAGTGTGCCAAAAAGCTATCGACGTATTCTTTCGCTTGTTGATTTTGTAGCAAAGTGCTTTTGGGCATTAGAGCTGGTGGAGCTGTGAAATTTCTCGCAGCGTCGCGCAACACGTCGGTAAAATTTTGCGTACCGAAAACCCGATTCGTCGGTAAATAAACTATTTGTAACATCGAGCGTGAAAGTATGCAGGGACTCGAGCGTGAAAATTCTAAAAAGAAATCCTGAAAATGATATTTCAGCATTATACAAAAAAACCAATTGAGACAAGCTTTTTATATTATAAATTATTATTTTTTTTCTTTCAGGATTTTTAGGAATCTCACCAGAGCACTGTGAAATCCAGTACAACCAGAGATTTTCGTAACAGTCTTCAATCTGTTCAAAAGCTCATCCATGTATTCTAGAGCTTCGACTCTTGGTTTGATTTTCGTGTAGCGAGGAAACGTTGGAGGAAGTAATCTTTGATTAACCATCGGATCAAATCCCATGATACTAGGATGGTTCGCTAATAACCATCATTAGTTATCCAATTATAGCAGGTTTATAATAGTCAAGTATTATTCAAAAGCACAATGTGCCTCTTTGAGTTTTCACAAAACAATCTTCCATGAAAGCGAATAAATATTCTTTTTAAATCGTTATTTAATTTTGTAACTTACAAATTTCATCCGCTTTGTCTCCACGATTGACAGTCTTGATCATAATCTGTATCATGTCCGAGGAATTGGAAAGAAGACGTTGGCAGTCTACAAGATTTTGCAATAACTGTTCTTTCTTGCTCATCAAAGATAATGTCTGATAAAACATTTTTGTAAATCTTATTCTCGTATAGAGTGCCAAACCGTCGTTGTACTGAAAAATAAATGAAATTTCGTACCTCCATAAAAAAATGAAAAATTTTTTTTCTCGTTTGAGAATGTTCAAATGACGAAAAAATTTAACTATGTTGAAAATAAAATCAGGAATAATTACGATGACAAAAATAAAATTGTCACATAATTTAGTTAGCTGGCGAAATAAACTCTTACTTGTTTTTCGGTGTCATCGTCGACAGGTTTTATTCGACTCTTTTTATGGAGTTCTTCTTCAACTTCCCTCAGCATGGAAATAGTTTTTTGTTCGGTAATATCTTGTTGTAATCTGTAGCCGTAAGCGACACTCTGAAAATCTTCTTCCTCGAAAACTAGCGCTTTATTTATACAGTCCTTGATAACTTCGATAATTTTGTAAATGGCGTAGCAAAATGTTTTCAAAGTTTTGTCAACAATTTGTCCAGGTTGATGGAGATATAGATTGGTGAAGACGGTCTGCGCCAAACTATGACCTTCTAGCCAAGAAACTATGCAGGCGTAGGTCGAATCGATAATCCCGATCACCTCCGACGCGCTCAAATTATCCAGCTTTATAGCTCCGGATTCTACCGCTTGATCGAAAGTATAAGATTTGTTGTTACCGCGATTGCACAGCATTCCCGCATCCATTTTTGGATCCATCATTTCAATCGCCGACATTGCCTCAAAGAGGCCAAATAAATCGTCGTGGAGAAGCTCTCCAAGCTTCAGACCTTGAGGAATATCAAAGAATAAACGCGTTGCACATAAAAGATGAAGTTACTAAAAAATGCATTTTTTTTACTTATCATTGACACATCATTAGAATTTAATTCGACAAGTAATATTATTGTAATTGCTTGTTCAGCGATTAAAATGAAAAAATTCTAAATGGCACATATTTTTTGGAATACGTGTGTTGTAAGAAACTTGAGGAATTCTGTCGGATTAAAAAACTGACGATAATCATTGTAATGAGGTTTAAAGTAAAGATAACTCTAAAATGAGAATCCTATTATTACCTGTAATTGCATCGAAAAATTCGTGTGTGATGTCCACCCAATCGTAGACGTCCTGATCAAATCTGTAACCCATAAGGCTCGAGTCAAGAAAGAATAATTTGTTGAAAATTTTTGTTTAACTTAAATTTTTTATTCATCTGACAGAACAAATTCACACAGAGTTTTTCAGCACATTCGTACAAAACGGCGCATTGATACACTCATTGATAGAGGTTATTTTTTTAATGGTTCATTCAAACTTTGCATTAGTCGAGGATAAACGAGAATTTTTTATCATTATTTTGTTTTGAAATTTTCAAGCAATCTTATTTTTTCTATTATTATTAATGATTCGTTGACTTACTGAGATTCCTTGTCATCAGTAACGCAAATTCGTTCACCCACCGAGGCTGCCATGTTTTTCCGACTGGTCTGACCATAAACTTATAAATACCCAAGTAATGAAAACTTCAAACCATTGGGCAACAAAAATAGAACTCGAAACGAGTACTAATGATAATTTTACCACGGCGCTAACATCGCATTATTTACAATGCATTTTTTCGTTTGATTTACGACCGCTAGGTGCAAGGCTGATAAGGTAGAATCTCTTCGTTTTTCTTTTACTTCTTTTCTTTTTGTTGGTTATCTCCCTCAAGGGGCATGGGCCACAATTTGTTTTACTTAATCTTGCGAATTTCTATGAAAACAAAAAAACGTTTCGTATGTCATTTCAATGTATTCTAATCCTGCAGGCCTTAAAAAAGTGCTGCTCGTCGAATTGTTGGAAATATTCGAAAACCAGATTGTAATCTGGTTATTTGGTGAAAATTTGATTCGTTTCCAAAAAGTTGAGCATTTTTGTGGAAAATAAATGACATTACAGAAATAATTTTTTTAATTTTTTTTTGTATATTTTATTTCAAGTCAAAATAAAGAAATTGTTTTGGAACATATGATGTTGGTTTAAATTTGAACGATTGTGATTATAAGAAGTTCATTGAGTTAACGTCATCTATCAATTGCAGAAATGCAAGGGGAGTCAATAACTGAAAAGTAAATACACGTTGATCTCTGTTTTCAACGACAGAATGACGTGAAACTCTCTTTTTTCTCAAAATGTCAAGCTGGTCCGAGCACAACTTGTGCATCTACTTTTCAGTCATCGACCCCCACTCCTTTGATTTTTCTTACATGAGAACATTGAAAATTTCTATACATGTATACAAAAAATCTAAAGGCACACATATTGACAAATTCTCGGTACCAACGCACGTGCATCGATTGCCTCTTGGTAGCGGAGTAAGGGGGGAGTGTTATCTACAGTGCATTTATTTGCGTTCGTGGATTGGTTAGCGTGTAGTGTGTTGTCGTCATCTTGATTCGAATGTCAGATGATCTGCGCAAACATATGCTCCGGAAAAAGAGGGGATATGGAACCTGTAGACGAAGAGAAGGAAAACAGACAAAGAACAGAGTTTGTACTCAAACACAACTTGGTGACTTTTGGTCATCGAGTTAGAAGCGATGTACACACGCGGTGGTGTCGAAAGAAGGTCGCGCCCGTTCTGAGGAGCCGCAGGCCGCACGTGTACCGTGTGGTGAAGGACGCTACCGCTTGTGACTGACGGCGCTGTAACGTCGTTCAACCACAACCAACCAAGAGTGGGAGGCGGTGTAGGAATGGGTGAAGGCGGAACGGGGTAAAATGCACAGGAGTGGGGACAATAGTTACACGTGCGAATCCTTTTAGCCATTTAGCTTCCTTTTGAAGGGCAACCAAAGCGGAAAAAGAAAAATTTTACATCAATTTCTCAACCGTCGTTCATGTGGTCACAAACAATATTTTTTCCTTGTAGTTTGGCTCGGCTACGAATCTGATCTCGTTATCCATTATAAACTCTCGTGACTTTCCGTTTTCTCGCAATTGTGCGTGAAAAATAAACCTTTTCTACAGATACTTCGAAACGTCGTTATTATGAATATTAACCGCGCGAACAAAAACGCATTGAGGAATAAAAAAATGTCTTCGCGATGCACTTTCACTCTTCATTCATTGATTACAAATAAAACTTTTATTTTCCATCGATTTCCATTACTACTACTGGCAATAATCATACCGAAAAGTACAACAACGACAAAAATTGTCGTGTCGACTCTAACTTGTATTCGTTTTCAATCGATGCATTCTATTGAAAATCACGTAAAAACTTCTTATTTTAACTAACAATAGATTTGGATTACTGACAAATATAATTTGCAAGTTGAACATAAATTTCTGACGTAGCACTTCGCTGTCGATTTGTGTGGTTATTAACATAGAAACCTTCGACAAGACTTCGATGACTAAAGGATGGCAAAAAATTCACACGTGCTTGGCAAATAAACAGAAATTCAATTCAACATAACAGACTTCGATGATGCATAAGCCTATGAGGCTTTGTGCGAGAAGCGATAAAGCATTCCGAATAAAATTAGCTTCGACAGACTGCACAATTATTTTTCGTCTACTTCGACGTTGATCCGGCTAGAAAATCGTTTGAAAACGTTACGAATACTAAACTTTCGCGTTAGTGTTTACATTCATATATACAAATGATGTCCACATCGATATGCGGATATTTTGAGATATCCGCGTTTCCGCAAGAAACGTCATGCGCTTTGAAATATTGCGCTCATGGACAATAATAGAATGAATTGCATAGTAGATTGCGCATCGATATGTAAACGTATATAAATATACATGAACTGTGCTATGATGGAACTTTCCATTTCCCCCCCTTTTTTTTCAAATGTCATCGATCAATGGAAGTTCATCATCGGAGCTTTAATTGGATTTTACAATAATCGATTTTCGTATTTGTCTTAATCAATCGAGGTGCACCATTACACTTCGAAGTTTACTATCGCTCGAGACGAGCAACTTATTTCCTGTTTTAGATAAGCACACGCACTCGTATTACTCTACAGTCGATTCTCCTGTATTTCAATTTGTAGTAAAAAAACTAATTCTCATTAAATGTTCAGAAATTATGTTTGTTGTCATTTATTGTTTTTCCTGAGTGATTTTCAAGGAAATTTGATGTGCATAGATCGTCGAGACTCATGTCGAAGTTTATTCAAGTATCCGAAATTTTTTTTTTCACATTTTATTTCAACAGTAGTGTAATGCCGTTATTTTTAGTACCTCACTTAGCCGCACTTGGTCTGTGTCAGATCGACGACCGTATCGCTTTATAACTTTTTAGTTAATGCGTCTATTGATGTTCAATTGTAGTGAAATCGAAACGCCAGACCCCGGCTAACATAAAGAAGTGATCACCAAAGCCAATAAATCTCATTATAAAAAGTTATAATGTTTATGAAAAGACGTGGAGTGAAAAAAAGGATAAAATTTAGTATTGCTGTCGATCGTCTGTTAGACCAGAGTGTATATAGGTAGGGATAACCTGGTGTTAAAAGTGTTATAAAAACTGTCAAAGAAAATGTGTCTTCGTAAAAATCACGGTTCCAAACAGATTGGTTAATTATTGGGAGGGTGCGAATTTTTAAATTGTTACTACGGAATCTTTGAAATTGTGTATACGGATTAATAACTATAAATGTGTGCAGATTTTGAAAGTTATATTTATTTTCTAAGAGGTTAGAATCTTGAGTCGATTTGTTTTTTCCAGTTAAATGCATGGGGGCAGCAGTATTTTTATATCGTGTGTTAAAAAAAGATCTGTTACTCGTAAAATATTGGAGCTTCTAAAAGGAAAAGCTTAATAAAAAGTGTTTCGACGAAGGGTTCACGGAGTTTCGACTGTGATTCTCGTATCCATTGCCATAGACGCGCATCATGCACGACACGTGGCTGACGATGCTTCACGATCGACCTTTCGACACACGACAAGCCACCTCCATAATTTACACGAGCCTATATCTATGTTTACACAGTTATGTAGTGCGGTGTTCAAGTATATGTAGTGCTAGTGACCTACAGCTTGTGATCCACGCGCTTCCACTTATGTATTACGTACACGTTGCCCCTTCCATATTCCCCACAATATATACATTCTCAGTACGAAACGAACGCCTTCCGAGCACGAAATACACTTGGTGCATTCGTGCATGGCCAGGTACAATCTGTGACGTGATTACCGATCCTTCTTCCACAGTTCCTCGAGGATACCAACATCGAAAAATAAAGAACAAAGAGAGGGAAAAAAAATAATCAACTTGGTTTATACGGACATTTGACCTTGGCCTGCTCACGCGATACGCTTCATTCCGTGCACCACTTTCTGCATATATATTTATTTTTATACCTATGATATGATCGGTACACGTGTTACCCACTTTTAGACACCGCGCGCATCAACGGAGCTCAGATCACTCGGGAGTTTACACACACAAATTTCCAGAAGCTAACAACATTAGACGAAAAAAAAAAAAAATGTGATTTTTCTTCACGTCAATCTCAAGCTATTACGATTTTAGAACACACGAGTCGTCACTACCATTAATGACCCAGGCAACTTGGCATCCTTATAACTTTCCAAGAAATTCTTATTTTTTAATAGATTTTCAGGTTTTTTATTATGTAAATTTATTGCATTTTTAAGGCTTGATTTCCTGTTGTTGTTTAGAAGTCATTCAATGCAAGAATAGAAATAATTCAACTAAGAACGACGCCTTTGGGAGGACAATGAAAAAAAAAAATCTAAAATAACCAACAATGAAAACGTTGATTATTGTTTTACGAAAGAAACGATTAAGCATTGATAATAATGTAAACGGGAAGAGGAACAGTGGATGAAATCATTATGTAATTGAATTCATTTTTTCTTTTTTTTTTTTCTTTTTTAGTTCATTACGATATAGTGGGGGGCCACGTGCTCGCACCACGTGTCAACCAACAGATAAAACTCTAATCCGTCTGTCCTCGAACCTCGAATGGATTCTTCTAACCGTTTCCGAATGAAAAATTCTCTAGCGATATACACATGAGAAATAACACGTTATAACTCGGTTCGTATTGGTGATCGGTGAAACTATAACTATATCTTGTATATCGTAACGCTCGTTAAAAAATCTATCGTCCGATGATTCACAGATCGGCTCGCCTACTCGCATGGCAAATATAATCGGTCATACTATTTTCTTGACTCATTTTCTCGCTTCTACTCTCCTAGAAATCTAATCAGTAATTACCACTTTGTTATCCACCATTCCAGACGTCATACAGCGAAGGAATAATTGTTTGAACTCTTAGGGAGAAAAATTTGATAAACAAACGTATATTTTTCGATATATTTTTTTAGAGAAAATAAACTTTGTAATCGACAACAGATATGCTGCGAGAACTGTTCCACAATTTAACAATATTTTCAACTTCTTGCGTTCGTTTTAACTATCGACTACAATAATTTCCACTGGAAGTTTTAGGGTCTAGATAAGATTTTTTTTTCTCTCTCCATTATCGTTGTAACTAAATGTCTTTAATTCGATTCTTTCGAACACGTGGCACAGATTCCAACGGGTCGGCTGTACTACATACAAACATTTAAAAAATGACAATACGAAAACGTGACGATGTGAGTAACGACGTTGGTCACGTTTTCAAAGCGCTCTGCTGTACTGCCCTCCCAGGAAACCCCTATTTTTCCAACAATTTTTCTTTATTAATTCATTTTTTAATCAACTTTTAAACTTCGTTCACACAGTTCACAAAAATTAACGATTTTATCGTTAGAACAATAAGTACTGTTCACTTACTTAAATGAATAATTTTTTTTTTTTTTCGAAATATTTTCGTAGCAACATTATTTCCTTTTCTTCGAGAAATTACATTATTTGTAAAAACTTTCTAGGTCATTTAATTCTTTTAAGTCAAATGGTCTCTTTCACGAAAGACAAAATTTTCAATAATACTTTAGAACAATGAAATTTGATATTTTTTTTAATTTTTACGATTCATATATTTAAATGAATGTTAAAAATGTAATTTTGAATTTTATTTTTCTATGAAAATCGATCGAACGTCTGCTGATGATGGCCGGGTGAAGTACGCTGCGGGTCACATTGACCCAGTGTGTCAATGCAGCAAAATTTAAGTATGTGTAAGGGTGAAATATCTACTTTCCTCATGCCTTTTAAATTTAATTATTTTTATTTTTATTTTTTAACAATTTATGTTAAATACTTTGAAGAACGAATGTAAACTTAAAATGAGCTTAAAAAAAAAGTGATTTAGACACACTAATTATGGCTGTGGAACAGAAATCCAGAATCACATTTTAGTGGTGAATGAAAGAATACACGACGCGGTATTGGACACAATGACATTACGCAAACGTGTTTTATCACATGGGAGATTTTCATTTGAACGGAGCGCTTTGTGTTTTACTTAAGCTTGACCTGGAGGCAGCCTACACGTGCCGGACGTTTTTTAATCGCGATCATAAATTCTTCAAGCGTAGCTATCTGCGAAATTCCCTCTATTTTTTTTTCTTTTTTTTTTCTTTTTATTTCAGATACCAAAGGATTATTAATTGGTAAGAAAACAAGACGATTTTTGAAATGACTCGAAAGGTGGATAAAAAATTTAATGCATTTATTGTTCATAAGATTTCGCAAAATTTTCTTATCGTTAGTATGAAGAATTATTAAATATTTTTTACAGCGTTTGTTAAGTTTTTTAGTTTTCTTCCGATACCAAAGGATTATAAATTGGTAAAAAAACAAAATGATTTTTAAAATTGATCGAAAGGTGGATAAAAAATGTAATGCATTTATTGTTCATAAGATTTTTCACAGTTTTCTTATTGTTAGTATGAAGAATTATGAATTATTTTATACAGTATTTATTAAGGATTGTTTTTTTTTAATTTTATTTATTTTTTTATTTTTCAAAATGATTCTCATGCATAAAAATCTGTTTTTATCAGAACGTTTAAAAAAATATTGTAATTCTTAAGATCGAGAGGTTATAAAAAATGTTATTTCTATTTGATCGATAATGATTTGATAGTGTGAACTCCCCTCGAATTTGACACAACAAACAAAATGGCTTTGTACTTACCTCGAATGTCCATTGGAGCATCGAAAGCTTTTATAGAACTACACATAGTCATAATAAAACTTGATTTAGTACACACACTTATATAGACACATGTACAGACACAGTTAATATTGGTTTTTCATGACACGTGTACGACATTTACGAACGATGGGCAACGAGGCGGTTAACAATCTCTTTCTACTTTCTTTCGCTCTGTTTGCTTCAAAGATTTCTCAAGCGCAGAACAAAACACGTGCATTTGAAAAATAATGACAAGAGTTCATGGATATAATACGACCTTAAATTATATTTTTTTTAATCTCCAATCATTAAAACTTTGACGATCACAAATATTTGGACAACTCACACGCTATATTAAATTACGAAAAATGAAGCAATCATTTTTTTTCACTTTCAGGGAATTATGTATAGTTTTTATATATAGATATATCGATATTCACGTTTTTGCACAGTCTGCGTACGATGAATCATCGACTCCAACGACCGCACGTGCCAGACAAAACAATTATTGAACCCCCGCCCCCCTTTTTTCCTCGCCGTCTTTTTTTGTTGATAATTTTTTGAGAGTCTACATTCGCATGTATGTGAAGTTTTATCGGTAAATATGGCAAGTAGATATCCGCAACATATTCCAAGGGTAGATAAAATCAATCTGAGTACACTTGACTGCGAAATGACGTGTCCCGCATCGTAACTCTTAAAGTATGATAAAGAGTGCAATTATAACGTTTCCTGAGAACGGCGACGTAGCTGCGAGTTCGGTAAATTCGTCGCTTCGATCAAATAAACGGTCCAAATATTATTCGACTTTTAAATGTCTTCGAAAAGTCATTAAAAATCATTTACATATTAATGATAATATTCATTATTAATACGTTCGTATATTTTTTTCAACATTGGAAGAAATCAATTAAAATGATGAAAAAACTTCGACAAAACTCGTACGAACTCGTACACAATACCGAATCGAATAAAGAATTTGAGAATCAGTCGGATTTCATTACCGTTAAATAAATAAAGCAAGGAAAAATGAAGGATATAAATAAAATTATGTTAAAAATTTGGAAATTTTTTTTCTCATTTTCCATTTATTTAGACGAGAGAATAGCAAAAATAACTATCAACTTCGACGAAATAGCGTTGATGATTGAGAGCCGAAAAAAAATCGAATAATATTTTTTGACTCTATAGTTTCACAACAATTGAATATTCATTGGAATAAAAGATTTTTCCTTGAAAAATAATAATTGATTAGCGCTAATAACGCACATTAATGAATTAATGTAAAATTATAAAATTTATTTTATTCCATTTGAATTTAATCGTTAAATTGTGGTGCTGAAAAGAGTTCCAGATTAATCCAAACGTTTCCACAGGAATCAAGATCGTGTATCGGGCGAAAGAAAAAAAAAGAAAAAAAAAATGGAAGTCCTTTATAACGGATGTGAAGTGATTATGGATGAACTCGTGTGAGGAAACAGCTGAGAAGATTAAACGTGAGCGTAACTTTCATAATGGGCTTTCTCTCTCTCTGGTTTACTCTGGTCAACTATATAGCCATTTTGTCTGGGTTTGAAAGGCGAAAGAGAAGGGTAGAGGGGAAGGGCGGAGGGAGGAAGAGAAAAGAGGGAGCGAGAGCGAGAGAGAGAGAGAGAGAGAGTTAGAAGCACGAGGCAGGGAATACCCGCGCGCTCGTGTTTTTCGTATAGTCAATTGTGAATAGGGCGTTTGCACGAGGTAGAGGTCAAAGACCTTTGCGACGTGGGGACGCCACGTGTGGAGGGCTCAAAGTCCCGTATCTCGAGTTCTCAAGGTCGCAAGGGCGTATTTCATAGTTGCGTTCAGAGGTCGTTACGTCTTTGAAATGAAGGGTGTGATATGTTGATGTTCGTACACATTCGTATTATATGTGCGTGTAGAATATGCGATGGTTGTGTGTGTTACTATATGTACGAATATACCTTAAGGGGGCGAGTCTCCCTTGCTCCTTGTCTCGTAATCGTCCCTCGGTTTATCCCGTTTCGCGAATCATCCAACGTTCGTGCAAAAAACCAAGACAACGAAAAAAAAACGGGTAGAAAGAAAGAGAGAAAGAAAAAGTGAGTGCGAAAACGTTGCTCATGCGCAGATCGGAAAACATTCGTTTAGGGAGCGTTGAAAAAGGAAGGAAGGAAGGAAGGAATTGACGAATGGTGATGGAACAATACCAAAGTAAATGAATCCCGTCTCCCTTTTCGTCTACACATCTACGCCAAATCTCGTCAATATTTCCGTTCGAATGAATTGCATCTTTCATTATTTATTTTTTATTCTCTGTATCAAAAATATTTCTCGAAAGAAAAAAAAAACGTTCGTGGTTTCGAAACGCGGTTAGACATTTATTTCTATGAAACGAGCCCAATTTTGTAACCGGAAATAGCTCTTAAAACATGAAAAATAAACTCACGTTGTAATGATAAAAATTCAAGGACGAAAGATCGTTACTTTTAGCTTCATGTTGTCTTAAAATGGCCCTTAGCAAAATTTCATTTTTTTCATCTTTCTAGACGAGCGTTTCCGCACGTTATTATCTCCGTCATCCTCCCTCACGGACATAGGCTCGACACAAACACATATTTCCATGTAAATGTGGATTTGCGGTGTAGTTATGTATAACTATATACATAAATACATTTTATTTTATATATATATATTAGAGGTCGACCTCGAATGGGAAATCTTTCGACGGGGCTCGAGTGTGTGCGTTAGAGCGAGAGAAAGAGAGACAGCGAAGAGGCGCATGGCCGGTGACAAGTAGTTCGGGGGCGCACGTGGCTATCCTCGTTCTCCTCAACGTCAGACCCGTAGAGACGGCGCGATCGTTTTTTTTTTTTTTTTCATTTTTTTTCCATTTTTTTTTACTCGCTATTCCCATTTGCCACTGGCTCGTTCGTAATTCTCCTCCTTTTCCCTCCTCAAAACCCCACCTCCCCACCCCGCCGAACCAACGTGAGCGACGCTCCACGAGGCGAGGACCATCTCTTTCACCGTTCTAAGCACTGTGACAGTGAACCTCACTCACGAGAGAAAACCCACAGCCCACCACAGTTAGACGCATCTGGCTATTCGAACCGAACGGGTCTCTCACACGAAGCCCGCTTTCTCGCGATTTCCGAACACTTTAGTTTCACCCGTTTGACGTCGGTTTTCCATTTTTTTTCTCTTTTTTTTCTTTCTTTACGAAACACGTACTTTTCACGAGTTCTCATTCGTTTCTTTGTTTTTATTTATTTTTTTGAAAGTTCTTTTTAACAAGAGTTCAAAGTGTGACGCGGAACGTTGAATTGTGTGAACTAAGGATTAGTGCTTTATCGACGACGTGTTGTTTATGTTCGAACGAGAAACTGAGGTGTTGTGAAAACAAAGACTTTTTGGTAAGCGATGTTTTGCTCTTTGTCTTTCGATTCAGGCTCTTGAGATTCTTGTTACGGGGCTTGAATAATTCTTTTTGAGAAATTTAACTGGAATCTTTGTTTTGTTGTTCACCATCGTTTGTGCTTCAGTCAAATATTTTCCGTTGATTTTTTCATCGATTATCGCGAAATGTTCGACAGATGATTTTCCAACATTTTCGAACATGTATCTTTTTATTTCGTTTTTATTTTCAATTTTGGGCATGAACTCAATATTCTTTCTACAAAACGTAATTAATCATCTTGCAGGATACTTGATCAACAGGATTGACGAGAAAAATACATCGTTACCGAGTACTCTCTATTGAATTATTTACGTTTTTCTATTTTTAACCAAATTTATTCACGGATTATCATTTCCTTTAAAGTTTTCCTCATCCATACAAAGATTATTTTCTTACAGCTAAACTTTTATGCCGTTCGGACAAATTGTCTAATTTGCACGTTGCAAAATCGATGAATTTTTTAAATAATTGGGGAATATTATTTAAAATATATTTTTTTTCATCGAACTAAACAAAAACGCGTCCAGATGATTTCGCTTTTCTCAAAATAATTAACTGTTTCTACGAATAAATCGATATAATAAAAAAATTTCGCAACTGTTATTTATTAGCAAACTTTAGAATTTTCGTTTTGTTAAATGATAATTTTATATATTTTTTCAATCGAATTATACACTTTCATGTAGGAACACAAACCCAAACAAACCCAAACGCGAGAGGAGGTTACAAAACGTCGTCCTGAAAAACCAAAAATTATTGAAGCCTAAAAAAACTAGTAGGAAAGGAAAATGTACAAAAAAAAAAACTATGTTCAACATGTAATGAAAAAACGATTAATTTTCAATTAATCATTGGAAATCAGCTCAAACAGTGCTTCGGGTATTCTAGATCGTAAGTGTCCTTGAAAGGTTAAAAAAAATTACACATTTAATGATACATCGAAGTTGTGTTTATACGCTTCGAGATTACAGATCGCGTCATTGGAATGCAACAGGATTTTTACTTTAAGTTACGTTCTCTTAATAAAAAACAAAGTTCGTCCATTTTATTAGAACACTTTTTCACAGGCTATAAACTCTCGTAAAATCATTGAGCAATTGTTTTCACACTGCAGGAATGACGAGAGTTCCAAAGTAATAATTCACTAAAGAGATAGACATTTAAATAACACAAATACACACACCGTATAACCAGACCTATAATTATTTTATTCACTTTTTTTCTTTTTAAATTCCTGTTTAAACGCATATACGAATGATGTATTACAAATGCATATTAATATGTATACATTTTTGATAAATACAGACATACGCGCACGCAAAGGATTTGATGTAAGGGGTGGATCTCGGGGAGAACTCGTCATATATAACACATAAAAATATATCTATAGGGGAGTGTTGACTGCACGTGCCGAAACTTGTCCGCTCACGTATACAGAAGTCGCTACTGGCACAACCGACACAACTGCACGTACTCGAAAAATATAGAGTGGGAGAATCGTGTCCTATAGACAAATATCTAGATATAGGTGTATATAGGGACTTAATACTATATGTATATAGGGGCTTCGAGAACCCCACGTGCCAGGCCGACCCCATTGTCTCGACGCATACGAGGGTACGTTGCTTTCCCTTCACGCAATACACAGATGAAAATAAAAGACTTCAAATACGTTTACTTTTATTGTCTCATTTTCTTCTTTTCATTATTTCGAGAACATCCATTTCCTACTAACTACACTATACCGAAAAAAAAACAAAAAAATCTTGTTCTCGTTCTTTTTTCTTTTTCAACTCGCGTCTTCATTTATTTTTCATTCATTCTGACGAGCTACGATGTCAAAAGGGAAATGTTGCACGGAATTGTGAAAATCTCCTTAGAGATGCAGAGAAAAGAAAATGGTATTTTTATCTTCACTTTTATGGTTTTTTTTGACATGGTTGACACGTGTAATTAGACACGGACGGATATTTGATTTGTTTTTTTTTTTTAATTCACGTTTGACCTTCGTTTCGTATTTATTGGAAAGTTAACCTCTTTTTCTATCGAACTTTTTATTATTTCCATCGAGATAATGATCGTAGCTTCGAAAAACACTCGTCAATGCTTTTTTTTTTACAACTTTTCCTTCTTCCCACCCTACGACCTTGTCAAAAAACATCGAATTGTACGGTTGCTTTCTCTTCTTGTACGAATTTTCTGCCTGCCAGTCCATCACCTGTCATACTTAACACAATGGATCAAACGTTGCTCGTTCGGGTAATATATTCGAATAAATGAACAATTGATTATCGACTCGTATTTTTTGTATCGCACAAACCCTCATAAAGAAACAATTTATTTACCGATTTGGTGTCTTACATAATGAATTCTTTTTCACCCTCGAATTCGACGCTGATAGAAAAACGAAAATACACGTCGTACATCGATGACACCATACTTTTCTACTCTTTTTTATTGTTCGATCTTTCGAGACGACTCATCGACGAGAAACGATTTTTGTTGAAATTTCCCTGTCAATTCATTTATTCATAACGTTTTATCAATACGAAAAAAAATCAACTCCCGTTTTATCCCGCCACGAATTGAGCTCAGCGATTAAATCTGCGATTAGGAAAATAATGGCATCGAAGTTCGTATCGTTCGAACGCGACAAGTTTTTTTTTTATTCATAATTTATTGAATTTTTAAAATTAACCAAATTTCTTTAGTAAAAATAGTTTTTAGCTCGAAAGAAAACGATGCAAACTTCAACGTGACCCCATTACTAATTTTTTTGTCGAAAAAAAAATGCACAGCAGGACTTTCAGCGTCTGAACCACTGATCGAGTAAAATTTACAAACGTCCTTGTACCTTGCAAATAACTTGTTGTTTCTCGAAAATGAAATCTCATAGAGTTTCTGTTCAATACAAAACACTGTAAACTTTTGTATTATTGTTTCGATCGATCTATTGTATTCTTTTTCTTTTTTTTTCTTTTGTTCTCGACTCGCTCTGATCCTCAGCTTGTCAACTTTGCATGTTTGGCCATTGACAAACCAGCGTCGTGTAGATAACGTTAAATTCGACGAAGAAAAATAACTCGCTGATCATTATCGAGTGAGATAATTTGAAAAAACCGTATTCTTAATCTCAGATAATAATCTAGAAAACAAATAAACGTTTGCTCAATCTTCTGCTCGAGAACTTTTGTAAACGGAAGTACACAAGTTTTTTGAAAATCATGTTTTTATTTTTCTCTACCACGACATTCAAAGTGTGCTCTAAGAAAATTGACTTTGAAACTGCGATTAGGGTTCAACTTTTAGTTATCTATTATAATCACTTTGTTGTATTTATTCGCTACACGTGCTAGGCTCCATTGCCATTCATATCTCGTAACGTCTGACGTACAAAAAAAATGTTGCAATTTTTGTGACGATATCAAAATACGTTGATACCTTTATCGATTTATTTTCAATTACGAGATACGGAAAAGCAAACTTTCGAAGATAAAAAAAATATATAGTTTTATCGTGCTTTGTACTCATCCGTGCCCTTAGGGCTACGCAAACTGGATCGAAGATTGCAACGAGGCCGAAATAACGTTCGAACTTCCCTTCGTAGGGACACGTGCCTGGGTGCACACAAAGAGCAATAAGCACTATAAGCAGAGCTCTTTCCTTCAAGGTCAAATCGGCTTTTGCTTTTATTCTCTTGAGGATTTTGCTGAACATGAAAATTTTCAAACTCATTTCATTTTCGTTCTTTCAGTAAAATATTTTTTCTTTTTTACGAGTTGGCTCGAAAATTAACTTTGAGTGTACAATTTTCACGGTTTTTAAGCGGCTGTTCTGATTTATTTTTCGATGTAAACTTCCAATAGAGGGACAAACGGGAAAACCATTTCAATATTATTTCAAGATATTCACAAATATTTTGACGAATTTTTTTTTGACATAAAAACAAATGTTTAGTAGTGAAAAATCAAATTTGCGAAATGATTCGTTTTTTTACCTAATTTTTCAAATACCAACAAATATTATTTGACATATTTATGAAGACAATCGTTATTTCACTTCGAATTTATGCTCAACACATTTTTTTCGATCTAATTTTTCAGATATCAAGACATAAGGAAGCACCGTTTTAAAAAATGGCCCCCGTAGTCTGCATGGCGGATTTTCCGATGCCAAGAACAGATGCTGCCTATCCATACACGAGGCGAAGACAAAGAAGTCGCGTCGCAGTTGGATTTGTCGAAAAGTATCGAACCCTCAAAACGCGACAGATGTCGTTTGCACACGATGGAGTGAATTCACCCCATGATCCAACACCATCATCCTGTTCCATCTCCATTTCGGATACATCGAGTCACTCGGATTACGATAATAATCATTTGGGCATTTCTTATTCCGCTAAAGTTCCGATTGATCGAGAGGAACCTTGGATTTTGTTGAAACGTCGAGCAGGTGCGTATATTTATTTACTGGATATTACAATTTCGATTTTCACTTTTTTTTTTTATCTATCGTTATTCAAATTTAATTAAAAATACGAATTTGACAAATAACTTTTTTTTTTCGTTACTCGATAAATTCACGATCAAAATTTTTTTGGAAAAATATTTCATTTGGACAGAACGAAAAGTATTAGGCAGTGTGGTGACATCTTTTATCTTTAGATTGTCATTTTTTATTTTCAAAAATATTCATAAACATTTTTCCTGCCGGAAGTCATTTTGGTATAAATTTGAATACACTTATTTTTCACCTTCAACCACAGTGGAAAGATAAGCTTTTCCACCCTGAACCCTGCATCATTTTATTTTAGTTGTTCGATTGTTAAAAATTTAACAAAATTCCGAAAAACACTAATTTCATCGAGAGATATGTTCGTAAAGATTGGTTAGGAAAAAAAATCGAGATTTAAACAATCTAATGTTTTTGTTGGTTGTTTTTTTCAGGTTTGTTGAACATCGTAGCAAGGACCCTCGACTTGATGAGAAGAAACTATATTCTTGAGAAAAAAGTCGAAGCTCTGAAGCTCGAAACGCGAAATTTCATAGATTCGGTTCTTAACAATCCAGAAAACAGATCGAAAGATTCGAGAACAGAAGAATCTTCGTTGTGTAATGAGACGAATACAAAAGAGGAAGTTTCTTCGTCGACAACGACGAGTGAAAAATCGTCTTGGTCGAGTTCACCGATCGTAACAAAAGTTGAAAAACTCAGAAACGACATTTGTAAGGATGAAGATAGTACGAGTGTTTTGAAAATGGCTTTGAAACGAGAAACTCGATCTCCTGACAACACTACGGTTCATTGAGTACATAAAATTCTCCATTCAGGATGAATGTTTCAAACGCCAAAATAATCTTCTCTCCATTGGCCCGAAAAAGTCAAAAATTTGTAGTATTCAAATATTTTTTTCGGGTGACTTTTGGGTTGCGGAACAAGAACGAAAATATATTGGATCAGGACGTGCGTGTGTGTGTGTGTAAAAATATTTTTTCAACGATTGCGCTAAAAAAGAGTGAGAAAGTTCGAATCATGAAATTTTATCGATGATAGCGTAGAGAACCACGTGACAATGGTGAATCGTGAAATTTGTGGTTTTCAAATTTACTTACGTGGAATGCAAGGAAATTTATTTTTTCATTTTTATTAATATCACAAATTTAATCGTATCTTTAGACTTCAATAATTAGTCACTGTGTTGACACTCAACAAAAAAATTCTGCGGCTTATTTAAATATTGAAAAATGTATTTTTCGTTAAACGACTATTTTCCCGAGTGTCACTGAATGATGCAAAGTTCAATACCATCGTCATTTCTAGAGGCTTCCCTAATCATATTTATTCAGAAACTTCGTATTCTTCCTTGATCGAAAGAAAAAAAAAATTCGAATGAAAAAAGATACGTGCGAATGTTTTCAACTCGTCGAAGATCATCCGTGTACGCGAAATGTAAGAAAATCATAAAAATATGCGTTGGTGGTGCAAGTCTAATCGAATGACTAGAGGATTTAAAAATTTCGGCCTATTTGGAAAAAAATTGATACGGAAAAGCGTAAGAGAAGATCGAAAAAAGTTAAGCGAATATTTAACGAGCGAAAAACACATATTTCTGAATGAAATTGACACCCGAAAAATTTCAATCGTGTCTCTGAGCACGAGAGAACATTTTCACATTTACCTAGCGACGTATTAAAATACAGACCCAAACATACACACATAAATAAGCATAGATTAATATTTGTGGTCAAAGGTTAAAATAGTGATAAACTGAAAGTTTGATATTTTTCGATTCTATGTTGTTCATTTCAAAGTCATAACGTATCCGAATAAAGAAATTTTATGTAAATTTTGTTAGCATTTATCCGACGCTCGGATATTCCATTTCGAAAGAACAAAGCTTCAAAGTCGCGATAAGTTCAGGATCGTCGACTGAAAAATCTTTATTTTCGATAAAAGACTAAATGACCTGTGACCACAGATAGATGCAATGAGTCTAACGTAGAAATAATTAGTAATAAAAATCATTTTTACTTCATATGGCTATTTATAGATCGTATATTAGAAAAAAAAAAAATCAAACAAAAAAAAACACAAATATGTGAAACAATAAGCAATTGAGTCGATCGTTGGATGAAATGTCGATCGCGATAGTGTGATAATCGAATGTATTTTAGAATTTTCTAACACGTAGACGAAATAACAAAGAGCAAAAAAAGAACAAAAATCAAGTGCGGTCGCTCCAAGTATTATCGAAAATAGAAGAAAAGTTTCTTTTTCAAGCCTGTGTATTAATTCTTTTAGTAATTAAATAGATTAGAATTGATCTCGTGATAATCTACGATTTTACGGCAATACTTTAAAGACTTCGTATTTTATAAGTCAAATTGAAATCGTATTTACGATATAACGTATACGAAAAAAAAGAAGAATGCCTCTTATAGAATCGTATCGTATTTTGAAAAGAAAAAAAAAAGTTACTTAGTAACAACATAAAAAGGAGCGTGATGGATTCACCAATTTGAATGAATTTTTTTTATTCATCAAACAAGAAAGAATTGAGTAAAAATGAAGAATAAAAGAGCCAGTGGGCGAAAAGTGAACTGGTAAAAACAGATGTTTCATGGAATTTAAAGAGAATAAAAAATAAAAATAAAATTTCATTGAAAATCATTGTAATTAGCAATGGCTTTGAATCACGGTGAATCCAATCTAAATTGATCTTCATTTTTCTTATATTAGAATTAAGGGTCTTAGGCCTCTGCATATCAAAGCGCTAAGCAACAAACGTATATAAAGAAAAAATGAAAAAAAAAAAAAAAAAAAAAAGACACGATCCTCCAAAGTTGTTTCTTCATAAACGTCGTGAAAACCAATTGCATGAATATATTTTTCAATCGATCGACAAAAAGGTGAATAAAAATGTTTGAACGTGATATCACGTTTGTTTTTTCATATCTGAGTTAGCCGAACGCCTAAGTAACGTGATCTCGATTTTATAAACTCCAATGATAAAATCCGACTCCCTCGAGTCCTATAGTTCATAAAAATAGTTATTAATATTATAAATAAGAATAATCATAGTAATATTATTTAACATTTATTAGAAATCCATTTATTTATTTATTGCGTGTTTTCCTCTACGAGTTAACGACTTGAAAGGATTCACAGCCAGAACCTTCAAAGTATTACTAATAAACTCTTGTACAATAAAAAATACAATCAAAAAAGCGAAAAATATTGAGTCTTACGATAATTGTGTCTCGTTATTTATACATATTTATATATGCGAATTTGCAAGGTGTTTGGTAACATCAGTGGACCTCGGGTGACTGTGAAAACAGCACGACGACAACCCAGAATTGTAACAAAGCCTGAAAATACGACGAAATATTTTTTAATAATTCACCAAATAATAACTAAATTAAATTGACTTTTCAAAGTCAAAAAAGTTTACGGTATTTTTCGAGTTTGTTGCTCTTGTTTATGTAGAGCGTCAACTTGCCATGTAAATAATGACGAAAATTCTTGCAGCGGGATAACGACGAAGAAAAACTCCAGTTCGAACACTTATTGCGTCGAGAGTCGAATAGGCCCTTTTAACTCTTCTCGCGACTCCAGTGTCGAATGGACTCTCCAAGAAAAAGGTCGGAACTTGAGCTTTTGCATCGTCCGTGTCGTTGACACTGTTGTAACCATTTTTTCTTGAGCTTGCCACGATTTTTCGATATTCAAGCTGAGTTAATAAAAAAAAAATACTAATTCGTAAATAACAGTTTAAATTGTTCTCTAGTTTGATTCATTCAAATTTTATACCTCCATTTTTTCCAGCTGCAATCTCAGGGCATTTTTTTCTGTTGTCAAACTCTCGAGTGCTTGCTGCTTCGAAACCAAAGTTTGAGTGAGGCTGGAAAGTCTCGATTCAACCGCACTGGAGGGTGTCGACGCTGCTGAAAGTTGTGAGCGTAATCGTGTAATCTCACTTTCTTGTTTTCGATATTTCGTCGAAAAATTATTTTGTTGAGTTTCCAATTCGTCCCGCAAATTTCTCACTTCCTGACGACGCCAAAATCAAATTTTCATTAACGAATCGATTAAACGAGAAGAAAAACTGAAAAGGAAAAAAACATTCTGAGCAATAAACCTCCAAATGAAGTTGGGCTTCCTCTTCAGCTTCTATTCGTCTTCGACGTTCAACTGATACTATTTCATGAGCCTCTCTCGCCGCATCGATCGCCTTTCGATTCGTTTCTTCAATTTTCAAATCCACGTTCATCAATTCTTCTCGAGATAATCGTAATTCTTCTCGTACTTGTTGATTCTCTTCCCTCAATACTTCACACTCTTGCCTATAAAATTTACCATGTAATTCATGCAGTTTGTCGCCTTCATAAGGACAAATTATTAGTCCGTTCATTTATTGATGAATGTTGTATTAGTTCAAAATATTGTCCTTATAATTTATATTAATTATTCGAAATAGTCAAATTAGCGATTTTTCTAAATACCTTGAAAGATTTCATTCAGTATTCCCATCACAGTTATCTCTAATATGATTCTAACTCATTATTTTTCCCAATTATTCACAAAAATGTGTAATTCATTTCCATTGATTATCTTTAAGTTATTCCCATTAATATTGACCTTAATTGATTCAATTCCATGATCATAGTGTCGTCATCGGATCCAGCTCTCGAGTCATTTCGTAATTCCGCAATGAGTTTTTCTTTCTCTTGTAAAGTTTTGAGCGCTCTGGCTCTGTGTTGTTCCAGATCCAATCTAGTAGCGTTCAGTTCCGAACGACATCGTTCCAACGCCAATTGAGTTTCATTCAATTTTCTCAAACTGTCACCGCTCTCTGTTTCATAGAATTTCAATTTTTCTCTAAGAGCATCAATTTCTTTTTGATGATCCGTGCGTTGTTTTCTCATGCTTTCTGTTTTATCGGAGAGACTTTTTTTGGCAGCACGAAGAGATCGTTTGGTCTCTCCATCGCCAGACCTTTCGATCAATCTTTCCATTTCTAATTTCTGTTGCGCCAACCTGTATTCGTATTCTCTGCGTAGAGTATCAAATTTTTCCCTGAAGCCGCCATTTTCGCTCTCTATTGATTTCTCAAGGTGATTAGCGACGATCAATTCGTTGCGCAATTTTTCAATCTCGCAACGAAGTAACGAGTTTTCATCTGTCAAATTAACATTTGTCTCGTCGGAAGACTCATTGTCAGAAATGTCGAGAACTATTCTCAATGGTTCTGGACTTGTGCGTCCACTGTGGATCACCAGATCCGATATGGAATCAGAATTTTCAGTTGACGGTTCAACTACCAATGATGACGGTGTTGGCGGCCCAGTGCTAATGCCGATAACACTACGACTTGGTGTGATGCTTGGCGTGTTCAAATATGTCATTAATTCGTCATGCTCGTGCATCTTGAAAGATGGTGGTGATGGCAATACTTCCATGTTTAGATCGGAACGCACAGGACGCGTTGAACGTCTTGGAGATTCTGTGAATTTTTCTGCTTCAGCCAAACTGTAATTTTATTGACGCAATATTTTTTTAGTTAGTATTGAAAAATTCAATAAATTCTCAAGTTATGTTCAAATTCCGTGTAAAGCGTTTCAATATGATGAAAACTGAAGTTTCGTGGAAGGCAATAAAAATTCATGCTATTTAAAGAATTATCGTGGTACAAAAAATCCTCACATTCGGTCAGCTGTCAAAAATCGAATTTTTTGGTCTATTATTTATGATCATAGTTTGGACAGTATTTTGTAGTTTGATTTCTTTACTGATTTTACAAAACAAACTTCGTGTATTGGAAATAAAATGTACGTACTTTTGGCGCTGCGGAGATCGATTGACACTTGTTATAAGTGACATTTGATCGTGAGAATTTTTGTCAGAGCTCAACACAGCTGCGGTATTCTGGTCTATTTTGTTGAGCAAAGTTTCGGCCTTGCCAGCAAGGCCTGACAACCAAGCCATCCTTGATCACTCAGATTTCTGTTGTTTTCGTTTCAACTTAATTGTTATCGAAATCATGAAATAGTTCGAGATGAGTAGTAAGAACTTTCACTTTTCTTGAGGTTATGTGCACTTCGCGAAATTCATAAGAATTTTGTTCTCGGAAAATGAAGACTGCACTACTTTTAAATCACGTGATTTTACTTAATCGATGAGATGATGAGCGTGAAAAATAATTACTAAAATATTAATCACATGAACTCAAACTCATAACGTGCTTGAGATTTGGTTTAAAAATAATAGAATACTATGCTCAAGAATATAATGCTGTGCTGTCATTTTGTAGTCGTACGCGTGTGACGTCTCGTCTAACAGCAGAACATGAAAGTAGCTCTTGGCACATTCGCAATGGGGGATTTAAAAACTCAGCTTTACGTAACTTCGTGTGACCGATTGTCGGTGAAGAAATTTTTCCCAAATTCTTTTTCTCTCGATGATTTAAAGTCATGAAAAAACACGTCGTGATAATTTTTGATGCAAATAAAAATTCTTAAATTTTCTTCGATCGTGCGGCAATTTGCATAACACGACGGCGAGTTGTTTTCGCGTTCACGATCCATATTGACCGTAAAAAAACCGATTCGGCAGTCACATGACCGCGAAGTGAACGCTGCGTAGTGGTAATCGCAAAAAGCTTGACTTGGGCGAAACCCAATGTTACGTTTCTCCTAAACACTCCCGTTTCAACGTGCACGCCGGGTCGCGAGTTACGTTACGATTTCTTTCATGCGCACGTTTTATCGTCCAATTTAATCACAAAAAATTCAATTGATTTAATTATAATATCGTATTGAAAGTTTCTTAATAATAAAAATCATTTAAAAATGGCTCAAAGCAAGTTGAACGATCTTGCGGGACAATTTGGAAAAGCACCAAAGGGCCTCAACGCAGGCTTGAAGTTCCTTGCAGTGGCCGGTGCGGCCGCCTATGGTGTCTCACAATCCATGTACACAGGTTAATATCCAGAATGAATCCTATTTTTTGTATTTTTTTCTTGAATCAACATGAAATCAATTTTTCCTCAAAAACCCTTTGTAAATTTGTACCAACACTTGTCAATTTCCTTAATGGCAATATCTCCCGAAATTGCCATTTCACCCAAGGAGACGAATAAAAATATTCTCGTAGTTTTTTAAAAAATCTTCACTTTCGATTCTCTCTCCAGCAAACATCGAAACTACTCGCGTGTCTTCTGTTACGTAATTGCCAAATGATTTTTCATCGTTACTCATTATTTACCAAAATAACGCAATTCCTTTTTTCGTTTCGTCATTGTTAAAGACAATGGCATCGTGATCTCGAAAAAAAAAAAGCATTGAAACTGAAATTTTTTTCATCCTAAACAATACATATTTTTAAAACTATGCCATTACCATTTTTTTTACCATATTTTCAAATTTTCGGAGCAATTTTATATTCGATTTAGCTTCCATTTCGTCGAACCTCAAAAATTTGAGTTTTTTATACTTTTTCATTGAGTTCAATTAAAGTATAATAACAAACATTCGTTTTTTTGAACGTCCAGTCGATGGAGGTCACAGAGCGATAATTTTTTCACGGCTTGGCGGAATCCAGAAAGACATAATGACGGAAGGTCTCCATTTCCGTCTGCCCTGGTTCCAATATCCCATCATTTACGACATTAGAAGCAGACCTAAAAAAATATCATCGCCGACTGGTTCAAAAGATCTTCAGATGGTTAACATATCTCTCAGAGTATTGTCACGACCGGATGCGAGTGCACTGCCAATTATGTACCGTCAATTGGGACTAGATTATGACGAAAAAGTGAGAAGAAACAACAAGACGTTAATATTTATTGCTCGGCAGAATAAAATCTGAAATTGTCCTATTTCTCATGATTTAATTCTCCAGGTACTTCCAAGCATCTGTAACGAGGTGTTAAAATCTGTTGTTGCAAAATTCAATGCCTCGCAATTAATAACAATGCGTCAACAAGTTTCCAATATGGTAAGGAAAGAGTTGACCGAACGAGCCAAAGATTTCAACATTGTACTCGACGATGTTTCCATTGTCGAGTTGAGCTTCGGTAAAGAATACACAGCGGCGGTTGAAGCAAAACAAGTCGCGCAACAGGAAGCGCAGAGAGCTGCCTTCGTGGTGGAACGAGCAAAACAAGAGAAACAACAAAAAATCGTACAAGCTGAGGGAGAAGCAGAAGCAGCACGGATGATATCCTTTTTATAAATGAAAAAAACTCGAAAACAAGAGTTATTAATAATCGTTTCCTGTTTTTTTGTCTCAATATTTAAAAAAATGATATTTCCTTGACCACTAATGTACTTGGGTATAGCGGTGAGCCAGAATCCTGGTTACTTGAAGCTGAGAAAAATTCGTGCAGCTCAGAGCATTTCTCGCACGGTAAAATTTACATTAAAATTGAAGTTTGCATCGTTAAAATTAAAAATAAATGTTAATTTTAACATTCCTAAAAGACTTTTTCTTTCTGTTGCACTTCATGCAGAAAATTTGCATTTGAACGACGAAAACTTTGACGCAATATCGAAAATAGAGACTAAACAAAAACATTTCTAGGGAAAAATGGTTTATAACTGAAGTTTTATTTATATTTATCGAATTACTTTACAGATCGCGAATTCCCAGAACAGAGTTTATCTCAACGGCAACAGTCTGATGCTGAACATACAGGAACTGGGCTTCGACGATTATGCCGAGAAGTTGAAAAGTAAGAAGTAAACGAGACACGTTGGATTAAAAAGCAGAGAAAAAATAAAATAAATACGAGAGAAAACGAAAATAATACAAAAAAGGCATTTGAGACGAAAGGAGAATGGCGGTTGTTGGAAAGCAGCAAAACGCGCGTTTATTACTCTAACTGTTATTGACAATGTAGATCGAAAGAAGCGTTCAATAAGACCAAGAATCGAGTTTATTCTTAGATAAGAGAAAAAAAGTTGAAAAAAAAACCAGACCTATTGAATCGCTCAAAAAATCCATTCATCATTTTATCCTTTTCCAATTGTTTTTCTCCTGTTATCGATTACACGAGTCAACAATAATTTTTCACTGAGTTTTACATGATTTTCATTAATTTGGATATAATATTATGATTATAGCGCGTGAACTTCGTTAATGAGAGAAAAAAAAAACCGATTCAGCATGGAAAACGTTAAAATTTGTTGACTCGTGTAATAAGTAGAATAATAATCGCGCGCGCGTCATTTTGTCCCGTTTGAAAATCTTCGAGAGACCGGTTTGTTTTCAGATCGCGATGAGCCAGGCTGGAAAACCTGGAGCGAAACGACGGAACAAGCGGTCAAATCCCTCAATGTTGATAATCCCACGAATGCCCTGAGAAGCGACGATAATTCCTCGTCTTCTTACGTCTATGAAAATGGAACTAATCCCGAAGATCCCGCTCCCAGACTTCTCAATTCGGCAGCTGACGGTGCCAAACTAATTGTTCCCTAAAACCTGAATTTTTAACATTAAAGATTCTCGTACAAGAGAAAGAGTAAATTACGAAAAAAAAAGGAAATCCTTTATTTCGCGTTTCACTCAATTATAACTTCAAATCCAATTATTATTTCCTTCGTGATTTGATAAAAGTTTTACACATTAATCAGAAACGAAATATTTTATTTCATAAAAAAAAATCAATTTTACAATAAAATTCGTGAAATTTTTATATTTATTACAGAAAAATGAACGAAAATAATTTTTTTCTATATTTTTTTCATATACTGACGATTGAAATGATAATTTTCTTGATTATTGCGTATTTAATTGCATGTAAGGACGCCAAAATGGATGACGAATAACGGAGAGAGGAACAAAAAAATCATATTTCGATTAAAAATCGAAATATAATTGCGATTCTAAAATACGAACAATAAGATCGAATACAAATTGTTTGGGAAGGGTTCAAAGTTCAAGTTCATGAGGGTTTATCCTGCGGGGGGAAGTCGTTATCTCATTTGTCACGTAAAACTAACTCGAAGCATGGAGCTTAGAGAGTGCCGATAAGGGGCCACACATCGTGTATTCAAAACGCTTATTTAGCACGTTGACGAGCTCACTCACGTCAGTCTTCGACGAACTGTGCCCGAGTTCGTTCGTCAAATAATATCGCTTAAAAAATTTGCTGGATTCTCAAGAGTCCGTTAAACTTGTAAAATAAAAAGAAAAAATTACGAGAACTAATTATTTTGTTATAAAATTCATTGGAAAAAGGTTTTTTTAAATGGATGCTCTCAAGGAAGGTTGGTTCAGCGAGATAAACGATCTTTGGCCGGGTATAGCGGTCTCTCTAGAGGTCAAAAAAGTTCTTCACAGAGAAAAGTCAAAATATCAAGATATTTTGGTGCTCGAAACGTGAGTCTACATACTTTGTGACGATTACCACGAAAATCAAAATTTATCGATATTTTTTTAAATGCCTGTTTACAAATGAGTGATTTTAAATTTATATTTACGAATATTTGGGTCTCTGGAAACGGTAAGTTATCGAAATCCTTCATGGCAACTGTATCTCTTTCGTAGAAAAGCTCACGGGAGAACTCTTGTTCTTGATGGAATAATTCAGTGCACGGAAAAGGATGAATTCTCGTATCAGGAGATGATAGCGTTTCTGCCGCTCTGCAGTCATCCGAATCCGAAGAATGTGAGTACGGATTTGCGACTGTGGCGCCTCTAGTGTTGGGTTTGTTTGGCAAATGAGTGTAGGCAAAGAAATTGCATAATTTTGATGTCACAAATATTCCGAGAAATCGTAGGAAAAAGAATATGACAGATTTATGTACAAAATTAAAGTCTTCGTCTCAAATGTTCAATTTCAAGCAGCCACTTTATTTCTGTTCTTTTTTAAAAAACTTTTTAAATTTTTACTTATTTTTCTTTTCTTCGTTTTTGAAGGTTTTAATTGTAGGGGGTGGAGATGGTGGTGTTGCGCGCGAAGTTGCAAAACATCCTAGCGTCGAAAGAATCGTACAGGTTGAAATAGACGCGAGTGTATTGGAAGTATCGCGGAATTATTTACCATTTATGTCATCAGGTCTTGATAATCCCAAGGTCACTCTCAAAGTTGGCGATGGTTTTGAATTTATGAAGCAACACAGCAACGAATTCGATGTTATCATCACTGACAGCAGCGATCCAGTTGGTACGTGTGATAATATTTAAAAATGTCAAGAATTATTATTCAAAATTCAATCAAATTTGACGTTTAATTAAAAAATCAATTAAATCCCACAAAAACAAGTAGATTCTAACTTTTTCAAGTTTTTCACGATATTTTAGACAGAAACAAAATATCGGGAGAGAAAAACGCGTGGTTAGCAGCACACCGCGTGCTTCCGTGTGTAGAATTTTTGACTGAAGTTATTTTCTGTGTTTATAAAGCCTCACTGAACAAAAGGCGACGAAATTCTTGGAAATTCCGGTCGTACAAAACTCTTCGAAAAACTCTGTGTACTTTATCACCTTATTGGTGTAAAAAAAAACTCAAACGTTGAGATTTCTTCGAAGATTTTTCTTCTAATTTCGCTGTGACCTTTTAGGACCGGCTGAATGTTTATTCCAAGAGGAATATTTCAATTTAATGCGTACAGCGCTAAAAGCCAATGGCATAATTTGCAGTCAGGCTGGAACAGCTTGGGGGAATCTTAATCACGTTGCACAGACAATGAACCATTGTCGATCAGCTTTTAGCGTTGCAGAATACGGCATAGCTTCAGTGCCTACATATCCGACCGGACAAATAGGTTTTGTTCTTGGCAGCACGACTGACGTAATGAATCGACAAATAATAAGAATAAAAAAATAAAAACCATAATTCCCGACAACTCTTATCTTTCATCATTATTTTTTCTAGTCAACAAATTTCAAATCGCCGATAAGAATATTCAGTGAGGTGGAGCTCGACGAAATGGAAATGTGTTATTACAGCGACCGAGTACACAGGTCGGCCTTTGTTTTACCGAGGTTCGTCGAGAAAGCATTGAAACCATAAGCCCGAGTTCGATCATTATCGAAACTGGTTGTTCGAAGAAATCAGTAAAAATAAAAAACTTTTGTATATTCAAAAAATAAAGTGTAAAACATTTTTTATCCAGCAAACCTTTTTGGAACGTCAACTTTTTTTTACGCGAAACATTATATTTCCATCCACGAATTTTTTTTTTTCATGGACTTCATTCTGGTTCATTTTTTTTGTAATAAATAAGAAAATGCATATTTAATATTGTTATATTGTTTATATATATATTTATATAATAAAATCACGTACATAA
This sequence comes from Campoletis raptor, assembly GCA_948107755.1. NCBI lineage: Eukaryota > Metazoa > Arthropoda > Insecta > Hymenoptera > Ichneumonidae > Campoletis > Campoletis raptor. The sequence goes on from OX403626.1 coordinate 15,535,442, forward strand.
TAGAATAAAAATAAACTAGTGTATAACATTCCACAATATATTTCTCGTATATCTCGGTTAAGGCTTATTTGGCTGTCGAAGAATTTGACAATTGTCTACGTGCATATACTTTTTTGTTTTCTCACGTAAGTAAGTCCAAGATTGTCGAAAAACGACTTGGCGTTTTGTGATAAACGAAAAAACAAAACAAAAAAAGTTTTTATTTTTTTTTAATTTTTGTTACGCGTTAACGTGCAATATACCTATTTCTATATATTGTATATATATATATTTTTTAATGTATATTGTATATAGAATATTTGTTGTATATGTTATCTATATATATATATTATGTATACATATATTTCATTAAATTATTTCATACTCAATATCCGTTTAAATATTAAAACGTGGATTATTTCTTAAAAGAATTCCTTTTGACGCCATGGCACTCGCGCTTCTGTTTTTTTTTCCTATTAATGGGAAAATAATCGATTGGTGATTTACAAAACGCTCGATCGTACGCTACGTAATCAGAATGTGTGAATATTTTGTGTGTGTGTATAAAATAATAACAGTAAAAATAAGAATGCTAAGCGCGTGGTCACACAGGGCGTTTTTTTTTTTTTAAAGAGACACATCAGCTGTGTTGAGTGGATCAATTGAACAAGCATTTTGGATTGAATTTTTTCTTGTGGCGAATATAAAGATACAAAAGTTAACATTATGTCGAAATTCCACTCAATATTGCGGGAGGCTTATCAAATTTTTTCGAAAATAATGTAGAAAAACGTAATTGCACTTTTTGAAACTCAAGATTTACGAAAAATGACTTTTTTTTACAGGGTTTATCGGTTCATCTTTTTTTTTTTCAATTCTGAAACTAATTTAATAAATTGAATTGTCAAGCGAACGACAGCACAATAAGGACGTATGAGATTCTATTGAGAAAAATACAATAAAATTGAGATTTAAAATGGAAAAATGAAATAAAAATAATGGGTTTGTAATGGATTATTAAAATAAACGCTGGAAGCTTTGGGAAAATAATGAAAAATTGCACCGCAGAGACGTCCGAGTTTAGGGAGGTCATTATTCGTCCACGGTGCTAGAAAATTAATAAAATTAAATGATATGTCGCTTCTCTTGTTAGTCGTTTTGATGCTTGTATTTTCTTTTATCGACTTGAACTTAAAAAAAGTAATGTTATTTCGTAGGGCTAAATTAAAAGACAGAAAATAAAAAGTGAAAAGTTAGAGGCAACGTAAATAATATTCGATAATATGAAAGCAGTGTTTCGTGGTAAATAATATTAAATTTTTTATGAAACATGATCGTAAGACAGACGGAAATGTTTAGTGAAAACTTTCAATTCCGAGCAAAACTTCTTATCAATCGATCAACATTTGTTTTCGCTCTGTTTTAATGTTTCGATTAAAATAAAATTGATAAAATTCATTGGCTCGGGAACCAACAAGGCATTGACGAATTATTGTAAAGTTATATAAAATAATGGCCGCTGTAAATTTTTATCTACAATTTCAGCGTTCGAAAAGGCAATTCACGTATTACACGCTAAAAAGGCTAGAAAATTCGAAAGCACATTGTCGTTTTCTATCTAAGGACACTTTTTATTTATTTATTTATATATCTCATTTTTTAGTTTCTCTAAAATTCGCTATAGACGCTCTCGAAATAGCAAAAAAATATGGTTTCTTTGTAATAAATGTGAACTGGAGACTCATAAAAACACAATTGTCTTGTGCGTTTGTCGTAACAATAATTACGAGTTTATTGCGTTTGGTTTTATCGTTTCGCTTTTGTTTTTTTACGACTTATTTTTTTTCTTCAAACCTGAAAGATTTGGTGTTGGATTCGTGGCGTTTCGAAGTAGTCATAGTGACGGTTTTCTTCTCCGTTACCTTTTGCAGCGTCGATTGTTTGATCGTGCGTTGTTCAAGACTCTCTTTGTTGCCGGATTCGAGAGCTTTGAAAGTCGACATGTCGTTGCCGCTTGTGGAGAATTCGTTTTTTTCCATTTTCTCGATATTCGTGCTCGTGCTTGATTTTCCAGGCGTCGAGGTATAAATTTTTGTTGTTATGGTCTCAATTCGTCCGCCGGGCATAACTTTACTGTCGACATTTTTGTACGTTTGATTTTGTGGCACACCCGCAGTCGCGATGTAAGAACGCGGTTGTTGATCGGATGTTTTTTCGCTGCGGAAAGTGCTCATGGGTGTAGAAGTCGAAAATCGCTCGTTGACGATCGTCGAGGTTGTTCCTGGCGCGGGAAAATAGCTCGGATCTAAAGTTTCGTTCGTTCGTTTCTCGAAGCTCGTATGTTTGTCCTCGTGATAATTTTGTTCCTGAGTAAATTTGCCAAAAGAGGATTGTTGTTCGTTGATATTTTTGCGGATTGGAGAACGTGGCATTTGTGGCAATGGCGGAGGTGGCGGGCCGTGGGAAGTTTCGTGAATTTTTTTTACCGAAGACTCGAAACTTTTTTCTCGTCTGATGAAATCGTCGTGCTGTTGATTTTGCGGGCTTTTTCCACCGTAACTATGTTCTCGTAAGTCTTGATTTTTCCTCAACGGAATTTTACTGCTCGTGTCGTAAATGTCGTTCGTTCTGTCGCTCGTGTCGTAAGATTCTTGATTGATTTTTCGTTCTATCGAACTGTACTGAGCCGGCGAATTGTCAGTCGGGAAAGCCCGATCGGTGATGGTATAAGAAAGCGAAGTGTCAGAACCCGGGTAACGATTTCTCTCGCTCGAAGTATCGTTCGAGCCGTATCTCGATCGCTGGCTATCCAAAGTACTCGAATATTGATAATCCGGACTATCGTTGAATTTTCGGGATTCCAATGTACCGTAATTACCATCACGATATTGATTTTCCTTCATACGTCTCTCCAGAGTACTTTGAGTCGAATGGACTTTTTCAGGACTCACAAGATTTTCACGATCGTTCACAATGTGATTAATTTGATTACTGGATGATTGTAAATTCTCCAAAGCTTGATTAAACCCTTTTCCACTCGATTGACGTTCCTCAAAACTTTTGTTTTCCATTCTATTGAAAAATCCAAAATAAAAAAATGTTAATTTAATTAAAATAAACTTAATACAACATTGAATTTTTGGAATTTTTATATAATTGAACTCACTGTTGTTGTTGAGTGTATTTGGCTTGTCTAATTGCGGTCAATCGTCCCCTGGCTTCTTCGAGTTCTCGTTCAATTCTCAAGACTTCAGATCTCGCGTCAATTTCCTGAGCCATTCCTCCGACCATGCGACGATTAAGAACAAGAGATCTTTCTTCTTCCTGTTGAATGGCTTGTTGTGCAGCTCGGACTAAATTGTCAGTGGCTCGTTTAACAGCGTTACCAGCAGCTTGGAGTCTCTTCGTGTTGTCGCTATCAGGATCAGCTTTCACTTTGCAAGCAACGAGAAGTTGAGCAGTGCTGCTGGCCACTTGTTTCGCGCTTGAGATTAATTTTTCCTCGGAGCTTACGCCCTGAACGAGAGCGTTTGCCGATTCGACGAGGCTGTGGGTGGCCGCAGCGACCAATCTAGCAGCTGAAATCAAGCCTTCGGACCATTGTCCATCGTCGGATGACGTCAACGGTGTTCGCGATACTTTTCCAGTTGCGATAAGCTCTCGCTGAGCCGCGCTTGCTGCTTTGATCAGAGCAGATGTTGCAGCTGCGATCGATTTTGCAGCCTCGAGGATCATTTCGTCAAAGTTCATGTCCTCGCTCGTTTCCTGAGAGAAAACAACAACAAAAAGTTATTAAAAATCATATTTCATCGGTACAATGTATCGTTTCATAATTTTTCCTTGGGAATGAACAATTGTATTGTTTGTCATACCAACACCTCGAAAAACTGATGTATTTCCTCGCCACCGTAATAATATGTTTGATTCCTGGTCGATCGTGTAGAAAAACAACCAAGAATATCAAACATATCTCACGGTAGGAAAGATCCGTTTTTTCCCTCGAAATCCGGTGGTAAAACTTGTTCTAAATTCTTTAAAAAACATCCTCCGACTCAAAAAATGGTAGAAAAATATATTCGATGGAAAAAGAAGCTGAATGAGGATGAAATATTTTAATTTCTCACCTGAATACTCCTCCTTGGGCGTAGACTGGCGAGTTTTTTGGCAGCGGCATCGATGCTGGCAGCAGCACCGAGCAATTCATTTTCGGCGATGACTGTAGGATCGTCAGGATCGACCCAATCATTTCCTTTGAGTAATTCAGCGACAGCGACGAGTTCTGTAACGCTCTGAGCAATTTTTCGTGAAATCGTTGGCAACGTGTGTTTCGCATCGCTTGATCGAGACGATATTTGCAAAACGGATTGTAAGAGTTCACGATAATTCATGGCGACGTCGTGCCCAGCTTGCAATGTACGATCTCGTAATTCTGTTGTTTCGGCGCAATTGTAAGCAGCGGATTTACAAATAGCGAGCATATCGCTGATGGATTTTCGGCCCAAATTCGCTGCAGCAATGATATCGTCCTGCTTGCAACTGTTTCCAGCTGCAACAGCTTTCGCAGTTGCTGTTGTTATGCCTTTTGTGCAACGAACAAGATCCTCTGGTGTTACAACAATTTTGTGACTGTCCGGTGTGTTGAGTGCTCGAATTTCTTGGCCAATCGCTTCGATCGTCGATTCCAAAGCCCTCGTACCCCGCGTGTGTTCATCCTCAACCGCTTTTACGGTCTTCAACAACGAAGTAACGTTCGTCACCATAACCTGTAGAAAAAAATCAAATTATTTCCATTAATACATTATAAAATCGTATGTTTCATCAAAAACAAAGATTATCAATCAAATCCGCGTTAATTGGCTGAGTTAGTGCTTCAAAAACTAAAACCACTCAATTATTGTCCTTTTTGTGGATTTTATATTCCTTTTTTTTTCTTAGTGCAATATTTTCCAGGGATTCTCGACGGTTAGAGCTCGTTAATTTTTCTCTGGTCCTTGCGAATATTTGTCGATGATTAAAAGCCCTTGAAAATAGTTCGTGCTACGCTTATTCAATTTGTTAGTCTCTCCGAACCGTATTCGAGTCCTTTGAACGTGTAAATATAAAGTGTGAGTAGGTAAATTTTTTTTTAAATGGCAAAAAGTGTGGATTTGTCACGTGTATTAAATGAGCACACGCATTAGTCAAACTACTTGTTTTCAAATGAATAAAACGAGTTGTCAGTCATTATTTGTATCGATTTTTTTCATCTACGATTAGTTGTTACGTTTGTAAAAGAAAACTAGTGTTATTAGAGCACACTGCTAACGAATGAGTACGTACCTAACGAATCGATTATTAAACTTCTATCACAAACTGATAATTCAAGTTTTTTCTTTTATTTTATTTTTTCTTATTTCATAAAATGTTGATTATTTCGGTGAGAACAAATCACACGATAATATTAAAATGTTGCGAAACTTTGTGGTAGTGATTATATTTATTAATGCTCCGTTATTTCGTCGCGTGACAAACGTATTATTTCGTTCTATTTCGTCGTCTCCTCGAGCAATCAAAACTCGATATTTTGTAGTTGCAACTCGCCAGAGACTCAAAATGGAGAGTGGGGCAGAAGAATAGTTTTGCGATTATTAATATAGACGAGTATAAAATATATCAAAATGAATCTTCGTGAAAAAAATAATAATAACAAGTTACAGTAAAAAAAAAAGATGAAAATACGAAAATACTGATGACAAGCAAACAGGGACACGATAAAAATGGAATATAAGAAAAAGGGGAACCGAGTACGAATTTGCCTTTGTTCAAAATTCAATGACAAAACGCTACATTTTAAACAAAAGAAGATCGGAGTTTCGTCGTGCTGCTTGATTGTTCTCGTTGACGGAGAGAAGTCGTATAAGTTCCTCTTCCTGATCAGAGACGAACCATTCCGATTCGGATCCACCAGTATCGCTCAGCGGCATAATCTGCTGTTGCACGTGATCTTCAACGACCTACGTTTGTTGTTTTCATTTTTGTCACCCACCGTGGAAACAAAAAAAACAAACAAATTCCCAAAAAAAAAAACGCAATGAACCAAAATCGTGAACGACAGATCCATATCAAAGTCCACCAACATTTTATCCTTTTTTTCTATCATTATTATTGTTGTTATTATTATTATTCCGAATTTATGGAACTAACTACGAAAGAAAAAAGATTTTGTGCATTCTGTTGATGGAAAAATAGACATTACAGCTGTCAACACATTGGTAAACGATCGTAGCCACTTGCAACACACAGTAGGGCGAAAAAAAAAACTTTTGATTTCTTGCTGGGATGAAAATTACATCAACATCGATATTGCAACAAAAATAAATAAATAATATACAAAAATGATTAATATTGAGATAAATATCGAGGTGGACTTTAATATCCTGCCGACGAATTTTGTTTCGTTGCCTCAATGGACTTCGAATTTGACAAATTTGTTTGTTTTTTTTTTTTAAACGTTCCTCTTTCATCGATTTTTTTCTTTTTCATTCATTTTTTTTTAGTAGGGCCTAATTCGTTAGCGATGAATTTTCGTGTCAATTAAAGTCCACCCAAAGGAAAAAAAGTGAATTAAAACGTCTGTTTGGTTTAATCGTCAAGCAACGCAGGATCAGGGAAATAAGTGAAATCTCGGGAGAGTGTTTGACGCATGTTGAATTTTAAGATTTTTAATTAATTAAGCGACCTTGGTCCAAATTAAGGAAATATTTGTTTAGACGAAAATTCCAAGTGCATTAAAAACATGTTGCAAACAATCTGAATTAAGAGAATGCCTCAAAATCCAAAACACTCGTTAATAACGACAAGCACGGATTCACATCCGTGATTAATATTCGAATAATTGAGTTTTTCGTTGTCTCTCAAGCCCGCAGCGTATGATCATGATTAATCTTTGTTATTCGCGAGTTAACAGCGCCAGCAGATAACTCGTAACTGCATTGGGAAAAAAATTTCGTTCAACGAACAAAATGAATTTTATTAATTTAACGAAATTTTTTTTCTCAGTGAATAAAGCATCGATAGCAACAAATTGATAATTAAAATAAAGTTAAAAAAAAAAAAAATGTTAAAATGAGAGAAATACTGACTTTGGCAGAATCCTTGAGATGAGCCATGCTCGGATCGTTGATGGGTTTACCGCTGGCAGCTTTGGTGGCGTGAATAAGATCGCCAAGAGCGGAAGCAACGTCTTTGACAGCGTTGATGAGCATAACTTGTGCTTCAGAATTTTGGCTTCCAAGGCTGGCGGCGCCGTATTTGACGACTTCGGCTAATTGTACGATCGTCGAGACAGCGTTTTGTGCAGCAACCGCAAGCTGTTCCTGGGATGATGCTGCACCAGCGACCAATGTTTTCGTATCTTCGACAAGAGCTTTCGCTGTTTTTAAGATGTTTTCACGATGATCGGCGAACGTGTCGCCCTCGTTTTCCGCGTGAAGAGTTCCCGCCGTTGCAAACATTATTGTCGTGTCGAGATCGCCGATTATACCGGAAACCGTACTCGCCGCGTTTATGCAAGCCTGAGTTCCCCTCGAACCAGCTTGAAGAGCCGCCAATACTTGTGACACTTTTTCCGTTACGATTTTACCGTTTTCAGCGACTTCCCGCTGCGCGTAAACGTCACCTGGTGACAATTGACAAACTCCAGCCGCACGAACGATATCCGCACACGCACGACCCAGTTCTTGGACACCCGAACGCAGTCTCGACGAAACATCCGCGTTCGATGCCGCTGCTGATGCACCGGATGTGTCACGAGCCAGCTGCGTATATTTGTGCGATATATCCACCGCCAGTGGACCCAATCGACCTACGTCCGTACTCGATTTCGTTGACTGTTCAAGTTGACAAATTATTAGAATAAATATGCAAGTGTCTAACATTCAAATTCTGAGTCCAGTATTCCAAAAATTGTCAATTAAACAAAAATGTACAAAAATTTGAAAATCTATGACATTTTCCGGAATTATTATTCTAAAATATTAAAATAAACAAGAAATAAATAAATATGTGCAAAAATTTAAGCATCTGTGACATTTTATGGAATTGTTATTCTGTATTTTTCTTTGAAATTTGAGCATCTGTGACATTTTATGGAATTATTATTCTGATTGCTGTATTTTTTTTTTTTTTTTTTTTTTTTCATTTTTTAGCGAATCGTCAATTGCAAAATTTGTATGGAATGAAATAATCGTTATGAATATATTTGTAATTTCGTTTTTTTTTAATGAATTGATTCATACTGACCATTTCTTGAGCAAGACGAGCGATTTCCTTGGCAGCTTCGACCATTCTCGTTTGATATTCGACGAAAGAGTCGACAGTATCGACGGTTGAAGAACGATGTTCCTCGAGTCTCATGGTAGCTCTGGAAATGGTTTCGATCAATCCAGTAACGATGCCATTTGAGGTAGAAATGCTTTCGAGAGTATTTTGCAATTCTTTGATAGTGTCTTTCGTGGATTCGATGGTTTCGTCAAATTCGGCATGAAGAGCTGCAGCTTCAGGATTTCCGGCGGCTTCTTTGGTCACGTAAATAAGTTGGAGAGCGGATTCAGTGACGGTTTTAGTTTGATCAAGGAGTACAGCTTGTTGTTTCGAGTGTACCATATTCGAGGCTGCTCCGATTGCACCGGAAACGAGTGGTTCGCTGCAGCGTGCAATATCATTTACGACTGGAGCGATACTGTCAGGTTCGTATTTCGCAGCGATACGTAACGGCTCCAATTTTTCTTTCAATTCGCTGACGCTGCGATCCATTTGATCGATGAAACCTTGAGACGAATTTTCTTTTCTTGGCACAAGGGATTGCGAAACAGCGCTCAAGGTCGCGGAATCAAGTTCGCGAATTCTCGCGACCAATTTTTCAATCGCTGCGTCACATTCCTCTTGTCCAGGTGTTTTGTCTCTTATCGATGCGACAAGAGTCTTAATCGATTCGCTCACGTTCTTACTGTGATGCGCCAGTAATTGCCAGGTCGGTTCATCCTTTGGACTCGCTGCTAAACTCTTAGCTGTTTCCACCATTGCGCAAGCACCGTCAATGACAGCTTTGCCGGCTCCGCTCATCGGTTCTTCTCGAATTTCTTCCGTCTCGTGAGTTTCCTCTCTCACCTGAAAAAATGATAAAAATATTGATTAACGATTTGCACTGATTGTAAATAAATGATTAAAACTTTAAGCGATTTTTCTCACCTCGATTACTTCGGTCTTGGTCTCGAGAATAGAAAATTCTTTAGTACTGCAGCCAGCAAATTCGCAAAGATTATCAACAGCTTCGAGCAAAGGTCTCGTAGCGACGGAGCATCGTTCTCTATTATTTTCGGAATAATCGCGATCCAGACTTTTGATTTCTTTGACGAGATTTGCGGTGGAATTGGCGACGTCTTTGGCGGATTGTACAAAGTGTCGTTTGGAAACGGGATCGTTAGTTTTGCTGGAAGCTGATCGACAAGCGTTGCAAAGAGCGCTAGTATGTTTGGCGATCATGGTGGCAGCTTCAAGGACTTGTTGTTTGTTGCTCGATGGATTTCTGAGGTTACCGCAGCCTTCGTGAATGGCTTGTGCAGCGCGTACGAATTGTGTTTTGTCAATAACGTATGTTTCCGTTATTTCAGTTACGACTTTACGTCGAAGAGAAGGAGTTGAAGCGGCGTTTGTTGCGTTACGAAGATTAATCGCAGCGTCTCGAAGTTGATCTTGCATTCTTGGATCTTGAGGACTGCTGGCGCATTGACGAGCAGCTTCGACCATTTTCGCGGTTGCATCAGCGAGTTTTTTCGCTGCAGCTAACAATTTTTTCAATTGTTCGGTATCTGTTTGTTGTTCGGCTTCTCCTTTGATACTCTGTATCAATTGTGCAGTTGCTTGACCCACGATTTTAGCTTGTCGTACCATTTCGCCGGCGTCACCGCTGCTCGCGAACAAACGATCGGTCGCGCTCATTATCGTCTCGACGGCAATCTCCTGAACGGTTACCGTCGCTCGTTCTCCGCTTCTCGTTGCTGTTCTTATGTGATTCAACAAATCGTTCAAAGTACGACTAACCTCGGCTGCCGCAAGACTCAATTCCTTCAATAAATTCTCATCGGAGCACGTCTCGTTACAAACGTCGACCAAACCCTCAACCGCTTTCGTAACTTCTCTCACCGCGTTCATCAACTGTGTCTGACAAGCTGGCGATTGAAGCGTCGGTGCAACGACCTTTGCACATGCAACCAATTGCGAGGTCGCTAAAGCACACTGCGTCGCTGCTGATATTACCCGATTTTGCGTTTGCGAATCCTCGCAAGTCGCTGCTATATTTCGAGCTTTTAATACCAAAGCCGCTGTCGTATTCGCCACTGCCTTCGCCAGTGCCAACAACATGTCTTGCAACTCTCTGTTCGTCTCGTTCTCCTCACCAATTGTTGTCAATACTTGGTGCGATGCCTCACCAACCCTCGATGCTGCGTTCAACAGATTCTGACGCGGCTGAAAGTTTTTCATAATCATATATTAATCAAAATACATTTAAAAAAAATCTCGAAAAATTGAAAATTATTGTTTTATTTCATCATTTTAAAGCCTTGTATTTTCATCTCTCTTCTTACTCTTCTTATTCGTTCACTAAACGATTAAAAAAGAATATTTCTAGTTCATAATTGTATATTAATCGAAATACATTTGAAAAAACCTTGAAAAATTGAAAATTATTGTTTTATTTTATCATTTTAAAGCCTTGTTGTTCCATCTCTCTTCTCACTCTTCTTATTCGTTCGCTAAACGATTAAAAACGAATATTTCTAGTTCTAAACTAATTTTTATTGTTTTTTTTTTCATCTATTTTGTGCTTTTATTCAATTTCTATTAAAAAGCGAACTATCTACGCTTGCTACTTAGTGCTTACGTATTGTCCATACAGCGTTGAAGTTATATAGAACGGCTGCAGGTAATGAAAAAAAGTTTACAACAAGTTGAAACAATTTTATCGGGATTATTATACTTTGTGAATATTCAAAAGTGTTGAACGTTTTTTGTCAGTAGCAAGGATAATGGAAAATTATCTAAAAAATAGAAAAAAAAAATGCAGGAAAGCTTTTGTGAGACGTGGACAATAATCGGGCGAAGTCTCACCTCTTTGGTTTCAGGCTCAGTCGCTTTGAGTAAATCGGAGAAAGCAGTGCACAGTTTTCTCGCGGCGTCCAAAAGTCTTAACCCGGAAGTATCGTCTTCCATGAGAGCGGCAATCATTCTCACGCCCTTTGTCATTTCTGGCAAATTCGTAGCGATCGTTGTAATGGCAGCACCAACCGCGGTGTGATCGACGTCATCGGCAGGACCGGAAGTAAGTGTCACGACTTGAGCCGTTGCTGCATTCATTTCGGCTATTTGCGAACCCACATTTTGCTTGTGTGTGTCCATCGTTTGTTCAATCCATCGCAAAGACGCTGGATCACTTCCCAGCTCAGGAAGTTGCGCTTTCGTTGTTAACTCGACCTCGGACATGTGTATTATCTCGTGACCAGCAGTTATCCTCGACAGTAAAGCTCTTTGTGGCTCCGTCAACACCGAAGTAACTCTCGTCTGCTGCACCTGATATTTTCATTCGTTTAAAATTTATCTTATTTATTGATTATTATAATTATCAAGAATTCTGACGGAAAAAAAAAACTGGACGGTGGGAAAAAATGTGAAAATAATGAATATTTGGATCTGCGTTTCTATGATTTGCATGATCATTTTTCAACAATAATTCTTTCCGTGGGGACAAATAAACCGAAGCAGAAATCAGCGAAATTGATTTGTTTCTTGGTTGCAACAAAAAGTTGAGGATTTTTTTTTCCTGTAAACCTTTTTGTATTTGAGCGATTTCTGCTTTTGGTCTAGAAACAAATTCAATAAAGACGATCAACGCGTGTGCCCACAGGTTTTGCATTCACGAAAAGTTTTTCCCGGCGATGAAAAAATCGTGCATTATATTTTTAACTTCACAAAATATCTCAAAATTTATAATAATTTTGATAAATTTGATAAATAAGAAAAATGAAAAACAGAGACGATAAAAATGAAGAAGGACGCATTTCGCTCGCTTTTTGGTCACTTGAAATTTTGTACCTACTCTGTGTCCGCAATAGAAGGCGCCTAGCATGAAAACAAAATTCGAATATTCGTCAATTATTTGGTCAATTTTTGTATTCTTTCATATTCAAAAAAATGTTTATTCGAAATTTTAGTCTTTGGCTATTTTGTGCTTTAAGCCTAGACACACGGTGAGAGTACGACATACAGCTGTGCGAGAGTGGAGGAGAGGATAAAATTTCACGATTTGGTGAACTCTAAACAAAAAATCGGTAACAATTTTACAAAATTTCGTACCGATTTTTTTCTTTAGAATTTTGTTTTTCTTACCATTGGCGGTGCGTGGGCGATGTTGACTTGGCCGCTGACCGTTGTGTATTGAGCGCCTCCCATGTGGCCGGTTCCGTATGGTCTCGCTCCTAAAAATCGTATCATGCAGTCTAGCCTAATTGCCATTTGTTTTTTTTTTACACGCCATTTACAGTTTTATGTACAATTCATTTTTTTTTCAACGTTAATTTCTTATTATTCGCCAAAGACTGCCGAAGAAGCGTTCACAGCAAATTCAGCTGGACCACGTTCCACTGGAAACTTTCATTTCGCACATCGAAAGCCAATTGGTTTTTGTTTTGTTTTTTTTTTCGATAAAATATACAAAATAATAAGAAATAAGTAAAAATAATAAATTTCAACAATGCGATTTATCGGTCTATTTACATTTGAGGATAATTCGAAATTATTATGATTCTAAAAGAAGCATTTTTTCAGCAATTTTTGTCTTGTTCGTTCGTTTGACGTTTTTATCGAATTAATTAATGAAAAAAATTCTCACCGTCACCACCGGCTCTCATTACAGCTGGAATCGCCACTGAAACAGCCTCGACGTTTCCTTTACCCACGTTGCTCGTTTCATGTTGCATTATCGTGGCTCTGAAAGAGAAAAAATTCATAAACCACGTGATCAGGGCAGAAAATATGGAAATTATTTCTAAGAGAGGAATTTAATGTTTTTTTTGTGATAATCACTTGTAACGTTGCATTCGAAAAAACTCTTCCATGTTTGTACTACGAGAGGTAAAACGAGACTGAGGTGTCTGACTATCGTCGTTGATATCGAAAGTCGAAGGCTCGTGTAAAATTGTTCTAATTATGGGCGTTAATTAGAGGCGAGATGAATATACACGCAGGCCCGAACGAGCGAGAGCTCGTCAATGTGAAAAATTTAATTCGTCAAATTATTATCATTTTATTTTTTTATTTTTCAATCTCCAATTTATATGTGGCATCAAAAATAATTTTCTATCGAAAGAATGTTCGATGAGCAATCTCAAAAAGGTTTTTTCTTTCACGAAATACTGGTTGTACACAAATTTTTATTAAATTCTAATTAAGGAGGTTCACAAGTTAGGCATGCGTTGGACGAATTCCAAATTTAATTGTAAAAAAACTCGTATGAACTTTCTTAACAATAATACTCAACTGTGGGTGAAATTTGAGAAAGTGTAACCGTCTAGAAATCGAGTTATTTGTTGTGAAAAATCGTCTTTTTTCGTAACTTCCCACAAGACCTCGTGTCAAAGTTGCGATTTTAAACACTGAATATCTCGATTACTAGACGGAAAAATCTTCTCAAATTTTTTTACACATTATAATACGATGCTCAAGAAGATTGAGACGAAATTTCAAAAATTAACTTGGAAAAAATTGTATCTGAAGATTTTGCCGTTACTTTGGATATAATATTATAATTATGGCGCGTGAACCTCGTTAATAAGGCTGAATAATAAAAAATCTGAAACTCACTTCAACGGTGACACGCTGTCCTCGACCATAGTGGAGCCTTCGTCGCCTTCGATTCCAAAGTGATCTTTAGCTTTTTGTTTTTTCAGAATAATGTCAATGTATCCAGCAATAAGTTGCAGAATTTGTTCAGCTTCGGTGGTTTGTACGCTGTAATATTGATCGGAATAATCGCCAAAATCGAGAGTAAAAGTATTGGGCGACGCTCCCCATCTTCTCACAGTCGTCAAAGGCCAAGTCTTCAAAATTTCTTTCGTTCTCTCGTCCAATCTCAAAACCGAATCTTTCGTTACGCCCAACAAACGTGGTACCAACTTATTCTTCCCAATCATTTTTTCTTTCACGAGGAAAAATGTGACTCCGTATGTGCTCAACGAACGCGCTGTTTTCGTGTATAATACTTTGGCGTCCAACTCCGAAAGACCAACGTGCTTTTTGTGCTCAGCAAACACTTTCTTCTCGATACCTTTTACCTTCAGATAAGACTGAGGTAAAAATTCCTTCAAACTGAAATAAAAACGATCAATTTATTCTCAATCTCCATTAAGAGCTCTTCAAATCTTTTTTCTCTTTTATTTTTTTTTATTAAAGGCTTTTAAGGGCCTTGAACGTTGTTAAGAGTCATTGAAAATACAAATCTTTAAATATTTGGTAATAATAACAGAAATTTTGTCATTTCAACAATATTTTTGGCTGACAGTCTATAAATATTTAAAATAAACTGTTGAAATGACAAAATTTTTGTTATTATTGCTGAATATTCAACTAAATAATCGTAAATTTCAACAAAAAAATTGTTCTTAGTCTATAATTGTAATTATAATTTTATTTAAACGTACTCAAGGAATCCTGGTTTGTGTTTATCTTCCTTGTAATCACCGAATTGTATTTGGCACTGTATACCAGCGAACGTGCACGCTTTTTCTTGCGTAACCGGATGTGTACCATCGAGTATGGCATCACGTGCTTGAACGTATAACAACGACAATTGTACGGGATCACGACTGTCGATGTTTTGATCAGAGAAGAAATATTTACGACGGAGGAGAACCGTTTCGGATTCGTCAATGCCTTGTTCGCGCAGTGTTTTCGACGGATCGATCCAATTGACTGCAAATAAAATGATTTTATTCCGTATGTTAAATGAGTGAAGAACAAAAAAAAAATATTTAAAAAAATTATTAAATTCGATAAATTCACTCACCTTCGTCGTCAGTTTTCAATTTTTTTCTCAACTGATCCATTTTCGCGTCTCTCTCACCTTTCTCCTCTTTGCGACGTTTCAGAGTGAGAGTACCGAAATTTCCAGGCTTTTGATTCTCCGTTTCCTCGTCGAAAAAGTCACGCACGAGAGAATATTCGTCGTGATTCGTTATACCGATTTTTGTGCATATTACAACCATCAGATTTGCCACTGGTTGACTGTCGTCAACGAGAAGCGTTTTCAATGTACCGTCCAACATTCGGACTCTTAAAGTTCGTAATTTTCGACGATACTCGAGCAAGTCTCCGTTTCTTAGGATGTAGTAATCGAGATTACGTCCTGGTTCGAGCCAAACACCTTTTTTAATGTCCTCGTCCGCCAGAAAGAGACCATAATCTTTAGCTAAAATATAAAAACAAAATTAATTCATTGCTCGAAATTATCCTTAATAAAATAATAAAATAAATAATAATAATAATAATAAAAATAATAAGAAAGAGACCATAATCTTTAGCTAAAAAATAAAAACAAAATCAATTCATTGCTCGAAATAATTATCATGACGAAAATAATCGAATGGTAATATTATATTTGTAATTATTTTTAAAAAAATGTTTCGATACTTTGAAAATGTTTTTTTCTTTAAATTATAACTCTAATATGTTGTAATTGAGATTTTGGAAAATGATAAAATACTTACGTTGACCCATATTGGTTGCTTCAGCGAGTTTTTCCCTGATGATCCGGCACGCATCGTACACTGAAGTGCTGGGATCAAACTGCATCATCTTGGTCGCATTTTTCTCCGGTATGGAGATACGAAGCGACAAAGTAGCCATTGTGATTGCCGAGGGTGATCTTCTGCGTGAGCGAAAACCTCCAGAGTCACTCGACTGTAAAATGAAGAAACAACAAAAATTCATTAAGTTTTACAAAAATAATATTTTTCAAAATTCTGTGGCTATTATTTTCAATAAGAAAAAAATTCATTTTCGTGAATTTCGAGGTCGAAATATTGTCTTTTTTTTCGTTGCGATAAATGGGCAGGGGGGAATGGCGTAGAGTTTGTAGAGTCGAAGCAACAGGTGGTCGAACAGAAAATTTGAAATACGTGAAAATTGCCACGAAATCAATTTTCGACGTTTTCCCAATTATTTTTGCCCTTCAATCCGCACTTTTTTGCTTCTATGTAATTGAATTTTTTCACCGTTTCAAAAGTTATATTTTTTATTTATTATTTTCTTTCAAATTAAATCCGTGGCAAACGAAATGTCTTTTGAGAGAAAAAAAATGTAGTCTCGTGAATTTGTTGCTAGGTTGAAAGCCCGTCCGATGAAATGTAGGGAAGCCCTTTCGTGACTTTTACGTCCAGACGATATATTGATCTATATTTTTGTCTCCACACCGAACGATATTCAGTCGGCGTTGATTTTATATACGATTATAATTACAGGTGGAAATAAAAAATGGAGGGGAAAAAATCCATCCAAGAAATTCTTATTAATTGATAAATTGTTTAAAAAAAAATAAAATAAAAAATAAAAATCAATAAATCAAAAATATTTACATGTGAGTCTCGAAATAATTTTAAACGATTTCAAAATATCTTCTCAATATTCCAAAATAATAACGAAGGACACAGTGGGCTAAAAAAATATCGAGAAATAAATTCCCAGGAAAAAAAAAGGACTCAAAAATCTTTCCAATAATTTCCAACGATTTCTCCATTTGTTAATGTGCGAAAAAAAGATTTTTACTATTTCGTAATGTGTCTGAGGTAAAAATAAACATAAAATACACACGTTTTTGGCTCTTTTCGTTCGTTTGCTCTTTTTTATCGTTTCGCTCGATTTCTTTTTCTATTCACTGTACTCGAGTGTATAATATTGTGGAAGGATGGTTAGAGAATTGGCGCAAGCAGAGAAGGGTGGGGGTGAGATGCCCATAAGGGTATAAATTTGGTGCGAGTATCCACGCCAATGAGAGACGGGGGGATTGGGGCTTGGGGGGCACGTTCACCCTTAGAGCAGGTTGCCTGGCAACCCCTGCCTCTGACTGTGTCAAACTCAACCACGAGTACCATTCCCCTCTTTATACCTCTCTTTTTTATATCTTATATATATATAGTTATATAAATACGTAAAATCTTTCTTTTATGCATCACATTCTCACGCAATTTCCGACCACGGAATATTACATCATAATTCGAAAATATGAGGAAGATTTTAGTATTTAAAACGCTTCTGTAAACGTAGAAGCGAAACATTTGTTTGTAACATTCAAATAATTATTCTACAAAAGAAAAATGTTCGTGTAATACGATTTTTCATTATTCTAATAAAAGTTATTGTATTAAAAATACATAGAGAAGCCGTGGCTTAGTGATAACGCGCCCGGTTCACACCCGGTCAATCCGGGTTCGATTCCCGCCGACACCAATGGATTTTTTTCAAAGTGCTTAAAAATTGTTCTCTTCGTGGTTCGAAATCTACGTAAAAATGCAGGTCCAGGTGTAATAAGGAAAAAACAGTAGAAAAAGTGGAATAAACAAAGAAGCATAGAGAGGTCAAATAGAGAACCATGTAAAAACTCGAGAAGAGATGATTGCGTGTAAAATTCTTAACCTAACTATAAAAAATAAATATCGACAGCGATAGGTGCGCGCTCGGTGTATGGCTCCGGCGATCACAAAGTTAAGCAACCTCGAGTGAGGTCAGTACTTGGTTGGGTGACCGTTCAGCCATGCATCGGTTCGCGTATCAATCACTGAGTGGGAGGCAGTTTTTCTGAGTTTCTGATGTTGCTAAACAATTGAAACTCAGTTTAAAGGGTTTACGCGCAGGAATAATGAAAAATATATAAACAATGAATAATAAACTGAAAAAATATTATAGAAAACGTTCTTGATGAATAATAAAAATAAATAAATCATCTCTCGTTATTCTTGCCTTCGATTTTGATTTATTTATAGATATTTGTCAAAATTTATCCAAAATTGTATAAAATATAAATAAAAATGAATATTTTTATGAAGAAAATAATAATATATGTACCTGCATTTTTATTTTTGCCCTTGGGAAAGATCGTGTCGAGAAACGATATAGAATGCTTGGATTTTGATATAATGCTCTAATGACCAGTGTAAGTGACAAGAACAGAACGATGATGGTTGAAACCGCGACGGGGATAAAATTTATGAGCAAGAGAAGAGGGAACATTGGGCAAAAGTCCCGTGGGACAAACGCCAGTGTGAGTGGTCGTAGCCGTTTGACAAACGCCGAAGGGGGATAAAAAAGAAAAAAAATATATAAGTGTTCATGTCGAAAGATCGTAGACACGAGAGACGAGACTAAGAGACAAAAGAAGTGAAAAAAGTGACGCGAGGAGGACGAGAACAATGCGAGTTAATGTGTCGATTATTTTGGCGGGAAAATTGAATAACTTGAAATTTCATTATTATCTGATAACAGGAGTACCGACGAGATGATTAATTACTAAAAAAAAAAAAAAAGAAGACTCCCTCATGAATAATAATTAATTGAAAAATCAAATAAGTGTAATAAATTATTTTCTCTAATAGCTTTAAATCTTTAATATGAATTTTCGATTTGAAAAAAAAAATGAAACGATTCAAGAGGTTAGTGGAATGGAAAATTCATAGATTTTCAAGTGGAATGAGCTGATGTGATATCAGACTCAAAAATGGTCTATCGGAAATTTTTTTTCCCGATCAATGGACGATTTCACGTTCCCTTTAGACTCTCGATTAATCGAGGGCATTGATTGCTCTTACGCGCTCTTTCCTTTCCATCGTTTTTCATGATCTCTCTTTCTCTATTTGCCACCAAAACTCTCTCCAACCCTCTTCTCATCAAAGATACGATTATGCACGCCTGACAGAACATCAGCCCGTCCAAGGGTTGATGCTCCGCTCGGTTCGCTCTCTCTTCCTCGATCGTTTTGTGCTTGGCCTCCTTATGTCCCGATTCACAGCCTAAATCAACCCTCTTCCTTTCCCTCACACATCCACGTTACACTCATCGATCCCCACACCAAAAGTGTCGCCTCTAATCGAGCTAACACTTCTAAATTTTTATTTACACATGTATACGAAATATTTTTTATTTTTCATCGACTTTTTCTCTTCGAAACCAAATCCAGAAGTTAAATTTTGCTAAAAATTTTCAAATCGTACAAATTATTAATTCATACTCGATAAATACGAAATAAAATTAATTTTTATCAACATTTCTATATAAATATTGATGACGAACTAACGAAATTAAAGAAACGATGAAAATTGCCAAATCCAAATGATTCTAAAGTCCATTTTTCAACGTAATTGTTTTTTTGACAAATATCAAAAAATACCAAGTGAATGATCAATTGTTTATCATTATACATTAATGTATTTCGTGTGTACATTAGTAAACAACGTATTTGTATTTAGATAACCCGGTGAAGCGAAAGTAGGGGTTGAAATGAAACGAACTGGAAGTCCTACGACAAACTTGAAGCTTCATTTCACCCTCATCTTCAGCGAGGCGAAGCATTTACCCTTGCCTAATATACATATTCGATGTAACACTGATAACAAACAACAACTAAAAAGTCATCATTTCCATGCATATACGAAGCATAAAATCAGCATAATTTTTATAAAAACCACTAAAGATATGAAAAAGATGAAAAACTTGATAAAACGTCATGACAAAACCGTTGAATCGTTAAAATGATCATTTTTTTCATAATTTTATATTGTAAATAAAATCCGATCTTTTTTCTTGTTAAATAAAATGATTTTTACAGGCTTTAACGTTGGTTCATACACAGGATACGAGGATCGACTATTTTCATGATAAAAGATCGTCCACAAGGATTTTTACTAACCCAGCAATCTTTCAACTTTTATTTCTACCCTTACCTCGTTACGGAAGTAAAAAAAAAAAGCATATACATGTATATATCTATATGTAAATATACAAGCTCATGAAATATGCAAAAGTCTGTTACCCAAGATCTTGTTATACTGGCTCGCCCTTCGCTTTCTCGTCGTCTCTTACGATGAAGACTTCTCGTGTACAAGTAATTGACGATGCCAACAAAGCTGCAGCACGGATTGCCCTTCATTTTTTATTTTTTAACAATTATTTATCTCAATTATTCAAATTAAAATTTCTATCTAAATAAATATTTTTTATTTATTTACGAACACACGTGGTTATTTAATGCGATATTTTGTTATCAACAATAAATTTATTTTTATTTTATTATTTTCACGAAAATATCATTTATTTTTGTCGTTGCTTTAGAATAAATAAATTATCAACATTATTAATTCAACAAATAGTTTTAGTTGTTTATTATCGATATATTATTATTATTATTATTATTATTTTGATTATTTTGTAATATTTCAACAATAACAATTGAACGAACGATGTGACAATTGTCAAATGTCAAAAGTTCGAATAAAATGTTCGAGTCAGGAGACTCGATAAAAAAATTTCTCAATGTTGACCGACATTTGTCAAGTTTTATTGTTTAATTCGTTGCGTTTAAAGAAAATCATGGATTATCTTTGAAAATGAATTGTCGAAGCACAGAGTTTATAAATAATTGTATTTGAGGAAACTATGAAGATGATTTTCGAGTCCGGATCCTCACGAGACGAGGACCAGACCGTTACTGGATAAAAGTTGGCCGAAACCTCGGGGAACCACCCCATGTTTTCGGGGGTTGCGCACGATCTTATGGAGGTGGGGTAGGGGTGCAAAGGCCGGAGGGGTGACAAACTCAGCAGTACGAAAAGAGGGAGGGAGGGGGGGGAGGGTGAATACGTGAAATCTCGTCGACTAGCTCCTGCGCATTAGTGCCCCAGTAACACACCCCCAGAATCTAGGGGTGGCTATGAACTAGCCTCGAATTTGTGCAAGAAAATCAACGAGTCTTTAAAAAAAAAAAAAAAAACAAGTAAATAGCGTTTTTTTTTTGGGTTCGTGACCTCAGATTTTTGACAGGAGCCTAAATTTCAAAATTGAACTAAACGATTGAAAAATTATCATCTCCATGGATTTTTTATTCCTCGAATAAATATTTTCTTATATTTCACGAATAAAGATCGAAAAAATTCGAGAAAAATATAAAAAAACGTATCGAGGTTTTAATTGATTTCTTAAAATTTCCTTTTTTTTTTCAACTTCGAACGAAAGAAAATTTTTTTCTTCCGAATTTCTACTTCGTTCTTGATCGATTGATATTATTTAGTTTCTCAATCTCGTTTCTGGAAATTCAACTTAATTTCGAACCGTCAAGAACAGCAATTTATTTTGAATATAAAAAACCGAGGTTTGGAGTGTTTTGAGTTCGACAGAGACGTCGTAACCCTCGCTGGCAAAATTCATCCCTTATTCTACCGACTGTCTCGAAAATTTGTTTTTGATACATTCGCGGTTTTTTTTCTTCTTCTATCGTATCCAGTTTCGATTGAAAAACAAAAATGGACACGTTTATATAGAAATGTGATAATACATAAAAATAATGTATACAAAAATAGTATGGTCGAGGCACAGATTGATGGGCCTACTGAATAACACACTGTGTGTTTATAACGACGAGTTTCCATGTCTGGTTATATATATTTTTTTTGTGTTTGATGTGATAAAAATAAGAGGGGGATGAATTTTCGTCGGATAAAGATTGAGTGAGTGAGTGGGAGAAACAAGGGGTTGAAATTGCAGGAAATTTATACCCTGGCATTATGGATATCCGATTTCGAGATGAAAAAAAAAAAAACATTGTGGAAACAATTGCTACGAAAATTACACGTACTCACCAGAGACTCGATTATTAGTCCAAAACCAACCCCCCTACGGAAACTTTAATTGTCGTGTATCAGGAGGAGATAAACGAGCGATAAATTTCACGAAATGTGACACGGCTATTACGAAATTTCACACTCAACAATAAAACGACAAAACGTGCACTAATAAGAGGGATAAAAATATGGCAATAAATATTGAAATTCTAATCAACGATAAATTTGTTATTTTTTTTTTTTTCAATTTGTTATTTTTTTTTCTCTCTTTACTCACCAGTTTATTGTCATGATGTTCTCGTCTCGGCCGCCGCGAAGTTTGTCAATGTATCAAAAGTTTCTTAACCGAACGTTATTTATATATTTAAATTAATAAGGACGGAATCGCGATCTTATCACAAAAAGCAAATCACAAGAGAATTTTTTAAAATGTGTGTGTATATATTTTTTTTCTTCTTTTTTACTTCGTAGAAAAAAGAAAAATTAATGAAAACTCTGACGAGTTTGGAGTATTTTAAGGGAAACGAAGGGAAGGCAAAGAGGAAAGCGATCACTTGATTTTCTCAAAGGCACTAAGTGACGGACGGTGGATCCTCGACTCGTCGAGTCGACAAATACATAAACGACGTTTACGTATAAATATATTTATATTTATATATATATATATAATATATCGAAGGCTACAGCGTGATGTAATGAAAAGGCAATTCGAGAAAAAGAGTTCAAAATTGAAAAAAAAAATTAAAAAAAACAATTTTGAGCAAGTAAAACTATGTGAGAAAAAAAAAAGTGAAAAATTGAAGCACGAGGGTGATTTTGGACGGCAGTTTTAAGGCACTTCAAAACTGTTTTTGCAGCGACAACCGAAATGAATATTAGTTTCAAATAAAATTTGTTTTTTTTTTTTGGTTTTTTTTTGTAATTTGCGATCGGGGATACTGATAAAGAAAAAAATGATGTAAATATTGAATGAAGGGTAGTTTTGTTAGGGGTTTTGTTTTTCAGAGACAACGTGGCGAAAATTCACTTGGAAATAGGATACAAAGTTGAGATCTGTTTGATGTTAGGATTTTGCGACGAAGGGGGATGATCGCGAGGAGGGTAGAGAGAACGAGGATGTTACCCCGACGGCTGTCGCCAAAGAAGTGATGCGTTTGTGGACTAGCGCGCGCCACCCAGACGATTCAGTCTTCATCAGAGGGTTGCGCACGCATTTCAACCCCGATTGGTCGCATACCAAATACTTTGAGATCGTGAGAGATCGAGAGAGAGAGAGAGAAAGAGAGAGAGAGAGGGATGTCGTAAGAATAGTAATCGCAACCCCCTCGCCTCGCTATTTTCTACCCTTAACTCGCCCTCCACGGTTCTTGTGATTTTCATCCCTTCCACGTCGTCACGTGTGTACTCAAATTCCTAAATTTCTATATATATATATACCACATATCTATATAAATTCTCCCCTCTCCTGCATTTTCGTTCGTTTACGATAAACTTCGTAGAAAATCAACCCCTTGAAACGAGGGGATGCTGCATATCAGCCGACAACGAGATTCTCAAGATTGGACGATTGCGAATGGTGCAAAAATAAATAAAAATTTGTTCGATGAAAAGTTCGAGATACGTGAATTAAATAATAATTTTACAGCGACCTTTTTCTTCATATTTTTTATAATTTTTCATAAACTTAAATCTCCTCGATTCGCTAAATTCTCTAAATACGAAATTTCTCATTGATTCGATTGAAATTTTCGTCCCTTTACGAAGGTGGAGGTTGGAACGAGCGTTAAAAAAGAAAAATATCGATGTAGCGGATTGAAAATTGTCATCTCGCAACGGGGTTGTTTCGGGAGTGACAATTCATCGTTTGCTTTTTCTTCTTTTACTTACGTTTTTTTTTTTTCTTCCTTTTTGTTTGTTCCCGAGAGTCGATGATGACTCGTGAAACGTTGACGAGGTGAAAGAGAGATTTCTAGGCAGGAAAAAAGGTTTCCCTTGCAAAGACACACGCGGTGAGATGTGCGGGGCTTGGGGGTGAAAAAAAAGAAGTGAAGGGGGGAGGGAATGATAATGCTAGGACTCAGCGAGGGGTTGCGATGACATGGGGCGTTATATACATATATATATATATAAATACGAGAGGCAGGACATGTAAGGGATGGTCACACCGTTGGGGGTGAATTGAGATGTACAGGCAATTTATGCAGCGGCACTTTCGGCCGGAAGTTAAGGGGGTTTTTTCGCGAGGGATCGAATACGTCTTCCTATACGTACGGTCAAGTCTTGCCGGTTATATTACGAAGGATGAAGGACGAACTGCTCTGACAACCCTTAGACTTCGACTTGCAACACGACGGGGGTGAAAAAAAAAACGTACCCTCTAAGTTTCTTCATTCCTTTTCTCGACCCCCCTGCTGCATCCAAATCACCAAATCTTATCCTACAACGATTTTTTATTCTTGCGAACAGCAAGAAAGCTCGCTTTAGAAATTAAATAATAATAATACTAATAATAATATTAAAACTACGCGATAATCCGAATTTCATAAGAAATTAATTTTTTTCTTTTTTTCCCACGGTATTATAGTTTGTAAATGTTGAAAAAAATGTATAAATAATTAATTTAATTATTGATTTTAAATATATAACATCGAGTGTGTGAAAATATTAATAATTCAAAGTGTGGAGTAGAGAAAAATTATGACAAATTATCGAAACTGCATTTGGATTAATCGAGTGTCGAGGTTGTTATTATTTATGCAATTATATGTTTGTACATGGGGTTTTTCTGCCATGATTTTCTCGCTTTACGTTCCGTTGATTCGTCCCGTCAACCCTTATCGTTTTGGGTGTCAATCAAACTTCTCCTCTTTCTCTCTCTCTCTCTCTTTTTCACTCCTGGCATGCTCTCGTAACTTATCGGACGATTGATCGGTCTGACAATGCCTGTCGATTTTCGCGCTCAACTTCACCCGATCGTCATCCCAACGGACACACACAAATACTTTGATTTTAGCTTTCCTTTTACCAAACACCCAAATACCCATGTTCTTCTCTATGTAAACCTGACAGAATATCACGAAATTTCATACGCGAGTCCATAAAATGAGGTCGTTGTTCATTTTTTTTTTTTTTTCTTAAAATCTATATTATTTTTTTATCCGTAATTGTAATTTAATTTCTTTCTTTTTTAATGATTAGTGGAATCCTCCGTTTAGAAACAATCATTTTATGGATTTTTTATCAAATTTATTGACACAATAATGAAAAATTTGACAAACGAGTAAGAAAGTCTCGAGAAATCCTGATGTAGAAACGTTTTATTTGTTATTTATTCAAAGAATGGAAGAAAGAGAGAAAGAGAAAGAGGAAGAGAGAGAGAGAGAGAGAGAGAGAGAGAGAAAAAGGCAGAAATAAATGAGAAAAAAAGATCGAAAAATATACGAACAAACGAAGGTTAAGTAAAGAAGACACAGATACAAAGTGCAAAAAGAAAAAAAAGAAGAATAAAACAGAGAAGAGAGAGAATTAAATAGTTTCAGTAGCTGAAACAAGCGCAAAACTGTCAGAATCATTTTGATTGGTTGATGAGTCTTTCCACTCGTTTGAAACAACTTCTCAGTCCATTTAATAGTTCGCTTCATTTAAAGTACCACTAATTCGTGATCATTAAATCTTCGCGAATAATTCTGCTATTATTTTCATTTTGTACCTCCATAAACACATAATTTATCATTTGTATTTAAAAAAAAATAATAAAAAATAATAATAATGCTATATATTTGTGGCTCGTGAGAGAAACAAGTAAATTCAAAGAATTCGATCCAAAAATTATAAAAAAACCTTTTCTTGCTGACAGAATTATGAGAAAAGTAAACGAATCGATTCATTTTGGGACCTGGACTAATTTTCGAAATCGAAAGAAAAAAAAATTGATTAAAAAAAAGAAATAAATAAATGCAATAAATAAATAATATTGATAAATTAAATAAATATGAATAATGAAAAATGTAGGTTACGAAAAAAAGAAAAAAGAAAAAAAAAATGAAGGATTATTATAGACCACGTGGTTTTTGTTACGTTGAATACTCGATTGGACAGGAAGGATCGATGAGGGAAAAGTCGTATTTATATATGGGGTGTGATGGTCAAGGGGATGAAGACCAAAGGAGACGACAGATGCGACGAGTATATATATATATATATATACGAGAAAAATAGCAATAGCGAGAGATGTGTTGGTCATTCAGATTAAAGATAATGCATGTGAGTCTTCGTGAGGGAATAATTCTCCACCGCAGTAACAATTTTCGACAATATCCTGAGTTTGATACGAGGGTAAAAGACGTAAATAACTCGGCTTCGCCATTTGTTAAATTGCCATTGAGCATTTATATATATTTATACATATACACCGATAAACATCTTATCGAATTTATCTCGAATTTTACGAGCCTCAATTTCCCACCTGCTCATCCAACGAACTCTCATCTGGCGAACATTCTAAATGTGACATAAACTGACCGACAGATAAAAATCTTGCATTTTTTCTCAAAAAAAAAAAAAAATGTCACTTTGCATCAAAGTTGTCAAAATTAGAGCGAATCTTCGATTGATTAAAATGGAAATAAAAACTTCGAACAATGATCAAATCGAAAGATTGAAAAAAAAATCGTAAAAAATTATAATCTAATTCGAGATTTTTCGCAATATTTGTTTTTTTTTATTTAAAATTTTTTTTTTTTGTTTTTTAAGTGTTGAATTTTGTTCAACGAAATTTTTCTGAAGTAATAGAGAAAAAGAGTTTTTGTCAACTTTTTTTTTTTTTTTTTTATTTTTTTAAATTCTAGCGGCTTTTAATTTAAGAGATGAGGACAGCTCTATATATAGTTCAAGTTGTTTCGTGACTCCCTTCCCGCTCGAGGTCGCTCATCATCGCGTGCCTATTCAAATTTTACGGACCATATTTGTCGCAATTAAGTATTATATATTTAAGGGTTGGAGCAAATAGGTAGGTACGGAAGTATTTTCATATTGGGTCGTGAGGAATTGCGCTCGTTTATACGTTCTTAACCATCAGCCAGTTCGTTCAGCACATTCGAGAAGGACGAACGTGGATTTTATGACACGATGTTGTCTCTCCCCTTCATAATACACACGTATGTCTGTGAGGGTTGATCACCTCTTGTTAAAGTGACTCATCTTGCAGTCTGAACACTTTTTACTTAAATTCTTACCCACTTTTCAAAATTAGACATTTTTTCCTAAAATTCTTCGTCTTAAAGGAATTTTTCAATTTTAATATTGTGTCAGATTTGAAAAAATAACTTGACGATCAATTACATCGATCAATGGCTCGAATAATTATTCATTTTCTTTCGTTATTTTTTTTTTTTTACGAACAATTATTTGTTACAGACTCGATTAAAGTTTATTTGTTGAAAAGTGACTCATCGTGGAGTCTGAGCATTTTTTTCAAAAATTCTTATCCACTTTTTAAAATTAGACATTTTTTCAAAAATTCTTCGATTTTAATATTGTGTCAGATTTTTAAAAATAACTTGACGATCAATTCCATCGATCAATGGCTCGAATAATTATTCATTCTCTTTCGTTTTTTTTTATATTTTTTTACGAACAATTATTTGTTACACACTCGATTTAAAGTTGTTTTGTAAATTTGTTAATATTTTTTTGGGACGAGCTTATTTTTTGTTCCAGTGTCAATACAGACTACGCAGATATGTGTTGTTGGATAAAATGGAAGAGGGGATGATGCACGAAAGGGTGAGTTTGGCGTCGGTTTGTCGGACGCCCGGGGTGGCGCCGCGACGCTTTGGCGCCTCTCCCAGCATCCCACACATCTCCTTTTCTTCTCTCCTCCCTCTTTCTCTTTCTCTCTCTCTTTCTCTCCCTCATCTTTACATCTTATGTTTTTAGTTTGTTCTATACTTATTTACACGTATATTGAATGTCACCTGGAAGATAATCAGGATTAAGGCTGCTTCGACTTAGATCGACGAATTATTTATTCCGAAGTAAATTAAAAAAAAAAAAAAGGAAAACTTATCTACAGACAAGAAAAATTTGTTCATTAATTTTTTTTTCATTGTATGAAATTTTTTTGATTCAACGACATTTTTCTTTTAATAAAAAATATTTTTTTCCACATTATTTTCAACACTAATTCGTTTATTCGAACAATATTTTTTTAACTTATTTGTTAAACGGTTTATTAAGCAGTTTTGTTACTCGAATCCTAAGAAATATTTTCGTTGAAAAAAAAAACAAAAGTGATACGAGAATTTTTTTCTTTTTTTTTTTTTTGGAGTCATTACTAAAGTCTTGTATTTTATGTTTTCTTCATTTTTTTATGACAATCGAGTGAATAAAAAGGAGAAAGTAATATTGTTGAGAGACAAATAAATTTCAACATAACGTATCATAATGATAATCTTGTAATGATCGAGTTTGACACGTATCTCGTTCGGAATTCTTTCATATGAAATATTTAACGATCCCTCGTAAATCTCGTTCAATCAGTCTCGATCCTTCTCTACTTAAGTTTCCCCTATTTGAAAAAGTGATAAACAAGAAAAAATGATTTTCATGTCAAACGATTACGAGACACAAATATTTCATATTAAAATATAAAAAAAGAATATTCTCCTTGTTGATTATAATAAAGTTTAAATTTTCAATGCAAGGGGAAGCTGCGAAAAGAAACAATATTTCGATTTTAAAAGTATCCAGTTTTCTTCGCTCGAGAAAAAAAAAATCTCGAGGAAAAGTTGTTCGGACTATAAGCTTCGCTAATAACTTGGATAAATATCGAAAATATCATTGTTATTTTTGTGTCTCACGAACAGAGAGACGAGTCGCTGTTGGTCCATTGATGAGAGACAGCAGGAAAATGTATATAGAGAATAAAAAGAGAAAAACGAAAGAGAGAGAAAGAGAGAGAGAGAGAGAAATGTAAGAGAACTGTAGAATGAGAAGAGGGAGAAAATAAGGATAATCCATTAGACGAATGGTAACCCAAAACTGGGCAAACAAGGGTGATCTTGGATTGAATATAGGGATGAAAACCTGGTGTTGATTTTCCAAGTATCAGAAACATCTCTAAAAGCTCTCGTTTATTTTTATTTTCTGCATTCACAGAATATGCATTTAAGAAATTGTCGAATTTTTCTATTTTTTTTTAAATTAATAAAACGAATAAAATCACGACTAAGATAATGCATTAAAAGAGAGAAAAAAATTCATAGCAAATTCGAGAAAATAATGTGAAAAATTCTTCAGGCAAAAAGCATCGAGTGTGGCGTTACCTCTCGATGGTTTAGTTGCTTTTTATTACTGCTGCGATTTTTTTCCACGAGAGAGAGAGAGAAAAAGAGAGAGAGAGAGAAAGCTGTAAAGGTTCGATTGTTAAGAATGTTAAGAATAAGAATAAGGGCATTTGCTTTGGGGGCTTCGAGTCTTTATCAGTCTCGTGTTTATTCTCTTCTGCAACCTTCTCCTCTCAGATTTCTAACACGATGTGTACATTCTTGTACGTATATAAATAAAATATGATAGAAGATTGATATTGAAGCTTTTCTCTGTGGATGAAGTTACCATTGGCATCTTATCTCCCTCATTCGTTACGAGCCTTCGTGACAAGAGACTCGTTCACGAGACTGAATTTTATCGTTAGACTGCAATTGATATTCCAACAAATTTTTTTATTCAACATTATGCACGTTGTTTCGGCATCTATTCGACAGACTCGAAAAATTCATTTTATTTATTTTTCAAAAATTCACTATTTATTCACAAAAGTCTCTACATCGATTTTTGCAATAATACAAAAACAAAAAATGCATTTTCCGGTTATACTCTGTTTCGATTTCTTCCTATTTTGTGAAAATTAAGGAAAAATGAAAATTTGGCTATTCCGTGACTTGCGACTGACTTTCTAAGGCACAAAAATATCGAAATACAAAATAATCAAAAAAAAGTTTTATTTTCGTCGAAATTTCGAATTTTTATGGCAAAATATTTTTTTAAACTATTTTTTTTCAACCTTTTTACGATAATGATATTCACGGAATTTTTTTAATGATTCAGCAGTTGAATGAACATTGTTTTTACGAAATATTCTTTTTTTTTTTTTTACTCTGTTATGAATAACGAAGAGTTTGAGGGTTCCTAGTATAAGGGATAATTATCGTTTCGTATCACGGAGCAAAATCATTGAAGGCGCATAACGATCCGCGTGATCCTCTCACTATAACGAGGCCATTTGTCTGCTTAGAAACAAGACGCGATTCCCCATACGTTAGAATTGGATGATTGCACTAAATTGCTTTGATTTTTATTCCTTTCCCCTCTTTGGGAAGTCGCCACGTGCCTTCGTGTTGAGATCCAAGTTTTTCGAGGCTTATTTTCATTCGATTCACGTAGCCCACACGCGGTTAAAACATCGTATCGTTGAATTATATTTTGTTCCATTGAGAAGATCGCGAAATTTCAAATGTCCTTCGATTTATCGATTTATTAATGAAATAATGAGGTATTATTAGAAAAAAGATAAAAATTAAGGTTTTCTGATTGTTTATTTACCTCAACAGTGAAAAAAAAAAACAATAACAAAGATTTTTCTGAATAAAAATGCAATTTTATATTCGGTTTTATGGCACGACCTCATTTCGCCGATTAAAGAAATAAACTCCGGACACAAAGTACGATAAATATTGTACATAAAAGGACGGGAGATTTTTAAATGGAATGATGTAATCGCGAAAGAAAGAGAAAAAAAAATAATAATGTCATGGATGACCATGATAAATATCGCGTTGAGCGTCATTCGTGATTTTAGCGTCTATGTATGTATAAAAATGTGGAATTCGTCAGCGGCACGGATACGACTCACGTGGAGATAAATTTCATTGTCTTTGTAAATTAAGTGAAATGCATGATTCAATAATGCATCATTGCTATACGTAACGAAAATATCGTCATCGTGAGTCCTTTTTTATTTCCAAGAGCTGGCAATACTACGAAATACTATGTGGTGTAGTGGGAGGTTGTTACACACGAGTAGGAGTGAAGAGAGATGGCGTCTCGGCTTGTCTCAAGTGCAAAGATAGTAAATCTCCGTACATGCGTTTACAACTATACAGGGTGTCCCAAAAGTGATCTCTCAAATTCTCACTGTCGATAGATCGTGAAATTCTGAGACGAAAAGTCCTTTGACATTTTTCTCTCCGAAGCGCCGTTCTCGAGATATTGATCAATTGATAAACGGTGGTCATGGCGCGTTAATAATGAAAAGTGGGCGTGGCGGGTAGTGCGGGACGGCGCTCGGGCGAGTCAATGGAGTGCAGATGAGCGGCAAGTACTCCTCCGCAAATCAACCGCGTTTCCACAGCCTCCTCATTGGTTAACACTTATCGATGAATATCTCATGAACAGTACATCGCAGAAAGAAATGGCAAAGGACTTTTCTCTTCAGAATTACACCACCTATCCACACAACAAATTTCAACTGTCACTTTTAGGACACCCTTTATATACACTAGTCGGTATCTATGTTTCTCGCGCTCTTGTGGCGCTTCCACTACTATTTCGGTCCTCACGCACATTACGCATGCGTTTATTTATAATTCTTCGCAGACCGGAACTTTACTTTCCGTTTCGACAGGAATACGTGTTTCACAAGTTGACGTACAATGTATACAAGGGATTAAGGAGGTAATCGTGACCGTCCACGGACAATATCGAATGAATCTTTCGCTACATCGAGATTCCCGCTTTAAAAACTGTGTTTCAATGTTTCCATTAAACATTTCATGTCATAATACTAAATTCATTTATCGAATGATGTGTAAATTCAATTCATAATATTAATTATTCAAATTATTCATTTTTTTGATTATATAATTTATATTTTTCGTAGTACACGATTAAAACACATTATTATACAATCGATGTATTCGGGGAAACAATTTTATGTTGCTCGGAGCAATAAACCACCCAAGGCGGAAAATTCCAGAGTTGAAAAGATATTGTAGTATCTTTAACCCTGGGTACCGCACACTTCCTTATCCGATAAATTGACCGCACACTGGGTGCCTCAGAAGTCGAAGCAACTTTATGCAGAAATTCATAATTTTATGAATTTCGCATTAAAAAATATACAAAAGAAAACAAAACGAAAAACGAAGCTCAAAAATGCTTAAATTTTTTTTTTATCCCAAGTAACTTTTCATTTTTTTCGAACGGTACAAAAATTCCGAATTTCCAATTACTAGTTTCTTTTTTTTTCTCCACAGACATTGTTTAAGACGCTGTAGTCCGAAAATGGACATCCATACAGAAAATAAACAGAATTATGTACATCCGAGAACGACTGAATCAATTAATCGTCGAATTCTCGATCGAGAGAGATAAAAAAGAAAGAAAATGATCTATCAATATACATTTTGTGTCGAACACCCGTTAGAAAACGTCACGAAGAGTAGGTGGTTGTCGACACCCACTAAACCAGTGAAAAAAAAAAAATACTAATAAAAAAAATAGAACTAAAGGTAAAATATATTGAGGCCAAGAAAACAGAATCTCAAGACACGTTTTCATCGATGTAGAAATGTCAATAAGCTGCAACTTTATTCCATTCATGAAATTACGTTAAAAAGCATTTATTCAACAAATTACGTAGAATTGGAAGAAAAAAGAAAAAATTTCATCTGTTTTAAAAGTATTAATCGATTTAATTGAAAAGAGCAAAAATAATTATCGATGTTTGCAATTGTGTTAATATAAATGTGAAAAATTTTCATTAATTCAACATGATCAAAGTTTAGTAAAAAAAAATAATAATCACATCGATTTATGTGTGTAAATATAAAGTTGAAAACATCATGGTCATTTGCAAGGGCATTTGTTAAACATATGACTGTCTCCGAGCGCCCATGACTTTCCCCCATTCTTAATCTCGTCTTCAAGGACTCTGATCGCGTCTTCTGTTATTATGTCAGAGATGGTTGGTCTATTTATTTAAATATCGAAATAAAAACAGCAAAAACGAAATATGTATCGAGTTTTCGATGTTTTTATTCGCGAATATATATTTGGAATAATTATTAGAAAGAAACAAAGATCGAAATGGAAAAAATAGCGATCTCGAATAATAATAATAATTATTATTGTGATATTAAGTCACGTTCATGGTTTTTACTCGTAAAAAATGATTGATGAAGAGAAAAAAAACGGAATTGCTTGGGTTTGGAAGGCAGCGACCGTAGTTCACTATTTAACCTCTTACACCCTGGCCTATTGATTTTCCCCGGGTTCCCCTATTGTTTTGGCACGTACTCGCATGGTTTGGGGCCGCCTCTCTTTGCACAACGGGAAAATCCGAAAGCTAACGTCTAGTACGGGTACTTGTCGCTTCGACGCGATCCGACCGCGCGGTTCCGAAAAAAAAAGAGAGAAAAATCCTAAAGCCATACGACCCAAAAACTACCCCGTCGCAAGAAGAAACTTTGAGACGCTCGCATGTTTCAGTATTTGCGCATGGCGAGGCTTAAAAAAATCAAATGAAAAAAAAAAAAAAAGGAACGGAAGACCGAAGGGAAAAGAAACCAAGTCAATTATTACGCTGGTTTATGAATCATTTCTATTTTCGTAAGCACCCGTTGCTTACGAACTCAACGCTTTAAGAACGAGAGGGATATACATATATATAGTAATAGAGAGAGAGAAAAGATCCTCGACGATCGAAAAGTTGGAGGTTAAACATTATTACGACGTCCCGGCACAACAGGGACATGAAAGATTATTTGCTGAATAGAGTGAAAATGAATGGTGTAATAGTTTTTGTTTTAATGGAAAGAGACACGGGTTTAAAGTTAAAGAATATGAAAAATGAAAAAAAATGTTTTCATTCGCATTTATTGCGAGTTTGGCGAGTGGAAGCGAGAATCAGAGCGTCTCCCTTCAGCTTAAAGCGCACGCCCATCTGTCGCTCATTTCACCCACGAATCAATAAAACGTACGATTTTTCGAAGCCAACTTAAATTTTTCAATCGGCTTTTGTTTCCCTTTTTTTTCTTCTCTCTCTTTATTGAGATTCACTCTTATGTACTTAGTAATTCTACGTACACTCACCGTTATAAATATCCATATGTAGTCACGATCCTTCGTTCGTTGATTTTTCTCTTCTTCTTTCCTTTTAATGGCCAATTAAACTCTCTTTTATTTTGTCTTTGAGTCCGTGGATATGTTCGTTTTATTTATTATCAATTTGTCACTTTTTCGTCGAGCTTTCAGTCTCTCTCTCACGTCCGAAACACACACAACACTTCTGACGACTACGACGGTTCGCTTTCCGAATTGTTCCGAGAGTTTACAAGAATTCTCCACGTTCCCACTGTTCAAGATAATTCGCAGCCTCCACGAAACGTGGACGAGGGAACGCGTCTCGAATTACTATTTTCTTTGTTATTTTTTTTCACTCTATTTCATCCTTCGATCGTCCTTTATCTCGATTTCATGATTCTCATTTGTTTCTAGTTTCATTGGCCCTCGCCCAGTTGTCGTTACGATAAAATAAGTAAAAAAATAGAAAAAAAAGAACGACAGTGAAGTGTCTGTTGTCGTAGTTCGCGCGATGGCCGCGCGGATCGATCGCTCAAGTCCCGTCACGGTCAACCGCGGCGCCACTTGCTTGCCCAGTGAATTAACCGTGCGGGCGGTTTCTGCTCTCGCCGCGCCTTTCCAGACTCAACAAATATAAACGATCCAAACAAACGGACTTTTTCATCTAAAAATATCATAACCTATATTTTCCCTCGCGATGGAGTAATAACGACCAATTTTCTTTTTCTTACAATTTACTTCGTCATATATCTATAAATATATATTTGTACATCAAAATGTTTGCAGTATAAACATTTTTCATTCACAATTTTTATCATTTTTAAAATTATCTCCGAATAACCCAAAAGTCCGCGTTTACATTGGAAAGAAACTATTTTTTTTTTCAACGCTTTCCACGGGAAAGTGAAGGAAAACCTGATCCAGATGTTTTGCTGAACAAATCATTTACGTGGGAAGGAATTTGTTTTTTTTTTTTTTTCCATGCGATTTTGCTGACCGCTCGTTTTTCTTATGGTTACAAGAATATATTTTTTAGATTGTCCTTTCATTGATAATAATTATTGTAAATTTATCAATGAATTGTAAAAAGAAATTGTAATGTTTCCGTGCGCGTTTTTTACACGGCGCGGGAACGCGCCAAATTTGGTCATCGCCAGGCACGCACGAGGGAGATCATTCGGAAACGAACATTCGCCGTAGCCGGCCGATGATGCAATGAGCCCACACTGGGCGGCGCTCGCGGTACTCTCTCTCTTCCTTTCTCCGTCAGGCCGGTTCATACGCTTTATTATTCTCTCTCTTGCTTTGCTTCGGAGCGTTCTACCACATTATATCTTATCTTCTGTCGCACAAAAAGAAAATAAACAGATGGTAAAAGTTAACCGATCAGTCCCTTTCATAAAATTGCGTATTTTCTTTTCTCTCCTTTTGCAAAACTTTCAAATTATCGATTTTCACTGTTCAATAATTATAAGCGTTTCTCTACCAATGTGGAAGATTCACAATTCTTCTCCGAAGTACGGAAGAGAAAGAGAAAGAGAGAGATAGAGACGGAAGCGGTGCGACGAGCCACACGTTTCCTGCTCTTTGCCAAACAAGGCTCGTCGAAAGTCTCTACTCGTTTAGATACGCAGCCATAAAACCTTCATCGTACGTTGCGAAAAACTCGCGATATTTTTCACTGGTATTCGAAAGATTTGGGAATAAATAAACAAATATTGACCAATAAAAACACATTAAAAAAGCACGATATCTTTCGTGCTTCATTGAGTTGTGGTCAAAAAGTAGGGCAAAGTCATTTCGCAATATTTTTTTTTCTTTGCAGACAACCGCACATTCCTTCAATTGAAACCAAACATTGTTGTACTTTCTGATTCGATTTAAAGTCATTTTTTTTTACTTTCCCACTTGCAACATTTTTAAATAAATTTTTCCTTATTTTCCAAAGAAGTTCAAGTTACTTTCGACCCCGTATCTCGCTCAGGTTATAAAAACTTTTCGGGGACGTGAAAATTGAGTAATTTTTTTTTTTCGAAATTCTCCGGGGGCCCCGTTATTATTATGACTGGAAATATTTGACGTTCGTTCCAGATCTAGCACGTTTAATAAACATTTTCTCGCAATCCTGTCAGTAAACATTCCAAACGACGTTTTTTTTTGTCGTGACGTTTTATACGGTGGGCGATTGTTGGTGACGGTGACGACCGCTGCTGCACTTGTATCAGACCACGCACGAATCAGGCAATTTTATAAAAAAAGAAAAACTAAATGACGAAATATGAATTATTATTCAAACTCCATTCCTTCGTGATCTTAATATGTTACGATTCTTAGCATTGCTTTTGCAGAGCGTGAAGTGGGCGAAAACGATCGCGCCTATTTTTTGTTGTCGTCTATATTCGCGTGGTTGATGAAGTGTGGGATTTTGTACAAGAGCGAGGGCGCCACTTGGCGGCCAATCTTATCAAGAATGGCGAAAGTCCGTAAAAATTCTTTTCAGTTCAAGTTTTAGGTTAAGGGCATTACGATCACTTCGCAATTTTGAAATTCTGTTTCTATTGAATGGAACGACCCATTGAGATGAAGAAAAGCTTAACTCGTGCCAGAAAGAAGCAAAAATTGTCGAGGCTTTTTCGAGAAACTTAATTTACAAAAACTAAATTTCTCAATCTAAATTATGGAGTTGTTGAAGTCCATGGCAGTAAATAGACACGATATCGTCAGGAAATGAGAGTCGATTCAGTTTTACGATAGTCGGCGCCATGCACACATCGCGTGAGTATAGCGAACGGACAGTTCTCGTTGAGTGGGAAGAGAAACGATATAAAATCGGTTAGGGCGATAAAATTTGTCCCTTGATTTAATGGGCAAAGTTTACGCGAAACCTCGATACGGCTACGAGTCATAGAAATAGGTTATGGTAGTTGCAACTTCTCCGATACATAATTGGCAGTATGAAAAAAAAAACAAAATGGCGATTGGCTAAGCAAAAGTGAACAGTTAGAGTGGAAAAGACAAGAAAATGACGAAAGGGGCGATATTATCGAACGGTAGGGGAAAAAAACCTTCAACTCTGTTTATTTATGGTTGTTCGTTCAAGATTAAGGGAAAGACGACAGTGTCATGTGTGTGCCTCGAAACATTTGCCCCTGAAATGAGTTGATCTTTATCCGGTAGCAATTCGGCTGACAAATGGTGACCAGGGCACGCCGCAGCCTCCTGAGAATAAGATCGAGTTTCTCCATTTAGCTTTTATTTATCATGATATCGTATGAATTTGGACGATTTTAATTTCGATGAAAAACAATGCAAATAGGGAGTAAAACGCCTTTAAAAAACAGCGATTTTCGAGTTATTTGATGAGAAAACCGTTCCTAGATTATTTTTAGCATTTTATCGACCATTGTCCAGATCGTTGGAAAAAATAAAAACATAAATTCAAAGTTCAACCAAAATTGCATCCGCATCGAACATTTTTTAAAATCCAAAATATTTTTTCATCCAAAAATAAATTATTTCAAAGTTGCTATAACTTCGAGGTCATTCAATGAATATTTTTTTTTTCGAAACTTCGATCTCGATCGACCATCGGAATTATTTTTCAAAATATTTCCAAATTAATTCCGAAAGCTTTTTTTCATTTTAAGAATTTCATATTTTGTTTTAACGAAACATTTTTGAAAACAAAGTACAATTTGACATTTTTTTTTGGAAATGGTTGCTGTTTTGACCATTTTCATGGAACTAAAGAATCCTCCGTAGCTCCTTGAAGTTTTTCACACTGAGAAATAATCTTTAATAATCCAAAATCTCGTCTTAATTTTTAAAGTATCCTGCGGCTTTCTGGTCCTCGTTTGCGTTTAAAGATAAACGTGTAAATGTTAGTATTTGTGTCGTGAATTTCTCGAATGAAAGTAAACGAAGAAAAGTAGGGGATTGTAGGTGGTTAACAAAAATAAATAAAAGGAATGAAAATAAAATTGAAGCGTAGCCGTTACGCTATGCTCGTTCTGGTCTGCGCGTCGCCATTCCCTTTCCGTGACGCGACCTCCGGGTCTCGGATACTGTGGAGATATGTTTTGCCAAAAAGCTGGGCTGTGGCCCAGCCAGTTTCGTCGAGGGAAAAGCGACGAGACGGCGCCAGGGAGTCTGGAGCCATCCGACGACTATAACACCATTTTGCGATCGTATCGAAATGGTCCAGAGTGACAGTTACATAGAGAAAGAGAGAGAGAGAGAGAGGGGGGGGGAGAAAGAGAAAGGAAAAAAATAAATAAAGGGAGGAAGAAAATCAAAGAAGGAGAGAGAAGGAGAATGATGGAGGGAGGAAGAAAATAGAAGAGACGCGAAGAAATAGAGAAAGGAAAAGAGAGGCAAAGACGAGTGCGAAAGAGAGGAAAATAAATAAAAAAAAGCAAAGCGAGAGAGAGAGAGAGAAAGAGGTAGAAATAAATGAGAAAAAAAGATCGAAAATATAAGAACAAATAAAGGTTAAGTAAAGGAGACACAGTTACAAAGTGCAAAACCAAAAAAAAACGAAGAATAAAACAGAGAAAGAGATGAACAAAGAGAAAAAGAAAGACAGTTCAGCAAAATTGAATAGAATATCTCGGAATTTTTATTCTGTCAATTTAATCCTGTCTCCTTTTTATTCTGCGACATCTCAAGCCTTCCATGTCACCAAGAAACTTTTCTCATCTCATCCCTTTTTTCCCCTTTCCTATATTACGCCCTCGCTCTACAAGAATACGAGAAAGCTCTAACCCTCGAAGGAACTCTTGAACAAAGAGACATTTTTCTGCTTAGCATCGGGTTTCTTTTCTTAATTGATCAGAAAGGCAAATAATTCGATCTCAAGGAATTCCAACTCAAAAGAGCAAAATCAAAATAATCAACTGAATATTGTGATTTTTCGAAGTAATATTTTTGCTGAAAGAAAAATTCATCTACATTTTGTGTACGTTATCGCGAACGTTGAAAAAAATAGGCGTGATTCAGCAAATGCGAAAAAACAACTCCTGAAACGAACGATTCAAGCACGACGTGTTTTTTTGCACCAATCCTGACTTGTTTTTTTTTTCTACGAAGAGATTCGAACGCCAGAGCGGAAGAGAGCGAAAAAACAGAATTTTCGTCGAATCATCTGGTGGGGCGAGCGCTTGAGAAATCGTTTCTCATCACTTCGTCAAATTTTTTACTTTTTTTTTATTGTTACTTATTCTTCCTTCATCTTTTCTATTGTCCCTGTTGTGTTTTACATGGAAAAAAATCAACGAAAACACCCTCCCAGGGTTGCTACTGTATTCCTTCATCATTCCCTATGTTTTCATGTTGAAAAAAAAAACTTAGGAATACCCTCCATGAAATAATCGTAAACTATATGAGGTAGAAAGATCGGAGAACGCTATGAATAATGCGAACGATACGAATGCTAAAAGGGGCCAACAATTTTTATTCTTATCCTGTCGGAACTCCTCGCTCAACACTCTCGAACTTTTTCGTTTCATTTTTTTATACGACACATTTGAATTTTACATTTTTTTCACATTTTATCGAGACAACGACTATTTGTTCGTATAATTTCGTTCCGATTCCATACCGACAGCGATAGGTGCGCGCTCGGTGTATGGCTTCGGCGATCACAAAGTTAAGCAGCCTCCAGTGAGCTCAGTACTTTGTTGGGTGACCGCTCAGCCATGCATCGGCCCGCGTATCAATCGCTGAGCGGGAGGCAGTTTTTCACGGTTCTGCACAGTTGGGGCACTCACGGGAAAATAAATTCGATTTTATTTGAAGACAAAAAATAAACAAAACCAATAGATTGGTAATTTCACAAAATAATTAAGATAATCGATAATAAAATGGATAAAAAATATACATTTTCAAAAATCTACGGAACATCGCGTAGAGCACGAATCTCTTCATCAACCAAAATGCACGATATACATAAATCGACGAATATGACAGAAAAAAGGAGTGGGAGTAGAAAAGACGTGGGTTCGAAGAGATTGAGGAATATGCGGGAACGGAGCTTTCACAGAAATGAATTTATTCGGATCTTTATTGAACAGGGAGAAAGATATGACGTTAGCCTCGATGATAAATCATTTTTCCATTCTCAGATAGTCGCACAAAATTGGTGTGAATATGGACCACTATTATAAATGATAATTTTCTTCGAATCAGTACCAAAAATATAATTAAAAAAATTAAAAATAGTAAAAAAAAACAGTATTAATTTCGAAAAACACTTTTTATTCACACTATTGAGAATTGAACGTACGATTTTTTTTTTTTTTTTTTTTTTTTCCATTACAAATATAATCGTTTCGGTTCGTTGGGAAAACCGGTTGAAATTTTTCTCAGTGTCTTGTTACAAAAAATCAGAGATTATAGGCAAAATATCTTACGACGTGGGGAAAAATGGCACACGTGACCGAACAAATGGTACTTCCGTTAAATTTTCGTTAGCAAAGTCATCCTTACGTATTGTACAATTAAACACTGCAGTAGATAAGTAAAATGATAGAAAATAAATGTGTACATAAAAGGAGAAAAGAATGGTAGAAATCCCTCGAGTAGATTGACAAATGACTGTTGGGCATTCTCGGCTTTGCCGGAAGTGACGACATCCGAAGCGTGCGTTTTTCTCTTCGACCCTCGAAAACTTCGGGAGCATTTCAGGACGTAGAATTTAGCGAGCGTTGTCGAATCCTCCCTTTCTCATTCCACGTGCACACGGGGTTGCAGCCCTTCTTCTAGTCGCATGACTGACTTTTCAGATTTCGTGGAATCATCTCGCTCCGCATGTCCATAAATATATATATATATATCTATACATTTGTGTATATTGTATAAATCGCAGCATCCCCTTTCCGAGCTCCATAGAAGACAGGCATAAAAATCACTTCCGGAAGTGGATCACGCAGGAAGTCGCGAAACTTCGAAGGGCGAGGTCTCCCAAGAACGTTAGGGCAAAAAAAAAACAATTTATACTATCTACTCGATTTCCTTCGGAAAAAAAAAAAAAAAAAAAAAAATATACTCTCATTCTTACATTTGTTTCTACGTCTTTACTACAATAAACAATTTCAAAATAAATTCAATCCACGATTGAATAAAAAAATCCAAAAAAATCTAATTTTCATTGTTATGCATAAATTTTGTTACAGATAACAATTAATAAATTAATGAACCAACATTGATGAAGCTTGAAATAATAATAATAATAATAATAATAATAATAATAATAATAATAATAATAATAATAATAATAATAATAATAATAATAATATTTTTGTACTCAATGGCGTGGTTACGATATGATTTAATTTTTCTCGAGGGATTCATTGAATCAGTGCACTTCGTGTCCCTTATGAAAGAACATAAAAATTATACTGCCAATTTGACGACACGCGCCTATTCCACCTCATTTCAGAACTATGTTTTCGGTACAGCCGCATTATTGTTATTGTTGCTGTTACGATTATCGTTGTGATTATTATGATGATTGTTATTATTATTATTATTATTATTATTATTGTCATTAAAATATTTAAATGATTCATCTCATTGAGCTCGAGTGGCAATTGTCGCTAGAATTCTCATGGAAATTTTTGAGATCATGACGTAAGTGGCTGAGATTTTAATAATAACGAGATATTTTAGTTTTTTTTTTTTTTTTTTTTTTTTTAATGGGAAGAAGGGTGTCAAAGATTATGAAATTTATTAACTGCTTGAATATTTTTGCTTAAATAAATAATTAAATTGTTGATTTTCATGGTTTTAACGATTTAATAAACAGAGAAATGTTAATGAATTTCGTAATAATTGAATTTTTTCAATGTTTCGAAGATTTTAATGAATTTTTAATTAAAACAATTATTTTGTTGGATTATTCGTGTATATTTAAGAATTTTTTATATTTTAGTTCGTTCTTCACCGTGATTAGAAAATGAAAAAAAAGATTTGGCGAAATAAACTTCATTCCCTAAAGCCCTTTTAATTCACAAGTGTTGTTGAGGGGCCATTTAATTATCGTCCGGAGATTTTTAAGTACCGTTCGCTTCGGCCGTGCCAAGTGTCGACAAACATTATGCAACGTTATAAATAAAATATGGGATGGACGTTGGGATACATCCGTGTGCTTTGTTACGTAAATAAATCGTGGGGTTGTAATTGTCGGGATCGGAGAGAGGGGACGACACTAGGGTGTTAAGTACCGTGTTTCGAAGCCAAAAGCTTTATGTCGACGTTTCACACTTTTGCATCCTTTAGGGGGGCCTCCCCCCCCCACCCCCCCTCCCCTAAACTACCGCGTTTTGTCAGAGTCTCTCTCTCTCTCTCTCTCTCTCTCTCTCTCTCTCTCTCTCTCTCTCTCTCAGAAAGAGACAGCATTTAATTCGAGAGTCGAACATTTGGTCACGCGGTGCATTAGTCCTGGTAGGATGATCAGCTTGAAATATATACCAAGGGATAATATTGATGAAAAAGTGCAATGAAATCTGGACCATAATGCATGGCATTACACGTTGCACATATATATCAAGTTTTGAAAAAATCAGCAACTCAACTTTTGACTAAAAATCGATTTTGCCTCGGGTCAAATTGACCCCGAGTAGGACTAGGAATCCATTCGGGGTCAATTTGACCCGAGAAATAAAAAACGGGTTTTTGGCTCGTCCAGTGCTTCGAAATTTTTTTTTCTTTTTCAATTTAATATTTTCAATTGAAATTTTTTTGTATTAATTTTTATCGAAATTTTATTTTTTCTTTTTGAATTAAATTTTTTCAATTGAAATTTTTTTGTATTAATTTTGTTGGGTTTGGATTTTTTTCGAAATTTTTTTTTCTTCTTTTTTAATTTAATTTTTCCAATTGAAATTTTTTTGGTCAACTAAAACGGTCAATTAAAGAAAATCAAAAGAAAATAAATAGTGAAAACGAAAGAAATCTGAAATAAAATAACCTAAAAAAGTAAGTCCGGATTTTAAAAGATTTAAGGGCGTTCTGGGTACAAATTTGAGGCATTGAAATCTCCGAAGGGCGAGAATCCCTTCCGTCCAAAATAAACCGCAAGTTTATCCGTTCGGGTCAGTAAATACTGTTGAAAAGTGCGTATTGCGGTAACTCAATGACGTGCCATTAAAACCAAATTTTGGTAAAGTCAACGTCCAATTTAAAAGACTTATTTACGTGTTTGCGAGGGTTCTTCAGTTTGTATATGTGTTCTCCGAGAAAAAGCCATAAATATTTGGACGCTGAAGAAGTAAATGGTCTCCATGGATCGGGTCTTTTCACTCGCCACGATAGTTATTTATTTCTTGCGAATGAATGGCATTACGTGTGCGTTACGCCCACGAGAAAATGTCTCCTCTCTTCCGGCATTTTTTTTTGCTCCATCCAAATATCCATCGAAATATTTCACTCTCGTATATATGGACATCCAAGTGTTCTCGATTACTCTCAAAGTCCTGTCTTTTGCCCCTTAATGGCTTCAAATAATTAATAGAAATCCTACTCTTCGAAAAAGAAGAAAAAAAATTGTTACCTTAAAAAAAAACAAACGATCCATCGTGGAAAAAAATCATTTGCATCCCTTGCAAAATATTCCATCATATGGTTTCAATGGAAAGTAATTATTTACGTAGAAAATTAGTGTTTTTTCCTATCGATTCAATTAATTTTAATTCATATAATAATTAATTCACTTTTTTACACTTTTTTGCATTTTTTTGTACTTTTTTTGAACTTTTGTCGCACTTTTTTGCATTTTTTTGAACTTTTGTTGCACTTTTTTGCATTGCATTGAAAAGAAGATTCAAGGTTATCACATATTTAAATATCCATATTTGACGTTTTTTTTTAATTTTGATTTTTGATTTTTTTATTTTTAATTTTCTATTTTTTAATTTTTTAATTTCTAATTTTTTGATTTTTAATTAAACTCTGGCTATTTTTGGAAAAATCGTTTGTAAGAGACATTATTTTGTAAAAAAAAAGAAAAAATGTGTCAAAACATAAAATTTTTACCCAAAGTTATGAGTCTGCAGACTT
Organism: Campoletis raptor; assembly: GCA_948107755.1. Taxonomy (NCBI): domain Eukaryota; kingdom Metazoa; phylum Arthropoda; class Insecta; order Hymenoptera; family Ichneumonidae; genus Campoletis; species Campoletis raptor. Next base: position 15,579,532 of record OX403626.1, read on the forward strand.
CGCTGAGCCACGAAGGCTAGAAATAAATAACATCACGTAAAATTTTTAATTTTAATTTTTCTAATCTATAGACCGAGAAAACAGAGAATAAATTTCTTAATCTAGATAAATGAAATTCTTCGTAGAATTAATTAATTAAGAATACAGTCGTAAAATTCGGGTTTGATCGCGAGGAAGATACTCAGGCTATTAATAATAATTAAACAGTCGTTGTCTTACGCCAAGTGAAACATATATATAAAATGAATATTACGAAGAAAATGCACCCTTGTCGTTGGAGCAAAAACATCGGTGATCTATGCCCAAGCATTGCCCGAGAGATTATGACCCGTCACTCGCGACTTTTTCAACCCTCAGTGCTCTCGAAAATTATCGTAGGAACACCGAGTTACAAATATACATATGGAGCATTCAATGCTAAACCGTGACTTCAGTCCGTGACTTCAACCATTTTTTATTTTCTCGACATTCTTTTATTTCCAAGTTACAACTGAAAGACGTTTTTTTTTTAGCAATTTTTTGATATTTTTATGTTGACAAATTTGTCAAAATTTCGAACGAAATTTTCTCAAATGTTCAGAACTCTTTCAACGACACAGATATAAAAATAAATAAATAAATGTTTTTTTTTCGTCTTGAATTGTTGTTTCTTAAAAAAAATCGTTTTTTTTTTTTTTTAAGTTTTAATACAAAAATAATTTATTTTCAAAACTCGGACCATTTTGTATGAGAAAAAATCAGCAATTTTTAATTTTTATTTTGTAATTTAATTCAATTTTAATTTAATAATTTTAATTTCATTAAAAAATTCTCATTCAGTAATTACTTGAAAATGAAGAAATTTCTACAAAATGAAAAATGGTCACGAGCTGGTCGGTTTGGCATAGAACGTTCAATATTTATGTCGTTTTGTTCTTCACAAGTGGACCTTGACGTGACGACATTATTTTTCTCGTAGGGATAAAGTGCACCAGGTTTTTTTTTCATCGTAGGGACTAATTCATGAAACGATCAACAAATCGCCAGCTCATCTTATGGATTATGAATTTTTTTTCTACATATTTGTACGACGACAGAAAAAAAAATTCATTTAATATTGTATCAATTAATTAATATCTTTTTTATTATTATACGACAATTATGTACGAGAATAGAGACAACGAATAACTTGAAATTTCAGGAAATTTTTATACTATGCAGTTTGTAAATTTTAATAAAAATAGAATGAAAAAAAAAAGGTAAATAAAAAGTATTATTTCGAAAAATTAAATGTATAAAATTTTCGACGTTTTCAAATTGATTTTATGCTGAAAGAGTTCTCAAAAAACTGAATTCTCAATTTGACAATTTGACCTTGAGATAAAATTGTCACGATGAAAATTAAATTTCAATGAAAAACGATATTTCTTGCCACGGACGAAGCCAAAGAGACATATAATTTAATAAACAATTTATTTATACCCAAATGTAGGGAAAAAAGAAAAATCGTCGAGTCTTTTAATCAATCAGATCGAAGGGCATCGAAAGGGCGACTAACTCGATGTTATATATCGAGTAAATCGCTCGTACGATTACGTCCCCAGGATACAGTCCTAAATCAAAATCTATTGCGATGTATCTCATCGTCGTTCCCTCCATATCGATGGGTTGCTGGTTTTTCCTTTTATTCATTTCTTTCTCTCTCTCTCTCTTTCTCTCTCTTTCTCTCTCTTTTTCGTTTTCTATAGATCGAAAGATGCAACATTAGGCATTTATTTATATCGTGTTAGGAATCTCGTGTAGATATCATAACCAAATGTCTGTGTAATAAAATCATAAACCCCAGTGCGTTACGCCCTATTGGTCCATGGAACGTGAAGCAAAATTTTCGACGTGGTGTGTATTAGTCTTGTTCAAGTTTTCTCGTCCCAGCACCAGTTACAAGGGTGTTGATATGTATATATATAGTATTTTTGTTCATCGACCAAAAAGCCTTTATATCCTATATATATATATATATCGATGTAATATTATTTTCATTCGTCATGCTTGCAAAAGGGCCCAGGAAAATATATATTTATGTGCGATTCGCTCTATCGACGATATTCGACACGCCCAAGGATCCCCTCAATGATACCCGAATACAAAACTAATGTACAACATTCGACAGAATTGAATAATGAATTTTTTCAAAAATTATTATAGACCTCATAGAATATTTTTACATTATTTCTACTCAATTTATCATTGACATTTTATTGTTAATTGTCGTTGTATTATATGTTTTTTTTCTTCCTTACTTCAAAACGAATCGAAGTCGAAATTAATAACTTATTTTTTTTTTAATATCACGTTGCGTTATTTGTGGAAATTTTTTATTTCAAGTTTATTGATCGATCGATTAAATTATAATATTTGAAAATTTGACATTTTTTTCTAAAAAGAAACTTCAATAATTCGATGACAGATTTTTTTTTTTTTTTTCGTTTGACATTTAACGTTGTTTAGTTTGGAATATTTGGGATATTATTGGGAAATAATAATGTTTGAAAATTTGCCATTTTTTTAAATAGGAAACTTCAATAATTTGATAACAGATTTTTTTTTTTCGTTTGACATTTAACGTTTTTTTAGTTTGGGATATTATTGGGAAATAATAATATTTGAAAATTTGCCATTTTTTCAAATAGGAAACTTCAATAATTTGATAACAGATTTTTTTTTTTTTTTCGTTTGACATTTAACGTTTTTTTAGTTTGGGATATTTTGCATCTGTGTAACCAAGAAAAATCACTTCACCCTACGACAGCTGTATTTTCATTTCTACCACGTTGACAACCTTCATTTTTTTTTCTCGCTGAGGATAAAAAGAAGGCACTCCAACGATCGAACACTTATTTTAATGCCGATAGAACGATGCTGTGTCAAAAAAAAAAAAAAAAAAAGAAAAAAGCTTTTTGCAACGATATGTTTTCACAGCCAAGTGATGACGCCTAATTTTCTCATAAACTGTTTTTACAACAGGCCATTAAAGCCCACAGACATTCGAGAACTAAAAAACAACTCTTCCTTTTTTCATGGATATCAATAAAGCAACGGGGTTTTATAGAAAACCTTTTATTTCCGTAGAAAAACAATAATATTTCATGAATCAACCCTAAAAACAAAGATGTTTATGTGCCTGAGTGCAAATTCTTGTCAAAATGTAATTTTTATACAAATTGGTAGAAAAGTTTATTTAAAAAAATATTTAATTTAACAATAATTGGGAGTTTAAAAAGTGTATGTCAATTTTTGTCGAACTGTCGAACTCAAGGGAACCACGAAATTGTTTAAATTCGTAAAATGTTTTTTCGACTTTGACGATTTTTTTGAAGCCTTTGATTTTGATGATAGTTTTTTTTCTTAATTTGTATGGCTCGTCTATCAATTTCGAAAAATGTCAAACAGTTCAAAAATCATGAAGCAACGTCTCCGAAGTTATAACAACATTTTTAGTTAAAAATCTTGTTTTTTTTTTTTTTTATCGACGAGGCTTTGAAAAAAATGTCAAAAGTCAAATGAGCGATTGAAAAATCTGAAAAAATTCATCAACTTTCACAAAGCTCGGAGAATTTGTATTAAAAAAAAAAAAAATTGTAAAAAGTAACGTCGCTTCTCGTTTGCTACGATCCAAAGAGTTGGCGGCAACAATTCTCGTAACTCAAACTCTATATCAAGAATGAGTAACGCATAGAGAGAGGACACAAATAATGGATGTTACGCTCGTAGGTCGTAAAGCACTTTACAACTTGGATAATAAAAAAAAAAGTTTGAACAATTTGTTCGGACAGAAGGCAGAGAAAGAGGAGGAGAAGGAGGAGGAAGAGGAGGAAGAGAAAAAACAGTTGGGGGTGGATGACGTATTCGGTGAAAATCTAGGGGTAAAATCGATGCAATGGAACCCGAGGATTGGCCAGTAGAAATGGCCAATGAAATTGCACCTGTTTCGTCAAGGGGTGGAAAGGAATTTTCCTTGGATACGATGTTAAATGCCTGGGCACTCCCGATTGGTTGGCAACTAATCCAAGAGGGTTGTTCCTTCGTACATTTCAACGAAGAGACTCCCCATCTACTGAACAACAATATGGCCGCCCCAGTTTTTCTGATAAAGCGAAGTACGCAAAGAAAAATAAAAAAATAAAAAAATAAAAGAAAATGGCAAAAAGTGATTGAGAAAAAGAACGAAAAACGATAAAAGGCATTGAAACTTTTTGCTTGTCTTATTTTTATCATGACTCAGAGATTAGAAAGAAAAAATAATCTTGCGAAGGTCTTTATTTTTTATTATAGTCACTTTTAAAAGTTTGTATTTGTTCGCTTTTTCCTTTGACAGCCACTCGATTCGTCGACAATTGAACATTAAAAACTATTCGTGAAACGAACGTTTTGTAAATATTTTGTTACTTAATAAAATATACAAACAAACGATCCAACAATAACAGAGTCGCTGCAAACTGGAAAATATTTTCTGATTCGACAACAAAATATTGAGTTAAAGAATTTTTTGACATTTTCCAGATCAATAACGTCAATGTTCTTATCAACCCCGATATCATATTATAGAAAACTGAAAAACCAACAAAAAGAGATTTTCAGAGAGAAAAATTAAAATTAAAAAAAAAACCTGTTAGCAAAAACCCAACAAGAACAGTCTTTGCAAAAAACAAAATGAATCATTTTTCAGTAGGAAATTCATTTCTGGAGTAAAAAGATTTCCTAAACCTCTGAAAAACAAAAGAATTTTTCTACCTTGAGATCAAAACGTTACATATTTAACAAGAGGTCATTCTCAAAAGGAATCATTTCTAAAGATTTATTAGAAAATAAATTATTAAAAAAGTGCATTAATAAAAAAAAATCCTAGCAAACTATTGGAATAATTTTTTTTTCAATAGCACGTTAGACAGATGAAAAGAAAACGAGAGTTAAAGAAAGATTGATTGATTGATTTATATTTTTATTTAAGCCATGGTTATTACCTCAAAAAAAAAAAAATTTCACAAAGTTCTAAATTTTTCTGATGAAGTTTAAATTCCATAAAATAGCATGAAAAAAAGGCGCAGAAACATAAAAAGTAGTAGAAGAATGTAAAGAATTTAAACGATAGTTCGAACATTAAATAAAGAGAGAGAGAGAGAGTTTTTTTGATTGATTAATTATATTTATTATGCCTTGGAATATTTCATGAGGCAAAATATAAAACAATGTTGAACAAATTGCAAATAACAGTTAGTACAATTTTTCAATAAATTCACTTTAAGAGAGAGAAAGAGAGAGAGAGAGAGAGAGAGAGAGAGAGAGAGAGAGAGAGAGAGTGGGAGAGAAAGGACAGTTTGGAAAATTATGGTACACGTGATAAATGTAACAAAATGGATTAGGGGTGAATTCCAGGCAAGTTGGCCAACTCTATTTCTGTCTCTGCTTTGTTCCCTCTCCCTTCATCTGTTGACTCACGTTAAGTGCTCCATGCAGTAATGGGGGCTGTCGTGGTTTTGTCTGCATTTCGTCGTTCCCCCTTGTCTTTTAATACGCTCTGAGAGGGATGCTCAAATTCCACAGGATATCGAATTAAGGGATGATCAGGAAGAGCTCAACCAACCATCGAATTAGACGAGTTACTCGAAATTTTGGGGTCCCAGAAGAGTCAATTTCATTTAGAAGTTATATGTTTTCTATGTACAAATCATTTACGAAAATATCTCCCATTAATTGTTAATTAATTCCTTATAATTTTATCAATTAATATTCATCTAAACTGAAAGAAAAAAAAAAAAAAATCACTAAGTGTTCAGGAATCTTATACAAGTGCAGAAAGCGACGAATTATGCATTGCCAGTGAATTTACCGAATGATCCGAAGCCTCTCGATGATGAGTAAAGAAATAAAAATTTCTCCATTTTTTTATTTGCTGATTTCTGAGAAGAGAGCAATAAAATAAAACGAAGGTCGATCGAGAAACTGTTTGTTTATTAACGAAGTGTCCTCATGCTTAGCATTACATTTTAGTTTCGTGGAATGGTCGTACATAAAAATGATTTTTGGCACCAGAACGTGAGCAGACGTACGACAAATTGTCTTTCCTTCGACTGTTTTTTTTTTGTTGTTTGAAATCAGAGTAATAATTTGCTTTACTAGTCACGTTAAAATTTTAAATAAATGTCTTATTTGCTTGGTAAAAGTAAGCGCCGCCGAATGTGTTGGTAAAGCTCATGACGATGATTGTCAGCGTTAGCACTAGCTTCAAACAATTCACACTGAAGATATTCATGTTTTCTATTCCTATGAGAAACACGATATTGGTATTATAAAAATTTCATACACACGAAATACCGAACGATAGTTGTAACGTTCTCGAAACTCCACTCACCTCTTGTTCTCATGTGTAATCAAGTGCCACACTCACAGCGCTGCCAGAAACATTTTTATCGAAAAAAATGACTCTATACTCAAAAAACTTTACAATCACAGCCACATACGTAAATTGACGTACGTCACAACTCAATCAGACAAATATAAAGTATAGATTGTGAGTACTACCGCAAAAAAAAAAAAAAAAAAAAATCACCGGCTACATCGATACCACACTGAAAAGTGTTGTTCCACGATGTGACCACGTGACAGCTTCACAGAGTGTCTCGTTTCAGACTATCGACGCAAATATCTTCGAAGTTTGATAATTTTTTAAAAAGTCTTCCAGACAAGATTTTTCACACTTGAAGGAAAACATCTGATGGCTACTCCGAGAACCTTGAAAGTTCACTTTTTTTAGAAATTATCGAATTTCGAAGATATTTGCAAGGATTATTTAAAATGGGACACCCTGTATAAAATCTGAACCGTAATTAAATCGTCACCACATTAAACAGAGATTTATAAAATATCTATTATTTATAAAATATCTGTTTATTCTGGTAGATATTTCAAATGATGGACATGGCATGGGGTAGAAATATTGAATGGTAAAGATGTCACATGGTTGAGATGTTATCTCGTAATAAATATTTGTGGAATACTTGTGGCCAGTGCATTTATTATTTATGGTCAAAACGTTTCTGATAGAGATGTGCTGCGGTGGTGTCATTAAAATTTATATTTTATTGTTGTCTGGTCGAGTTGTATCGTAAGTCGATTTATTTGGTAGAGCTGTTTGGATGCAGTGCTTATTAGTTTTTTGAGGCAGATTGTTTATTGGGGTAAAGATGTTTCTCTCAGACCTGGAATGCGATCGATTGGACATATACAGCAGTCAATATTATCAACCGTTGATACAGTGTTACCGACTGAGTCTCGAATCGCCCGAAGCGACTTTTTAATACTCTCTTTTTATCGTTAATTTGATTTTTGCTCCAACCTTTATTGCATTTGCCGAGGGCGGAGAGAAACTTCAGAAAATCTTACCAACACAGTCGGTAACCTGAACTGAGGCCGAGATCTCTGCACGATTGGAACCGTTCACGGGAGACTCTTGGAGCTGAATACCGACCGCCAGGAACCTCTATGCGATGCATTATGTTATCCTTGTTTTTTTTTGTTTTTTTTTGTTTTTTTTTTTTTAAGCAATGATCCACATTTATTTATATCGAACAATAATGAATCACTTAACGATATTACTTTTTCGAAATAATAGAGAAAAACGTTTTTACAAATTTAATACACTTCGGACATGATATAACGGCCTAATACATGTACTTAATCTAATTTACAACAATATATGTATGTAAACATATATGTATAATTGTATAATTGAAATGAAGAAGACAGAATATGATTTTCCAGGTATTAATGGAATTTAGGTATATATATATACTCTTGAGATATATATACATATATATTTATATATATTATTGTTACAATTTCATAGATTTCTAAACTTTTTTTGTTTGTTTTTTATTCCCTCCTACTTACAAATTAAAAATCCATGGTTACTTTTGATCAAAGACGAATTAATCATCCCAGGAATGCGCAAGTATAAACAGAGCAAAAAAAACGTTTTAAAGGTACGAACAAACACAACCCCAGTGTTGTCAGACGAAGTGCGAGAATAAAAAATTTGGAAGGAAACGATATATGACTGGAGAAAATGTTGCGAGATTGAGTATAAAAATATTTATACGACTGGCGAAATCGTAGGAACGAATTTCGATGGAATTGATGGAATGAATTGATGTTCCGTTTCGTTTCGAATGAAAAACTCAAAAAAATTGTCGGTTTTTCTTTTCAAATATTCAAATCACGACAAAATTTCTTTAGTTTGTCTACATACTCGAAAATGCTGAATCTTTCGAAACTTAATAATGTCCGTAACGTTATATTTTATGATTACGTTGTACTATATCGTGTAATAATATTTTATATAAAAAAAAAGAAGATAAACATTGATCTTTGTTTGAACACCCGTTGTTTTTTTTTTTTCTTTTTTTATCCGTCTTCGTGCTGCCACCGGAAACGACTTAATACAACATTGATCGTGGTGCCTCTCTCGGCACTTTCGTTCTTGTGACTCTTTCTACATTTTTGTTTGTTTTGTTTATTTGAATCTCCCAAGTTTATCCACTTGATTTATAATTTCAGTAGAATTTCTTCGCTTGCGCTTCTCTATTGTCCTTGTAAATATTGTAACCCAACAATACCACCATTTGGATTGCCAGGAAAACGAGGAACATCGTTGTCGTTAAACAATTGCCACTCGGACAACCACCCGCCGTTTGCCCTCCCAGCTTCGCGTTCGTTTGTGCAACGTCTCGTTTTAACGAGTTCAGACCATCTCTCATCTCGGATATGAGCGATTGGTAATCGTAACCAATCGGCTGTACCTGTTAAAATTCAAGTTTCTTGTTATACAGTTCTACTTCGTAATAAAAACATTAAACAAGGAACTAAACTCGCGTAACAAACATTTTTCATAAGAAATATGTTTTGTTTTTCTTTTGTTGGATGAAAAAAAAGTGTTCAGGTTATCTGTCGGTCGTTCGATCGGTAAAAATCCTACTGCAAAGTTTTTTTTTAGAGAGACTTGATTTTTCTCAAAATATTAAGAATGTCCGAAAAAATTGTGTATCTACTTTGCAGTCGTCTCGTAATTTCTGGTCAATTCTTAAGACTGCGAGATATTAATAATTAATTATTAATTCTTAAGATATTTATATCAGTTCGCAGTATCGAGAATTTGAACTTGAAGAATTTGAGTTTAAAGAATTTGAATTTGGAGAATTTAAATTTGGAAAATTTGAATTTGAAGAATTTAAATTTGAAGAATTTGAATTTGGAGAATTTAAATTTGAAAAATTTGAAGATGAGACAAAAGTTTACTTGTGCTGTGGGTGCTCGAAGTTGATGATTCACTATCGTGTCAGCCTTCGAGTTAACTTCGCCAACGAAAGATTTGATCTCTCGTGCGGTATTGAGTATAACATTTTGATTCGTTAATACAGCTTCCACTTCCGTACGACGAATCGTGTCGATCAACACCGGTTGTCCAGCTTGACCTACTGTTTGGACACCTATAACAGTAATTTTCGTTGTTAAAGTCACTTTTATTATTTCTTCGACTTTTTTCTGCTCTCATTAACACTAAATTTCTCATCAGTTAATACCGAAAAGTTAACTTTTATTTTTTTTTCCTTACCTCCTACTTGCAGTTGTGATATCAGACTAAGAGATCTTTCTTGTCTACCAACAATTTCATCCAATTTACGATTCATTTCTTTAAGAACCTCCGACATGTGCGAATGCGCAGCATATATTTGACGCAATTCTCGCTGGTTGTCGGTCTCAAACCACTCGTCGAATTCGTCTTTTTCTGGCTTTGCATCAGGATGCGTTCTGTCATTTAATTCAAAAAATTTCAATATGTAGAGATATTAAAAACATTTTCAACGAGTTATAAATATTTAAGGTCTAAAATATCTCAACCAAAGTTTGAACTCAGATTCAGGTTTTTTGAATAAAATATAATTTACCATTTCATGTTAATTTTCAAATGGAACGTATTGTTTTTTTTTTCAAGCTTTAAAATTAATTCATTTCTTTGATCCAGTCCTCTTGATGTTCCAAAAACAAAGAAAAATTACAGATTGTTCTCCTTTCATCAGAGAAAAAAGTGTAATTTTTCTTTTTTTTTGTCGCAAATGTCAATTTTTTATTCGAAAACAGTTTTAGCAATCTTGTTGTATGATTTGAGGAGGTATTTTGTTTTTTCATTTTGACAACTAGGAAACTCACTTCAAGTAATCTTCTTTCTGTTGTTCGAGCTTTTTCGCATAATCTTGATATTCCTTTGTTATTTTGTTCTCGTCTTCCTGGGACACTTGTCTTCCGTCCAGGGGCATTTGGCCCGGAATGTGAAGAGAGTCCGTTAAGAAGTGTAGGACGTCATGATCGTCGGCAAGACCACCTATGAATAAAAAAGATTTACATTTATTTTCAAGTCCAAAATAATATTATTTTGTATCAATTTTTCACACATTTCATTAGAAAAATTATTTTCTACGGTGAATAAATTACAACGAATTGCAAATATTTATCAATACCTGTCGCTGCGGAGACTCCAAAATATCCGCCCTTAGGAAGAACAACATTTTCAACTCGGAAACACATTTCGTAGTCTTGAAGACTATTTGTCATTCCATTGTGAAAAAGAACCTGTAAAAAAAAGTGTTTTTATCAGTGTTCACAAATTTTTGCACTTTTATCTAAAGTTTGTTATATTTTACGAACCGTAAGAGTGTTTTGATAGTATTCTATTTTGGCACGAGTGGGGAAGGGTTTGTTACGGAAGTCTCTCAAACAACCAGCCAACAATTGGGTCGTTCCATCGCTGTAATCAAATTATTTCATAAACTCTAGAATTAAAAATTTTAATTAAAAAAAAGTTAAAATTGTAAACGTATTTTCGAAGGAAAAATGTCGACACGATTTAAAAAACTTGCATGACAAGCAAAAAAATGTTTATAATTGGTAATCGTAGCTCAGTCGACAAAAAAGACACCACTTTTTCTCGGTCGGTAATAAAAATGAATTTCGTTGGAAAATGTGGCAATTTTTTTTTCGAGAAATTCAATGAAACTGATCAAAAGAATAATTTGAATGGTTTAATAAAAATAGATTACTTGGTGTGGTCGAATATTTGTGTTCCATCATTCAAGACGGCCATAATGTAAGGATTATTATGTTTATTGTCATTGTCGAAGGAATCGAAAAATATTCCGAGACCGTTCCACATGTCGGAGCTTCCGAAGACGGTGCCATTGTAAGCGCCTTTCGAAGCGGTGTACCAAAACGCAAGACCGTCAGCACCGATTCTGCCCCTTCCAGTAACACGAAAAACGAGATCGACGCTCCACCAATCAAAATTTACCGGTTGTTTCGTCCATATTGCACCTTTTTGGCTCCTCAACGAGGATGCGACTCTCACGTTTTCAGCGCTCGCAATTGCATCTAAATTCGTTCGTATTTATTCTTCACTATTTTTTTCCACTTTAACTAAATAAACATAATTCCCATTTCTATTCGATTGATAAAGCAGAAAGAACGAAAAAAAATCTAAATCAGCAAATAATTAAACGTGCAAGCGATTTTTTATTTATTTTACAACCCTGGGATCAAGTGTGCACACATGTTTTTTGCGGCCTACTTGTACAAACGGGGTCAGCAAAACCCGGTTAATTACTGAGACGATCAAAATCTTTATGCAGCTCATTTGTTTCGAAAAAAAAAAATTCGTGCTTATGAAAATTCGTGAATTTTGCACTCAGTTTAGTTTTTCGGGTCTTGCAACATTAAGGATTAAAAACAATCAATTCAACTCGTCAAATTAAATGATAAAATCCCTTAATCTTCTCGGTAACGAGAAATCGCAGAGAATTAATGCAAGGTATAAATTAGCAGGAAATTAACCACCACCAAGCATGCAGCTAAATAGTTTTCGATATTAAATACATAAGTTTATTTATTTGAAAAAATCATATATACATCGATATCTGCGTAAAGAATAAACATATTTGCAGGTTGTTTTTTGATCGATTAAGGAACAGCGTAGAAATCAAAGAAATAGAAAGTTGTCAAACGCCGGGGATGCGGCGATAACAGGTGACGTGTACACAAATACGGAACGCGTGTTAAATCACGACGAAAAGATAACGAAAGGAAATGTAAGCGGGTTCATTGAAAACCAAAGCAAACCATATGTTCGGGAGAGGAAAAGTCATAGTTTTATTATAGACAAACATTTACAACACACACACAAAAAAAATATCTTTCGTCAGTTCCAATTGACTAAACATACGGTAGGAAAGTGTTAGGGTTAGGATGTCGCGCTTATAATCGAGGTTTTGTTTTTTTTTTTTGGCCTCTGTTTTATTTTTTTACTCACTTCCACCGTATTCCCAGAATGGTACGGAACCGTCCCTTTGAGCGAGATAGGGCGGCTTAAACGAGTACTTGTACTCGAATTTACGATGAAACAAAGTTCCGTTAGTAGCGTGTATTGCGAGAAAAATGACAAATAGCGCGAGCCACCTCACCTCGGCAGCCATCTTCATTTTGCACAACTGTGCGCGAGGAGAACTTACGAGAATCGGACTTTATTTCACTGGAGATTTTCTATATGAACGCCGTGTGTATATTTGACGAGACTCCCCGAGAGCCTCCCGTTCCGTATGGAACACGTTCCCCGGCAGGATTGAAAGAACAAATTGATTGGACGAGACTCGTGTTTGATACTTTTCGATTCGTCGTCGCCTCTGACGTGTCCGGCATCCCGAGGCGCCATCTTTGTTTTTTTTCTATCTCTCTTGCCGCTACGTCACGACCATTTTCGTTGGAATTACACCCTCGATATTCACATTTTTATGAATTAAAACCATCATACTCATAATCCCTTTTTCGTGCAATTGAAAATACAAATTTGATGCTTCATTTTTAATCTTTTGCATCTGTTTCATTTTCCAAATTTGAATTTAAGTGCTTCTCGACTTATTTATGAGAATCTCACCAGTCAGGACTTTCGAAGATTGCGGCCACGTGTCAGTCGTTCTTAGCGACCTCTGGCTCTACCGATAAAGTAGAAATTTACGTTCATTTCTGTTTTATAATTTTGCGAACGTCAACAGTTTGCAAAAAAATTGAACAAAATAATTCATCTTTATTTCGCTACGAACATTGATGTGTAATATCTTGAAATCGTAAAATAATTATAACCAAATGATTCTGAAAATTTTTCCGATACATATTAATTTGGATAATGTATCTTTCTTCCCCGTATGAAAAATAAAATACCTGGAAATAACTCCGATGAGCAAAATCGAACTTTTTAAATACGCATCTGCTTTCTTTTGATTCTGATTCTTTTTTAAAACAAATGAAATTGTGATATCGATGTATAAAGGGCATTCATCGCCCTTTTGCTTTTTGTGTTACATATATATCACGTGGCGCCTCCTGAATCATGAAACTTGAAATATTGAGAGCCAGTGTCAAGATGGCGACCCTTATAGACAACTACGAACAACAATACGCCGTTTTGACAGCCGACATAACCGCTAAAATTGGCAGAATAGTTTCCTTATTAGGCGGTGAGTCAAACAATTCATTTTATCGATACACCACGAATTTTAAACGATAAATAATCCTCAACTGTCAGTGATGAATATTTTTGTTCATATCGCACTAAGAGTCGTGACATTTGCGGATTGCCCGGATTGTGCTGCTCTCTTACGACGAGAATGATCATAAAATCGATATTTTTGACGTTTAAAGTATTTTCCTTTTTTTTTTTTCATAGCCGAAAAGCGGGAATTTGTTCAGGATGTCGATCGACAACTTGAAGAAGCCCAAGAATTGGTAAGTTTTACTTCGAATAATTAAACAAATTCTGAAAACATTCGTAATAAGAATTCTCAAACACACTAATTGTAAAAAAACGTTATCTTCTCGAAGAAATCTTTCTTTTTTCTTCTTATCGGAGAATGGAATGGTGCTAATTGTTTTTCGGAAGACAAATTTTTTCACAATTTCTCTACATTTCTTTTTATAAACAGTTCGAAATACAAAATGAAAAAACACGTGCAAATTATTTTTAGTCTTTGCCACGAATCCAGCAATTAATTCGAATCTATTTGGCCTCGATTTGGCTTTGGTATTAATGGGTCAATAAAAATTGAAAATGAAAACACAATAAAATAAATTTGTGAGGACTGAAAAAAATCGTGGACAAAGAAACGTCCCAGAAAGTTCAAAAATCTCAAAAATGCATTGTGTCGTCTTAAAAAAAAACTTTACAAACTAACAGCTTGAACAAATGGAGCTGGAAGTACGGGGAACTTCTGGAACCCAGCGTCGTCGTCTGGGCGGTCGAGTGGAGAGTCATCGAGCCGAGTTGAAGAGATTAACGCGTGAATTTCAAACGGCAAAAAAACCAAAAGACGACATAGTTGACATGAGTGGCGAGGAATCGTGGGAAAATGGTGGAATAACGGAAGATCAAAAAAAGCAACTGCTGGACAGTTCCGAAAGAATTGAAAGAACCGGAAGAACTCTTCAGAACGGCTATCGAATGGTACTCGAGACCGAAGAAATTGGTTCTCAAGTTTTAAAAGATCTTCATGATCAGCGGGAAACTATACAACGTGGAAGATCGAGGGTAAATTTACTTCAAAATTCGCCAAATTTCTCTATCAATCCTTTTGGTTTATTAATGATTTGAATAATCGAGATATTCCTTTCTTGAAAATTTTTACTACGGACAAATCTTTTGCTCGTTGAGTTTGATCGTAAACATTTTCTTGTTAAACATTCGGTCGCTCTCTGTTTTCATTGTTGGTGCAAAATCTTTAGAGTTTTTTTTATGTCTCTGGCCATAAATATATGAAACATTTAGAGAATTATTTTGATTGATTTTCAGAATTATATTTTTTTGCTAAAATTTCGCTTGTATTTTTTACTTCACCATGAAAAAGTATTTCGTGTTCGTAAAATATGGACGGGTGGTAAAAAAGATAATAATTGTTTAAAAACCCAAACGAAAAATTCAAGTCGTTGGTATATTTTGTAATAAAAAATTCCGCAGATGGAGTTTTATTTTCTTTAATAAAAAATTGTCATTTTTCAGCTACGAGAAACGGACGCCGAGCTTGGACGAGGTTCGCGGCTTCTGTCCGGAATGATTTTCCGCGCCCTTCAACAAAGGCTCATTCTCGCGGTAGTTGCACTAATTTTAATGATCGTCGGTTGTTTCGTTCTATATTATAGCTTTAGATCCAAAGATTAGATAAAAAAAATATATAATCATTTATAAACTAAAATATGTATGTCTATAAATGCATACATTTGTGTATGCACGTATATGCAAATGTATTTTATTAGACGAAAGAATGTAAAATTGTTCATTGTTGAACGACCGCGGGAAAAGCTGTTAAACGATTGAAACTCGTTTCATTATTCCAGCGATATTTTCGTTCTCCAATATCCACATCGCTTTTTTTTTTGCTATCAAAAAACTAAAAAAATTGATCGATGTGTTAATAAAAAGAATAAAATCGTTCCTCGTTCCTCTCAGTCAAAAAAAAAATCATGAAAATGTTGCATCACTTTTTAGAGGCTTTCGAATGGACGACGATGTTTCGAGAGAGAAAGAAAGAGAGATTCGTGTCTCATTTTTATACTTTTTGTCGCATGACCAGTTTGGTTAACGACCTCGCATTATTTTAGCCAAAAAGTTTTTTCATCAGAACCTAAGAACTTTTTTTTCAAATATAATAAACGGGGTCGCTAGGCGTGAAATTAAATTCTAAAAAATTTGACTCAAACGTCATAAAAACCATAAAAATGATTCCATGAAAATGTGGCGGTCTCGCCACCTAACGCGGACGAAAACGCGCCTGCGCGAGCAGACAGCGCCAAGCAGCAACGTCGAAAACAGCAGATAAAACCGCGAAATATATTCTCGATTGTTCGAGAGAGATATAGAGAACGAGCGCGAGAGCTGTAGCGAACAGACCAAAAAAGACTCACGTGTAAAACACTTAAAATTTCTGTGATTTTTATAATAAATAAAAAGAGTTAGTTTGATAGTGTCAAGATTAAAAGTACGGAGTTGGCGACGTGAATTATTACTTCCTAACCCCCATCCCGCACAGTTGGTGACCTCCGACGCGATTCAACTAAAACTAACCTAAAAATAAAAATCGAAAAAATGGTGATACATTCTCCAAAAAAAGGTAACACCCGCGGTGACGAACGTAGTGACGACGAAACACAAGCGAGTGAATTTCAAGATTGTGAGGGCGAGCAAGGCACGTCAACACAAAGCGAACAAACCATGAGGCAATTGCACGATACCGGAGGACGAAACAGGCCGAACACAACACAAGGCAATTTCGACGAGAATGCCATATCCGTGGTGAACAAAATTCAACTCACACCTTTTCGAGCCGAGAGACCGGACGTGTGGTTTCTTATAGTGGAATCGGATTTCGCAGTGTCAAGAATTACAAAGGACGAGCACAAGTACATCGCCGTTCTCAAAGCACTAGACTCGCACACGCTCGACGAGATTTCCGACGTCATACTACATCCACCGGCGACAGATAAGTACCAGCACCTAAAAAAAATAATAATACAAAGATTTTCCAAATCCAAGGAGCGACAACTCTCGAAACTGTTAAACGACCTGCCACTCGACAACAAAAAACCATCTCAACTCCTTCGAGAGATGAAGGATCTGGCCGCAGGAGGCTTGAGCGATGAAGTTCTCCATTCCATGTGGATTATGCGGATGCCTCCAAATCTCCAACCGATGTTGATGATGTCAGGAAACTTAGATCTTGACGGCTTGGCTGAAATGGCTGACAGGGTAATCGACACGCTTCGATATTCGCAGGTAATGGCGACAAGCACCATTCCGCAGGAGGTAAAAAGCAACTGCACTGACTGCGCAAGACTTTCCGGAGAAATGAAAGAGCTGCGAGAAATGTTTACGCAGTTTCTAAAAACCTCGCAATCAGGTGAGCGTAAAAATAATTACAATAACAAATCAGAAAATCAAAGACGCTCGAGATCCAGATCAGCATCACGCACAAGGACTCCGGGTTTATGTTTCTTTCACAAAAAATTTGGAGACGCTGCGTACAAGTGTACCTCGCCATGTACATATCAACCGAAACAGAACCAGGGAAACTAGATGAGCTGTCACCAGTCCAGGCTCTCGGTGACAGCAACATCAACTGCAATAGTGGTCCACCGCCTGAATTTCGTTTGACTATTTACGACAGCCTCACTAACCTCACATTCCTCATCGACTCCGGATCATCAGTATCAGTAATTCCAACGAAGATGCTGAAAGGAAAACCAAAGAAAAAAGGCAGCGACCTTTATGCTGCGAACAACACACCGATCAAGACTTACGGCGAACAGGTAATGACAGTTAACCTGGGCCTGAGAAGGGAATTTCAATGGCCATTTGTAATCGCTGACGTACAATCTGCCCTGATTGGAGCCGACCTCATCGCGCATTTCGGGATCCTCATCGATTTAAAAAACAAGAGACTGTTGGACTCTAAAACTTCACTGACGTCAACAGGCTCCGTAGTTCGCACGTCGATATACAATATCTCGACTGGCAGCAAAGAGGGTGAGTACACCGGGCTATTAAAAAAATATTTTGATGGAAAACAAATAATAAAAAAAACTAGTCACGACGCCAACAACAGCCCAGTACGACATTTCATCCAGACAACGGGCCCTCCGGTCGCGCAGCGTCCGAGGAGAATCGTGGGCGAAAAATTAAAAGCCCTGAAAGAGGAGATAAAATTCTTACTCGACCAAGAGATGATACGTCCATCAAGTAGTCCATGGGCCAGTCCCGTGCATCTACAACAAAAACCATCGGGGGGGATGGAGACTTTGCGGCGATTTTCGCGGACTTAACGCCGTAACAGTTCCCGACCGATACCCAACAGGCCATAGCCACGATCTGTTTCAGGCGCTTTATGGAAAGACAATATTTTCAAAGCTTGATCTTTCCAGAGCATACCATCAAATAAGCATGGCCAGCGAGGACGTTGAGAAGACCGCAATTACGACACCAATCGGTTCATTTGAATTTCTAGTCATGCCGTTTGGCCTGCGCAACGCGTCGCAGACTTTTCAACGTTTCATGGATAATATCTTCAGAGACGTCGACTTCGTAATTGTCTACATCGACGACATATTAGTATTCTCAACGAGTCCAGAGGAGCATCGACAACATTTAAAAATGGTATTCGAAAAACTAAAAAAACACGGTCTAACTCTTAACCTGGATAAGTGTGTTCTAGGCAAGGAGGAACTGACGTTCCTAGGGTATGAAATCAACAAGGACGGATACAAACCACCGAACGACAGAGTCAAAGCAATTGTGGAATTTCCGAAACCACAAACCATTTCGGAATTGCGAAGATTTCTAGGCCTCATAAATTATTTTAGACGCTGCATACCAGACGCGGCGAGAATACAAGCTCCACTCAACGAATTCTTAAAGGATTCAAAAAAGAAAGATAAAAGAAAAGTACCATGGACTCCCGAATCCGAAGTGTCATTCGAGCAATGTAAAGAAAGCATTGTCAATGCCACTCTCACACGATTCCTGTGTCCCGAAACTCATCTCGCTTTAACTACTGACGCGTCAGACAACGCAATCGGCGCTACACTAGAGCAACTCGAGGATAATGAATGGAAACCGGTGGGATTTTTTTCAAAGAAGCTCTCTCCGACTCAGAAAGGATACAGTACGTATGATCGCGAACTCCTGGCGATATATGAGTCAATTCGATTTTTTCATCACATCTTGGACGGCAGACAATTCGTGGTTCGCACCGACCACAAGCCACTGACTTACGCCTTTAAACAAAAGGGCGAAAAAACGTCTCAACGATTACTAAGGCAACTAGATTATATTTCACAATTTACGACGGAAATAATCTATGTCAAAGGTGACGAAAACGTGGTTGCGGATGCTTTGTCGCGAATCGAACAAATTAATCAAATTGAAATGCCCAAGATATTGTCAGCTCAAACCATCCTTGAAGCACAACAACAGGACGACGAACTCCGAGAACTCCTGGAAAGAAGAACAGCTCTAAACTTGCAACCTCTTTCAGTCGAGCCCAATATCGAGATATTCTGCAACGTGTTCGAAGGATTCGTTCGACCGTATATTCCAAGACCACTGCGAAAAAAGGCGTTCGATTCAATACACGGACTCTCGCATCCGAGCGGTCGAAGTACGTCGCGGATCATCAAACAGAAATACGTGTGGCCGGGTATGAAGAAAGACGTTATCGAATGGGCGAGAAGCTGCGATGCTTGTCAAAAGTCAAAGATCCACCGTCACAATCGTTTCGAACCAAATCATATAGATGTACCAGATGGACGCTTCTCTCACATAAACATGGACATCATTGAGTTACCTACGGTTGATGGATACCGGTACTGCCTCACCATCATTGACAGGTTCACACGTTGGCCAGAGGCGATCCCACTAAGAAACATAACAGCTGACACGGTGGCCAGTGCGTTTTTTAACAACTGGATCAGCCGATACGGGACTCCGCTCTCCATAACTACGGACCAAGGGAAACAATTCGAATGCGCATTGTTCGCTTCTTTAGCAAAATTAATCGGAGCAAAGAAGATTCGTACAACGGCGTACCACCCAGCTTCCAACGGCATGGTGGAGAGGTGGCATAGAACGCTGAAATCAGCACTTATGTGCAATCGGAAAATACCTTGGACGGAACTACTGCCAACTGTACTCCTGGGTCTCCGCACAGCCTTCAAAGAAGACCTTGGTGCATCTTGTGCAGAAATGCTGTACGGCACCACATTACGGGTACCGGGAGAATTCTTCATCAACCAGGACCTTCCTGCCGACCCTCAAATATTCATTGAGAAGTATCGAGAGTTTATAAGAGGGATCCGACCGACGCCCACGGCTCACCATAGCAAAGCTCGATTATTTGTCCTCAAGGATCTTTATCGATGCTCACACGTATACCTACGTGTCGACGCTGTGAAGCCACCGCTGGAACCACCTTACGCTGGGCCCTACAAAGTGATACGACGACTCGACGATCGGAGATTTGTAATCGACGTTGAGGGACAAGAGAAAACAGTCTCGGTCGAAAGGCTAAAGCCGGCGTACACGGTCAAGGAAGAAACAACGGCACAAGCAGAAGAAGATGACATCCAACCGCACCAGTGGGGATCGACGATGGATAAACCTGCAAAAACATATAAAAAAAAGGTTTCGTTCCCCGACACAAAAGTCTCGTTCACTGGAGGGGGAGTAGATGTGGCGGTCTCGCCACCTAACGCGGACGAAAACGCGCCTGCGCGAGCAGACAGCGCCAAGCAGCAACGTCGAAAACAGCAGATAAAACCGCGAAATATATTCTCGATTGTTCGAGAGAGATATAGAGAACGAGCGCGAGAGCTGTAGCGAACAGACCAAAAAAGACTCACGTGTAAAACACTTAAAATTTCTGTGATTTTTATAATAAATAAAAAGAGTTAGTTTGATAGTGTCAAGATTAAAAGTACGGAGTTGGCGACGTGAATTATTACTTCCTAACCCCCATCCCGTACAAAAATGGTCGCCAGTAATTCAAGTTCAAGAATTTTCCCAAGTAACATTAAACATTTCGATGCAACTTCCAAAAGTGTGTGTTCGAACGATGAACGAAAAACCGGGCAAAAAACGACAACCTGCCGTTTCCTTCAAAGCTTCCAATCCATTGACAAGCTCAAAAAAAAGTCACAAAATGAAAAATGATTGTTGGAATAATGAAATTTGTAGTTTTCTCGAGTCGTTAAAGAACCTAATTTATATAATTCCCCCAAAGAACGTGATATCGTTAAAAACGATGAAAAATTGTAGGTAATTTGGGACGAACTGCAAATATTCAGCTCACGTCCACTTTCCAGAGGGTCAGGTGCCACTTTGTTGACGTATAAAGTGTTGTTTTTTTTGGAAGGTTGCAATTAGTAGAATAAAGGCCAGCCTAACAATAACTCGGCTTTATTTTATGTATAATATTCATATATATATATATATATACATATATTTCTTAATAAATATACGTTTATATATATATATATATGTTTGTATATATATATATGTGTGTGTACCAATTACCTTATTTATTATAACGTAGCTTTATTCAGTGTTTCATTTTATTTTATTTTTTTGCTCCGCGCGACTATTGTGTACGAGTGAAAATTATAGATAATTATTCATTAATTAATCAACCAATAATAATAATAATAATAATAATAATAAAATTATCGTTATAAGGAGAGAGATTAAGGACAGCGTATCTCGTGTTTGTGTAAACGACGCTTAAGTCGATCGTATTACATGATTCGTGAATAATAATATATCGTTTAACGAATTAATCGAGGAATATTAACTAATTCGATTTATTTCGGCGCTCTCGCTTATTTTCATGTTATTAACCAATTCGAATGACTTTTTTTCGATGAATTTCCGTCAGTCGAGATGCTGGTAGAGATCCTCGATCTGTGGCTTGAAATACGCCTTGAGCTGAGGCCGTTTCGTCTTCAACGTTGGCGTTAACAAACCATTTTGTACGGAGAACGGATCGGGGTGCAGATAAATGTCTTTCACCTGAAGATTTTAATGAGTTTTTGGGTTTTTTTGATTTTTAATTCGTTTCAATTGTTTTTACGCGTCGTCATTTTAAATCGTTTTTTTTTTTTTAAGAAATTGTTTCATAGGATTAACTTTATTGATCGAAATATTTGTAAATATTGATTTTTTTGGATAATTCTTTTTGAAAAATAGTTAAAATCGTATTTTTATTGTTTTGGATCATTTTTTTTTCCACGTACAATATTTGAAGATGAAGAAAATTTTGTTTAATAGAATTTCGTATTATTTTCCAAATTTGACGATTTTTGCGATTAAAGTTTTTGTTGGCGAGTCGATAAAAATTGAAAAAATTTACCTGTTCGAACGATTTGAGACCAGCTTCCTTGCCCCAGGAAAGCATGTCGTCGTGGATGAGCCTCTTGACTTCGGGGTTCGCGCACAATACGCTCAAGGTGCCAGGAATTTTGTTCTCGAGTGCCCAACATTTGACGACATCAACATCAGGCACGACGATCGCAACGACACACGATTTCAATGATTCACCGTGTACGAATACTTGGTGAACATATTGACTTCTTATGTAAATATTTTCAATTTTTTCCGGCACAATATACTCGCCTTGCGAGAGCTTGAAGATATGTTTCTTTCGATCGATTATTTTTAGGCAACCATTCTATAAAAAAACACAAAAAAAAAAAAAATTATAATTATTAACTTCATATTCAATTAAAATCATCGATTTTAATTTTTTTCAAATTTTATATTTATCGATTTTTATTAAATTAATATGAATTTTTTTATTTAAATTTATTATTCAATTAGGAACAGGAACAGGAATAATGGAAAAAAAAATTGGAATTATATACGTTCGTTTGAGGGAAATTAATCTCCTATTTTCATACCGGAAGCCACATTCCAATGTCACCGGTGTGATGCCATCCCAGTTCGTCAACGACCTCTGCAGTTTTTTCCGGATTTTTGTAATAACCAACAAAGACATTAGTCCCTTTGACGCAAACCTCTCCTTGATTGCTCCGGGCAAAATATTCCATTTCCGGTACATCGACCAATTTAATACAGCAACAAGCCACTGGTGGTCCCA
Source organism: Campoletis raptor (assembly GCA_948107755.1). Lineage (NCBI taxonomy): Eukaryota > Metazoa > Arthropoda > Insecta > Hymenoptera > Ichneumonidae > Campoletis > Campoletis raptor. Next base: position 15,602,301 of record OX403626.1, read on the forward strand.
CGTGTTCGGGTACGTGGTCGCCCTGACGAAATATAAAAAAAAAAAATTATTAAAAATCCTTCTGTTCTTCTTTTTTTTTTTCACATTTATTTCCATTGTAATGAACAATTTAATGAAATTTTTACCTGAATGGTAAGACTAATGGGCGCACAGCACTCCGTTTGTCCATAACCTTCGACGATGAGACACCCCAACGCGCATCTAGCGAAGGTAAGTACGTTGCCAGCCAAAGGTGCAGACCCAACGACCATTAATCGCAATCTCCCACCCATGGATTCTTGAATTTTTTTAAAAGCAATTTTATCCCATATGCTGTTGGTTCGAACGATACTTTTTTTGATCTCAGCCTCTTTTGATCTCATGCCCATATTAAATAGCATCCTCTTTAGAAAAGAGCTTTGAAGTTCCGCGTGGACCTGGAATAGTTGAATAAATAAACAGTGTAATTTCTTAATGCTCGCGAAGCATCTTATGTCATCGACCTTCGTCGCCAGGAAAATTATTTAAAAGAAAAAAAAACATATATATATTTATGATAATATAAATATAAATATTGTTTATTAAAATGCAAAGTCTCCCACGTGACGAAAAGCTCAACGAGATGCACGAATATCTCTCGCGGCTGTTTAGAATTTATATTTAGAGTACTTTCCGAGTGAATCTCGTTATAATCTTATACCGCTCAGCTGACGTCCTCGGTTGATGGCATTGAGCTACTAAAAACATCTCTAACCCACACCACTCGATGTGTGCGTTTCTGTTTGCTTGTGTATTTTTCGTTCGCCCACGCAATACCGGGAATAAGAATTCAATGCTAATATTCATTAATGAGAATAATGCTCTTTCTGTCAAATTTTATTGGCGATTTAGTTGTTTATTCAAAAAATAATAACTCTCAGAGTATTTTTTCGCCTGGACGAACTAAACACGTCAGTAGTATAATTCGTCGCCGCGAGTAGGCGTTTCTATCGTGCTCCAGCCCCAACGCACGGTCAATTGTACCGAAAACGTTTCAATCGAAATAGTGAACGGTTCGTTTGAATTCTTGCAGTAAATAAGAAAATTTCATTGTAAATATTAATATGAGATTGAAACCTGAGTTAGTGCCTATTTTTCAACTACAAAGGATCTTTATGACCCAGGAAATTTTTTATTTTCAATACTTCGTAAATAGTTGGAAATTTGTAGGTTGGAAAACAAAGTTTATTACAGTTTGGTGGCAAGTGACGTTTTCGCTTCGGGTCAAAATGGACCAGTGGCTAAAAAAACTTAATTGACAGTTGAAGAAAATTGAGATACACTTACTTTGTCATAAATACGATTGAGGAGCCTTGGAACAGCTGGCATAACAGTTGGTTTAAGGGCTTTCATATCGTCCGCAAGAGTTTTTATGTCACCGCTATAAAATCCGACCGATCCACCCACAATGTACATGCCATTTTCACAGCATCTTTCGAGCATGTGCGCCAGCGGTAAAAAGCTTATCATTACGTCACGTGCGGCTGGCTTGTGATCTCCCAGCTGCAATATGACAGCCGAAACACCAGCCATTACGTTCTGATGAGTGAGCATTACACCCTTTGGATTTCCTGTCGTTCCTGACGTATAACAAACTGTGCAAAGATCCGATGGCCTTGGTGGCACTTCCGGATGATTTCTTTGAGATCCGAGACGCTCCACGTCCTCGAACCTCAATAATTCTACCCCTCGATTCTTCGCACGCTGGTTCGTTGCTGGCCTCGTCTCTTTTACGACTATTAACTTTCTCAGGCATCTGCATCATCAATCGTAATTAACTATTAAACTTTTTTCTACTTTTTTTTTTTTTAGATCTTTAAAATTATTTTTGATTTTTTTTTTTTACTTTCTCAGGCATTTTCATCAATTGTCTTTTAAACTTTTTTCTACTTTCTTTTTTTAGATTTTCAAAATCATTTTCGATTTTTTTAAACTTTTTTTTAACTATTAAACTTTTTTCTACTTTTTTTTTAGATTTTTAAAATTATTTTTGAGTTTTTTTAAATTTCTATTTTTTTTTTTCATTATTAAAATTGTTTTCGAGTTTTTTTGATTATTGGGAAGCTTCAGGTTGGTGAATAGACTTAAAAAAAAAATCTTTTTTATGAAAGCTCGTGATTATGCTCAATAATAACACGAAAATTCACAAAAATTCACAAGTGAAAGTTTAATAAAATATTTGTTTGTACCTTGGTGCCTTGTCGAGCAAAAGATTGCACTTTTTATCATCTTCGCATATAACGAGGCTTATTTCAGCCTGGTTTATGATGTAGGCACATGCGTCTGGTCCAAGGGTGTCGTAAAGTGGTACGACGACCAGAGAAAAACAGTAGCAAGCTTGCTCCGTTAATATCCATTCCGGACAATTTTGACTGTATAAACCAACGAGGGTTTGTGGTCCGGGACTGAGGCCGCAAGATATCAGACCAGATCCGAGATTCTTCGCCCTCAATAAGGCCTCGTTGTAGTGGAGCCACTGGTAGGGTTTGTTGGGCCCTTCTCTCCAGCCAAGGCATTGTCCATTATCTAGTTTTTTTTTTTTTTTTTCAAAAATGCAGTAAAAGATATAAAATTAAAAACCTTGAAAAAAAAAAAAACAAAAAATAAAAAACAGGAAATTTACAATAAATATTTTTAGTGCAAATACAAAATTTTTTTTTTTTTTTCAATTCGAATAAATCGATAAAAATTCAGTTAAAAAACAGACTCTATTGAATTTGAATAGAAAATAAAAAATCTGGAAAAAAAAACAAAAAATATAACAGGAAATTCGCGATGACTAAATATTTTTAGTAAAAATACTAAAGATTTGTTTTTTTTTTTTTTTTTTTTTTTCGAATAAATCGATAAAAATTCAGTTAAAAAACAGATTTAATTGAATTTTATCCCGTTCAAGAATATTATTTCATATAAAAAATAAAGAAATAAAGAATTTTTCAAATTTTTACATTTGTATATCGTTCGAGAGAACAACGAACTGCCAATTTTTTCTACGATAGTCTGAAACCTTCCTCGTGTTTGAAGTCACGCGGCGAGGATATAATAGAATGGTCTGTATAATATTAGCCAGTGGCAGGGAATGAGGGAGAAAATCAGCGTCGTTGGCCTCGTGCAAGAGCACGCGTCAAAAACTTTCGAGGCTCGTATACGAGGATTAAATCTCGTGACAATCGCGCCACTCGTGACGCCATGACGAGAAAAATAAATAAATAAATAAATAAATAAATAAATAAATAAATAAATAAATAAATGTATATTTATTATTTTATTATTATTTATTATTTATTAAATTATTATTATTGTTATATTATTATTATTTTAAATTTATTTTATATTTTAAATAAATATATATATATATATTTATTTATTTTTCTCCCGATGCCTCGTGGCTCTTATTACAAAATCTCGACTTCGTACGACTATTCACGTGAATTTAAACTCGAAGAATGAATAAGAATTCGAAACCCGGAAGAAGGTGTATAACGAGAAATAATGAAATTTAAATTCCTTTGACGATTCCTCGCTAGAGAATCTCTTTCAATGACAAATTTCGTTCGCACCTGTCGCCTAATAAATCATTACTTATATCACGACTTCGTATTCGCTCGCCAGAATGATAAAACAACATTTTTTCAATCATAATAATAAATATATCATTAATAATGATAATAATAATAATAATAAAGAAAAATAATAATAAATAAAATAATAATAATAATAATGGAAATAATAACAATAATTTGCGGCCGGTAGTTGGTAAATTTGTCAACTCGCCTAAGAAACTTTAATGGCAGAGCCAAGTGTAAATTTTTGATGGCCATATATACACGAAACGAAGCATAAGATCGTTGTTTCAGCTCGTTCCGTTTCATGGCTAATTTTTCATCGTACAAGCACGTTGTCTTTCAAAAACGACTATGACATTCGTCAATGTTTTTAAAATCATGCAATTAAGGGTGTTTCGAATGAAAACGAAGCGTACAATATTTCTGGCAAATTATCTCGAAAATATCGTTTTGTTAGCAACGCTTGATCTCATTCTACGACCAAAAAGCCTCATTTATTTGTCTCAAATGTCAACGTGACAGCTGGAAATTTCTTCATATTTGCAACTACTTGAACGTCCCATAAAAATATTTTCAATTCACAGTAAAATGTTTTTAAAAAATATTTTCGAAAATAAAAAAAGTATATTTTATTAAAAAATTGTGTTTTAGATCAAAATTTATTGAAAATCGAGTGCTATTCGAAAACAAAATTACTTTAAATGTAATATAATAATAATAATAATAATAATAATAATAATAATGTTGACTGAAAGGATTTTTTAAAATGGAAAGAGAAAAATAAGTATTTTTTTAAATAATCGTGAAATAAAATTGTGTGTTTAGATCGAAATTTATTGAAAATCGAGTGCTGCTTGAAAAAACATTACTTTGAATGCCATTGTTCCGGTTAAAGTGATTTTTTAATGTAAAAAATCATACGTAATATAATAATAATAATAATAATAATAATAATAATAATAATAATAATAATAATAATAATTCACGTGGTTAGAACTCACTAGACTCTTTGGCACCTCTGCGAAAAGCGTCGTAGAGGGTCCTCACGTCCTCGTGTATATAACTAATGAATCTTCCCTCTTTGCTGTCCTTGTAGAATTTAGAGACTCTGATGAGCTCCGCACCCTGTAAAATCGTAGGGATCGATGAATGAAACACTCGAAGAATATTTGAATTTCAATTAAAGTTTGCACTCGATGATCGCGAGTTTGGTGTTTAAAAAATGGACAAAATTCAAGGTCGTTTCGGGAAAAAATTTTGTGACGATTGTTCAGAAGAATGGACAAAAAATCAAGAATTTTTATCTTCAATCCGCCAATTTATAATTAACGAGCTGTCAAAAACATTTCCGGCGGTAATTTCCGTGCCAAATATTTCATAACAGATCGAAAACGTCAAGGGACTTTTCCTCGTGAAAAAAAAAACGAAAAAAAAATAAATAAAAAAAATAACGCGAACACACGGAGACGCACCCCCACGTAAGCTTCGAACTAACGTACGGACCAAAGAGACCTCGGTGCCGGCTGGCCAGCACTTTTATTTTTGGCTGCCACTACTTGGTCATTCTCTTTCTCTCTCTCTCTCTCTCTCTCTCTCTCTCTCTCTCTCTCTCTCGCTCTCTATCTCTCTCTCTCTCTTTCCCTCTTTCTCTCTCTCTTTCTCTCATTTTCTCTAATACACACACTTAGTCTCTTTTGCTACTCCATTTTTATACCGTCCTATTCATCTTCTCTATATTTATTTTCACGTCACGAGACTGATCTACGCGTATCATGAGATCGTGAAACAATAAATCGTTAGTACAACACTTTTATAATAAAAAATAATCTTGTACTCCATGTTTCCGTCGTTTTTTTCATAATTTCCCAATATTTCGTTATCGATCTCATTATTGTATTGTTATTTTTATTTTTCTGTTCATTGAATTCGATAAAATGGCTCAAATTTGAAAAAAAAAAAAAAAAAAAAAAAAAAAACACTACATGGACGAGAAAACCAAATAATATCGTGAAAAAATCCACCTTTATGCTTTCTGACTGATCGTTTAGATCGATCGGCGGTCGAATAGTCTCATGAAAGACGCAGCCCGGCATCTCGGTACTCGGACTGGTCTTATCGCACCAGTTTGCGGAATATTTTCGCGCGAAAATACAAAATTTTCGGAGTTAAGAAAGAAAAAATTGAAGAAACAATAAAACAAATACAAAAAAATAACACACAAATATATCAAAATAAATAAGTCATGAAATAAACTCGTTTTTGAAATTATGCAAAGATATAAATATCGATAATTTAATGAATCGAGGGCTCTGCAACTGGCCCCAAAAAATATGGGCTTGTCCGCCCTCGCGGACACCACCACCGCACCAACTTTTTTTTAAACCTTTTTTTTAACCACCAATTTCACTGAAAATTTCTTAATTTTATGTCTCCTTTTAATCGCCTCCAAAGATTTAATTGTTGAAAATTTTTTTATTTTTTATTCTTTTTTTATATTTTAATTATACAATTAACGTTTTTCGGAAGCAAAAAATTTGTTTCTCATCCTCGCGATAACCGAACGCGCACTGATCTAAAATGCTTTTCTAGCCTCGGCTTTGAGCGATTTTTGGCAAGCTCAACGAGCATCTCTCGTGGCGGTGGTCGTCTTCGTCGTTCTTCTCGATGCCTGATCAACGTCGCGACGTTTTATTCCGTCACGAGAAAACTACAGCCTAATGCTCAGTATGCTTCGTTTCAGAACACATGCAAAAAATACCGATCTGCTTTTTTTTTTTTTTATACAAAGAGACTCAGGGAAAACGGAGTATCTAAGAAAACGTCGTATTTTTATTGATTTGAATCAATTTTGTGTTTAATTTTTTTTTTTACGCGTAATTCAACAATCTCCTGCGATTTAATTGTTCCTCTCTGTTATTTATGTGTTTTTACGAATTAAAAAAAAAATGTTTCATTAAAAAAAAAACATAAACGTGGAGTCAGGACTGAGATGCTTAAATAAATTGTCAAATTTTTATGAATTAATTAAAGTTAAAAGCACATTTGATAAAAAGACGAATCTGAAGCACAAAAGCAATGGTCGACCTTTCGCAATATTTTGAAACATAAATAAAAAAAAAAAAAACAAACGATTAATTTTCAATCACATCAAAATAAAACTTAGAATAAAATCAACCGAATTTTCAATTTAGTGTCAAAACTGAACAGCATATGATTTACGTACCGAAAATTAAAAAAATAAAATAAAAAAATCTAAAAATAACTCTAGGAATAAAAAAAAGTTACAATTTTTGTATTTATTTATTTATTTTTCGTATCCCATTTTGCCCCGGTCTCCCCTATAGGCGTTTACTTCCCACGTCCAGATACTCGTAAACTTTTTTTTTTCTCTTGACTCGGGCGTGTTGCCCTTGAAAATTTGTAGGGTCGTTGTTTAAATGTTTTCATCGATATTTTTACGATATAATATAATAAATAATCGACTTTTAATAAAAAGAGAATTTTTCAATTCCGTGTGAATCGATGTATAAATAAATAAATAAGAAAATTTTGCAAAATTTGTTCAATTTGTTCGTACACGAAACGAAATGGATGAATAATTAAAAGTAAACATTTCTTTGTACTATTTCACGAATTTATCAAACTCCACCGTAACGATAAATAAATAAAAATTCTTACTTTTTATCGCTATTCATTTAAAGTTGAAATTATTTTGATTTTTTTTTTTTTAATTTGCATCAGAAAAGAAAATTATAAAGCCTCTTATATTAAAAAAGCAAGCATTTGGATATTTGCGAATAATGATTGCTATAATCATTTTTAGCGGTCGATTAATATCGCGGCTGTCGGAGGATTTTCGATAAAGTCCCCTCGCCAAGTTCAATATAATGAGTAATTTTATCTCCGATGAATTTTCTTAGAATAGCTTTTATCGAAGTCATGAGTTAGTGTCGAAGAAAAACAAAAACAAAAATACATTGAAAGAAAAAAAAAAGAAAAAAGAAAATAAAGAAAAAAGAAAAGATCAGTGATGCACTCGCCCACCTCAATCGCCTTTCGCTCTCGCGAATGATTCTCGATAATTTAAATATAGTCCCATCGTTGTGAACCGCAAGCTCGAGCGGCGATTTGTCCTCCGTGGCAATTTTACGATGCATACAATTTAGCTTCTTCTTCGCTCTTCTCGTCTTGTTGTTCCTGTCGATGTTGTTGCTCGGCTGTCAGTTGGATTATCGCCAATTTTGAAAGATCCACGGGAAAAGACGACGCCCGCGGTGAGGACCGCTCGATTGCGAATAGCGCGAGTTAAACAACTCGCGCGAGTAAAGTGACATTTGAGCGAATGTGTCTTTGCGCCTCCCCCGCATAGCCAACGAGCAAAAAGTCACTCAACATTTTTTATTTCTCATTGCAATCCTCGCGTCGCCGACTCAAGGACTTTTTTTTATATAAATATTTTTTTTTCACTTAATAAAAAACCTAAACTTCGTGGATCCCTAATTTTATCGACGAAATTTGACATTCGAGTGCCTCAGAAAATCGTCCGATCGTTCGTGTCGATAAAAATTCCTTAAAACACTCATCAGGGACGACAAGGGGTGTTGGAAAAAAAAAAAACCATTAATTTAACGCTTACAGGGGTGCATAAAACATTGAAAATATAAATGTCACTATGATGAATTACCATGGAATTCTATAAGAGATTTTCCGACAAAATGAGCATGCGCGATCAAATCGCTATCAGCTCGTACCGCGCATGCGCGATTTAGATGGCGCCTCAAAAAGATCGCCATCACGAGGGGGTGCTACACTCTCGCTCACCGGAAGTAACCTCGATTGACAGTCGAGTGGCATCAACGGAGTTTCCGGGCTTGGCTTCGTCGCGAAATAAGCCGCTACCCCGGTCAGTACCAATGCCCCAGCGGCTCCTCCCAAATACGGCCATCCCAGATAGTCTTCGAGATGTGCCTGCAACACTGTTTTCATATTCCATTTTTTTACAACTTTTACTTCTAATCTTCAAAAGTTCGAGTCAACGTGCAATTAAATTTTCTTAGTTTTTAGTCTCCATTTTTTCGAATTTATCCAAAACTTCCAGTATTAATTGGATTTATTCATTAATATATGAGAATTTTTAAAAAGTCGAAACAAAAATACTATTTTTTGTTGCCAATAAAAAAAATTTCGGCTCCTCCCAAATACGGCCATCCAAAATAGTCCTCGAGATCTGCCTGCAACACTGTTTTCATATTCCATTTTTTTACAATTTTCACTTCAAATCTTCAAGTTCAAGTCAACGTGGAATGAAATTTTTTTACTTTTTAGTCTCCATTTTTTTCGAATTTATGCAAAACTTCCAGTATTAATTGGATTAATTAATTAATATACGAGAATTTTTTCAAAATCGAAACAAAAATACTATTTTGTTGCCAAAATGTTTTTTTATTGGCATACGTGTGGTTAAAGAACAAGGTAAAAACTTATTTCCGTCAACGAAACTTGTTTGAGCCTCTTATGCAACAAAGTTTTTCAATCTGATTAATTTTTATCTCAATTTTTTCATCTTTTTGAAATTTCGTATTGTTTTTCTTGAATCGAAATGTCACGAGTTTTGTTTTTAAATAATATTAAAATGAAAAGGGTTTCGAAATGGTTTTATTTTGTAGAAATGCATGTTTTTAAATGGTTTTCGTATTTTGGATTACTTTCGTGTGGGCGTCTAACCCTTATACGTGTAACGTTAAAATGCAGACTGTGTAACCGAAGCTAAGCTTATTATACGTCTGTACATAGGGAGTGTGACTAACGGACAAGCAGATAACCCGCTTTGCAAATCAAATCCATAACACCCCCTCCCCGAAGAGTCCAAAGGGTTGGAAGTGAAAATCCCTTCGAAATAACAGCCGTAAACAGGGGACAAAAAAAAAAGAAAAAAACACTGACATATTAATGACTTAATGAATTTTCAAAATGATCAATTTATGGATTAAATCAATGAATATCAATATTTATTATTGCGTTAAATAAAAATGTTGCACAAAAGTAGTTTAATCATTGTTTTTTTATCGATTTGTTTTATCGAAAAACAGGTCGAAGGTTGCGCAGTGTTTCAGAGATCAAAAGTGCAGTGTGATTAAAGTGCATTTACCGCGCGGCTCTATCAAGCGTATTTTTTTTATTAAAAAATAAACACATTTTGCAGATATCGGGAAACAATAGAAATTGGTTATTTTCCTGGACGATAAAAACCGTGGATGGGAAATATCGATGAATCATTTTTTTAAATAAATGACGTTTCTCGTAGTCTCAGTTTATTTATTTTTTATGGTTAATTGACACATGGAAAAAAAGTGCGTGAAAAAATGAAATGATTTAATCGAATATGTTTTTTTTTTCGCGCTAAGTCGAGGAATCTTGACATTCGCTGTATCGTATTCCGTGGGGAGTACGTTCTCTCTCGCGACATTTAGTATAGCGGGAAAAAATCGATTTTAAGCTAAACCAGTTACAAATCAGCAATTTTATCACGTAATCCTTCCGCGTTTTGACAAGCATCCAAAGTTTTATTATTCATAATGATAAGGATTTTGAAAATGGTGCTTAAAAGTGAGAAATGTTTAATTTTTAGGTGATACGTAATGAGATGTAAAAAAAAAATGATTGGGAAGTTTGTACTTACTGTTTGTCTATGCGAAGTCAAGACACTTGTATAAAATGCACTAATTGTAAACCCCCCCGTAACGATTGTCCCTTCGCAAAGTGAGTTATCGAAAGAAATAAATTGCAAATGCAAATATATTTCGATAAAGTATGATTTAAATCACTGTTTGCGAAGTTTCGTTTAAACAAACGAAATAGTGGATGAGTATCGGACGGAGTTTTCGATAAAAATGACGAGGAGGTTGTTTAAGACGCGATTTATATAAAGAGGAGAATAAACGTAGTCAAATGGTTGAGGGTTGATTTGAATGTCTGGGCAATATTTAAATGTTTTGTTGTTTGGCTGGTTGGAGCCGGTAAGAAAATCACACTCAGGGCCACCGCATGTTAAATACTTCTTTCTGTCCTCGTTGATATCCCCGGACAATGCGGATTCTCACTGGCGTATATTACGCTGCTGGCTCCCCCCATGACGTCACTGCGGCTGAATCGATGCTGCGTGTTTTTGGCCCGCGCGTTCGCTACCCGCTTTATCGTCATCGTTCCTACCCTTAAAACCTCGTACACACAAGTTCTACGACTCCAACATTCTTCCCCTCTACCCTTGTTTCTATTGGCTTCACTCGTCAACCAGTGTTTCCCGTTGCTTCGACTATCAAGTGGCGACACCTTCCCGACAACTCTTATTCCAAAACTTGCCAAAAAATCAATTCTCGACCTATGAATATTGTCCAATTTACCGACTTGATGATAAAGTACTGAGACAGAGATCTGCAGGCTCGACTTGTGAAGTCTTGATGGCAAGGGACGAAGTAATTTTCTTTGTTCTCTTCCATGGAAAGTAAAATTTCCTGCTAAAGTACTAAATTCAATTGATTTTCCAGTTGATGTTCCGATTTAAACGGACTTGAGAATTAGTCATAAAGACGTTGATGCCACGACCAGGTCTTTGGCTCGTGCCGGAGTGTTCGTACCGGGAGTTCCTCTCAAGAGGAATACCTTAGAAGATAAGCTCTTTTTAGGGAGTTGAGTGGTCTCTGGGAGGTTGAATTGGTGCCGGCTATTTGGGGGTACGATAGCTCTTTCGTATCCATCTGTACAGAGCAGTCTTCCGTTGACTACAGAAACGATCATATTGAAATTTAGTAGAAGCCGCGAGCTTGACGACTGTTAGTGTCATTAATTGTTTAAAAAGAAAAAAAGGTAAACAATGGGGCCGTCTCCTCAATATTGGTACATTTTGTTTATCGGGTCTCTGGGTATTTGTTGTCTTTGCTGGAGAACGTCCATTACTTTGACAAGTCCAAGTGTCGTCGCGAAAGCTTCGATAGAAGTTGATCTCTCGTTGCCTTCTCCATCGATGATAAGCCAGCGGCTGTTCAATAATACATCAAAGAAGCAATTATCGGCTCGTAGCAATCATCATTCGAAAAAAAGCCATCACGGTCCAGTGTCAAGATTTATGATTCATTTATACAATCGTCGGCCTAACGCGGATATAGTTCGTGCTTTGAAGCCTCTCCACGTGTCATCAGCTAATCCTGGCTTCCGGGATGCCGGAGGAACAATTTTGGAATTCCAGATTCCACCGATCAGGCTACAGGAGGATCTCCAAAGTGCCGAATTGTTTGGAGCTTTAGGGACAATCGTTCGGGTTCGGACAATGGATCAACGAGTCTTGGCGGATGTTAGGAGATCGCGAAAAGATGACAATTGGCGAGCCTTCGATGTAACATCAGTGATCAATGAGAGAACAGCAGATATTATAAAACTTTTGGTAAATGGTCGTCTGGATTTAATCAGAAGACGAGAAGATTCGCCGATTTTGGTTTTAAGTTATGCCAAACCTAAAGTGCGACATAGCAGAGCTGTTCAAGAAGATGATCACGAGGATGCTGCAGCTACTGCACCCTGGATCGAAGAGGGTGGCAGACGAGTAAGACGTCGCAATTTGTGCCGCAGACGACCTCTCTACGTCGATTTTGCCTCGATTGCTTATGACGAATGGGTCGTTGCCCCGCCCGGTTATGAAGCTTATCAGTGCGTCGGCAAGTGCTTTTATCCATTCGGTGATCATCTGAGTCCAACGAAACACGCCATTGTCCAGACACTGGTACATGGTGCGCTTCAAGGTACCGACGGAGTAAATGGCAAACAAGTTGGTCGAGCTTGCTGCGTACCGACCAGACTCGCACCCACAAGCCTTTTATACATCGATGCTAGTGGAACTCTTACTTACCAGTATGGTTACGAGGATATGGTTGTTGCTGAGTGCGGTTGTAGATGATTGTCGACTAATCGTTCGGTCAATTCGCGATGGTTTTATATCTGAAGAATATATTAATTTAACCGTTTTCCAGGTAATATTAACATTGAAAAGTAAAATTAAGATACGCCTTAAACAAAATGATTATTAGCAGTGACTACTCTAGTCGAAAACACGGCACATCACCAAACGATCTAATTGCGCTACCACAAACCACCGTACGACCTCCAAACGATTTATATTTGAAAAAAAACTCAATTTATTGAATCGATCGATATTTACAATTTCAATACGACTTGCGGAGGCTATCTCAAGGGAGATTTTGTGCATGGAGGGAAAAATACTAATAATAATTTAGTTGTTATTTGTAGAATTTTTACATTATATTATTATCACCAAAATTACAAAACAAAATTGATACATAACAATAAAAGGGCATATCTACAGAGCAGGTTCATTATAATTCTCGTGTCAACAATAAGTTCTACATCAGTATATAAAATTGATCAAGTGAAAGTTAGCACTGGCGCAAACTTTACGGACCATTAAAATCATGGCTGCACATACGTAGATATGATGATGTTAATATGGTATAAAAATACAACGAGAAATATAACTATTTGTATGACTTTATTTTTTGTTTTTTACGAACTAGATTAAATGTACGATGAGCGGACGATGTATGAAAACGAGTTCGAATGATTCAACGAGATTCGTGCAACGATTGAAATCACTCAGTCGCTTATATAAACACATTTATACATTGTAAATATATTGACAAGTCTTTGCTTATTTGTTGCTGCCTTTTGCCCCATCAAGTCCGGGGACTCGTGGGAGTTCCAATGGCGGATGAAGATCGAAACCAAAAACACGATATGATAGGAATGTAACGCGATTCCTTGTGTAATCCGATGATATTCTAACCAGAATGTTCAATCGAGTATGTAATGGCAGGAAACACGGAAAAAAAACACCTTCAATGATGTATCTCATCGAACTTATAGAAGACTTCGTTGGATAGTGGACCTAAAAATTCTAACTGAAAACTTTCGAACACATCTCGTTGTTCTTCTGATTCAGAAGATACGATTTAGCAGGCGATAATAAAACGGAACGTTTGGTTTTCCTTAATCGATGCCTACTTCCTGGTATCCTTTCGATTTTATAGACATTGTGTCGAACATTAGTTTCTGGTTGGCCCAATCTCATACAAAGTGAAACAGGTCCAGAGAAATCAAGATCCGTGGCCAGTTCGAGTTTGGGTTCGATGGTGAGCGCGAATTCGGCAGAACTTTGCACGAATTCGGTACGCACTCGAGATTCCCCGCGAACAGCGATACCAGCTGCCATTTCAACGATCGATTGAGCTGTTCTCGACCAAAGGCTGAGTTGTATGTGTCCACCCAGATTGAAGCTCAAGGCACCTTCGACTTCAAGTTCCGCGAGGAATCCACTAGCGAGGGGTACGAATTGGCTGTGTCGATGGAGATTGGCGATGGCTTGATAAGCTGGTGTCTTTTCGGAGGCTGTGCCGGACCAAACGTGGCCCATTAATTCGCCTTGTCCAGAAAAGAAGACGAAAGGTCGTACACCAACGCCGAGCAATGATATTTCCATTCCTGCTGTGGCAACTTCGTCATCTTCGATGGTCTCCGTTTGGTCTTCTTCAGCAATTGATGATGAAACAAAGCTACCAAGTCCTCCGGCAAACAAACCTAAAGAGAAGAGGGCTTGCTCGTGTTCAGGTGTTTTCATAACAACATCAACGACCCCTCGCTTCAGCAAACCCGAATTAACTTCTTGGATTGTCACCAGACTGCCATTACTGCTTGACGAACTCAAGAACGATCTCGTAAAAGCTGTGCTCAATCCCCTGTACGCTAGTACGTTCCAGTTGCGGACTTTGTTGGCTTGGAAAGTGTCAGCTTCCTGCAAACTTCTACGGAAGTTTGGATCCTTCAGCGCCAGTTGTTCGACGCGTTGACTCACGTACCTGCGCACCTCGAACATTGGATCCCGGCTGCTCAGATATTCCAGGATTCCTCGTAACTCACTTACCGACGGTTGGTTATCGAGGATTATATCAATGGCCAACGTACGCGCACTACTGTCACGACGGGGTACACCCAACTGGTAAAAAGTTCTCAAAGCTGCACTTCGCACCTTATCGGTTAAGTGTTTTCTACTAATCACCGATAAAGCACGCCATGCAGCTACACTGGTTGACCTTGTGTTGGCCATCGCGTAATCTATCAAAACCGGTATCGAAGCTTTTGAACCAAGATTCCTTAACGCCCGTAAAAACTTTAAACGACACTCGTCACCGCTACAACTTTCCAGACCAATCTCTAAACTCGAACGCACTTTTTCAACAACACTTGCCACACTGTTTTGACGCGCCATTGCTGCTGCCGTTAATGCCAACGTTTCCGATACTTTCTCGTTTTGTAACGTCTCTTCCGAACGTTTCATCACGTCCTTTATTATTTCTGGATTCGGCAACGGTGACATTGACAATGCCCAAAGATACCTTTCCGTATCATCACCAATGTCATCCTGGCGAAGTATCTTCATCGCTGCCTGATGAGCAGCAGGCGTTGATGCCGAACCCAATACATCCAAAAATTGTGTTTTTATACCAATGTTCCTTGGACTTTTTAACAATTTCGTTAATTCATCTACTTTTGCTTCACGAACTGCAGGTATTAGTTTCAGAAACGCCGAAGCTGACTTCGCTGTTCCCAATGCTGCGTTGTTCAACGCCTCCCGATTCTCTTCGATCAACTCTTTCAGCTGGACATGCAAACATCAAAAGATGACATTGAATACGTATTAAAAAGTTAACTTTTTTAACTAGTCTTTGTTTTTTCTTCTATTTTTTTACTTTTTGTATGAAATTTCTATTAAACAAGAAAACTTTAATGCTAGCAGTCGATAAAAAAGAATTTTGTCCGAAATTGCATCCGATCAGAAAAAAAAGGTTTCAGCGCATATTTCAGTTTAGATTCCATATGAGCTGATTAATTATTATAAATTATTATTATTATCAATCAATTAATTAATTTTTTTGTTTTGATTTTTTGATTTATTTTAATTTTTCTAAATCCGAAGATCGAGTTAGAGACTTTAATGGATTCGATCGAATCTTGTAGCGATTATTAAAGAAATTATTTAACAATTATCAAAATTGATATATTACCGTTCGACATCCAGAATCGGGACACGTGACCGGTTCGATTTGTAGATCCATAGAAATTTCTTCGTAGCCGGATTGAAAATGGGCCACAGCTTGTTGAGGTGTTTGTACTTGTAGATTTTTATAGTCCGTATTGGACGTCGATATTTCGGTGAGGGTTCTTCGTGATGTAACGGTTGTGCCGATTTCTTTGTTCGCTTTGAGCGTGACTTCGTGTTGTTCATATTCATTGACACGCGCTGGTATCAACTGAGGATTCAATAGGTACGTGGTTCGCCTTGTGCTGATAAGATCAACAGCTAAAATTGGATTCGGATGTTCGTCCTTTGTTTTCAAGCCCGTATCGTCACAATGATTTTTCCATTTTTCCAAAACATTTGATCCCGCAGAGATATAAGTTACGTTACACCAGCCGGAAGTGTCATATTCACGATATTGACCATCGAGCGTCCGATATTGAAACAGAGCGACGAGGCCACGTTTCAAATTTTTCGATGACACACTCTCCTTTGGATCTATAAATATTTTCATAACTTCGCCATTTTTCCAGAGTGCAAATATTGGCTTTGACGATAAATTGTCCAGCACCGAACTGTGCTCCACAAAACCTTCGGGCTCTGGGGCACGTCTCGATTTTATCCATAATTGTGATTTGCCCAACTACCAGAGAAAAATCATATTTTATTCAGTAATTGAATCAACGATTGATCTTTTATAAATTAATAAACAAATTTCCACTATTTTGAGATTTAAAAAAAATATATATAACTCTATGAATTGCTGTCTTTTGAAAAAAGCAAAAAAAAAAAAAAAAAATCAGTTTTTTTAAATACTGGAGACTATTGTGTACACGATAATCATCCGAAATTTATCAAAATCAATTCCAAGCATTGTGCAGCTATGGAACGAAAGCAAAAGGCTATCAATACCGTTTATCGTTAACCTACGACCCGTCCAATCGTAAAACTAACATAACCAACTGCAAGTTTTAACTCCGTACAATATTTCGAGAGACCCAGAAAGCGATAAGTTGCGAAAAAATTTTTTTGTGTCAAAAATGTTGAGTAATCGGTAAATATTTTCATAAAATCTTACGATTAATCATTGGAATCCAATTTCAATTCAATGAACTATAAAGAAATCGTATTATTGACAATAAAATTGAAACGTAATTTCATTACGAAGTTATTCTACAAAATTATTATAATTTTTTTGTTAATATGGTGTACGTACCTGGATCTGGAGAAGTATAATGGAAGGATCCTTAGGATCATGCCATACAGCGGCTACGTTTAGATCGCTGGTCAATTGAAAACCCACATCACCGCCAGCTATAGCATTTCCTGCTTCCCTGGACAGTATCGTGCTAACGAGTTGATACTTTAAGGCAACTCCAACGTTCCATCCTCTCGTAGCACCAACAACGGCTGAAAGCACCACGAGACCAAAGATCCAACAAATATTAATTATTATTTTCATGATTAAATGCAAGTTCTCGATCACTGTTTATAAATTTTTAATTCATTTAACTATTTTCGTTGTTGAATTTTATTTTCAATTTTTTTTTTATCAACGTCGTTAATATTCCTATTATTTGAAATATTTTATTATTTTTTTCGATCTTTGCGCTTCGATGTTTTTCGTGGTGTTTGAATATTTAGAAAAAATAGTTGGGCATCACAACGATGTATTGTGAACCAGCCGGGAGTCACGGGTCGACTGCCAAACGTGAACACTTGGTCGGGACTTCTCGTTCCTTCATTTTTTTTCTCTCTCTCTCTCTCTCACTCCCTCTCTCTCTCACACACACTATCTTTTTTTTTCTCTCTCTAAAAAATTCCGAACAAGACAACTGGCTGTATTGACTGTACGGATTCAAACGTATATATATGTATAGAAACGTGGTCACTAAATTATGTTCGTCTACGCTGTACCCACAGCCTAAATATATATATTTATAGATATATATTGAAAGAAAGGCCCCTATCGGTAAACTTATCTGTGATATTGTGCGTCTGTTTAAATGGTGGCCATCCTTCAAACGACGCTACTGCCCGAACCGTTAATCGTCAGAGCGCGTTGAGACGCACGTTACACGACGTTTTCTGTTTATTTTTTCGATCTTAAAAATTATTTCAAGTTTTCAAATAATAGATCGAGAAAAGTATTTACCAAATTTTTTTATTTCAAACTATAAATTATTGCTTGGAAAAGCAAATTTAATATTGCAAAAATTTTTTGAATTCTCATTCCTATTTAGACACGAAAGAATTTTTTTATCAACGTATGAATCATTAGGAGCAGAAACAATAATTTGTTTATTTATATTTATTTGTTTATTTATACAATATTTGTTTTTTGTTGCAAATTTAAATAATAATTTCGTCTAACACGAAACTTGGGGCACAAATTACATTTTTACGATAAATTTTTCGAGAAATACATTTTTTTCAAAATTTTTCATCGTTTGGTTGTGTTTTTTTTTTTTTTTCAAATTCTGTAAGCAGTTTTGCTTGTGAATCTTTTGTTATCCCACAACTGAGGTCTTGTGTGTCGGAAAATTCGTTTACGATTTTAGTGCACGTTTCATTCAGAAAGATTGATTTTTTTTTTTTTTTTTTTTTTTTTTTTACTAAACGTCAAAATTCACTGACCATGAGTGCTCACGAAGTATTTGATAAGTTGAAGTGAAAAATGGAACAATTTGACTGTTGAGCTTCGAGCTTATTGAGGACTCGAAGGATAATCGAACGAACGCGTTATCAACGAGAATTATCAGTCATTTTTTTTTTAGTTTACTGTTCGGTTGATGGACTCATATGACTCGTGTCATGTGCGATGCTGTTCAGTTATGATTATTTCAAGTTTTTACAATCGACGAAGTGTAAGAAAAGAAAAGAAAAAAACGTAATAATCAAGGAAAAATAAATTATAATTAATAAATTATGAGATTTAATGAAATAAAAATAATTAATCAAAGTCACGAGATTACGAATAATTACCTGGTGCCATCTGGCAACACGAACCTGAAAAAACAATAATAATAACTTAGATTATGATTGGAATTATTATTATGATTTTAAACAAAAATAAAATGACAAAAATATGAAGTGAAGTTATTAGAGGATCGAAAATTCTCTCTTTTTCTTTCTTTCGCCATTATTTAACGGTTTATTTTTTACGACATTGCAACCACCGAGGACACTGCGGTTTTAATCTCAATTCCGCGTTAATCCCGCGAGTTTTCGAGCCGGTAAACCGAAACCGGTTGAGAGGGAAGGTCGTAAAAAAAGAAAAAAACAAAATGCAACTGTTTTTATCCATTAATTGACAACCGAGATGACATTTGATATTGTTTTTTCCGCGACGATTCTGACGAAGCAATATTTCGAAAAAAATAAAACTGTTTATTAAGAAAAAAAAAAGAAAAAAAACAGAAGCTTTTATTGTCAAAATCAATTCAATTTAACGTTCAATAAAAAAAAAAAAACAGAAACCCAGAAAATTGCAACGTCGCATCCCTTCCCGCCATTGGATTCAAAATACGAGACACGTGGCGTAATGTTATCGATCGAGAAATCGGTTCCAAGACTCGGTCGGTAACAATTCTGCTGCGTAAAGATAAGAAAAAAGAGAAAGAATGAAAGAAATGGGAAAGGAAGAGAATGTAAAACAAACATAAGGACCGAAAAGACAAGAAGATTGACGCCAAGGTGACGAGGATCGGTGAGTAAGTGATTGGGAAACGAGATAAAAAGGAAAGGAGCGCCGATGGTATGGTGGAGGTTTAGATAAGAGAGTGTAATGTTTGATGATTCGAAGTTTGGAGAGTGACTAACGGTCGGTAACTCACCGAAGAGGGAGACAAGGCAGAAGAGTGAGAAAGCCAGTCCATAAGGTCTCGTTTGTCTTGGAGCGGCCATTCCACGTACCAAAATAATTCCAAAAGTCGATTTTTAACACACAAATAATAAAAAAAAAAATAAAAATAAAAAAACGTAAATTAAAAATAATTTTATTGCTCGCTCAGAATCTCTGTCGAAAATCCGGGGTCGAACAAACTCTGTTATCGAACTGACGAACATGAGGATTTTACACGACGACGATGAAACTCCGCTGTCTTTCCACCTCCTTTCAAAAACCTCCTCTACTATTTTCCTTCGCTTCTGCTTCGTGTATGATGCTTCTGCCTAGTACGAATAAACACGGAATAATTAGAGAAAGAGAGAAAGACAGATAAAACTCAAGTTGCGTGTACAGAAATAAGAGATAGGCATTAAAGAGGAATGAGCGAGACAGATAAACAAGCTCGCCACAGCCTGTTATCGTTTGCCCCACGCCAGGCCTCCTCTTTCTCCGCTATTTCTAGGCTCCCCGTCCTCGCACCGTCGCGGCACTGAGTCCTCACGCTTCATCCAACCCGAAGAATCTTCTTCGGAGGGGAGCCTTCCTTTTTTTATCTCTTTCTCTCACTCTTTCTCTCTTTCTCTTTTTACAACATCATTATGCACTTCACAACTATAAATTTTTATATTATTTCACATTACGATACAAATTGTTACGTAAATATGTACGTATAATACTTTTTTTTGGTGCATTTTTTGTAAAAAAAAAAAAATAAAAATAAAAAATAAAAAAAGTTAAGAAAAATGTTAATCGACTCATTTGGCATTATTCAATTTTAGAATTTCTCAATCCTTCGTGGAAAAAAATTGAGTCATTTCTAGACTCATCTTCAAAGACTTTATTTTTCTTGTATTTCTAATTTATTTTTTTTCTTCAAACTTTACACAGATAACAAACCTTTGAAAAATATTGAAATATATATTCTGAAGGGACTTTTTGAATGAAAAATTAAGAGAACGTAGACTCTTTTGAAGATTTTCTTTTGAATTTTCGTCCTGAAATTATTTGGGTTGATTCGATTATTTGGGAAAAAGGATTAGGCCACCTGCCGAGTCCCTAGAAAACTTTGAACACGTTTTTTTTGAAACATTGCTTCTCCATGGGTCGAACTTTTTCTATAAACAGTTGTCAAGCTATTTTCTTGCAAAATTTTGCTTCAGAATTTTTTTTTTCGAATGATATGAAAGTTTCATTTGTTCAGTTAAAAATTCACATTTGTTTGAACGAAAAATTGTTGAAAAAGTGATAAAACAAAAAAAAACGAATAAAAGTAAATCATTTTTGAGAATTCTCTATTTACTGCAGAATTTATTTGAAGAAACGTCAAAAAATCTCACCGATCATCGGGTTTTAATTCATTGCAAGAAAAAATAAAAAAAAATAATGAATTTTCGTGCCCCTTACACTGACAAGAGCTCTTAAGGACGAACTTTTAGAAATGACTTAAAAATTCACTGACATCGAGATCCTCGAACAACAAAAAAAAACAGGAACATGTGAGACAAAAAATAATAAAATAAAATAAAATAAAAAAGATAATAAATACGAGAAGAAGAAAAAGACGGCAAGAACAAGTAGTGCAAAGTGGGGAACGAAAAAAGTTGGTGTAGATTGTAAAAAAAAAAGAAAAAAGGGAAAGAGGGGAATACCAGTTCTTGATTGGAACGACAAGTACTCCGACGAGCCTTTCACAAGTCCTAACATTCTTGTTACGTGAACGAGGAACTGTATCATTTTCTCTCCGTCTATTATTTATTTATAAAATTTTATATCCAACGATTTTTCAACCCTTCAGCAAGAATTGTATTTTTTTTTTTTTTTTCGTAACAATGTTCCGCACATGTCCGGAAGTTGCTCGTCGTTTTTTTTGTCTTTTGTTTTTTGCAATCGTCATTATTTAAATGATCCTGTGACGATTTATCTATAGAATTATTTGAAGTCAAGTGTTTAAGCGAAAAAATGCTGAAATAATACTTTCCCGAATGAAGTCAACGGAAAGTTGCGATAAAATCAATTTGCAAGTCGACAGCCATGGATTCGTATTGTCTAACAGCTGATTTACGCAAACAGGCAAACCAACCTAACCAACGAAAATGTTTATTATAAAGCGTAATTATATTAATTATCCCGATTTTGAATCCTCACTAAAAAGGGCACACGACCAAAGTGACGAGCCAAAAAATTATCGTTTTTTCGATCGTTTTTTTTTTGCCTTCTTGACTCTTCATTTTGGATTCGAAAAAAAGGTACGTCATCAAATATACATCGAACTTTATTCTAATTTTTATTCACTAAAAATTAAAAATTTCGTCAAAAATTACCTCATTTTTAAAGCACAGATAATTGTTTGATTTTTATTTTTGTATTTTTTTTTTGTTTTCAAAAAACGTCCAAGTTCAGCGAGAATTGCAATCATTTAGATTATTCGAGATATCGTGCGAGTCGTCGATTAATGCAGAAACTCTGTCAAACCTCAAAAACGTGATAAACTTTCAATTTTTCAAAAAAAAAAAAAAAAAAAATTCCAAAAACGACCTTTTTTCTGGCCTGTCACAGTGGTTTCCCCCCTGAATGTCTCACATTCCAAAACAACTTGAAAATAATTTGAAAAAAATAAGAAATTCGGTATCATATAAAATCAGGAATGAAAGTAGAAAAAAAGAAATCTCACCGGTGTTTATTTTTTTTGTAATCTCAATGTGTAACTTCGTTTCGTGTCAATCATGTTTTTTTTTTACAATTCACTGATCCATTTTGCACACTTTTTTGTTTGGACCATCGATCACAAGGATTTTATAACACGTTGTTAATTTTTTTTAAGTTTGAAAATAAAATAAAAAATAAAAAAAATCACGAATGCATTTGTGTTCAGTAATAAAAACATTTGTTGATGACTAAAGACGAGATCTCTACGTAATCGACTGTTGAATTTCAAAGCTCTCGTTCACGCACTCGTTTCGTACTCTAGAACGAACTCCCACTCGAAAGACCAAGTCTCTCTTATCGTTGGAACAAGCAACTGGGACCTTTGACCTCTTTCAATGTATGTACAGCAGTTTTTCGTGTGTATTTAAATCGTTCGTACGAAACATTAGCGCATGAATTTTTGCTCCAGTAATCACTATTAGACTTATTTTTTTTTCTGTCTCTTTGCGCATAATTATTTCGTATATAGGCTTCGACGTGATTTTTCAATTATTATTTTTTTTTATTTCCTCCATTGAAAAGCCTCGTGTTTCTCGTTTCATTTATGTTTGCTTGAAGGTCAAGATTTCCTCATCATGTGCTCGTGGTCATTAGACACCGAAGACTTCCCACTCGTTTCACTTTTATCAAAACGTACGAAGTGAAGAAATTTTTCGTAAACGTCAACTTATTATTTTTTTTTACATTTTTTTTACATTTTTTTTTCTCCCTCATGACGTCACTCTGTTGTAAATTTTGCAATGGATAAGAATTCCATTTATCCATTGCTTAAGCGTTGAAAAAAAACAAAAAAAAATTAACTCATTCACTAAGTTTGTAGATTAAAAAAATCGTTTTTCACGTTGCTTCGAAATCCATTATGGATTTTCCATTTAAAAAAAAAAAAAAAAAAATTCTCGTAATGTTTGTGGTCCTCGAAGGCGTACAATATAATTTGACAAAAAATTGATAATCACGTTGACCGGATGAATTGCATGCACGATATAATAGCGATCCCAAATTCAATCGAGGCAACTTCTTGTCATACGGGCGGACGGATGCAATTGCTCGTTGAGTGACACACACTGTGATATATATTTAGTGTAGTGCGTGACGAGTTAGCAGACGAAAAAAATGTCATGACGATCTTTACGACTTTAAACTACACTCGTGTCTAAAAAAAAGTCATTAAAAAATAATGATGCTGATTGAATTGAAAAATTTGAAAAAATTCTGCAAAACGTAGAGAAAAAGAATTCTTAAGAACAAAAAAAAAAAATATATGTTGAAAAAAATGTTTAAAAAATATTAATTCATCGGAGCGACAACCAATCAAATCCTTTGACAAGTAGAGCGCGTGATTTTTTGAAACAATAGATCGATCGTTACCGAATAAACAGAATTCGTCACAAACGTTGTGTCAGAAGAAACAAAAAATTCGAAATAATTTTCCCTTCGGAATTTAGTGCTTTGTTTATGATAAGATTTTGAAAGATTATTCCTCGGATTATTTACCCGACTGTATATATATTTTCTTTGATTTGGCAGATTAAAATATGAATATTGTGTGAAAGTTGCGATGGAAAATGCTGTGTGTAGCAAAATTATGTGTACCGGAGTATAACAAAGTTCCCTCGGGGTTATCGCAGCTCTCTCGTGCGTTTTAAATACGAGTGTGACAACGAGAGATTATTTTTCCATCTCGGAATGTTCTCCACTTACGCCAATTATAATATCAAACTATAGAACACAATATCGCAGAAAAATAACAAATTAAGGAGAGTAGAAACATTTCGAACACTCGCGGATTACCGTATGTTTGCAAAATGAAAAAAAAAAAAAAAACAAAAAAAAAAAAAATTTTAAATAAGATTTTACAGAGCGTTAAAAAGTCGCTTTGGTCATTAGACTTGATTACTTTTTTCCTCAAAAAGTTACAGTTGTTGGCAATTATGATAAAAGATATCATCAGATATAAAAATTTCACAAAAATTAATGAATTTGTTTGCTCATTAATCATTAATTACCATTTCGAATGAAACATTGAGCTCGACCCATTGAATAGTCAAGAGTTTGATAATAATTAAAAATCGTAAATTTTGATATTATTTTAGAATAATTGCGAAACTATGAGATTTTATAAATTCGTTCGATAAAATTTATCGAATTTTATTTATTATCAATTTTTTTAATGTGACGTTATAGTCGATGATTTTATTCGTAAGTATGGAAGATTTTTGCTTGCACAAAATTTGAAACATTTCTCTAATAGTGGAGTCCACGATAGGTCAACGTCAATAAACAGAAATTGGGAGTTTTTAATTATACAAAACATTCCAATGAATCAGCCTGGAGTTTATATTTAGATAACAAATTAATAAAATGATAATTTGAGTATAAAAAAACGTGGAAAATAAAGAATTAAAAGTCTTTAGTAATTCCTCTAATGATTTTTCGTCTATCCTTGATTTTTTTTTTTTTTTTTTTTTAATGAAAAACCAATTTATTACCGATTGCCTAAATATTCGATGGTTATATGAGCGATATTTTTCTCGCCAATTTTGCAGGTTCTCCATCTTCGTTTTCCAGGATTATTGAATTTGGTTATCGATGTATTTGAATCGATCCAATTGTCCTCTAACTTTTAACTCTTCTTTAGATTGCCAACAGCTGAATCATCGGAGGTTATGGTGGTCGTAACTTATGTATATAGTAATATATACATATGTACGATTGTAGTAAATAATAATAACTTCTATAGGTTGGAGTGGGTGGAAAAGGGGATGGGAAAACCATTCGTAAGCGTTGAGCAAAATCCTCTTTTCCTCTCCCCCGCTCTCTCTCTCTCTCTCTCTCTCTCTCTCTCTCCCTTTCTCTCTTTCTCTCTCGTTCTGTGGATGTTCGCGTATTTATTGCTGTTGTTGGAGGCTGTTTGTTGCAGCAATAACGGTAATGGGTTTGACCGCCCACTTGGAGAGCCCAGAACAGAGCAAGAGCATCAACTCCATGCTTTATTTCGCTTGCCCCTCACCCCTTCGGAGCCCCCGTCGCCCCTCGGTTCGTGTGTTCACGACTCAGCTACAAGAGCCCCCTAACACCCCAGCAAATTTTCCTCATCCAACATCGCACAAGCCCCCGCTTCTTTGCCTCCCCCCCGCGTCTCTCCCCTTTTCCGCTCACCTCCTCTCTCTTGCGCGAGCGATTTATCCTCGGGTAATTAGCGCGGCTAATAATTAATGTCTGGCTCTCTCGCGCATTGTCCTAATTATCAAGCGCGAGTATACCCAGCCAGTGCAAACCTTTTAAGAAATGAAAGAACATTCGAAATAAAACAATGGACGTTCCTGGAGACGACGTCCATGGTGTGGCTTACCCCCACCTCCTTAAACTCCCCCTTACAACCCCTTGCTACAATCTTTTTTCTCTGTACAACCAGTCGCTCTGCCCTCGACAACACTCGTCGATTCGCTAGAGCGAAAAAGCTTTTTCTTTACAATTGATGCAATCGGATTTCCTCAGGCATCCATTTTATATGATTTTTTTACCTTCAGCACGACGTTTTTTTGTTTTTAATCACAATACGCACCATTAAAAGTAAATATGTTTTCCTTTACCTTGGACTACGAGCTACTTTTCTCCTCGAATTTAAATTGACAATTTTTTCAAACGTTTTTATTTAGCCTCAAGATACGAAAGTTTAGTTTTTATAAGTTTTAACCACTCTGCTGGAAGGTGCTGGAGAAAAAGGGATGAATAACATGTGGAGTAAGGCCTCGGAGGAAGGAAGAATGATATACAGATAAGAAAAAAATGATGAGGTCCCGAATGACGTTGGCGCTTGTCCGTGTGATATTTTTTATTCGTCTTCAGGTATGTGTCTCTCTCTCTCTCTCTCTCTCTCTCTCTGTGCGTGTGTGTGTGTGTATGTGCGAATGAGTTACGTTCGGACAAGTTATTAGAGTTAAAGCGCAGACGGGAGCAGTCGCGCGAGCGAGGGCCCAAGCAGCTATCCATCAGGGTGCTTTTGTCGCCCTAATGAGAGCTTGAATTATTCAACCTGAAGTACTGCTGGTCGTCTCTCGCCTTCGCCATTCCACCAGCATCCCTTATTTGCAGCCGTACATTCTGCACACGTTAACCTGAACACTCTGCCCAACGGGAATAAAAATTTGAAAGATTTAGAAAAAAAAAGAAGAAGAAGAAGAAGAAAAGAAAAAACACATGACGTTCGTTTCGTTCTCATTAAAAGTTTCGCAATCTGAAAATCCGTATTTTTTGACGTTTCTCTTTTCAATCGTGAAATTCTCTCTACACACAAGACTTTCGATCACCGGAGAAAATCTGTTTTCATAAATAATTTGAATATTTTATTCTCGTCAGAATTGTCGATTCTCCTGTCATTCTCCGTGTATGGACTTTGACGTAATATGATATTAATGCGCGTATGATGATGACGATGATTCTTTTATATAAAAGCTACTGCATCGCATATTACACTTTATCGTGTAATGAATTCTCTCGTCCGGTAATGGATTTTCAAACAAATTGATTCTAGTTGTTGAATCGTTTTCGCTGATATATATACAAGCTTTCAAATAATAATCCATAGGGAGATGTGCGTTGCCTCGTGCATCATACTAAATAAATCACGAGAAGCCGCTCACGGACAAATGCTTTCCCCGACGATTGCGTCTGCATTATCAATCGTCAAACTATAAATTATCAAACATGTCATCATCCCTGTGCGTTTGATAAAGTATATATATCTCTTTGTTTGTTACTAACGCGTGTTCTCTCGGTCATCATAGTGATAACGAGTGTCGAGGTTTGAGTTGTCGAAAAAACCTGATGAAAAAGCCACTCAGTCGTTTCAAATGATTTTTCCTTTCTTGCAAAAAGAGAGTTAAAAGGCGCGTGTGGTCCTCGTGAATGAAAGGTTAAGATTCGGTCGTTTGTCGTGAGCAGAGGGTGGAGAACGAGAGTTGTAAGAAAGAAAGCGGGGAAAAAAAAAGCAAAGAAAAGAAAGGGCAAAAGGTACAGAGAGAAAGAGAAAAATAAAAAGAAGTCAAAGTTGAGGCGTATGATGAGGAAACGTAGGCGTAAAAGATACGAGTAGGCGATTTGGAAGAAGAGCCCTGAAACAGCAGTCGTTGTATATAGAATTTATATAATAGAGGATGGACCAAGGGGGTTGGTTTGGCAGAGGAAAGGAGGAGGAAGAAGGAGGAGGGCTGGAGTGAGAAGGAGACATCTGATGGCAACGTTAGCTTTGGTGGAGAAGAAGAAGGAGAAGGACAGAAGCACGAGGTACATTGGCAAAGCTATTATAACCGCTCGAGCGAATCTCTATTAAAACGTGTTTACACTGGCTTAGGGGTTGACTCAAGCCACCCCTTACCAGTAGGTCGGGGGTATATATATCCGAGGGAGATAGCGAACCGAGCGTCCGCACGTCCGCGCATTACCCGCCACCACCACCGTCACAACCACCACCACCACCACCACCAACCAGCAGCATCATCATCTCTACCAAAATCTGTATCTTCTGTAGTCTTCCCCTATGACGCTTCTTCGGTTTACCCATCATTGTATGAAACTGCAACCCTCCAACGGCATCAGAGGATAATGCGTGTACCAAGTATGTGTACATACGCTGCGAAGCTCTGAGAGAGTAGCAGGTTGAAGTGATGTGTACACCATGTTTCGTGTTCACCAACCTACCAACCCCCGCCCCCCTCCTTTCTCTTACCCAAACTCATCCAACCCAAGCACCGGAGTAATGCCTATCTAATTGTCGCGTGTATGAATAGTGAATCCCGAAGCACTCGAGGCTATGAGCCAGATCCAAGCTAACACAAGGGGAACATATGAGCTAATCTATATTACGATAGAGCAAAGACCAGAGGGTGCCAACAATCGTACCAGCCAAGCAACCCTTAAAGAAAAGACAAAAACACACTCATATACATTTTTATATGTGTTAGCGTTGAAGATCCAGAGACTTGTGGACATAGGGATGACGGCTTGAGTGTCCATTGGTCGATAAGCTTTTCAACTAATTGCCACCCTCTGCCCTTAAGAATCTTTAGTCTCGTTATCATTTTTTCATTAATTCTCATCATTAACGAATCTTGGAATGTCTCTTGATTTGAAAACTATCATCAGCGTTTTTTGTAGCCAAGTTTCTAAGATCTGCAGTTATCCGATCAAATGGTTCTTTTTGTTCATTCGTGAGACAGCGTCATGATCAAAATCGTTTAAGACCAAATCACTCACGTAGAAATAAAGTCTCTTAGAGTTTTTATGACTTCCGTGTTAATTCGTCACGGTTAGGAAGATCGAGGATCGTCTGACGATCATCGAGGTTGGATACTGAAAACCATTGCTATAACGGTCCACGAACAATGACCAGGCGACTGTAAACGTTCATCCACTTTCCCCAAAAGCTTCCGGTTGACGCCTATATATTTTCACTATGCTATCAAACGTTTGTAGCTGTTTTTTTTTGTATCGCCACGTGCCGCTGTACGGTCGAGTATATCGAACGATATTCGTAATCGTCGGGGCGTGTAACCCATCAGGTCGACCCCGGCGCAGTAGTGAAATTTCACCATTTTCTATCTCGCCCCAACCCTTAATCCTCACTCACACTTTTATTATTCTTGTGGCCATGTAATCTTCGGGTTAGAAAATCCCAATGAAAATATATCACGACCGGATCTTGTCAGGCTTGGAACATAAGGGATAAGGACCAAATACATAAAAAAAAAACAATCTAATGGCCCTAGAACCCAACGAAGAGGAAAGAAGCTTCGAAAAAGAAGAAGAAATAGGGGCAATGGAGCCACCAAGAAATGGTACTTTAATAACCCATAATAATATTCATGGCTATTAACATTATAAAAGAGCCAAGAGAGCATGATACCAGCAGTTCGTTCACGAATCCTTTTTGCATAATGCAACATCCTGGAATATAAGAAACCAGATATTTCGTCCATCATCGAAACGAATGTTGCATATAAAATTGAAAAACATGAAATCCATTCGTATATCAATCTTGTATTTTTCTTGCCACGAAGTTTGATAAATAATTGTTCGCTCGAGACTTCGAAAACAATGTGAAAAAAGCTTCACTTTGTGAAAAAAATAAAAAAAACAAGTTTTTCTGGAACATCATCAGCTTGAGTACCTCGAAAAAAATATGTTTACGAAAATAAAGATGTTGACGAGTGAATTAAGAAAAATATTTGCTATTTTTGATAGATATTCATAATGTGTTTATGAATAGCAAGTTAGGATGAAAAAGAAGAAAATAATGGAGGCGATTATTCGCTTTAGTGCGGGTGTTCATGAGTCGGGCACGTGCAGATCTCGACGACGAGGGATAGAAAAGGGGGAAAATGTAATGTTAGGGTGGATCCGGAAGTTGAAGCTCAGCCTACAGTTTGACTCTGAGAATAGCTTTCCCTTCCGCTTCCGTTTGCACTTCGATAAATCTGTTAATCGTTCGATTAAGCTAAAAGACAATAATTGATAGTAATCTGCAATGTGAGATTGTTTGAAAGGAAAAAAAAAGGAATCTAGTAACGTCAAATTCTCGTATCGAGTGTATATTTTTATTTGTTGGTGGAGATTGAATGGGGTGGGTGGTCACGACGATGACAAGTTTGTAAACGTACGAAGTACAGCGAATACGATATTCCATTATTCCCGAGCAATCCATTGAACATTCTGTCATTGTGCATCGAGGATTAATGGCCTCATGTGGGGCTTAAAACCATGGGGTGTGTGCAAAACTGGAGGATGTAAAGTCGCCTCTTTCTCTTGTCGTGTCGCGGATATTCATTGTTACGCGTGTGTTCCCTCTGACGCGTGCCGTTCTCCTCCACTTTCGCATAAAACAATATGGCAGAGCAGACGACTCGTGTCCCCTCGAATGACAGCACATATATACGATATATATACGCATGGTAGAAAGTCAGCCCGTGCATGCATGCCAAGACATCGCGCGTACATTATGAACTTAATAAAATTGAAAATTCATTGGGGAACTCGTTCAATCCACCTGAGCCTCTGAATGAGCATAATAAATGGATTAAAACTCCCAACTGATGGAAATCGCTAATTAATTGATGCAAAAAATCATTAGCCGTGCTTCGTAATGACAAAGAAATACTTAAACTTCTATAATTATGGATGTAAAATATTTTCCATATATTTTTATTAATCCTGACAGCGATAGGTTTCGGCGATCACAAAGTTAAGCAGCTTAGAGTGAGTTCAGTACTTGGTTGGGTAACCGTTTGACCATGATTCGGCTTGGGAGGCAGTTTTTTCGAGTTTCTGACGGTGCTAATCAATTGAAATGCAGTTAAAATATAGGAACAGGAACAGGAACAGTGAAGTGGGGGAAAAAGTAGGGTTGAGTGGGTATACGCAGAAATAATGAAAAAATAATTAAAAAAAACATATTTTTATTAACGAAAAATCGATACAATCTATTTATCAAATTATTGTTAATATCTGGAAATTTTTTGCGAATGCTAAACAGTGCTTTGGTGCATTAACATTACAAGTGATTCGCTCCAAAGGGTTAGATCCAGTATTATCGAGATTGGTTGAGCAGGTTCGCTTTCTGGCACCTGAACCTTCATTCCCTTCACTCTACCGCGTCTCGGTCTAGTTGTTTCATGGCGTCCACCACAGAACACCCCCAACTCTATATAACCCCTTGTACATTACTAGTTCTCTGCCCCAACGAGCTCGCTGCTCCAGTGGAAGCTCTCACGGGGCCCCAATCACACCGGTAGCCACTAAGTGCGATCCATTACCCGTAATGGAATGCGCCAATTATAACATTTGCTGAATAATTGGCTGGTTGGATGCAGCAACCTGAAGTCATTCAGGCTTGACGAGGCATATGATGTTATAGCAGCAATGAACTGGGCGAGGTTAAAAAGGAGGAGCACTGGTTAAAGGATGGTTTTTAAGTTCCTTTGCAACAATTCGATGCCAACGATTTCATCGAAATATTTATATATATACGTTGTTTATAATATGGAATATTATGATGTTTATCTCGCGTGTATATCCCGATGGAGCTCAAAAACGCTCGAGAGAATATGCAGTCCGGGCAAACATCAAATAAATCACTAAATGAATAGAGCGAGAGTGGCCGCGAAGCTAAAAGGCCATTTGATCCAACCCCCCTATACTATGTGGTCTCTCGTAATTGTTTTTTTACCAAACAAAAATCGGATACTTCATGGAAATTGGTCAAAACAACTCCCTCAATGGATAACCCGCAAATTGGTAACTATTCAATTATGCACGAGTGCCAGCTTTGTACCACATCGATTTGTACTTAGCCGGGTTATATTATCGGTACCAGGCCGTTTGAATAATCACACCGCTGTATTTAATACCATACAGGATAATTCGACGGTGAAACTACCCTATATGCTAGATTTCATTGACTGAAATCCTCTCCACCAATCGTAATCGGATTTGTTCTCATATATACTCCACCAAAAAGTATTTAATTTCTTTATATAATTCGTATCTTTTAGTTATGCAAAAAGCTTCGCTTTCAGAAAGTTTTAAAAACTAGTTACAAAATATGTTTAGTTGTTTTTTTTTTTTTTAATTAAAAAAAAAAAAAAAAAAAAACAAAAATTTTCATGTTCCATTCGCAGTTTCTCTTTCGTCGCAATTGGAAGTAGATGCCATTTTATTTTTGCCTTGATTCAATTTATGTTTTGTGCTTCGGGGTTTATCGTCTACTCTCCGCGATCATCAAAGTGCCAATTTCAAAGGGCATCAATGGCGGCGATACACACGACACATACGAGAGATACCACTCCACGAGGCGAGTGTTTTCGCGCGTGCCAACCGATCGAGCTACGATTAACGAACCATGCCAAATCTACTTATCGACAGAGTAAGCTATGAACGCTTCTGCGGGGGATACACCCCTTGGGTATTTCAACAGTGTCGGGCTTGTTCTTCCGTTCATTCTCCAAGTGTTGGCCTTGACGCTTCCGCACAATATTCGTGAGAATTTGCCCAATTTTTTTTCAAATTTATTTATTTCTCGTTTTAGCATTCAATACATTTAGAAATTGTTCAATTTTTTTTTCTGCTATTCTTTTATTAACAATTATTGATCCTTTAAATTTTTTTCGAGGAACAACAAATATTATAAACACATTCAAAGTGATTTTTTGTAAAATTTGATTTCTAAATTACTCCGACCACGATATCTCGATAAACAATTAACCGATGGAGGTAAAATTTGATAAACGTCATCATTGCTCTGTTTTTTTAGCACTGGAACCAAAATTGAGTCGACATTATTTTGATGTTCTCTTTCACGATCCATGGAAGGGACAAAAATGTACAAAAAATTGATAATAAACATTCAGCATGCCACCATTTTGTGACGAAATTATGTTACTGTTCGATTCTGTTGCGATGATTCACGTGTGACATTGATAAAGGTCACGAAATTCTTTTTTTTTTCAATGTTTTTCAAAAAATTTTATCTGTTTTTAAACATACAATAAACATGTGTTCGCAATTTGGAGAAAAAATAAATTTATAACGTTGAAAAAATGAAGAAAAATTGTATCTGGAGAATCCCCTTCGCAAATGGTCCCCTAGACAAAAATGTGGTTTTATATAGTGACTTTTGTTTGAAACTGAAAATGTTTGGCAGATATCTTAAAATCGTGAGGTCAGAATTTCCATAGTTGAGAGTTTTTTTGTAGCTTTTGAAGTTTAGGTAAATATCTGAGCGGGAGGTTGGAAATATTTTTCAATAATGGAACGATCGAGGACTTTGGGTGATAAATTAAATGAAATAATATAATTTTCCATAATGGGCTTAACATGAAAGTCATGAATTTGGTGATCGAGCTGCGCGAGTTATCGAATTGGTTGTAGAGTAACATGGAATTTTTAATTGGAATGTGGCACGCAAGATAACGTCTTTGACATGCAAATTGGCCGACAATGAATTTTGTAAAACCTTTTACCACGGCGGGGGGACGCGAATGGAGCGCGTCGCGAGGTTGCTTTGGAGAGAGAAGGAGAAAGACGAAGCGAGGCAAAGATTGAGTAGAAAATGTCAAGGGGGATGAGCTTGGGTGGGAGTGGAAGAGAAAAAGCTGGAGATAAAGAGAGAAAGATGAAGTGTTGGGATGGGAAGAAGCAAGAAGCGGAAGACACGGGACGACGTCCCGGTATTAATCACTGTCTGTGCTCCGCTACCACCGCCTCTCCGTTTTCACGTCACGAATTTCTTCTCGCCATCTTGTGGTGTGAGTGCTCTCGTTCTTCTTGTTCCTTCTAGTCGCTTTCCTTGACTAGTGGAGCGGTACCAGGGGTAGTTCGATTCCCGGGATTGTATCGGAAATTTATTACGTACTCTTATATATCGAAAAATTCAAGAACTATATATGCGCGTCCTGCTCAGTGAGCTTCCCAAATAACGTCTCGATGAAAAAAAAACTTCTTTGATTTGAGCCCTGATACGTTTTATGAAATTTGGAAGGTGTAGAATGACATCGAAACCAGTTGATCATCAGAAATCATTTGTACGTTCAATACCGTCTGAATGTTGGATAAAAATCTGATTGACCTTAATTCTGAAGCAACGTGCTGGGTTCGTTCGGTTCCAGCATTATTTCCCAAAACGGTATATTTGTTGGACGAAAATGTTGATCTTGAGTGTGGCGATATCTATTGAATAAACGGCAAAGGACTCTCTGAATAGCCACTTCCATTTGGAATTCCAGATTCCAGAGTAAAGCTCGTAGGTAGGAATGTGAAACATGATTTGGACCAATGTTGCCTCGACCATTAACCCAATGTTCAATTACCAAGAAATTTCTCGTAGGTACTTCTCTCACGTACAATCGTGGATAGAATCACGAAGGAATCTTGCAAGTAACGTAAGTAGGTATATCCTCGAGACGTAGTTAAGGGTCGATCGTGTCTCTCAAAGTGGCCTGGCGCCTCTGGTATAGCAATGTTCTGCGCCAGTTTCCATCCCTCTCTTCCTCTTTCCTTAATCTACGATATAGAGATAGACACGAGGCATATTTGGGTTTAGTGGCGGTAGGATGAAATGGTTGGGTGTTCACACGGATCTGGTGTTGTAGTCGTGTTGGAGCGAAGCGAGAGCTAGGTCGAAAGTGAGAGAATGAGAGGATGAGAGAATGATAGAGAGGAAGGAAGAGGGGAGGAGGGCGGAGGAGGGGGGTATGTGGAGGAAAGAGCGCGCGGCACGCTGTGGAAGTCTCGTGGAGGGTTGCGAAAGGCAACACTCATCCCACGAGCATACACACCGGGGGATAAACCATGATGTCGTTGATTAATACGGTTTACCAGTAAGTGTAACGGAGTGTGCAGATAGAACGCGCCCGGCAACCCTCCTATTTCAACCCCACGCCGCGTTCCATACCTCTCCGCGTATTTCTCCCCCACCGGTTTCAAAGCCGCGTTCAAAAGCTGCGGAAACATGGACCACTTTGCTCGTCCCAGCCTCGCCACCCTCCCGCCATCGAGGCAACGAAGCTTTTAGGTTGGAGAACTCCCACCAGATGCCACCAGGATTTCCCACCACTGGTAAAACTTGCAACCTCCTCCTCCCATTCGGCGTGAGGCTGACATCGAGAAACCAGGCAAAACCGGGGTTGCCACGTGCCGATCAATGGCGTCTTCTTCCCGATTGGTCGAGTTTGCCGGGCCAAGCCCCACACACCCCGTCGCTCCCTTCAAGATGATCCGAAGGAGAAAACAAGGGGTTCCAATGGTTATACACAAGGAAACTCTGTGGGGGAAAGACTCCAAAGGCGAAACACTGCTCTTTCCTTCCCCTGTCTCTCTTAACGGAGCTTCTAAAGGAAGCGGAGAAAGACGGAGATGGAACGGGTGCAAGACAGTTCAAGAGTGGGAACATTGATTGCCAACGAGCTTCGTCCGGTTTTCCTTCCGCTACCGTTTTTTCCTCTACTTTTACTGCCGCTTCTTCTCCTTCTATCTTCACTTCTCTCTTTCCCCTTTGTCCCTAGGGCTTTTTCAAACGTCCTCGGAACCACCTCTCCACCTCCTCTCCCTACATTTCTCCGCCATATCGTCTTCTTCCCGCCATCGTCTCGGCATCTTGCCGGAAAACTCGTGTCTCTTATCTGCTAAAAGAGAACGAGAAGCAGCTCAGACGCTAAGATTTTATTTCTCCTTCCCTCCCGGT
Organism: Campoletis raptor; assembly: GCA_948107755.1. Lineage (NCBI taxonomy): Eukaryota > Metazoa > Arthropoda > Insecta > Hymenoptera > Ichneumonidae > Campoletis > Campoletis raptor. The sequence goes on from OX403626.1 coordinate 15,637,853, forward strand.
GGCTCGTGCGTGATCTGAATCTACAGACACGTGGGATCATTACGAGCAAGTGGAAGATGGAAATTTTAACTCTTAAATGTTAGCGGATTAATGCTGGAAACTACTGCTGGCGATTAGAAAGTCGCATATGGCATGCGATTGGAACTCAATTTCATTTTTCTGGAAAAATCGGGATCATAAGGTAAGGAATTAAATAAATAATAGATAAATAACGATTATGAATTGGTCACGAGAACAAATTTATTCTATACAACTATTTTGTTTTATTTTTATTTTCATTATAATCGAATCTACTGTTTTATGCTAAATATTACTTTATATTATTTATAATAATATACTGTATTTATTTTTTTATTTTTTATTTTTTCGTTTATTAAATTGGCTTGAAGTATAGAGCTCCTGATAATAATCCTGGCTCCGGGTCCGTGACAGTTATTGAATTCTTTATAATACACAAGTTTCTACAGGTTGATCATTCTAATGTCGTCGTCTTGAAGCGGCCATGTTGGCAATATGAATTGTCAGCTTTTCTACTGCTTCAACGTTCCTTAACTCAAAGTTCCTCAGTGGCTTTGGGAACCCAGAAGTAAAAAGATCATTTTGGATTGCACATATTCCTTCATCGTTTCCAGTGAAATTTTTCTTCATCTTAAACGTAGTTTGATTATCAATGTCGCTTTGAATCGTCCATTATCTCCGGATCTTCTTTGGTGCTCGGTTGGATCTGATGGACAACACTTGGCAGATGATGATGGTGATGATGATGATGCTCGGGTCTTCTAGACAATCCGAGCAACGGTGGTAACAATGGCAACGGTAAAGGTAACGGCAAACCACCAGGGAATCCTGCTAGACCACCTAACAAGGCAGTAGCGGTTGAATGTTCTTGTGCCTTCCGTCTCAACTCGGCCAGGCTACTGTTTCTGTGAAGATCACCAGTTCCAGGTTTGCAGCAGCTGCACAACGATCCTGGCCAGCCGGCAGGTGCCCAGGACAGCATTTCTTGGAGGCTGCTGGCCCGATGATCGCTCGATGCCCACAACGACGAGGTACTGGAAGTCAACGAAGTTGGCGCATTACCAACTATTTTGTTTCCGAACAACGGCGGCGAAAATTGTGCGGCCAAATGTGGAAAGAATAACGACGTGGGTGGCTCCACGGGCCTGAAACCAGCTCCACTGCTTGCGCTGCTGAAACAATCAAGACAAAGGGTTCCGCATTAAACGATGGATAATGGTGGGCACAACATTTGATGGAACTACTCGTGATGGGGTTACAAGTGAATTAACGATTGAAGTAAACCATCGAAGACTCTTTAGCTTCTGGCTTTTTAATGAAGAAGACGAACCAATGATCAGGAATCAATGGAAGAACGAGATAAAAGTAAATTGATCGTTTGACTAAGAAACTCGATACGGAATGTTAGTTTCGTGGAGCAGCTGTTGCGTGGAATTTCATAAAGCTTTCGTGGCTGGTTAACACTGAAGCATCGAGTTCGCAGAAATTACGATAACCCAATTACCCCTTTCGCACTGAGTAGAGCTCCTTATGGCGAGGGTTTTGCTAGTGTGCAATTGGGTGAGCCCGAGGGTTGGAGAGTTCGCAAGCTCGAATCTACAGAGAACGTGGCGGATTTTCGTTGGTACCTTTGAGGTGGCGTTGATCACTTCAAATATTAATCACAAATATTGCTTAATTAATGTATCGCAGAGAGCAGGCGGTCAGGGCTATAAATTGAGTAGGAGCGGTAAGGGCGTGCAGATTACTTTGGAAGGTAGATTCGAGGCTAGGAAATTCTCTGTTCTGTATAGACCCTAAGCGAGTAAAATGGAGTAACTGGCTTTCTGGCAACCAAAGCTTTCTACGAGCTAGTCGTTGGCATATATATATACAAATAAATACTCCGAATGTGCACTTTCGCGCGAGATAGGATCGCAGGGATGCGCGACAGCATATAGTTAGCAAAAAGAGGGGGTTGTAGCGCAGTTTCGAAGTAACTGAGGCCCGCGGTAAGTGCGATAATTAAGGGCAATTACCCGTTCAGAGTATATCGAAGTGTTCATTGCCAACGTGCCTCGCAACTGTCGCTATCCACACACTCATGAGTCCAGATACTTCAATAGCATTAACCCTTGATCAAAAAATCGTTTAAAAAGGTGCCCAGTCGTATTTTTTATCGTAAAAACTGCTCCCAACGAAACCAACACCCGGAGGGCGGTCCACCAATGTGATAAATCATCATTTTTCCATATTCTAAGAGTTTACAATGTTTAGTTTCGATGCTGTTTGAAAGACTTCAACAAAACGGATTCGAGGAGTTCCTCAAACGACGATATTATTGCGGACGGTGTTAATTAGGGCCAATTAAAAAAGGCTTATTCTTGCGAAGTGTGTATCTGATGGGATCGAAACGATACAATTTATTTGACAAGTTGCATTGTCACGAAACTCATACGATGATGGTTATAAAAAATAATCACGCTATTTAACGATCAGCGTTGATCCATTTTTAATGGCAATTTTTTTTATCTCTTCATTAGAAAGTTTACCATGTTGAATTAACTTTGGATTAAAGGAGATTTAAATTGGTTTAAAAAATACGTCCATTAGGAAGCTTCCCTTGAGAAAAATTATTGAAAATTCAATGACATTGTTGATGTGTCTACCGGTGAAGATCTACGCTTTGCTCGTGAAGGTGAAACGATGGCAGAACTCAAGGGAGGAAAGAGTGTGGAGGAAACTGGCTTTATTTATTTTTTTTCTCAAGAGTGTGAGGATATAACGGCCGGGGCAAAGAAGATGGAGGAGGGAGAGGACATCTTGAGGTAGCTTTTGGGTCTCGCGTGGTTCAGAAAGATGAAGAGCTGAACTCGCTGAGGCACAGCTTACTCCTTCGCATCTTTCGAGCTGGCGGAGCAGTATAGAAACGGTAATAGGCAGTGCAGAGCAGGGGTAGTAGGTTGTATAGCTTGTGGAGCACAGGCGAGATCGGAGGCTCCGGGCAAGGTTGAATAAATGATGAGGATATATTTACGGCGAGCGGTTTTAAATAAATTACAACTGCAGAGAAGACTGTGGGAGAGATAGAGAGAGAGAGAGAGAGAGAGAGAGAAAATATTCAGCGTTCGTTGGACCCTGCGAATCGTAAGAAAACGTCTATATATGTATATATTTTGTTAAACAAATATATAAATACAAAAATATACATATATAGACAAGCCACTTGCAGCCATTTCTCTGGAACAATCCTCTTTGAATTTTCCATAAACGTATAGAAACCTTCTCAAGACATTGCTTTCTTTGTACGTTGATTCAGGCATCAAATATCGCTTAAATATTCCATAAACCATTGTCTGCGCAGGGCTTTTCATATTCGCTAAATTGTCATGAAACTTTCAATCGTTTCGGCTTATGTATCGTTATTGAAATGTTTATAATTACGTTCCTGTTATAAATTCATCGTTCGAATATAATGATCGCTTCGATTATTTCGGTTCAAGACTCATTTTCAGTCCCTTTGAACTATATATATATATTTTTCTTCTTTAAATTTATTTATTAAACACGAGTACAACGATTAATCGAGTGAAGGAACGGTGTGAAGATTATATCAAAGCTGAAGTAGTGGAGAAAACTGAGGGAACCGGTACACCGTGAATTTTTGCGATAGACCGTCCGCGTCGGATTTAATGGCGCGTAGAAAACTTCCGGTCTGTGAACGCCAGCGTATATATAAAGAAGATCGGACAAGCAAAGCAAACCAAGCGAAGGTTTATAAAGCTCAGTGATATTTCCTAAAGGCGTAAATACAGAGGGTTCTAAGAGCTCACCTCGCGACGGGGTGCCCCGGGCACCTCGGCAACTCCCTGTGGCGCGTGATAGCGCCACTATGCCAAAGCCAAGGGTGAACAGACACGAGTCGTGAAAATTCTTTTGCCACGTTTACGAGCATTCCCGACGATTTAAGCACGCTCAAATGTCATCGTGGCAACAGTGAATTTTATTTCGCACGAAAACAACTTCTAACGATTAACTCCGTGTTTACTATTCTCGAGAATAACAAACGTCTAAATTTTATATAAATCCATTGAAAATCCAACCCAGTAGTTGACTCAAGTTTAATGTCGACCGAAATCTCGATCGATCATCTTGCAATTTGGTCTCCAAACGCGTTATTAGTAGTTCTATCAAATTCTAATAAACAGAACAACTAAAATGACCTTGAAATCTTGAAAGGGTCTCTATCTAGAGGAACCTTCCAGCCACCTTTTAATAGCTCTTTTCAAACCGCTCAACTTTTGTTGAAAAAGTTTTCTTCTAACCCTCATAGGTTCAGAGATATTCCTACATTCAACCAAATTGACCCGGGCCACTTCGCGGGCTCATAACTCTCAGTAGAATGAATATTTTTCGAGACATTTTTTTTCCCAACAATCGTACAAATCCTGACTAAGAGAATAGTGCACGATTGAATGTCGAAAAATCATTCGTTTAGCTGTGGTTGAAGTTGGAAGAAAAAAAAAGTGCAACTCAATTTTCCTGCCAAAGATCAATCTCTGCTGAGGTCAAGTTGACTCCGGGAACTCAGGGAACAATGTTTTTTAGATTTGGAAAAAAAAAATGATAATACGTTTAGTAATTGGCTCACCTGCTTTCCGTACTTGGTATTGGCAACAATGTCCCGAGGCTGGCAGCATTGACGCCACTGGTAGTCGAAGAGGTTGAGGTTGTTTGATGAGGTTGAGAAGAGGGTGCTCTGCTGCCAGTGCTGCCACTACTGCTGCTGCATAGGCCAGGAGTTGGAGGTGGAGTTGCAGCTCCGCCCAATAACGAGGAAGCTTGACTGCTCTGTGACTGTTGAGGTCGAGGGCTAACCGAGGCGGAAGTTGTGCTTGGACTGCGAGAACCTCCGCCATTGCCTCCAGCTGATCCGACACCACCGGAGTCCTGACCAACATCCTCTCCTTCACCGCTTCCTCCTGTCATTTCGCCATCGCCATGATGGCTCGCGGGACTAGGTCCGCTGGAGGATGATGGCGGCGCTTGTCCAGCGGTGACCTCACCGAGGACAACGCTCTTTTCTCTTTCCCTTTGCTCCTTCATGAGTCTCGCACTTTTGCGGAACTTAGCGCGTCGATTTTGAAACCACACCTGCAATTACATAATATTTTCATATTTAGTCACATTTTGAAGTAAAAGAGAAGAAAAAGGATGAAGGAAAAGGTTTGAGGTGTGATTTCAGACACACACTCAACGTGATATAAATTAATTTTTATGAAATTTCAGACGATTCAAATACACATTGAGTTAGAAGAGACGAGAACATGATTTTTTTTCACTCCTGAGAGTACTCGTCCGTTGTCACGGGTGTAGGTGAACCCCCAGAGGGAACTCGAGAACTCTGTGCATGTTCAACGAGCTGCCAGCGCCACCGTTCCTCTTCGTTGTATTTCTTTTTATTTTATTTTATTTTTTCTTCCTTTTTCTTCTTTCTTTCCCTTTTAATACTGTTTTTTCGACGTTTCTTTTGCTTCATTTTTATGTTCTCCTTTCCGAGACTCGAGTTGCCACTAACGAGTCTAACTTGACATAATGCCGACTGAAATAGACTTTAAGATGCCCCGTGGCTCTGCTTCCGACACTCCGGTGTCATATTTTGTGCTTCCACTTTTTTTTTCAACCCCTTGTTCGTACGACACGATGAATTTTTTCCCTTACCAACGAAATTTTTATTTGTAGATATGAATTAGAAAAAAAATTGAAAGCCACAATATTGCCTTAATAAATCGTAGAATCTTATTTCATTTAAAAATCACATTAAATCGAAAGGGCTCGAGACTCAATATTTTTTTCTTCCATTTCTTCGATCTTTTCAATGATCTCGAAAGGTTTCTTCCTCGAGCTCACCGGTAGAATAGATTTAATAAAATAAATAGCGGTTGAGGCGAATGTTCTCGGGGTGTTGGCGGCGGGAGAGGACGAAGGATGGTTTTACGTTAAGGGAGGACGAGAAGGGGGTTCGTTTCGTGGCAGACGGGAGATATAATAATATCCTAAGGGTTGCGGGGGCGAGTAATAGCCGGGAACAAAGCCGCATTTTCCCCCGGGGGTTGTCTTGCCAAACGAGAGCAACAGAGTAAGACAAAAAGTGAATTCAAGCCTCTTTCTCTTCTGCCAAGTTGAAAAACCACCCTCGACCACTGGATAAATTTTTTTCAACTCCCTTCGCCCCCTGGCCCCCTTCACCGCCCTGGATTCTCACTACGATGTGAATTTAATCCTAAATGTATGTCGATAACTGCCACGATCCCAAGTAAACCACGAATGAAAATATAATGTATTATTTGTGAGTTGCTCACATAAAAAAAAAAAAAAAAAAAAAAACATTAAATTATAATTTTACACGAAAAATAATTCATTCGAATCATAATTGCATGAGTGTTCGATCGATATTAATTTCATTTGATTATCATTTCATATTCAATGTTGCTCAATAACTCAAATGGATTTTCAAAATCGTCACGAATTAGTCATAGAGAACCACAAAATTATTGCAATTTTAATAAAACGAAATAATCATTTATTATTTTACAAAATTTTCGAAAATACTTAATTTTTTTTTCTCATAGTTTTAATTTTATTTCGCTAAAAATAATCGTCCAATCATCACAGTCAAACATTTCATAAGAATTTTAGACTCTGCTCATCAAAAAAAAAAAAATAAAAAAAAAAAAACAATTTCATTACGTTCGTCGTCAACGACTCCAAATTAAACATCAATAATTTTTTTTTCTAGATCCTTTACTCACATTTTTAAATATAGAAAGTAATTTCAAAGATTTTCGGAATGAGTGTGCAAAATAGTTGTTTTTTCTAGTCCATTTTTTTAACTTTAACTTTTGAGAATTGCATTAAAAAAATTCTTGTTTGTTTTTGTTTTTGCTTTTTTTTTAAGATAATAAAATAATTGTTTATGTAATGGTGACGATAAAACCGTGTTTCGTTACACGTGACGTTTTGTCGTAGAGAAAACGTGCTTCACTCGCGAGATTCTAATTGGAGCAGGGGAGAGACGGGTCCGAAGTGCAAGAGCGAGAATAATGCGTGAGTATATAAAAACATATGTTCGTATGTGTGTGTATATATAAAAGATGTACAGGAAGGTGGTGCATAAACGCGCCTATTTGTCCATTATTCCAGATTCCCTTTGTTCCTCGCTAATGAAACAATGAGTCTGTGCCATAATTGCGTCATGCCTGACGCGATCTCCCCTTTCATTAAGCCAACTTCTCTCTCTCTCTCTCTCTCTCTCTTGCTCTTTCATCAAATCACGTATCACGACTAGTTCTCAGTTTGGTCCTTTTTGCTCAATTTACCTTTTTCCCCTCACATTTATCGCACTATCATTGAAATATTCATACGGATTATATTTATCAGGATGAGAAATGATTTTCGGGGACAAATAAGATCGAAATATTAGAGAATTAGACCAAAGTGACTTCATTCAGCAGCTTCTTTGCGCCCAGAACGCACATCCGTTTAAATGTGTTTAGATCTATTCCGCGGTAAAATGGAAGAAAAGGCAACATTTTCGTATAAATACTGGCTCGAGAAGTAATCCACAAGATTACCGCAGCTTACGCACCACGTCAGAAGATTACACCAGGTTCGAGGGTGTTGAGGGTCAGAAAAGGAAAAACAAGCGTTACGAACGTGCGAGAAAGTTCCTCGAAGACTAATCCAGTGGTGAACACATTCCCTTGCTCCCTATTTACCACAAATAATAATAAATTATTATTATCTCACCTGCACTCTTGCCTCCGTGAGATTAATCTTCATTGCGAGATCCTCACGAGTGAACACATCCGGGTATTGCGTTTGGACGAATGCTCTCTCGAGCTCTTCCAACTGCTGCAGAGTAAATGTCGTACGATTTCTACGTTGCTTTCGACGAACAAAAGAATCTTCGCCGACCCCGTGCAGGGCTGGATGATAGGCCGAGTAACTCGTATCTGTAATTTTAACACAAAAATATCCCTTTGAAATGTCATTTATAAACATCCGTTCCGTTCAGACTGCTGTTGATGAAAAAAAAATTAAAATTCTTCGTTAGATTTGACTATTTTTCAGAAATTCATTTGAAAACTTCAATTTTTTTCGTACCATGGACACCAACACTTTATCCTCCACCAATTCCTAAAATTTCGAGGGTCAAGGTTTTCCAATTTACAGCTAATGCGGTTGGTAAACCTAATCGCACTTTTCTATAACTTCCGAGTCGTTAAGGATCTCATTATTCACTTTTCAATCGCGGTTTCAAACTAATTATTTAGCACGAATGAACATCTGTCACAAATCAGAATATTTCATGTCAGTTTTTATCTGAGATTTCTTCTCTTGACTCCAAAGAACGAATCGTACCGCCTTAAAGTTTCAGAAAGCAAAACCCCACACACAATATATCAAAGTATTTAAGAACCATAGCAAAAGTAGTGTAAATCTGGAAAGAAGGTATGGCCAGAGGTTAGAAAAACGGAGATATAGTGTTTATTAGTACAAAGAAGAGCAACGCGGTAAAGGGGTTTGCAAATTGCAATTTCGTAATCAAATTCCGGAATGAATCGCGCGCTGAAGCTTATTCCATAAAATATAAATGTATGTGTATAGTGTACGGGGGAGGAGTGCGAGGCGGAAATCGGAATGTCTAGTTTGGTCTGGGCAGTTGGTTGAGTGGGCAAAGCCAAACCTGGATCCTTCTCTTTCCCTCGTCGTTGTGTTGACCAGTGCAAAAGCTCTGTGAAGCCAGAAAGAGAGATGGAAAACGTGAATTATAACAGAGACACGGAGAACAGACGAGATTCGCGTATAGAGAGGAAAAGAGGTCGCTACGGATTGTATACCTGAGCGGATAGCTCGGTGTACAACCGCTCATCAATGATGTAGAGCAATCAGAGCAATTAATTATTACTTTGCTAAGCCAGCTTCATTCCTCAACTCACTTGGTCTCGTTTGGCTTAGCGAGACAAAGAAGAAAAAAAAAACAAAGAAGCAGAGGTGCACGATTTAATTTCCTGAACTGATGAAAATTCACGAACAACTGAAACTAAACGTGGAAGATAAAGTATCAAAATGATGTTACGTAGCATCGTAAAAAAGAAAAAAAAAAAAGAAAAATTATAAAACGTGTTAGGTTGGTAGCGATAAGTTTCACTTTACTTTGGGTTAAAAGTAAACAAGCTTAAGCCTATGATGACAGGATGTATGGCTGTACAGGGAGCAAAGTAGTGTATACATGGCGAAGTTGTCTAGGTCCACGAGCCAAAGTGAGGTGCTTATGTATCTCGTAAATAAATTTGGCACTCGTCGCACTTCTGGTTTTTCTTGCTATTCCCCTATTTTGCGAGGCGAGGATTGCGATCCTAGCGGCAGGACGAAAACTAAAATCCACTCAAGATGTTAGATTAGAGTTTGGAAAAGTAAAGCCCAGGATCTGGATAACTCGCACAACTCATCGGTCTGACTCTCGTTTTCTCGTGAAGAGAAAAAAAGAGAGGCAAGGAGAGCAGTGTCAGAGAGCAGCTAGATGGAGGGGAAGGGCTGAAGCTGAGGGCTTGATCCAATTTATTAACGTCGGCGGAAGGGAGAAGACTGTATGAGTTTGGTGAACATGGAGAATGAAGCAAGAGAGAGGCTTTAATATAGATAGGGATGGCACGGGCCCTGCTGGCACAACGATCGAGAGTCGTGTGCTCCTTCTTTCTCGATATATACTCTTTATTCGATTTTCACAACTCCCGTTCCTCCAGTCCCGCTTTCCTACACATAGCTCAGGATTTTATCATTCGATCCTGTTATACGGGGCTGATGAAAACACGAGAAAATCCACCGAACAACTGGTAACGAGAACGAGGGACAAATAAAGGCAAAAAAAGAGAAAAGAAAAAAAAACAAGAAAAAGGAACGTGTCAGCTCGAAGAAAGGATTTACAAGGAGTTTTTTTGACGTACGTGCTTGGACGAGAGATCCTTGACGCTTGAAGTGACGGTGAGTCTCGTGCAGCCCGACAGGGAACCGCACACGAAGCGTTGTTTGATCTAGTGGCAGAATAGAAGGATAGCTTCCAATTAGTTTAGTATGGAAGCTCGCAAGTGGCTCCCCACGTGCCTAGTGATTTACTAAGGAATTAAGATTTTCGATGATTGGTCGATGATGCCTGGATTCGTTGGTTGCCGTGAAAAAAAAGGTTGATTACCATTGACTATCGCACGAAAGACTCTTTTTTCATAGACTAGACTTATCGCAAGCCTGCTGCTTGTACAGGAATTGTTGGAAAGTCCGTTTTCATTATGTAGCCTTGAACTGGTCATTCAATTAGAAACTGGATGAATGAAGGCATCTCGGAGCACGTGTACAAAAAAAGGAAAAAAAAAAGACAGTACCTACAAGACACTGGACGTCATATAGACAGCAATGATGGTAGACCCGAAGGAGAGAACTGGCAAACCGGAGGTGGAAAAACTACACGTACCAAGAACCAAATCTAATGACACCCCGACCGTCACTAATGACACTAACGAGGTAGTTAGATGTTATAGCGAACGAAAGCTCGTTCCTTGTCCGTACTCACTTCGTCTATCGTCCGTCCTCACTTGTCTCGTTGGTTGTGTGCATGCGTGTGTGTGTTGTTTAGGGCGACTGTTGAACGGGATGTTGGTCTGTTAGAAAGACTGCGAGGTTCAGAAGAGAAAGAGTAAGAGAGAACGCGTGGAGGGTTTGTGCTTGGACCAGCAGCAGTTCTGGACTGTGCTGGGCCGGAGAGAACCCACTTACCGACTTATCACGTAGTTACCTAATCTGTTTATCCCAACGGGTGGTCAGAGAACAAGCGGGAGAGAGAAAGAGAGAGATATACAGCAGGTTGAGCTAGAATTGTGGGAGACAAGGAAGGCCGACACACTGCTTCGTGTTGCAAAGGGAGAAAACAGGGAAGATAGACCTTGCGACGTAGCCAACAACTGGAAGGGTGCCGCCGGATGTCCCTGAGGAACATTCGTCCTCTCTCTTTCTCTGCCCCTTCCCTTTGGTAGCGACGCTTCTATTCCAAATCCCATGTGCACACGCACTCTGATATTCGATACAGATCAAATGTTCCGTAGAATTTTTACATTCTCATCTCATACGGACTGCACAAAGTGTAAGAAAGTTGAAATCCAACAGGGATGAATTTGGAAATACAAAGGTGAAAGGGTCAACAAGAAGCTTTCGAACCTTTTGCTCTAACTTTCATTTAATAATGATCGGACGTAGTGGATTCTCCGTATATTTAATCTTTGTACTTCTGAACTATTTGTCATTATATGATAACCTCATCCCGACAGTAGGACTAAGGATATAACTACATTGATTCCCAGTGGGTTAACAGGTAGATGGAAAAGTTTTGCTTTATCCACAATGTCGATATTGAAGCCGTAAATGTTGTAAACACGATAAAGCCTGTTGGGCACGTGCGGTCGACTGCATCAATTCTACACAGAAGTTGAATAGTTTCGGACATCAGTACCAAAGCGCCGCATCGGCACCGACCGGAAGTTTCGATCCAACTGGAGTGATAAACTAAGTTTAGCGGGTAAGAGGTCGACGTTCGTGTGGTGTCAGTTTTGCAGCAGCTCGGCCATTCAACGTCGGTCTGCTCAGGAGGCTACCGCACTAGTCGTCCCGAACCCAACACTTTGCGTAACTCGGTCCGATGTTAGCTGTGGCTCCGGTAATGTAACTTCATCGATGTGTTCCGCCTGTAGGGGGCGACCAAAGTGCCGGCACAATCAATCTACCACCTATTTCTGTCTCTGCCTTGCTTTCTCTGTCCTCTTTGCTCTCTTACTCAACTACCATTGACTTGCTCTCTGGGAGGCATAATTTAACTATACCAACCCACGGAACATGGAGAGACCTGCTACGCACTCGGTGATTCCGGAGCAGCATGATCACCATGTCGTGAATCTCCGGAGCAGGATCTCGTCGATCTTCGTTTTATTCATTTTTCTACGACTGCATGTTCTACATTTTGTATCTTGCTTTGTACGACCCCTCTCATGATGTAATTTCTTCGTAGTAACGTTTCGTACGTTCGTAAAAATGTAAAATTTGAATAAAACATGTATTCATCGTTTGCAATATATATTCGCAAATGGAACGACTGGTGGGTTCGGTAAATGTGCAGCTTTCCAGAGATACTGTTCAAGCATATGTGCGTGTATGTGTGTAGCCGCGGGAACCGATGATCCATCGGGATAGGGGTTCGAGAAAAGCGTTCGCGAGAGAAATTGAAAAACGTAAACCGAGTTATAAATTTGATGGGAGGCTTCAGGGGTGAGTCTAGGCGCGTGGGACTTTGGCTTGGCCAGAAAACATGTGTATCAGGATACGAGGGAGTGTGTGGAAAGAGAGAGAGAGAGAGAGAGGATAATTTTGCTAGTGGGACGAGTACGGGGATGACGAACATCGAATCAACTCTGCAACCCCCGTATGTGAGAAAGGGTCGTCTCAGAGAACAATACTCGACTTGATGCCACGACACCGTTATCGGCGTGGACAAATTTAATCGTGGACCGGCTCATTTGGCATTTCGTAGACTTGACATTGGATGTTGATTAAAATTGAATTAGCATCACTTACATGGGTGAGTTGGTGCGAACGAGTACTCGAGGGTCGGTGGAAGAAGTGGCGTCGGGAGATCCGGAGGGCAATGGTAGCAGAACATGCCTCCAGGCCTGGATGTGACACCAGGTGTGCTCCCGGTTCCTCCAGCAGTCGGAGCACCGCCACCGGTACTTCCTCCGCCCCCGCCACCACTTCCCACCTGGGTTTGCCCTTGTGGTGACGTTTGTTGCTGTGGACCTGCCTGATGATGTTGATGATGTTGGTTGTGAGGCTGATGCGCGTGAACAGATCCAATCTTCAACAGAACAATTGAATCTGGTATCAATATCTGAATGAAATAATCATCGAAATGTCACATAATGCATGGATATTTTTCACAAATAAATCCAAACACATTGAGTATCACAGTTGAAGACTTTCGTTAGTGAGCAGGAAGTTGTTCACCAGGATTAGCTGGCTAGCCGGTAAAAGTAAAGCAGTCGATTACATGGGGCACATGTTGGTTGGAGCACAACCATCGACAGTCCTGGAGGGATTGTAAACTCGCTTGAATAAGTTACGAATATATTGCTATAGCGTAGGGGAGGGCTTAGTGCGGCTCTTTGCCTAAGCAGCCGTCGCGCTCGTCAAACTTAATAAACGGACGCTGATCTATCAATTTTTAATGGCCTACAGAGTGAAATGTCACTTGGGCGTAAATGTAACACGCATGTTGTTAGATTATGACGGTACTTATCGTCTGCTAGTCTCATTTCTTGTAAAACCATCATAACAGCTGGGTTATTATGAAGGACATTGGAAAAAAAAAAAAAAAAAATCTGGATCGCATTCCATGTAAATTTATGTTTATATTATGAGTCAGAAAAATATGCCGTTCGACAAACTAATTCTATGAGTGTTCAGAATGCAGTATTAACATGGATTCTCGTAAAACAAACTATATGTGAAAGGTTTGAAAGTTTTGGAACCAACGCAAAACATCATGTTGTGTTTTCACTTGCTCCATTCACACAAATACCTTTATGTGTACGTGTATCTTTCATTTCTCTCGTACTTGTACGTGTTACACGAAGGGACAAATTGAATTTTAGATCATGGCGTGCTGCTACGGGCGTTCGGGGAGTACCCCGAGAGCGCACCAGCCGCTGAGATGATACTAATTGAAATTTGAAATTGATATTAGCGGATTATTATCCCCGCTCCATTCTGTTTCCCCTTGAAACTTCTCTCTCTCTGTCTTTCTCTCCTATACACGTCCTTTCTCTGCCTCTCTCTTCCAATGCTATTTCAAAGCTTCAAGCCCGTAGGACTCTCGCCTCGTCGACGCAATTACTCCCGCGTGTCGGATATCAAAAGTAATTGCTGACGAAACTTAACCAAATTCTCGTGTAATTTCGTTGCAAAGCCCTCTGGTGCACAAGTTCTACCTATCTCTTCATTTCTAGTTACTCAACTTGGCATTATTTATGTTAAAAAGTAAGTCATGAGTCTGGTATTACATTATCCTTAAACATTGATACACTGTTCAGCCTTCTTAGTTCCTGCTCCGTACAAATGATATTCTTGATTCATAACCAACTTGCCAATCATTTGGCAAATTCTGTAATGAATACACTGCGTCAAAGTTTACGAATAACTATTGTACTTCGCCGCAGGAAAGTGTGTTCATGTGGTTGGTCTTGGTCCATCAATCCGCTTCGAAAGCCACCAACACATTAAACAAAACAAAAGCTCCATGAATATTTGTCGAACTACTAAACCATGCGCTACTTCAGGCCCACGAGCGCCACACTAAATCAGCCAAAGTCCTTATTAAACCACTACAATGTATTTTCCTGTGTCTATATGAACTGCGATCATGGTTACTTTTCGTTTCGGAGGGATGCGAAGGTCAAACAACACCCTTTCGATGGCTTCTGTGCAGGGGATCGAAAGTGGCAGCTAGACATACGCGTCGACATAAGGGAAGAAATGTAGCGAAGCTAATCCTTCCATGGGGCACCTAGCCGCGGGGTGCCCTCTCTTTCAAACATTACTCTACCCATCGATAAACTCTTCCCCTATTTCCACTCACTTTATATACTCGTGCGGTTGGCTAACCAGAATAGACCATTAACTAAACGCGATCGAGAGAACATCATTTCGCGCGTATACACTCATTCATCCCCCCCCCCCCCCCCCCACCCCCACCCCACTCCTCTCTTTACCAGGGTAAAACACTCGAAGGGTTTGGTTTTGGTGAACGCCTGGCATGTGGGCTACGTCCTGATATATTTGATCAAGCTTGCGGCTACTGTCATGCTTTATTGGCCGATCATCCGATTGTGTTCAACAATTCCTTTAGGCCATTTTTATGCTCCAGGTAAATCCTCGAATTAATAATCGATGTATTTTGTCACTGACGCGATATTTCAACGATTATTGGGAACACTAAAGTTTTACGTTTGTAATAGAACTATATTTCGAATTTAAATCAAAGTTTAAACTGTTTTGAATAATGTTGAAAAACTGATATTTATGAAGGTGTTGATTTTGAAGAAAAATGCAATGAAAATATATTTTCACAGTCGATTGCAGGATTAGAACGGAAAATAAAAATGACGATTCGCGTTACAATTTCACTGATCCTCATTTACGCCACCCTACGATTAATTATATAATTGGCTACGAACGAATGGGACTGGACAGCGGCGATCGGCAAAGCAACGCCCTGACAACCGAATTACGTCAGCATCCCATAATTCGGCACGCGACGACAATCTCGAGTTGAGAATTCGTTGCCAGCTCAGCATCAATTCACACTGCGTTTGTCAAACGTTACCGGTAATTGACAGTTTCACAAATGGTCAATAATTCATCGCTGCAAGAAACTTATTATATTTTTTTTCTTTTCTCTTTCTTTTTCATCGTATTATTTCAATACCGAAATACTCTTCTAAATAAAAACTTGTGGCTCTCGTTCTACCGGCCGTTCGACGCCACTCGAGAGAATCGTGCAATTAAAAGGGATAATTACGTAATTGCCTCTTTGTTTGCGCCTCTGTAGTACCGCGGCAACTTATCCAAGACGGACGTGACACTTATTGTCTCGAGCAACAATCATTATCTTTGTTAGAAATGTACCGGGATGATGAACACTCTTTAAACGCATAAATAATATAATGAGATTTCACTCATTAAAAGTCCTATTTTAAGCTCTACCCTTTGTAGCCTTAAATCAACCAAATTTAAATGAAAATTATTTTGCTCTAATTTATGGACAACATTTCCACCGTTAATATGTTTTTCCTATAGCTCTAAATTCGTTCACAATGAGTTTTTCACCGTTTTAAAAGGACGTTGAAAAGTACTAGTAAAATAATAAGGTCAGATCTTTCTTTTGAGTCCTGTTAAGGAGTTTCGTTACAAGTGACGAAATGTAACAATTTTATTCAAATTTCTACAGTACGTAGAAATGTCTTCCAAGTTTCAAACAAGATTGAAACGTGTTTTTTTTTTTAGCCATGTGTCAAGGGGTTCTAGCACATTGGATTAAATCGCTATAAATTTTCGAAAATGTCAAAAAATACGTGATTTTAACGATTTTCTGTTAATTGATATGGTCCTGCGGATATTTTTTTGGCCGATATTTTCTCGTCGAATGAAATGCAACGTAGCCCTAGTTGCGTCTCAGTCACATGAAAAAAAACTAGTGTATATTGCGTAATAGTTTAAGTCGGAACATGAAGAATACAAAAAAGTCCACTTTGTAGGAGTGTAAAGAAAAAAAAAACGGTTTAAACGCATCATTTATGAGATGGGACATGAAGACTGATATTTGTGTCAGTAACAGCAATAAAGTACAGTTTTAAATCAATTCCCGGCGTCGGGAGCGATTAAAGAAGATTTCATTAGGGCCAATGTGTGTAGCGAAGAGTAGTTTTCCGAGTTTGTTGCCGGTCTGGTTAGTGACGGAGTACGAGGAGCGGATGATTGGTCAAGAGGCGATTGCCTGGTAGCAGCGACAACATAAAATTGCTGGGAATTAATTAACCATCACAAATTGGATGCAACGCGTTAAAGGGTCTTTCTTTTTCCCCCTCCATTCGACAGTCTCATCATATTTTTTACTCTCTCAATGGGACACAATTTAATAATCTTATGACCCTATAATTTTTGTCATCTCTTTTATTTTTCTCGCATCATCTCGAGCGACGTTATAGTATTTTCTTGTATTCGTTTAATCGGTCAATTTCAAAATCCCATACATGCGGGATTAAATGGCTTATAATTTATATGAGAATATAATTTTATTCGAATGTTTTTATCAAAGAAAATCAACGTGTTTAACCATCAACCCGGATAGTCACCAAAAATATTGTGCCCAGCACGTTTCACGAGCTTTATTAATATGAATTTGTTGCCTCTGCCCATTACATGGTTATTAAATTGAGGCTGATTGGAGACCAGCACAAAGCGTTTCTATATACACATGTGTGTGTGTTCCATCGGTCTTAGTATTGTGGCCTTCGCGATCCCGGATCGGGGCACATACAGAGTATGTTTAGCGTAATGTATTTTGGTTAAGCTCATCTAACTGAGAACAGTTTGTGTAGTGTTCGTCGACGAGTTAACGCATTTAATCGGGGTTAACTTTCCATATGCTTCGGGGTTGCTTCTACATCTTTCGTTCATGTGTTCTTCTTCGTCTCTTTCTCTATAATAAAATTCTATCGTTATAAAAATTAAACATATGTAAAATCGATGAAAAAGATTCGATAAGTATTTTCTTTTTTTTTTTTTTTTTTTAATTTAAATAAATTATTAATATCTAATAAAAAAATAATGATGAATATATATTTTTGTCAATGTTTCTTTATCGCTCCGACGATCCTTATTCTACTCCAATCTTCTATCGGTATCCTACCACACTTTATACATACATACAAATTTTTTTTTTTTTTTTTTTTTTCACTTTACTCTCGTAGATTGGGTTACAGGTCGTTGCGTCGATCTTGGGCCAATATCTGGAAAACTATAATACACGAGACAGACACGAGTATAGATTCTTGAGATGTTGAAGTCGGAGACAGATATGGAGGACAGAGGAGACAGCATTTCGTATATATTATACTGACTCTTGGTTTGAGACACTAGAGTTTCTCAAACCAAGAGGTTTCAGAAGCTTCACTCACCGAGTCAACCAACTGTACAGATATCTTTCCAAAGGGTCGTCTTCCATGGGTTGAAAGGGAGGAGACCATTGAGATTCCGATTCGTTTCCTGAATATACCCCTCTTTTACTTCCTATATATATAAATATATAGATATATATTTATATGTATAAAATCACTCTTATGGGCTGACTTTAGAAGTGGAGGACCCTGAGGGGGAAGCCACTCGACTACCCTCTTTTACTTTATATCTCATTCGTTCTCTGTCTCCTCGTGCCAACTTCGTGTTCTCTCTACTTCGATACAAAACCCTGCACATTCTTTGCGCCCCCGGCACTCGATTCCGCCGCATTACGTTTTGCACTCTCCCTTTCTTCCTTCTTCCCTCTTTCTCGCTCTTTCCTTTTTTGCCTCCTCGCCCTGCTGGGTCCTGTGTTTTTATTTCGCACTTTCTCTCTCTCTCTCTCTTTTCGCTTTTTCTCTCTTATTTCTTTTCTCGTCCAGTCACACGTTCGCCAACTAACAACCCTTCAAAGCTCGTCTAATGTGCACGCGGTCCATCGATCGTATTCTCTTTTTCAACTTTGTTTATATCCCACCAACAACCAAAGGGGACCGTGAACCAGGATCACACTTCCAGAGCGAATCAAACGGAAAATCACTTCGCTATGGGGGTTCATGGTTTTTTTTCTCCTTTCTCTCTCTCTTTCTACTACCAACGATTTCGTTTATTCACGTTTATCTTTACATTTTATTTACTCTCCCTTTTTTCTTCATTACCATCGCACTCGATTCATACCAAAACCTTCAATTATTTCGAAACAAAGTAAACTTTTTGAATTTTTGATTATTTGTCGTCGTTTTTTTTTTTTAAATTATTTATTTTTAGCTACGATGTTTTTAGGTGTTTTTGTTTTTTTTTCTCTCAAATTCGGAAGTGATCGCAAAAATTGTGTTCAAGGCTCAGGAAACAATTTTTTTTTTTTTTTTTTTTTTTTTTTCAACGACACATCGAGGACGTGGGTGGATGAAAATTGAGGGTGTGAAATGGCACTTTGCATATTTAACATGCATATAAATCGTATGGGTTTGCACAACTCTCATTGGAAGCCTCGAAAATAATATCATCGCTCTCTCGAATTACAGATTAAATGCCACAAGTGAATACGAACGCGTATATATTTTTGGCCAATTGAGTTTCACGATTTTGCTCCAACAAATCAGGGAGACCGGTATTCGTTTCCTCTCGGGCGTAATTCATTTCGGCAAAAACAAAAAATATGCACATTTTCATCGAAAAAAAAATGTTTTATTCATCCTCCAGATTAATCCAACGATTTGAGCCCTCAAAAAATCAACGTTGTTTTTCGGCTTAAAACAATCTCCACTGGACATTTGCCATTTACTATTCTTATCCTATCGAAATAAAAAATTTACTGTAAAAAAAAAAAAAAAATGGATCTGTGCCTTAAAAAATCCGCGAATCGTGTGTCAAAGGGTCGTCTTTACTTTTGAAATTTAATTCTCACAATTTATCGATTCACGTACTCAATTATTGCATTGAAATTCCTCGTGATATGATATAAAAATAAATAAATAAAGAAAAAAAAAAAAAAGAATTCATCAGTAATAATTTGCCCGTCGCCATTGACGAGAAATAAAGTGATTATCGAAACTGATGACGTGCTGTTTTGCCACTGGCACTCGTCACGAAGAAGCGAAGAGCCATATTGGCTTCGTGATCACATTGATTGAATTAATCTGCCAATTTGCCAATTACACGGATGAGTTTGTTTGGTTTGCTTTCTTGCATCTCTACACCCTCCAATGTGTGCTTGCACACTCTCTCATATTCTCTCTCACTCTCTTTCTCTCTTTCTCTCTTTACAACTATACAGATATATTTATATATATATATATATATGCAGTGCATTAACTTGGCGTTCATCGATCACGAGTGGATCAGACTCAAAGCTCGATAGAGCTCATCTGTACCAGTTGCTCTCTCTCTCTTTCTCTTTCTCTCTTTGATCTCATCTTCTCCCCACTCTCCTGGTCGCTCTATCTCTCTCTTTCTCTCTCTTTCTCTCTCTTTCATGATAGCTGGATTGAAGGCATACGTAACCGTGTGGCTCGGGGCACAGATTCAACGAGCTCAATTGGTGCACCGCGTGCTACTCTCAAAACTACGTATAGACATTTCAGTGTACGAATATTTATTCGAATTTGGCTAAAAACGGTATTTAAATAGTTTCCTCTTCAAAATCATCGAAAATAAACAATTTTTCAATTATCTGATCATAATCACGAATCTTTCGAAAGATTTGAGTCCAATAGAGGCTCCATTTTGAAAAATGTTTAACAAGGAAAAAATAAGCAGAATTTCTCTCGTCGTGTTCAACAGAATTTTCCGCTCGGAAGAATCTCTTTGGCCTTCTGGGGGTGGTAAGGGGGGATGATTGAGGGATGAGACTGAGGAAACTGGAGCTGGTTCGATGTGTGCCTCACGCATACACGTTAGAGCAAGAGAGTCGAGGCTTTTGGAACATGGTTTAACCCCGAGGGCACCATTTCCAATGGTGGAACACCAGGAACCGACACAACCAACCCTTGACTCTGTTCACCATCCCTCTTTGCTTCCTCTCTGCCATATATACATATATATATATATATATATATATCTTTCACATATCTGTACATATAGATTTACATATCGTACACGAATATATATATATATATATATGTATCTACTAAGGCATATCAGAACGTGATCCCCGAGCTTGCTATATTCCAATTGCCATCCTGTTTGATATGCACCAATTTCGTCCAATATGTCGCGCCCCCTGTGCTCTCTAGACAACCATTCGGCTTGTTACTACCCTCAAACACAAACCATCCCCATACATCCCCCAAACTGTATATTCTCTCGTTTAAGGCATTAAACTTGATAAATTAAAATATCATTCTTCTCCTTCAATATTATTCGTGTTTACATATAACATATTTCTTTATTTCCATCTATTTAAGCGCTCATTTCTACTCACAATTCGAAAGACCTCGTGACTTTTGACATTTTTGACAGATACAGTTTTTCCATCATTTTTTCGATGTCTTGAGATAGTGAATTTATGATTTTCTGGGAGAATCTTATACTAAAAAATGCACCAAAGTTTTTTTTCTGTTATCTCTGTTATTTCAACATATTTTGTTACGAAAAAATTATGACATAGTCTTCGAAGTATAATTTATGAAACGCGTTAACAATTGTTCAATATAAAATCGTCCCTTGCATGGAAAAAAAAAAAAAAAATTAAAAATACACATTTTTTTTTTGTTTATTTCAAACAGGAATGAGCTCTTCGCTCATTTTACGATATCATGAATTATCGTAACAATTTTATAATGTTTGTAAAATATTTGAAAATTTGTTGTAAATTGTAAAAAAAAAAAAATACATAAATAAGGGATGACAAGTAAAAGAGACACAAATGCAAAATACTTATAAATATATCGAAGGGCACATAGTGCTTTTCAATCTCTTCTCTTAGTTTTCTCGATTCTGAGTGAAAAAAAGAGAGAAAAGCGAGAGAGAGAGAGAGAGAGGAGAGCAGAGGAGCTCATCCTTTCTCGAGTTTTACGCCTTTCGACTTTTTCAAGATTTATTCCCGACGCTTCGCTCCTTGCTAAATCGCTTTCCGGGCAAAATTTACGGCCGTGCAATAATACAGTAGCGTGCAAGGGCTGCTGAGGGTAAGGGACTTGAGCACGTGTGTATATATTTATATTTAAGTCGAACACGCATGCAATGCTGGTCCTAAAACTCGTTCGCACGAGCGCCAACGTTCTTATTCCATTTTATTTTTTATTTTTTCATTCTTCTTCCGTTTTCTTTACTCTTTCTCTTTCGTTGCTGTAACTTCGCTTCCATTTTTCTCTTATCTTCCAAAATTTTCGTCTGTTTTCGTTCTTCTCTCTTTTTTCTTTTTCTTTCCTATTCTTTTTTTGCATTTGAATTTCTGCTTTTTCTAATCTTTTTTCGTTTCTTTCTGATTTTATGCTTTCCTCTCTTCTCCTCCTCCCCTCCACTTCTTTTCTCGACTTTCCTCTTCTTCAATTTACTTTTTCTTCTCTTCGCTTTTTCTACCTTTGAACACATTTGTCCAGTCAACTCTGTCCAACCGGTTAACCGTTCGTTTTCTAACACATTCATTCTCGGCACGTTCCTTAACGTCTTCTCTACTTCACTGACTTCGAGTACCTCTTCCCTTTCTTCACACATACACGTACGTCCTTAAACTCTCAACCAGAAACTACCTTTTACGCCCAAATTCGTCCACTATCGGAACCACTTGCTATACTTCCATTTTCTTTACATAGAAAATCTCTGTATCCTCAAAATAAGGAAAATGAAAAAAAAAAAAAAAACACATCTTTTCAACATTATTCTACCTCCCTGGGTTATTTTATTAACGTTCATTATTTATTGACGTTTCAATGTTAGTTGCCGTTTACCCTTTGGGCCATGATGGTGTATGGAGATTATATATATATATATTTTTTTTATTTTTTTTTTTGCAGTTTTTCGATAAACGTAAACAAAAATCGTCTAGTGATTATTTGTGAACTGCATCATGGATTTATAAATAAACAGTCGAATTCCCAATTTTTTAATGTCAAAATTCATGCATTTTTTATTAAACTTTTCTGAACATCGGAATGTCAATTTTTTCACAAACTAAATTACACTCTGAAGAACTGTAGAGAATTTTTTCAAAATTTTTTGTACGCTGGTTTTCGTTTGAAAAAATGGATAATGGGTTTATTTTGAATTTTTGAATTTCGAGTTCAGATTCGCGTGGTTTTTAAATGGCTCCAAAAGATTTTTATACTCTAATTGAGGAAAAAATAATGAAAATGATTAAATGTTGTGGAGATTTTTGATGATTTTGCTCCATGGGTTATAAAACTTTTTGGACGTTTGGGCAAAATGAAAATTCGAACTATAAACAATGGTTGAAAGAATGTTTTTTTTCTTTCTGACAGAAAGTCTCAAATTTAATGAATGACATAATTGTTTAATTAGCAAAGTGCGCTTGGAAATGACCTTTTTTTCCTTTTCGATCAGCGATTCACGCTTTGGATTCTGTTGAGTGAAATGCGTGCAATGAGATCAGTTAAGAGAGAAGGGGAGTTTAAGGTGGTTTACAAATCTATGGATTCACCGCGCTCTCGGTGCATCGCTGTGGGCTTTGAATAAATGAAAAGTAAAGCGTGCGCCCTCCGTTTTGCTGCTGCAGCGAAGCAATGTCGCCCAATCGTTTATAGCTGCCTGCTCTCTCATTCAACCCCAAACCACCCTTTTTCACTGATCGGACTAGCCGTTTTCCGCTGATCGACAAATTCATTTGTGACGCGGCCAATTATTCATGAAACGAGCTTTTTCTCTCTCTCTCTCTATTCCTCTTTCTCTCTCGACCTCTGTGCGAGGTTTCCATATTTTCTGCAACAGACGACACAGTATAATCGTCACTTTCGTAAAATATCAATTTTTCAAATAATCTCTCTATTCCCGTTGATTTTTTTCATTGAATTCATTAAATCCATAGTTCATCATTTTCTCACTTATATTTCGGAGTAACGTTCCATTGAAAAAAAAAAAAAAAAAAAAAAATTACAACACTTTTCCCCTCGAAATAAATAATTCATGACACTCGTCAATAATTATGCCACATCGTAATATTAACACAATATTTCCACAATTTTTCAACCCCATGTTGCAAACCTACATTTTTAATGACGAAAAATTATACTAAATGCATTATTGAACTAAAAAATTCGAAAAATAATCGTTTCACTGACACCGCGATACGTGCGTTGTTGGTTATTTGTGGCTTCGGTCATTTCCAAACACTTAAGCAGCCTCGGACGAGATCAATACTTGGTTCGGTGACCGCTTAGACATATTGCACCGGATCGCGGACCAATTGCTGAGCGGGACGCAGTTTTTCTGATAGTTTCTCATAGTGCTAATCAACGAAAAAATATATTGTTGCTCGAATAAGCCAGGTTTTCGACAGTTACAGAAACAATAAATAAATAAATAAATAAATAAATATACTCGTTTTAAATGAATAATAAAAATAATAAACTCGCACGTGGCCTTTTTTTATCGAATCGAATTATCAATCAATTCGTTCCGGCCTCGAGGACAGGAAATCCAATGTTTTTTTTTTTTCGTTTTTAATGACGATTTGAAGTTTTTTTTTTTATAATGGTTGAGACTATGAATAATAAGATTTGATACAAATGTGGATATTTTTATATATATATAGATTTATATATATAGGTTTAGAGGAAGTAGTGGACACACGCGGACGCGAACGTTCGCAGTCGCGCGGCGCAGAATAAACGGTCAGTGACGCGCGGTAATGGCCGACATCCTAATCCTGGCCCCCTACAGACTTTAATGCTTATGCCTGTGTGTATGCCACACGCATTTCGTCGGAACGCGATAATGCCGCTTCGCGTATGCTTTTCGTCTCTCATTATCGTCCTTCTCGTTCCTCCCAATCCGCGACGTACTCCGCTCTCTGTATCTATTACTCTACGAATCCGGTTTTAACGTCAATGATGAATCAAAATTATAGCCATAACGAGATTTCCGTTTTTTAACACATCAAGCATTTGAATCATTGTCACTTTGTTTTTTAAAACGAACAAAACACAGAAATGTTTTCAAATTTCAATTAATATCAATATTTCGAACAATCTATTCTTCGTTTTTGTTTTTATGGCCATTTTTTTCTGTCCGATAAATAATCAAACGAAAGAAACTTAAACTTATCATTTATTTCAAAGATTTTGAACAATTATTTCAATTTTATTAATTTTTTTAATGATTGTTCGAATAATTTCAGAAAAAAATGTCTAATGCAAAGTTTAGACTTTAAAAATTACCAACTTTTCCATATTTTATTGAGAATTAAGTAAATCTGTAAAACATTTTAGATTTTGCACTCCGTGAAATGCGTTTAAATACGGGGCAATTTTTTATTGCAAATATCTCGAAGGGTAAACGATGAATTCTTTGAAATTTTTGAAAATAGTTTCAGAATAGTGTCCCAAATGTGTCTTCAAACAAAAAAATAATAAAAAAAACGAATATTTTTCATTATTGGAAATCGTAAAAATGTTTTGCAAAAAATGGTAAAAATAATACGATTTTTTTTTTTTTTTAAGGAGAGAGAGAGAGAAAAAAAAATGGTTTCAATTCGTTGATGATTGGAGTCGAAACGCGTGAAAATGATTGCTCGCTTACTCGATCACGCACGAGTTATACAGAGATCTTTCGGTTGATTAAATTTTATAAGAGTTGGAGACAGAGATGAGGACGGATCGAGGGTTATTATGATTGTGAGATGGTGAATATAAAGGCGGGTACGGGTGAGAGGAGACAGAGAGTTTGTAACGGTGACGTCACACATGGGGGGGCAAACCGCGGGTCTCGACCCCTTTTTAAACGCGAATGCTTACATGTGTAGTTCTGTGTGTATTTCTCTGATCTGCGGGTTTGCGCAGCATCCTTTTTCTTCATCTTCCACTTCTTTAACTTGTCATATTATTATTTTTTATGATTTTTTATTATTTTTATTATCTTATCTGGAGGACAAAACGTTCGAGAGAGAAAAAGAGAGATTCCAAAGCCTGGCAACCCGCAGCTGCCGCCCTGCCAACACAATAATATCTAATTAATTTATTAATGAGGTTAACTTGGCAGGATTGGACGGCAGACAGAACGCGCGAGCAACTGAGTTGTGAGAAGCTTCTCTTTTCTTTTTAACTTTCTTCTCCTTTTCTATTCTCTTCGTCTTCTTCTCTCTCTCTCTTCCTCTTCTTCTTCATTCATTTCTCTCCCGTTTTATTATTCTCTACTTTTTTTTTCCCACTTCAGGCATTCGGTTACGTCTGTGAAGTTTGTGCTTAATACGAATTAAGCCCGATCGCATATAAGCGACCGGCAAAAATTTTCTTATTTATGCATGTGCCTCTTATTTCAGAAATTTTTTAACGCTCAGGAACATAAATCTCAACCTGGTTCAAACACAAATCATTATCTGGACCAAATTCAAGATTTTTTTTTCTTCAATCTTTTCAAACGCCATTTCTATATGCTCTCGACTATTAACCCTCCATTTTTTTCCGTCTTGTTCTCTCCTGACGACTTCGATGTTTATTTGAGAGCCCTCAGCATTTGATTGCTCGATCTTCAGGGGGGTCACTTGACTAATTTTTATTCGACTCTCTATTCGCGTTTTATTCGTTAAATCCTATTTTTTATGATTATTTTTTTTTTTTACGTTGAAATCTCGGTTGGAATAAAATATTTTTATAGATATAATTTCGTTAATTTTGAGATAAGAAATTTGGGAGAAATGTGTCATTCCGAAATGTCAAAATAATCGAAATTATTATTTTTAACTCAATCGAAATTTTGAGTTTGTTGATTATTTAGAAAAAAACAAAAAAACAAATTATACACCAAATTTTATCATTCCGCGATGTTTACATTTGTACAAATTCGTGGTTTGAAAAAAAAAAAAAAAACAAAAAAACACAAAAACATTTCGGATAATGCGAGTTTCTCGAGACCAAAAACACACACACTCACACGTGTCTGTGTGCAGGTGTTTGTGTAGCGAGTAAAAGTGTGGAGGAAAAGTTTTGACGAGCTTTTTGCTGTCGTAGAAAAGCTCAGCTCGCAGACAGCTGTGCTTTTGCCCCAGAGAGTTTTCCGTAGGGACTGTAGAGACTTTTGCCCATGGTTTTGGACCGCTGGTGTTTCGCGGATCTCGGTGCTTGACGAAAAGCATTCTTGACAGTCACCCTTATACCCATCATCGTCGAATATACTTTCTACGTCATGAATTCCCCGCCAGAAAACTTTCGAGCACACCATCATTTCCAACCTTCTTTTTTTCTCGCCCCCATACACACTTTTATCTTTTTTGACGAGATGAAATAAATCCCACTAACCTACGAACCGTTTCGTCTTCTATATTTATTTCATTACATTTTCGTAAATAGAGCTCCGATTGAATTTATCAACTTAAATACCTCGCGATATCGAAACTTTCAACGAAAGAGACGATCATTCAAAAATGACGAACGTTTCATGAAAAAACGAATTAAATTTTTTTTTTTTGTCAATTTTAAAACAATTCTATAATTTTTCATTGCAATTAATTACAATAACAATATAAAAAATCGAATATTTATAGAATGGAAGTTTGCCCAATGAACATTTTTTTATTGACACCATTTTTATTTTTATTGCAAGAAAAATTGATGCTCCGAAATGTTTATTTTTGACAGAAATTTTTGGACTGTACTGAATTTTTCTATTTTAATAAACCACTGGGTCAATATGACCCCTTTTTTCAACCCTCGAGCACTACAGAGTTTTGTGATTGAAATGTTTGGAAAAATAGTTTAAAAATGAATTTTGGGGGTAAATAATATTTGTTTTTTGTAATTATAATTAAACTTACCTTGACAAGGGTTGGACTGTGATTAGGTGGATTGTAGTGTAAGTTGGGTGGACTCGCGGGAGGCCCGTCGCCCCCGGGCGAGACTCTACCGGCACCGGGGGTGAGAATCCTGGACTCGTGAGTGAACAACACTTTACCGATATCCTCCGCGAGTCCGCGGACCTCCCAAGATCTCCAGACTTGGTCAGGACGACGTTGCACCACCTGTGTTTGGTCGAGGATATTTTGATAAACGGCGTGTTGGCTGCTCGGGGCGTTAAGCCGCCGAGGAGCCGCCGCCGCTCCGGAGTTTCCAAACTTCGTTGCCTCGATAAACAATTCCTCCAATTTTCGTGTTCTCCTCCACCAATCTTTGAGGCTTTGTTCGATAATTTTACAATTTTTTATAAAACCCAAATCCTCTAAATTACGTATCAACGTGGTGAATAGTTAAATACGAAGAAGAAGAAGAAGAAGAAACGGAAAAGCAATAAAATTGCACACGAAGAATATCGCGAAACATCGATGAGGATCGAAGAAAAAAAAAATCGTTAAGTCCGTTGAGCGATCACGTCACAAAACCTGTTTCAATTTGAATGATAATGATTTTTCTCTAACGAAGCACTCCACTATCGATCTGAATCGTTCACTGAATCGATTGTAAATTCGCATGAACCGAAACGAACCATCAAAAAAAAAAACAAAACGATACCGATCAAAATAGTCCTGACCGAGGTCCTGACGGAATGTGCGAACGCGAAACCTTGCAATTCCGTAACGAAAGTATCTTAAAAAAATTTGATTTGAGATGGTGATTAATTAGGAAGAATGAGGTTGCGGTGAAGATCCACCTGGAACCGTGATGATAATAGTGACAATAAAGGAAGCAGCAAAGTCGCGCGAGAGCTTTGGTCGTAATGGTCGTGTCGGGGTCGTGGTTGTCCGGCGATATCAGGACCGCGGATGTGTGAAGCTGCAACGAGGAGACAACCAGATGAAAAAGCAGCGTGGCTCTCGTGATCTCGTTTTGTAGGCGGGACGAGCATGCGCGTATTTCCCCCCCTTAATGGCGTGGGAGTGGCTTGCTATCATCTGATATGTCTCTTTTACTCTTCCATATCCATGTCCATATAGAAAGCTAACAACTACACGTACACTTATGCGTGTATATAGAGATAGAATTTTCTTCTCATCTATCCCGCGATCTTCTCGCAAAAGCTTCACCACGTTGAAGCCAAGAGCGGCACGAGGGTGGATCCACGTGGTGGTTTTATTGGACAAATACACACCCTTAACTTTTCTACCCCTCTCTTCCTATGGACCCCCATCAAACCCCTCTTTCAAATGGTCCTACGAAAAATACATACTCCCTTGTATTCACCTTGTGTGCACTCCCTTCCTCTCTTCCATCCTTACCACCCTCACCATCAACCCCTCTCTCGTCTCTTCAACCATCGCCTCTCTTCCTTCTTCAGACTCGTCGCGGAAAAACACTCATACACGGCTCTGCCTTGATTCCTCCTGCTCGAAGCAACCTTACACAACCCGCTTACACTACCCTCGTTTCGGTGTAAATCGTGTTTACCCCCCCAACCTCCCTTAACCTCCCTCTCTCTCGCTCTCTTTCTCTCTCCGCCCCGAACTAACATCCGCAGAGTGATTTCACGTTGTATCAACCACTGCAATGACTCCTGTATCCTATCACTGTGACAATATATATTTTATATATATATATATATATATATATATGTTTAGATTTACGAAGAGTTGAATCCCATCGATGTCCTTCATTTTTTACTTTTTTCCCCAAGCTCCGATTGCCTTCGTCTTATTCAGGTAGACATTTCTATCAATTTTTCTTACAAACAAGACAATTCCACATGTCAATTGTATTTTTAAAGTCTGGTGAACAATGGGGAAATATCAAATGATCGATTTATTTATCGATTCTGATAGTGGGGTTGGAATAAATGAATATACACTGGAATTTCAAGATTTAACATTGTTTTTATCACATGAAAAATGTTAATGAAGTTTCGTGCCTGGAAGATTCCCATTGTTGGGTACATCAATTGGTAGAATTGAGGTTTTGAGTTATTGACGCAATTGAGATCTCGATGTATTGGAATATATTCGATTGACCAACCACCACCAACGCTTTTGCTTCACACTTCTACCCTCTGCAACTTCTCTTCATTTCCTCCCTCCCTCACGCCTCTTCTACTCTCTACCTCTGTTTCTCTCTCTCTCTTTTTGGTCCATCTCTTGGGATACTCGGGTTACCCACTCTCGCGCCAGAATGAGATATAGAGCTCCGGCAGGATAATCGCGTTACGTGGTGACTGGATTACATCGCTCGCCGCACGCTTCCAACCTATTCCTCCCTACAACACATGTCAAAAGACCACATACTTAAATACACACACCCACATTTACACCCTCTCGTATCTACTCAAAAATAAAACCTTTAACGTTATTCAAACATTTTCTCTTGTCTCCTCGATTATCCGATTTTACTGATGCACTTTTTCCACTTTCTTACTATAAACCCTGACAAAAGTTCTGGTTCGACTTATCATTTTTTACACAAAATCATTGGATTCATTATTTTATTTATTATTATATTATATTCCTGGTTCGACTAATCATTTTAATAAATCATTTTTTACACAAAATCATTGGATTCATTATTTTATTTATTATTATATTCCTGCCTATAGCCTTGCAGGTTTTTACGATCTCTTCCCTTACTTCCATCCCCACAACACTGTTCCTGAGTTCCTGATTTTCTTCAGTTCCCCTCCAGAGTGTTGCCCACATCCACTTTTTCCTAATATGTGATCCATGGCCCCATCCATGAAGGATCCATGAAGAGGTCACCCAACAAAGTACTGACCGAAGTCAGAATTTATAACAATTTTGTTTTTATCCATTCACAATAACAGCTGTAACTTTATTTCTACATAAATTAAGAATTCCAGTCATTGCTTCTTCCCTTCGTTTTCGAATTATCTTCAAATTTGTATTCAGTAGTTTATTTATTTATTTATCTATACATATTTTTATTACAAGCGAACATTTTACGTTCAATATGAAATGAAATTTCACAATTTATCGGAATCCCGTACAGCCTACATCCAATTTTCATTGATAAGCTTCATGTCTGTGAAAAATTCATAAAAATCGGTTCAGTGCGGGTTTTTGCGTAAAAAGCGACCAAACGCAGATTTAAAGTAAAGATTTATAAATACAGAGAAAAAGAAGAAGAAGGAGAAGAAGATAGAGAAAAAATGCTGATTATGTTGGATTGTGACATTTTGTTAACCGGAACAGTCAACAGTGTCAAGAATGGTTTCACCAACTTTCATCGAAATGTCGACATTATTCATTAACTTCATTTTCCGTAAAAAAAAAATCGTTGCTTACGTTTATTTTTATGAATTTTTTTGCAATATTTCTCTCAGGAATACAAAAATCTTTTGCTAGACAAAAAAATGTTTTCTCAAGTTACAATAACCCCTGCAGCATATATACACTTATTAGATGGACATATATATGCGTATAACATATAAAAAAATACGAAAGGAGACGTAGTGTATAAAATACGAGGGGTTGGGTATACTAATACATAAAGTAGCTTAAAGTAGAAAATTGTGGAAGCGTCGTGATGCCTGGTGATTGCGTTACCTCCGGGCTTTGATTTAAAATGCAACGAGGGGCATTAAGGGGGATGAAAGGGGAATAGTGGAGGGGGGAAGGGGAGGGGGAGGGGAGGGAAGAAAGCAGACGCGACGGTAGTGAAGAAGGGGAAAAAGAGAAGCTGGAGTAGCGGGTAAAAGGACGAAGGATGAGAGTTTTAAGGTGGAGGAAGAGAGGTGAAGGGGAATGCTAAAAAAAAGCTGAACTCTGATGCCATATCTCGCATGAAGATGGCGCGCACCGAGAACCGAAGACATTTTAGAAATCGTGGGCTTTTCCTTCACGAAACAACCCCAATGGATATCGAAAAGCGTTTCCTTTACTTTTCTATTCCTGCATCTTCGAGCATTCCTGTCAATTTCAATCTTTTGACGCTCGTTTGTGACTTTGTGAATGAAATACGGGTTAAGAATGAGTTTAAAAATAAGGGTTTAGGGTGGTTTGGTATAAAGAAGATTTGAAAAAATTAAAAATTAATTGAATCGATTCGTTTTTCAATAGGAATTAAAAAGAAATTTATATTTATTGTGAAATCACGAAAATCAACGATTTTTTATCAACCCTCTCGATCATCCTACAATCACGTTCTGTTTCCTTTTTTTTTTTTTTAAGACTCTTTAACAGATTGAACCCTTGAAATACGATTAGAGATATAAATACAGTGCCAAGGGTGACGTTTGACGTAATACGACACATCCAATGACAGCAAACAGACAGGGCTCGTCCGGGGTCACCGAAGGTTCACTCTCGATCGTAAAACCCCCATCCTTACGACAGGTTACTTAATGTACTTCGATTCGATACGAGTTTACCTGTCAATAAAAAAACAGTCGTGAGTCATATTGACCTGCGAATTAAAGCGAAAATCAAAGTTTCATCCATTTTTTTGTACATTTATCAAAATGAGGATTTTGTTTCATTTTTTTTCCATTTAGAACATTTCGGTTTTATTTAATAATACATTTTTTAGAATTGAACGTTTCTATTTGATGAAATAATTAAAAAAAAAAAAACCATGTACGTTTTTCCCTTGTGATTCCTAATTATATTTAAATTTTAATACAATTTTTATATACACTCCGATTGTCGGAACACTGTTACAAATTTATAACAAGTTTCTTATGAAAATGAAATTTTTGTCTTTACGAGAAAGAAATGGGTTTGGATTGAAAGTATATAACGAGGGCTGTCGCGCTTGACAGGGCATTACGAGGGACAAACGACCGGTCAAAGTGAAATATCCTTTGCGAGGGTTCCTCTTCCGACTCCATCTCAGTTCATCTCACTTGTGATATCCCTGGTGTGTCAATCTGCGATCTTTAGCCTCCCTACCATTCCTCTTGGGACGCTGGCTCAATGTCTGGTCTTGAGAATAATAGTTGGTGTACTCTAGTGCCCTGAATCAACGTGTATTAATATATATATATAAAATATAAATTGAGTATACAGGACGTGTCAAAGTTGCTTTCAAAATGGTCACTAATATCTAAATCACAAAATTATGAGGAAAACCATCTTTAGCTATTTTCTTCTTCGATGAATCGTTCATCAGATATCAAATAATCAGGGAACAGTCCATCGGCGATGCTGGAATGGGCGGAGCGTGCTTTTCTCACTATAAGCATCACCAACTCGCGCAGCGGATTGGCATAAAACTGATAACGTGATATCTCATGAATGGTGCATTGAAACGAAAAGTGCTCAAGAAATTTTCGCTTCAGAATTTCATGTTCTACGCACCCTAGAAATTGGACAAAATTAAAAAAATTTTTTTTAGTGTATTAAGCCCTTTAACGTGATTATATTCATTGGAAATTACAAGGAAAAACAATATTTTTGAAGAATCGATTGACAAAGTGGATTTAAACGATAGGAAACTAAGTTTCAACCCCACTGCGGCTTACTTTCACGTAGTTGCTCGAGGGTACTGCGAAATCTAATGAAAATCGTTGGAGAAATCCTCTTTTTGAAATCCCGAAGGATATATGCAGCAGCGTTAGAATCAAGAGAGAGAAAGAGCGATGACCGGGTTTGCTCGTGTAATGGAGTCTGAGATGTTGAAAGAAATATATTTGGGTTAGATGGGAAATCTCGGGGTTGAGCCTTCGGGGTTTCATTAATCCCTGATCTCGTGATGGTATGCGTGCGTTTTTCCAACTTCGTGGAAGTTTCGAAGTCTGAGTATGATGTAGAGTCGTATATGAGGGTAATTGATATCTTGGATTTCTTGATGTGGTTTAGTTCCTCAACGCGAAATACCCTGGTGTTATAAAATTTCATCCGGACGATCGAAGACCTTTTTGTTATCTGGAAAACATGTAAATACGTCGCTTTGATATTTTATTATTCCGAATGGGCCTTTGTCAAGTAATCTAACAACAGATCGTAGGGATTCAATAGGTCAGTCGAGCGAATCGATAAACCGATTCTAATGAGCTCCAAACGATCCTGGCCATCCGATAATCGAGTTACGAGTACGTGTTTCCGCACATCTCCGTGATGGACCCAACGCTGATTGTTCGGTGTTACGAGAAATTCTGAATCAGCTGTAAAAAAAACCACGACGATCCAGAGGTATTTTCATCGGTCTATTCATAGGCTGTCCCTAAATTTGCACTCAAATTGTGGAAAACGAATAGGCCACGCGATTCTGCGCCGAAAAGTATTTGAGCATTTTTTGCGGAAACGCACGGTTCTCGAGATATTCATGAAAATGTGTAGCGTCCAATGAGCTGCGTAGCGCAGCAGAACTGGGCGTGGCGAGCGTACAGTGCATAGCCGTTGCGCGCGCCGCAGAGAGGCGGAGCACGCTTCCCCCACTCTACGCCTCTCACGACACATCGCACCAGATTGGCGCTGTTATTAATGACGTGATATCCCATCAACGGGACGTCGCAGAGGAAAATTACCAAGGACTTTTCTTCTTAGAAATTGACAACCTACTCATGCCAATCATTTTGAAAACGATTTTCGGCACACTCTGTACAAGGTTCCTTTAAATAGAGTTGGACTATTCAGTGAATCGACTACTGCGTTACAGAAACATTCAGAGGCCGGAGGATGGAGGGGTTGGAACGTTGGAATAGTACGGTGAGCCATCACAGCTGGAATGGGACAGATGGAGGCGTAACGAGTACACAATTCGATGCAAATTGCTCGAGTCTCGCTCGGGCCAGTCAATCGACGGTGTAGCAAGCTCTACTCTACTGTATAGTATCGCCACTAGGCTAGATATAACATCGTATACATGTTCCTCATGTATAGAGCTGATGCCCGCGATGGTATTACTAACATCGCTATTCTATTATGACATTATGGTGTGCGGCACTCGAGAGAGGGCTGCTGGTTAGAGCTACCAGCTTGAAGCATCGAATGAACAGAGAAACAGAGAAAGATGGAGAGAGAGAGAGAGAGAGAAAGAGAGAGAGGACGCGGTATAGAAGCAACGGCGTGCCCATTACGCACCCCTTCGCCTCCCTCCAGGCGGCCAATCAGCTAACTCGGTAACTACCTGCCACCCAGACGCGCCCTCTCTCTCTCTCTTTTTCCCTCTCGTTTTCTCTTCTTCCCTCTTATTCTTCCCATATAGCTGTACTGCAATCCCGCACAAGTCGCCCAAGGCCGTACTCTGCTATTTCCTATCCCAATTCTACAGTCGAACTTCCAACAAGTTCCAAGTTCCGGACCTCCGCAATTTTTCAATTTTACTCCTTTTCAAAAAGTTTTGTTGTCACTACAGATTTTTGAACATCATGTGAAACTGAGTGAAGCAAATACAAACTTTTTGATAAAGTGGCTCATCTCGAGAGCACTATTCAGTGGAAACGAACTTAATTTCAGAGAATCTGCGTTTTTGGGACTGTAACTTGTGGGTACTCGGTAACAGGCTAGAAGTTGAATTGAAAATAGAAATTCCCGATATCCACTGCCGGCTCTTTTCAGCAATCTTTCGCAACGCCATCTAAGACACTTAAAAATACTGTTTTTGGCTCGTTCCACTTATCCGGTGAAAACTGACTTATCGACTGTGCATTTGTCACTTTCTTTCTTATCGACGGTCGAGTTATTCAACTTAATGTTTTGTTTTTTAGATGGCGCTCAAAAAATATCCACCTGTTCCTCCACTTGGAGCAGACGGCTGCAATCATAAGAACAGCATTTTATTTCGCATACGTTGCGCAAGCGAGACCCAATGAAAAATCTAAACAAACGGTATCTTATCTTGGAATGTATATTTAGATCAAAATCACCTGTCGAAAATATCTCCATAAAGTATTTAACATTGATAAGATCTATCATTTGATAAAACATTTATCCGCAACAAGCGGAAATATTTGAAAAGTGTTTTGATAAAGAAAAACGATATATATATCGATGGAGAAGTGTTTACTGAAAATATTTCTCCGTATCTTTATTCATCCAGATTTCCTTTAAATCCTCAACGCATTTCACGTCGCATTAAAGTCTCGAGTAACGTACTTTTTTTTCTTCCTAATTCTTAGGGCATTTGTCGTCAACGCCCAATGAAACGCATGCGCTCTCTCGTGAGCAGAGTAAAAAAAAGACAAAGTTCCTTCATATCATCCAACAACACAACTTCTCTCTCTCTCTTTCTCTCTCGATGTGTGTTTAACTCTCCCACCCTGTGTCCTTCTCCGAGTGTTTTAACGCGTCTGGCGACAGCGTTAGATGAAAACAAGGACAAAACGATGTGATCCCCTCTTCTTGTCATCGCGACCGGTAGGCTCGGAGGACGAGAGAGAAAGAGAGAGAGTGGAGGGGAAGGGTAACTCGACGACCTCATGCAAGAGTCGCGAATGTTGTTCAACGGGATGGAGAAGGAAGAGAGAAGAAAGGGCGAAAAAAAGCATAAAGATCGGTCACCCCTCTTCGTGGTGCGGTGGACGTTTAGGACGACGAAGAAGGGAAAGAGGGGGCTACTTGTCGGAGAGGCCAGAGGAGGCGGTGGCGGCGGCAAGAGACCGACTGCTATGGGCTCTTTGGAAACTTGGTAGTACTGGCGCCGGTGGCCGCTAGGAACGCGCGTGCTTTATCGCTGCGCGCTCTCTTATAACTTGACGCGTGTTTTTTCTTTGCGTAAACGGAATACTCCGTTAAAACTAATGAAAATAAACAATAAACACAAAGTTATCGATAAACAAAATAGAATTATTGATAAATATCTACAAAAGATAATTACAAAGATCTAAAATAATTGAAAGACGTCACAACAGAGATTCGAACGAAGAAAAACAACTGATCGTAGAATTCCAACAACCGACAGAGCAGTCATTCGGCGAATCGGTTGTATTTAGAGGAATTCGTGAAAGAGGTTGACGGCAAATGGGGGGATGGGCGGAGGTTACAAGACACCCATTGATACTTATCGTGACGTTTCATTTTCAATTTACTTTCAATACCAAATAATCTTGTACCACGTGTTTATTTATTCTCTCACGTGACTAAAATATGCGTTCTGGTATTTGACCTTCTGACGACCGACTGTTGGATAAGTTTGTCGCGATGTTTTTCGATCTTCTTTAGAAAAACAGTAGCCTGTGGTTTTATTTATTTTTTTTGACGACAACAGACCGAGGGAATAGGAGAAAAAGAAAAACAGATTTGACACCCCGGCAAACTATAAACAAAATCGTAATAATACTTAAAAAAAACAACAACAAGAAAAAAAAAGACACACGCGCATTTTTTTCCTCTATAGATACATAGAGACAGCCATAAAAAATCGTAAAAAATTAATAAAAAATCTGGGTGAATGGACGGGGCCGAGTGCGGTATAATAAACGACGCGTGCGTTTCTATGCGCGTCTGTTTCGACAGTTTGTGCTTCTCGTCGACGCAGCACAGGCTCGCCGACGAGGAGGACGCTAATCAGTTGGGAAACAACAACTCGTCGAGTCTTACGTGTAACGTGACAACTACTATGACGACAAATACTACGCCGACGATGATCGAAGCAGGAACAATAATAACGAGTGCAGCCGCGACCACTACCGGAAGTGCCATTGTATCACTGCCGGCGATGGCGCCACCGTCGACCCACGTCAACCCCATCAACAATAACAACAACAACAACAACAACAACAATAATCACAACAATAACAATGGAAATGCCATATTGACAGGAAGCAATTCGAGTTACCCTGCAACTACCAACGTCCATCAACCATCAGCTTCGAATCATAGCGTCGATGGTTCAAGGGACTTTCACGAATTGTTACGTCTCAAGGACGAAAGAATAATCGAACTTGAAAATATCGTGGCTCGACGTGACGCACAAATACAAGAATTGCGAAGTCATCTTGACAAATTTTTAAGTGTTTTGCCCTTCAAATCACCTCTTACACCAACCAAACCAAGACCCCGCAAACAAAGGGCTCAAGGTATCTCCGCCGAACCACCTCTTCAACAACTTGCTCCGCTTGTTTTCTATGACAAGAATGACAGGTTCGTTCTTTACTTTCTTTCATTCAAATCCTTTCATTTCAGCTTCCTTTACACTTCTCGCCCCACAATTTCGCCAGAATTAGTATCCAACAGTTTTCACTGCTTTGCTTAAGTCCAAAGCAAAATAAATGTCTAACAATCGCGGCCGGAAGGTCAAGGAAATTTCATTAGAGTTCAATTGTTCTGCGGATAATCATTTGACGTTTGAGCTCAAACTCACATACTTTTTTGCATATTTCTTTATTTTTACGATTTTTAACCACATTGGGATCTGTCACTATGATCGAATTCCAAAATAATTACAGTCACGATTCTAAAAATTAGTTACATTCTCAGTTATCATGGCGATCAGGATTCGCATCATCGGAATCCAACGAA
Source organism: Campoletis raptor (assembly GCA_948107755.1). Taxonomy (NCBI): domain Eukaryota; kingdom Metazoa; phylum Arthropoda; class Insecta; order Hymenoptera; family Ichneumonidae; genus Campoletis; species Campoletis raptor. Next base: position 15,675,735 of record OX403626.1, read on the forward strand.
ATAGCTTCGTTTTTTTGTGCCAGAGCCAAAAATTTATACGCAGTATCAAAATATTGTAACAAATAAACTTTTCGCTCAATGTCAAAGATGCCAACTTGAAATATAATCGAAAATCGTTGACAATTAGAGAAATAAAAACTCTTCAAAAGCCTTTCCACGAATTGAACTGTTTCGGAGCTCCAAATCAGTGTTTTTTAACTACAATGTTTACAACTGTAATAAATAGATTCATCGGTTAGAAGTAGTTCTCGCGTACTTATCGTAAAAAAAAAAAAAAAAAAAAAAAAAACAAGCGATATAGAGTGTCAGACCGGAGTTAAAAAAAGGAAAAAACTAGTACGACACGTTAATTTTATTATCTCTGATAAATCTCCAAGTCCGTTAAGCACTTACACCTGTCAGAGATAACGAGGTTGCAGTTTTATACAGGCTCGCGATTCTGTTACAATCGTCACGTGTACTAAACAATTATTTTCTATAATTATGTACTTTTCAATCGTGAAAATTTGAACGTACAAACGTTTTTTAAGATTTTTGAAACTTTTTTTTAAAACATCGATCCGATTTTTGATGATTTTTCATGAAAAACACGATGATTTCTGTAGAAATAAACCTTTGGTGCTAATATGGACCCCTGTTTTCTACTTTTCCATTGTAACAGAAAATTTACACGACTCTTTAAACGAGCTGAAGCAATTTTACGATTTCCAGATCGTATCCTAACCATGACATCATCTTCTTTATTTATTTATTTATTTTTTTTCAAAATCCTATTTTTTTAATAGCGGATCGTACTATTTTTGTCCGGATGAATCGCTCGATTATTCCACATTTGCGTGCAATCGAATATATAGGGATTTTATGGTTGATATATATTTGTAGCTATATGTACATCGTATGCATTACGATGAGAAACGAATACCAAGTGACTTTAATGTGTGCACGAGCCCGACAGGATTTACATTCCGTTGGCTCTCGGTCTACGTTTGCCTCACTCCACAAACGAATATACAGCCTTGGCCAAAAGTATTATTCACTACTCTGTAAGTTTTCTATTTCATCTAAAAATCAAATATCACGATTTTCTAAAGTCGTGAAATCATTTAGGTTTGAGTTTAAAAGAAAACAAATTTACTTTCGTTTTCCTTGATTTCATTTTATTTATGCGATTTTTTTTGCACCCAGTGCATAGCTCGAAGTGTGACATTCTTTCGTGATTTTCTTTTTTTGCCAAATCGGGGGATGGGCTTTCAAAAAGTTGTGAACTCCCTATTTGGTGAGATAATCTTCGAAAAGAGTTTCCATTTCGTTTTGTACCGAAAAAAGAAGATTTTCTGCTAAGCGGTGTCAAGCAGCTTAGCCCGAGAACTCTAGAGTCCGAAAAATGATGTGTAAGGAGTAAAAACTTGTTTTTTCATAGCATTTTGAAATCGTGTCATTTTTTAAACATTTTTTCCCCGATATTTCGCCAATGGTTAATAATCGATGAGAAAATCTCATCAAATTGCTTTCCGTTATAACTCAGCGAACGAAAAAAGATGTCGAACATAAAAACGTGACTATTTTTGAAACGTAAGAATCCGAAAAAGTGCAAAGATCTCGAAATCCCGGTATTTAAATACTGACGTACCAGGTGCAAAAAAAATTCGCACGATTAGGTCAAAAAATTACAAAATGAAGCTAAATTCATCTGCTTTCAAACACCAGTTGCCAAATTAATATAAAATTAAAAAAAAACCGCCATATTTCATTTTTTGTGACAATCAAAAAATTACAGAATCCCCAAAACTTTTGGCCACGGCTGTATATATATGTATTTACTTTTATTGCCCACGGGGAACTGAATAACACGCGATTCAACTTCGATAGTACGTATCTCCGAGAGTGTCTCGCTCTTCTCAGCAAGCACAATGCTCAGTTGACTCGATACTCAAATATGTCGACGTAAAACGCATATTATGTGCATAAATATCAATATACATGTATATATATATATATAAATATATATATATGTATGTATTATTAGTAAAGAAAGAAACCGAGTGTATATTGATATAAGCTGGGCCAAAGTATGCGATGGCAGCTCAACCACAATACATCTTACGCAGTTCGATATGGACTACTTGACCTCGATACATGGCGTAACCGAAGAAGCTTCATTTTCATTTGTCACACAATCATTATAAGTGATATTATATTTATTGACATTATAACGAATGTAGTTTGCTTCGTAAATGAGAAGTTATCCTGAAAAACAGATTCACAAAGAGTCCAAAGATAGTAGGAGGCCGTCTGCGGTAGTCGTAGTTCGTTGGAGTGCCGACAGATGGCCACGAGCTAAAAGTTTCGCGTCAGGGTTCCGGGGTGTCGTTGCCTATAAAGATCGCTCTTACTTTCTTCCCGTGATGGTCATTTTTTAAGGCTCTTTTTGTTCCAATTTCAAGATTCTCGTAGGAATAAGATATTTTTTAAGGTTTCACACAATTTTTTGACGATTTTGAAGGGTTAGATATTTTAACTTTCGTCTAGAAGTACTTTGAGGTACTGGGAGTGCCTCTGAGTAGCTGTCACTGTCTGCTAACCGCTGTATTACTTCTGTGAACGTCTTTATACATATTCAACAATATCCAGCACATATATACGAGCTGAATTGACGTCATCGTCGCGCGACATCGTCGTCGAGCTAAAGTGCAGCAAACATGGACCACTCTATAACTTACTCGATACTCCTTTTTCATATTTTATTTATTTTTTCTCTCTCTCTCTCTCTCTCTTTTACTTTTATTTTTTCTCTTATTATAACCTCTCTCGCTTTTTGATTCATTCTGGCACTCGCATTACTTGCCATTCGCGAAACTTGTTTCTCGAGCAATATATCGAAGTGGCCACTGAGAACAGGCAAGAAGAGACACCGCGCGAGCCACGAGGATATTTAATGGCCTCGTTACCTCGCGCCTCATCTTCTCGTTTCTCATCCTCCCCCCCCCCCCTCTGTTCACTCTCTTTGCCACTGTTCTCGTCGTCACAGCAACCATCATTTTCTCCCTCCCACATCCCTCTATCGATATCACTTTTCCCATCCAATTATCTTTGGCAAAAGTTTCCAAAAATTCTTAATATTTTCAAATACGTCAATTTTCTGTTTTCCACATTTACAAAGTGGATTGTTTTTTTTTTCTTTTTTTTTTTATATGAAAAAAGAGTATCGAACTTTTATCATTTGTTCAACGACTGCGATCCAGTTTTTTTTTTTTTTTCTTTCATTTATCTCGTTGCGAAGTCCTGAAATCGCGAAAAAAAAATTACGCAAACTTTATTGGACGTGAAAATAAAAAATTATAATATGAAAAGAAAGAAGAAGAAAGAGAAACGAAAAAAAAAAAAATGAAAAAATATATTAAAAAAAAGGATGACGAGCGTACTGGCGCCTCGTGTGTCAGCTTTTATCGCAAGAATTCTCGTCGAACCTGCTTCTCGTACTGAGGAGGAGCACGAGAGGACGAGCTCGAGGAGGTCTCCTCGGTCGAGGCACTCCTCGAATTCCATCAGCCCGAGAATAGTATTCTCGTATATTTAATACCTTCGCAACTTCAAGTGGCGCTGCACGACTGCCTTGTAAACTTTCTAAAAAGATAATAAAACATGGATACATAGGCAAAAAAATTGAAAAAAAAAAAAATAAACATAAAAAGTTACAAGTCTTTTTTTTCTGCTCGTCGCGAATCGTCCCCAGAGCCTGATAACAATATTAGTCAAGAAAAAAGCGTTTGTTTCCTGTTCACATCATTTTTTTAGCTTCTCCATGAACTGGAAGTTCTTGTAATCATTTAAATCGTCAATTAATCGATCGATTTATTTATTTTTATTTTTTTTTTATCCTTAAAAATCGTTTTACCCTCGACTTTATAACTCAAAATTCTGCAAAGACTTATTTTTTTCTTTTTCTATCGTCAATTTAAAGAAAAATATTTTTTTTTCCTTTTCAATTAAAAGGAACAGAAAATTCGTCTCATCAGATTTTTTGTTTCTTAATTAAATTCTTTATTTTCATTGACAACAATGTGTTTTTTTTTGATGAACAAAAATTTGTTCCAATGGGTAAAGTGTTTTTTAGGATAAAAAACAAAATATTGAAATTGACCCAATTTTTGGTATCTTCAGATGTTAGTAAGTCCTCCAATTTTTATTTTTTTTATTTTTCCATCACGTATTTCTATGTTTGCGATAACACGTTCCACTTCCTAAATGCTAATTAATTCTAATTTTGGAGACCGGTAGTAAATAAAAAAATTTTGTGAGCACGGTTCACGCTAACGGACTGGATAAGTTTGCTCAACTTGTTTAACGAGTGATAAATATGCCTGGAGCCATGAGGGGGCCATTTTGGTGTTACTTTCGCCCGAAAATTGTTGTTCGAGAAAAACATTCACTCTTTTTTTATCGCACCGAAAATGAGAGAGAACGTTTCCAACGCGTTAAACCAATCGGGCAAACGCACTTTTCCAGTCAACGTGCATCCTATTAAGTGTCTTGAGATTCTTGGTCCTTTCCCTTTCACGGGTTGTTGGAGATTCGTACAGACGCTTATACTTCCCTTTCCTCGCGTCTAATGTACGACTCGCAGCTCGTGAACCACTTGCCGCGTGACCGAAATTCCGCTCCCTCTCCTCCTGCCAACTTTTGATCTTTGTCGTCGACTCGATCCTGATTTTTTGACAATTTATCGTCAGAATCAACGGAATTAAGAGTTTTTTTTTTTTTTTTTTTTTTTTTTTTTTTTTACTATTTTTGAACTTTATGGCAAAGAATTTGAGATCAAAGCGTAAGGCATGAAAATGAACCTTTTGCACGTTATTTTTTTTATTTTTGAGATTCTTGATTAATGGAAAAAAAGAAAAAAAAATGAATAATTGTTCTCCTTTTATCAGAGAACAATGTGTTGACTTTTATTTTTCTCGAAATATCGAAATATGAAAATTTCTTAAATATACTTGTAATCTCTAAAAACAAAAGTGTCTCACATTCCCATCAATAAGAAAAACGATTTCGACTCAAAATTTTGTCTTCCATAATCCAAAATACTTTAATATCGTTTGCAGTCGAGTTTCGTCGACATTTCTGACACACACACACACACATCGTATCTTTAACCTTTTTTGTGTGTTGTCTGACCGCAGAATCGTTTTTATATTGAGAAAAAAGGGAAAAAAAATGGAGAAAAAATAAAATAAAGAAAAAAGTAAAACTGTCGTACAATCGTATGTCCGTTTAACTCCGTCGCTGTCCTTAATTCGAGACGACTTGACGACTCTTGTGATATATACTTTACAATCTTACTTTCTCTCTCTCTCGCCCTCTCTCTTTCCTCGATACCAACGAACACTGTGACGTCACGGATAATTAGTTCTTTGATTCGATCTCACTCTCGTTTCTCTCTCTCTCTCCTTTTTGTCGATCTTTGTGCTCGCCTCCATACGGCCATCAAATGCACTTCTTTCTCCCACTTTTCAATCTTCTTTTCTCCCCTCGTTCGACCATCTATTTGTCTCTCTTTTTTTTCCTCTCTCTCCCTCTTTCTCTCTCGTATTATTTCCCCTCTCAGCAGCAAAACGCTTATCTCACCGGAGCTAAAAATAACTGCTGTCACGGCCACCGGCGACATGTTAAAACGAGCTCGCCGGGAATATAAACCGCGACGGTTAACCTGGCACAGGCCTGAATCTCGACCAACGTCTCAGGCGGCGCTACCATCGCCTTTTTTACTCCTCCTTCTCCTCCTCCTCCTCCTCCTCCTCCTCCTCCTCCTCCTCCTCCTCCTCCTCCTCATCCCGTTTCTTCTACCGCTCACTTTTTTCCCTCGTATTTCTCGCCTTTTCGGACTCGGTTTCCTCAACCTGAGCTTAACGCCATCTCGTGGATTTCTACACTCAACTTCGAACCATTGTTATTATTCTACATCGCGATATTTTTCTTTCATTGTTATCAATCATTAAGATCTATAGATCGGCCGGTAAAACAGAATACACTTAAACGCCATTTGTTCTTCAAATATAAAAATAGATAAAGACTCACCGATTTGGCGTTAAGCCAATTCTCACGGTAATTCTAACTCGTCAATCCTTCATCTCATCGTTTTATCAAAGGGTCGTGTCGCGATATGATCCAATCATTTAAAAAAAGATTTCTTTTCGATTTTTTTCAAAATAAAAATTATCGGTTTCATAATTAACGATTAATTACGTATTTTTAATAAAGTTTATTGTAAAAAGTATTTCACAACTTTTTTGTAAAATAAATTGTTGATAAAACAGAATTAATAGCCATTCTGGCGTTTTCCTTAAAAAAAAAAATGCTTTTGCGGTGACGATTTTCCAGATTTGCCCCATCAAGAAAAAAAAAGAAATTAAAAATATTTTTATGATTTATCAATAAACGCAATCTTCGATCGAAGCATTTCTTAAAATATCAATAATGAAAAAAAAAGATGGCGGACGTCCGGTGCTATAGGACTTTTCATAAAAATGATCATAATTTTTCGTCAATAATAGAAAAATATATGGAAAATGATAAAAATCCTTCGTTCAGAGATTCCTCCCATTGATATATTTGAATCTTTCCAATTTTTATTCTTATTTTACATAAACCAAATTTGAAAGATTGTGGTCACTGGAAAAACATTTATTTTGAAGTATTTCTGCATAAAAAGTTGAGCGAGAAAAAAAAATTGAAAAGTCACGTGGTTTTTTGAATTCCACACAGACGCAACCCCGAGCGCAACCTCTTAATTGACATAATGACGTGAAACACCAGCTTTTCTGGAGAGAGTGAGACTCATCATTAATGAGCTTCTATTCTCCCTGTTATTCATTCCTCGTACGCTTTGTCGTTCCTATTAGAGTAGCCCTGAGATATGATTATAATGATAATTTTACCATGGCTGCATGTCAATATGTGTGCTTGTTATTAGCCGCTGTTTTGTTTCTATTACTCCTTCCGAGCACGTATAAAACTTCGTGATTGGCACGTAATCGCTCAAGCTCGTTATCTTACTTGTCCTTTGAGATTCTTTTCGAGAATCTCCTCTTACCAATCTAATCTCTAAAAGCAATAAGATTTGTAACATTAGTAACCCAGTATCCTCATAGCTCTGAAAGATCGTGCTGATATATTTAGTATCAAGAATTTTTTGGAATCTGAGTCTGTACATACACAATGTCCTAAAAGTCATAAACAACCAGTCAAGCGTAATTTTGTAAAGCGTTATAATCGTTTCTGACGCTACCAAAAGCATTTCCGGGTGCCATAATAATCAAACGATGACGAAATAGTAGTCCTTAAGGTCGAATTTGGATTTAGTTCGACAAAAAACTTCGAGGTACCAAATTTCATCTAAATCCGTCAAAGCTTTTGGTATTTTTCCAAAGTACGCTTAAAACTGCGTCATTATACTAGTAAGGGGAATTTAAGACGTATAAATACGTGATTTCCGGTTAAATGGGTTGAGGTTTGGAGAACAGATAGATTATGAAATTCTGAAGAGAAAAGTCCTTAGCCATTTTTCTCTCCGAAGCACCGTTGATCCAGTATCCATTAATCAATGTTAGCCAATACGCTGCGCTCTAGTGGGCGGGGCCTGCTTCTCCCACCCCGCTCGCAGCCTTAGAGCTCACGGGATTGGCGTAGCAGCAATTAAGTGTGATATCTCACGAACGGTACATCGTAGAGAAAAATGGCAAAGGACTTTTGTCTTCATAATTACCTTCTCTATGACATACTTGAATTTGGCCACTGTATTGACACACTGGGTCATTTTGACCCGCATTATTTCTTCGCCGTCAATTGTTCCTACTTCGAAAATATTTTAAAGACCTAATAATGGGTTTAAAAAAAATCTAAATTCCTCTTAAATTTTGGACGTGACTCCGGTGACACCCTTTACGTAAAAACTTCGATCATAAATATAGGTCGATTGATATCACATGAAATCGAATTGACGAAAATTTGATGAAACTGAATTAGTCGCCAGCGGGTCTCGTCGCGGCTAGGTGAGGCTCGTAACGAAAAATTCCGAGTCTTCTTCGTCTAACTTTTGAAAATATTTATGTAAAAAAAAATAAAAAAATAAAAAATAAAACGAAACGATGAAAAAAATGAAAATTCTTTCTCGACAAAAGTGTGATTCGCGATCGTTTCGTTCGTCTCTTAAATCGCGAGAAATCATATTTTGTAAGAGCGTCACGAGTTTTTACTCGTTGGTTTATATTGACGAAACACGCCTCCTCGTTCAACGATCATTGAAGAGTTCGTCGGGGCGAGAATTCGTCGATCCACAAACCGTACATAAATAGTCTTAATTCCTCCAATGTAAATATACATATATATATTTTTCTAATATCCTCCAAGTGTCTCGACTATTTTATTTGTTTTCTCATACGTTCCAAAATAAGAGGAATTTAAAACAAACAAAAAATAGATCTTAAATAGTGGATGATGCAATTCGAGTCTCACTGTCACTTTCACGAACGTGTTTCACAAATTAAATAATTCCTACGTGTTGACTAAACGGTGGCAAAAAAAAAAACGTACAATTTTACGAGTGATTTTTTTTTTGCTTGTCGTGAAAGTGAACGAAAACAAAAATTTGAACGAATTTTATTTAAATGGACAATAAAAAAAAAAAAATTTAATAAAAAATAAATAAAAAATAATTTTAAAAAGTTCTTTCAATCGTAACACGAGCTCATTTTTCAATGAAATAAATATATATAAACGATTTTTAACAATTAACATTTCGAGGATTCGCGTCGATGAATTAACATTTTATTTGTGTTCGAGTGATAAATATTCACCGGTGAATTCGTTAAAACCTCATGAATGACGTAAATAGACATGTACGATTTATGGTGAAATCGGTACGAGACCAAAAAAAAAAAAACCAAATAAAAATCAGTGTTTAAACGCGTGGTTTAAATAATTCAAAGTGCGGGCGATACTTCAAAAGATTCATTCTTATTCATACATTTAATTGTGTGTGTCTATGTGTCTGTGTGTTTTTAGAGTAAAATAACAAAAAGTAGAGCCGGTTGTCGAGGAACTTATATTTCTACTTTCGAAAAAATATGATCTGTCGCTGGGTAAAAAAAAAAAAAAAAACAAATATATTTATTAAGTTTTTCTTTTTGAAAATTCACGAGTTTCGAGTTGAGGAATAATCGACTAATTTCATATTAAAAATTATGTTTATTCGAACCAGAACTATCGAATTTTTATTGAAATTTTTTTAAATAAAAAAAATAAAATAAAAAATAAAAAAAAACAAATGTGAATTTCTTATTAATTTTGCAACATAATTTCTACTAATTTTGAAAGAATAGGAACAAAGTCTGAATGTTATCTAAAAAAAAAAAAAAAAAAAAAAAAAAATTCATCGTCGCATAATTTACACTTTTTACGACGACTCGTACGAACTTTTTTTTTTCTTTTAATATTAAATTCATATATACATAGAATTATACTGAATAAATTGTAAAAATGTATTAGAAACTCGAGAATGAAAATTTTTCAAAACCCATATTAGAAGTCCATGATGTGAAACGATTTGGGTATTAGGCCACGTGCCTTCTTTGGCAAGGAACGAAAGTGAGGCAAGGCCAAACGTTCGAGCGATTCTTTTACCAAGTTTCTCATTTTCGTCTCGTTACTCTCTGCCTTCATATTTTTTAATCCCTCATGATGTTGTTCGTTACCGAAGACTTTCGTGTTGCATTATTCAGTCATTTATTTTGCCATAATAATAAAAATGATTGATATTGAACAGTGACAGATAATGAAACACGTTCACTTGAGCAATAAAAAACACGAATAACCGACTGATGATAATTTCATTCATAATTCAAGTCCTTAATCGAAAGTTTATTATAATTTTGTAACAAATTTGAATGATTGTTTCTCTCATTCATTTTAAAATAGTGCCGAAAAATAAACAAATTCGATATTTATAAACGTTTTTTCATGAAATTTCAACATTTCAACAAAAACAGAATCACTTTATTAAGAAGTTTCGGTACAATGTAATGGTTCAGCTTATCTTTAGGGAGAATCAGGGGAGGAAATTCTATTGTTCTCAAGCAAAGCGCTAACTTCACACAACAATAATTTCGTATTAAAATTACATGATTACTGAAAAATTGATCGTTTTCATTGACAAAAAAATTAATAATTAAAAAACGATGCGGACGAATTATTTTATTTTCTGGTGGCATTATTGTAATGATATTTTCAGTGGTTTGACAGTTTTTTATAACGTTTTTTACATTTTTTCGTATTATTTTATGCACTTAACTGAAGTTTAGGGACAGCGTAGGCATGTCTCTGTGTTAAAAAGTGACTTTTCGTTTGAGAATTTTGTGGAAACGGTGTAGACAATAGTTTTGAAACTTGAAGAACATATTGAGGATAAGTCAAAGAACGTACTGTAGAAATTTGAATAAAATTGTTACATTTCGTCACTTGTACCGAAACTCCTTAACAGCAGCAATAATAAATAAATAACTTATAAAAAAATGAGCTGTAAATTATGATTAATTACGAATTCTTTCGTTGGCATCGAAACTCCAGGGTATATTAAACGGGGACCACGTATAAATCTCCAAGGACTCGAACTAGTAGGCCACTATGTACTCACATACATATATAAAAATAAATGAATACGTGTAAATTCTCTTCACTCCTCATCCCCGATCATGATCATTGATCGACGTTAAGAATCGGAGTGAGGGAATGAAATCCAAGCGTCGTCAATGAGAGTGATCGGGTATGACAGTGATCTACGAGCATCTAAGCTACGAAGACGAGAGAATTTTTTTACAATTTAAATTATCAACTCGAGTATTCAAACTTGAACGAATAAAAAAAATTAAAAAAAAAAAATTTTTAATAAAGAAAAAGAATATATCGTTAAAATGTGAAACTTAAATCGTAGAAAAAGTAAAAACTTCTGTCAATGTGCAAATAAAATATTATTAAAAAACAGTTCGATCCGATAAAACATTTAAATGATTTTGAAAAAATTTCATGATCACGCACAGCATATTTTTGGTCCATGAACTTGATCGCGATTGTTGATGAAATTTATCCAGAAAATTCGTCGCAATTTCGATTGCACTAAATCGCGATTTTCATCCAACAAAAACACACTTTTTCTCGGTCCAATCGAACGATTTTGTATTCACGCTATTCGAGCTCTCGAACGGTTACGTAACTTTTTGCACCGGATTCACTGTTGCAGCTTCGTCGGTCGTCTGTGCTGTCTCCACAAATCCGCCAATTTTCCACTCGCATATCCGCGAAAATAAATATTCATTCGGACTGGATAGAGTTCCCATCTTACCAAACACTTATTCGTCTCTCACATCGTCCAACACTCTTGCCATCGTAACGCTTTTCAAACTCCTGTTTCTCGCGATTTAACCGAGAACCAACTCGGGTTATTGCTTTTTTGTGAACCGGTGCAATTAACGATGCAATTATGCTGATTAACTCGAATTCGTGATGTGACCAAAGTGAAAGATTGTTTGAAGTTTTTTCAACTCGCAAATTTATGCAAATGTGAAAGCAAGGCTTAGGAATCTACAGTTCAATTTTTTGCTCGTATTTTTTCTTAATTTTTATTAAATTTTGGAGGATTTTAGGGATTTAAATGATTTTAAACGGCGTTAGAATTTTTTGTGACATTTTGCCACTCGATTAGATTCTCGTAGAAATTTTCTGTGAATAATTTCAAGATTTTTTTATTTATTTATTTTTTTCGCTAAAAAGAGAATTCGTTTTACAAAAAAACATAAGAATCGTAATTCTCGTGGAGAAATTGAAGGAGTGCGCGACACTGGCGACATGGATTCAATCGCGGATTTAAAAAGACTCTTGTACGAGAGAACTGAAGCTCTTCGACAAAGGGACGAGGCTGTCGAAGAGCTCGAAAAAACTCTCGACGATCGCGATGCTACGATACGTTACTTGCAAAATGAAATTGACAAGTTTCGGCAAATCGTCGAACTTAGCAGGCCCGATGGTCCACTCAGCCCTGGACAGAGATCGAAAAGACAAGCTATTTCGGCCGAACCATCGAGGAATGATTCAAAACCCATCATCAAATTCAACAAACCTCAAAGGTAGACGACGAGCCAAAAAGTTCAATGAAAAAATTTTTTGTTTACTTTCGAAGTGCATTTTTGTTGTAAATTTTTTTTATTTTTAAAGTCGTATCGTTGTTTGGAATGCAATTTTCAAGGCCGATTATAATAACGAAAAATGTGTCAAAATTTCGGAGTATTTTTTTATCAATTTTTTCCATATTTTTCTTGATTGAAAACACGAACAATTTCGAGAACAATTTTCAAATCATAGTCTCGTACGATTTAGTCAAGTGGAGCACGGAATAAACTTCTGACCGGCATCCAAAGCGCCGGTAAAAAAAAAACCAAACGTACTTTCAACAAAATTTCTAAAATCTTAATTACTGACAATGGTATCATTGGAAATAATCAATTTTTTTGCAAAATTATCCATTTTTCTAATTTTTTTTTTCTAAATTTTGGTATTTGGTCTCGATCGTCAATCAAAAAATTAAATTTTTGATAAAAATTTCGTTCTTTTGTTTATAATTATTGATTTTCTTTTAAATCAGAAGTTTCCTCAAAGGAAAAAAAATTATGTGTACAAAATTTCATTCACAAAACTTACGTTCGGAAGAAAATAAATTTCAGTCTCAACGATACGACTTGAACTGTATTTTTTTTCATTGGGAAGTAAATTTTTCCAAAAAATTGAATTCCGGTGATTCAAGGTCGTATAATAATGAGCATTTTTGTACGATAAACAAAAAAAAATAGAATTTTTCGAACAACTTTTCAAAAAATGGATCATTTAAAATAGTGCCCTCATTCGTCCTTGACGCTTAACTCTCTTTGGGTCAAGGTTACATCGAAAGGGCGTTCTCGTCTGATCGAACGAGTTTGAGAGAGTACAAACATGAAACATTCTCAATGTTGTGTACGCAAGGTAAAGGGTAGGGAAGAGGGGGATGGCCTTATAAGGGCGAAGAGAAAAATTATGGTGCTCCCCCGCGATGGTTGCCTCGAGCTAGTGACTGTTTCACGTATACGTGACTCGCCGCTTTGATCCACGGCCTCGTACGTCATCGTGATACGAGATTCTATTTAATCCTTAATATATAAATTTTTTTTCCCATTCCCCTTACTCCTCTTTAGCTGCGAGAAGTGTTAGGATTTATAGAATTTATTAAAAGACAAAAAAAAAAAAAAAGAAAAAAGATTATTTTTAACAAATATTTTTATTTTTTTATACAAGAAAGGAACTTTTACAATTTGTACAATTGTTTACTTTAAAAATGAATTGGTTCATCATATAATTTACTTATTTATTGTTTTTATTATTATTATTATTATTATTATCATTATTATTGACAGTAAAATAAATAAAGTCGTAAAATTGAACGAGTTCTGAACAAACCATTTATTTATTTTTTCTTTATTTTCCAACCCAAGATCTCGGGAACTCATCAAGGCTGCGATACTGGACAATGACTTCATGAAGAACCTCGAACTGACGCAGATACGTGAGATCGTCGACTGCATGTATCCAGTTACCTTCCCAGCTGGTTCGATTATTATCAGGGAGGGAGATGTCGGCTCCATCGTTTTTGTTATGGAAGGTAAGAATATTTCTTTGCTGTATAAATGAATTTTCTTGATTTTTGTTATTCAATTCTTTGAGCTATATATTTTTTGATAGGTGTGCGATTTATTTGGAATTTTTGATAGTCGAGGATATTTGGGTTCGTTGCTTACGAATGTAAATTCGTAATTTTTCAAATTCGTAATTTATTGCCGTTTTTTTTTTTTTTTTTAATACAAAAACCACTAAATGAAAATTTTTGAAATTTTTTTGTAAAATTCTTTAGAGTGCAATGGAGTTGTGAAAAAATGTGATTTCGATATTTGGAGTAGTTTGGAAAAAAATTATATTTTTCATCAGAAAGTACGAAATTCGAATGTTCATTTTTATGTGGTTTTTGTGCAATTAACAAGTAATTACTCTTTATTTTCATTTTTTGTTGAAATAGTAATTTGATAATTAAAAAAAACTGTAAAAAAAAAAGTTGGTTCAACGAAAGTCCCTCCATAGTCACAGAATGTCTCGAAGGGTTGAATCGTAAATATAAATTTCGTTGTTTAACGTTATTGAGATGACAACCCGATGGTTATAATATTTTTTCAAAGAAACGTGAAAGAAAAAAAGTATTCCGTGCACAAAGGTCTCTGGCATTAATATTTCAAGGTGATCCTTGTGACGACATGAGCGAGTGATGGACTATTTTAAGATTCTCATATCACGATCCCATCCATTAGATAAGTTGAAGATTTATTTCTGTTCTGAAAATAACAGAGATAAAAGAATTTTTATAGTAAATAAAATCACTTTTATTCGTTGTATTGAAGATCATTTGATTTTTCCAAAAAATGAAATTCGTTGCGTAAGTGATATCGAAAAATGTCCACACAGTTCGAAATTCCACCCTGATTTTCACATTCGCGTATTGAAGTTTCCAAAAATGTGTTTATGAATGAAAGAAAAATGGTCCCGAGTCACAAAACACGGAGTATGGCCCTCTAGGAATCACTTGGGAAGCTGCAGGTCTCGTAAAAGTGTCACAAGTTCGCTGGTCCCATAAAAGCCAGCTGGTAGAAATGATTCACCGAAGGGGATGAAAAAAAAATGGTCCCCTAGGTGTTTACGATGTTGGATCGTTCCAGAGAATTAGTTCTTGTTCCTTAAGAGTTTTTTGGCTGAAAGTAACATCCTGTTTGAAAAGTATTTAAACGTAAGGATTTGAGAACCGCTGTCCTTTCTCTCACGTCGAAGAGAGCGGGCCTGTTAGGGAAGGCAGTGGGGATTTGCGTTGCTTGTATGCAGCGGCAGTAGCAACAGCAGCAAACCGCGGTTGTCCGTGCTTCAGCTTTTGCTGTTCTCCTCCTTATGCTGCATAGGATTGCCCACTCGTTCGCTTTATGCCGTATGCCTTCGCTGTTCTCTCGTAAGGTCATGTCAGTGTAGGCCTATGTGTACGTATGTGTGTTTAGTGTGTGTTGAGAATGTGTGTCGTGAGAAGAGGGGAAGAGAACGGAGGTTCTTCTTGGCTGTGTGTTAGCAGCTCGTGGTTCCTCAAGCTCGACGCCTCGTACTAGCTATTTTACCAGCCAGTACACTCCAGGGAGCTGTCAGTGAGAAGACGCGTGGTTCTCTAGTTCACGAACTAATGTCTAAGAAAACAAGTCTCAATACAGAGTCCCTAGTGTGTGCGTGTGGCATAGTTTTAAGTTCAATCTTCTTTCCTAGCAGCAGAAGTATCAGACAGGAAAGATGATGAATGAGTGATCTATTTGTACTTAAGTCGTCGGTGACAGCACAGTGGAGACCCATTGTGATTCACTGCAAAACTAGTCCAATTGGTACTTAGTCAGTCATCATTATTAAGCCAGATCCTTAGCGAATTGTATGCAAAAGAGTTTGTCATGTTAGCCTCTGTGATGATACGTGTTTTAGTGACTGAAAAAAGTGCCTCGAGCTTCCATTGTGTTACTGAACCAACAATGCCCATTTCTATCGCGTAATCCTCGTGGGATCAAGGCAAAATTTTAATTGGATGAACGTGATATGCGGGCTGGAAATTTGCCAATATCGTTTCGTCAGATTTTCATTTAAAGTGGTTTAAGTGTGTGTTTGACTTAAGATTCAATGCTATATGCTCTCCGAGTGACTAATCGACACCGACCTCACCATACACTCGCGCTGGGGGAGTATGTCTGACATTTATGACCACTGTACATCCTGCAACATCGTAAACATCCTCCTCGTCTGACTATTCCGGAAGTTGACTCTTTCGTGGCAGGCGAAACTCTTTCGTACATCGGTGATATAAATAAAAGAAAATGAAAGTGAGAAGCTATCCAGGTCGGGCTGTCCTTGAGGACCCGGAACTCTTGCTAGACCCGGATGCTACCAGAGGTCGTGCCATGGAACTCCTTTATGAAGCTAGCTGGCGCGAATGTGGTGTCAATTGGACCAGTTCATCAAGAAATAAAAAAATTCATAGCTCCTCAACTAACAATCCATCCAAAGATGAAACCCCGTGCAGGACCAAACCTTACGCCGATGTGATAACCCAACTCGAAGGAGTCCTCGAAGGTGGCTCATCCACCAGTCCCTCGGAGGATCGATCACCCAGATCTAGCAATGAAACCACCAGCACAGACAGCGACGAAGGATCTCTTCTAACTGTTTTGGATGGACGACGCAAAGATCAACCAATCGAACAACCGCAAAGCAACCAAAGCGGATTTCTCATACCGCGACCTCGACTCATTGTTCCTGTTCACACTTATGCCAGACGACGAAGAACCGGAGCTCCTCAACCTACGAGAAGAAGACAAAGAGAAGGTAGACCATCATCCATTGGAGCATTCCTATTCTTTTTTTTTATAACTTCCAAACCTGCGGATTGAATTATCTTTCAAAAGATATTGTTAGGCAGTGGGTATGCCTTAGAAATTAAGGGACACCACGAATTCTGCTTGCCCATTCAACACATTCTTCGCTTTCATCCAAATAACTTCGGATTTTCTTCAAATACTTCAGATTTTCTACAACAAATGTTCGTTTGCAAGAACTTGTAGCAACTTCGGCTTGCAAACTGTGTAATGACTTTCTAGTCCATTGTCTTTTCACCATTAGCTAATCGTTGAATTGCTTTCTTATATATATACACATACCAATTGTTTTCATCGACACGATGATCTAATCATTCCACCAAAGAGTACTCAACCGTTGGTAGTGTCTCGTCTTGCCATTGCCACGAGATTGTAGGCATTTTATTAGACGTCTTAAGGGGGAAGAGGGGCTGACAGAAGGGAAACGAAGCGAGAACGGGACCGCGGAGAAAGTACACAAGGAGAACGGATCAAGGATAATGGGGAGCGATGCTTGGGCGATGGATGAAGCTTTGATGGTCGTTACAATATAACAAACTTCATGTTCTTTTATTCATCGAAAGGCAGTTATTCCCCTTGGAAATATTCGATCGATTCATTCGAATTTTTCATTTTTAAACTTTCCATGGCTTTCTGATGGTCAATTCTTAACAATGGACATTTTCGCTTGCTCAATGTCGAACTTTCTGACTCACGGGGGCGTCTGGAGACTCCGCGCGATCTAATTTGGTCACAATGCTCGACTCGCGCCCATCGTAGGGCGATGACTCGGTCACTGTGGCCATCAATTCAACGACCTGCAATTCTCGATTTTTCCCCCCCTTTCTTTTTTTTATGGTTACCTTCACATCTTCAATTATTTTTCTACTCCACAAATTATGGAGAACGTTATAAAAATTATATATTTGTGACAATCATTTTTATTCGACAATCATTGAACGTTGTGATTAAAAATATGACTTTGGTTTATTATTTACAAAGAAATTTAGTTGCGAAAATTTTATTCTGTTTCGCAAGAATTTTTTTCATCGTTTGTTGGTCATGGTTTTAATAAACATGAAGAAATGTTTAATTAATTAAATTTTTTGCTTTCATCAAACTTTTTTCTCAGAATATGGTAATTTATTTAGTAAAAGAAAACAATGTTATTCACTGGGAATTCCCCTTAACGGATCGTAACGATTGCAAACAAAAATGGCGTTCGGCCCCACTTCTTTTTCCGCTTTCACACGACTCACTTGAGCATTTTCTACCAAGCCTTCGTTCAGATTATCGTTATACTCTCTCGTAACAACAAAATCTTATTGCTTTTTTTATATGGTCGATAAAAAATCTCGATAATATGAGTAATTCCTAAAACCACTCATAATAAATCCTCTCGCGATACATTTCTCGATCATCCGAGGGGAATTTCCTCAATTCTAGACATTTTCCTTGGCGTAAAGCCACTTTGAAATTGTCGTTGGCTCAGTGCCGGATAGAGAGATATTTCATGACGAAATATAAATTGTTAATAAATTCTTCGTATCTCTGAATCCAATAGAAACAATTTTGAGTAAATTTCCTCAAGATTTTTCCACTTTTCTTTTATTCTCAATCTTTTTATAAAATTATACAAAATATAAATTACATTCTCGAGTCCCAAGTCGATCGTTACATCTTTTTTACTATTTTTTTCCATCGTCCAGCAGGATTTTTGCTTTTTTTTGTTTATTATTATTATTTCTACATATATTTTATTTATATGTTCGAACTTTCTTCGTTGACAGTTACACTTGTCCATTTTTTCTGTAGATCCTCTACACGGTCCCTGGATATGGAAGCAAAGAGTATCGTATGCGAGGCATGAACTCTTTGTCCTCCTGTTACATGCGTCCTCATTCTAGCTCGCGTATATTTTTTCTTTATACACACACGCACACACATCTTCGATATTCCTTGGTTGGGTGTGTCGTAAGTACCCGGACAACCACAAAGCATTCCACCAGACTCCATGCCCATCCAGACTTTATTCCTTTGCCTTGTTCCTCCGTGCGGTCTCTCCAGGAAAATAAAGACGGACGTTTCCTTCGCAAACTTTCTCTTCCGAATCATAAAATTCGTTAGCCCTTAGGGATCAACGATTATCGATAGTTGCCCAAGTCTTGGATCAAACCCTCGACCTATATTTCTTATAAATAAAAACAAAATCTTAGCTCATTCTTTCGAACGAATTTTCATAAAAAAATCTTCGAATTAACGAGTGGGTTAATTTTCGATTTTTTTTTTTTATTGTATGGAAGTGAAAAATAAATTTAATTACAGATTAATCAAGTAATTTTATCCAGTGAACAATTTATTAAATATTTTAATCAATTATTTATTTAATTTTATTAAAATTTTCTTTTTCTTCAATCAAATTTTTATAAGAATCATCGAATTAACGAGTTGGTTGAATTTCAATTTTTTTTATAAATATACAAATGGAAAATAAATTAAAAAAGAGAATTTACTAAATATTTGAAGATATTATTTTGCAATTTATTTATTATTTTAATGAATTATTAATTTAATTTGATTGAAATTTATTTATTTAATTCATTGTTTTTGAAGTTATATATCGTTTTGAAAAAGTTATAATTCGTTTTTATTTTTGTTGCATTCTGTAATTTTGTACGAAAAAAAAGAAAAAATGAAAATATTAGAATCAATCGACAACTTTTCCTCATTTATTATTCGCGATTCGTAACGTGCATTCGTATATTTAAATGCCAACCGGTGCAACGACGACTATCCCCCATATTTGGCCTTTCTCGTATTTCATCAAACTCTGCGATTCAATGCTTTTTTTTTTTTTTTCGCAAACAGGAAATTACGAATGTCGTAGAAACGAGAGACAAATATACATATTGTATAAATGGAAATGGCTCAAAACTTTCTTCTTTTTTCTCCTTTTTATTGTATTGTTTCTTTTTTTGCTCCTTTAAACATCACTCGACTGCCGGATGTTCGTTGCAAAACATCGCGACAGCACGAGGAATAAATATTGAATTTTTAATGTCACGTATACTCGAACATGTGGGAAGAACTCTTTTCTTATTACACAATATATTATTTCAGTTTAATTTACATCTAAAATATACAAAAATATATCATTTCTTTTCGTCTTGTTTTTTGTTTGAATTAAAAAAATAAAAAATCATCAATTTTCCTTGCATTTCCCTGATGTTTGCCTTCGTTTAAAAAATAATATTTATCTATTGAAAAAAATCAAATAAATGAAAAATATTTAAAACTCATGAATGAAAAGTGACTTAATTTTTATTTATTGAAAAATATTAAAATAAATAAAAAATACTTGAAATTGACGAATAAAAATTTATATTTTTTTCAATTTTTATAAAATAATCTTTATTTATTGAAAAATGCTAAAAAAAAAATAAAAAATACTCGAAATTGACGAATAAAAAGTTAAATTTCTTCGATTTTTATAAAACAATCTTTTTCTATTGAAAAAAAAAATTAAGAATAGTTGAAATTGATGAATATAAAAAGTAGTTTAATTAGATCGAAAAATTTTTGAATTGATTTGACATTCGTTTGAAATTCATCAGCCGAGTTATATATTATAATGAAGGAGGAAACATGTGGCGTGTTATAAATTGGATTGGGAACCTCTGAGTACTTGAAAAAGTAATTCGATGCTCTATTTAGCCGTCAAGAAAGATTGTAGAAGAGAGAGAGAGAGAGAGAGAGAAGAAACGATGAAAAATGTAAATACAACGTGCGTACATAGGAATAATTGAAGACGCGAGAAAATACGTATATTTAATCGGGTCGAAAAAGTTATGAAACTCGTTGATAACGTGCGACAACTGAGAACGAGGGCGGAGAGACAAATAGGCCAGCATCCGGGCGAGAGAATAATCTTAAATCAGGCGCATTAATTCATGGGGTCTTGTTAGTCACGAGCAAGTGCTACTCTAATGACGATCATTCTTCTTCTTTTTCATCTTCTTCTTTTCACAAGACGTGGGACGTTATTATTGCGGGGGCAAAATCCAACTTATAATACACTCTTGACACTCCAAATCCTTTCTCCAAGGTTCCTTTTGCTCTTTAGTCTTAATAAATCGCAAAAAACCTCTTATCAATTTTTTTTATTCCATTAACTATGAATAATTACATTATTTTCATATTTTCAATTTCATTTTATCAAAATCTCAGTTCTTGGCAGTTTTTAAATAAATCTAAAAAAAAAAAAAATCAAATTATCAACTTGGTTTATCTGACGACTTAAGATAAAAATTTAACTTTTCAAAAAAATTGGTCTACGAACTTTTTTTTCTTTTTTTTTTTTTTTTTTTTTTTTTTTTTTTTTTTTTTTTTTTTTTTAAGATTAGAAAATAGTAACGAGTTGCACTTTCAGCAGACAATACAGTTACTTTATACGAGTATTATCGTACACTATGAAATATCCGATGGAAGTGAAAGCAACGAACCGGACAATGAGTGACCGTGGACCGTTCCCCGTACGTCTATTTCAAGTTTCATAAATGCTCCGATCGTTCTCAAACACAAAAAGCAAAGCAACACTCATTTTGCGTAATAATAGACTAGGGTCTGTGTAACTCGAGCGATTTGACTGTACGGAAAGAGCAAGCGTAAATAATCGCTAAACCGGCAATGAAATTTTTTTTTTTTTTTTTTCATTTTTTTTTCTTTTTTACACCCCGCGATATAAGTACGCGAAATCATTAATTTTATGAGCCTTGCCAGGAGATCTCGTGATTTAGATTACGTTGTTTTGGCAAAATTATGTTTTTGCATTCATAATTAAAATTTATTTGTTTATTTATTTATTGTTAATAGGATTTGACAAAAAATTAAATTTTTTCTCCTCACAACAATATGTTGGTTTTTGAATCGAATTATTTTTGAAATATTTTCGAACTGTAGCACAGGTCTCGGTTTTTATTTACTCAGATAAACGATTTTTCTTAATTTTTATCACTTTTTCGTCTTTTTTTTTATCTTCGCAGAGGGCAAAGTGGAAGTTTCAAGAGATGGAAAATACCTGAGTACGTTAGCACCTGGTAAAGTACTTGGTGAACTTGCAATTTTGTATAATTGCAAAAGAACCGCGACCATAACAGCGGCAACCGATTGTCAATTGTGGGCGATCGATCGACAATGTTTCCAAACGATTATGATGAGAACTGGTTTATCGAGACAAGCGGAGTACACTGATTTTCTCAAGAGGTAAAATCGACGAAAAAAATATTGATTTTTGTACAAATTTGCATTGTTTTTATTTCCAAAACAATAATTATTGAAAAATCTTTTTTTCAGTGTTCCTATTTTCAAAAATCTTCCGGACGAAACGCTCATCAAAATTTCTGATGTTCTCGAGGAGGTAAAAGAGTCGATGATGCATTTTTTAAAGTTTATTATCGGCGTATTCATTCATTTTTACTTTTTAATTTATTTTTATTTCAACTTTTAACAGACTTTCTACAATAATGGCGATTACATAATAAGACAGGGCGCCCGTGGTGACACTTTCTTCATTATCAGCCGAGGTCAGGTTCGCGTCACGATTAAACAACCCGACACTACCGAGGAAAAGTACATACGAACACTCGGCAAAGGGGACTTCTTTGGGGAAAAAGCTCTCCAAGGGTTCGTACACAAAAATCATTTTTTTGAACATTAATCAAAATTTAAGGAGATTCACGGGTTAGGCATGCGTGAGACGAACTCCAAGTTTAATTGTTTAAAATTCGTACGAACCTTCTCAACAATAATACTCAACTGTGGGTTAAATTTGAGAAAGTTTAACCGTCTAGAAATCGAGTTATTTGTTGTGAAAAATCGTCTTTTTTCGTAACTTCCCACAAGACCTCGTGTTAAAGTTGCCATTTTAAACACTCAATATCTCGATCACTAGACGGTGAAACCTTCTCAAATTTTTTCCACATTATAATACGATGCTCAAGAAAATTCAGACAAAATTTCAAAAAATTATCTTGGAAAAAATTGTATCTGATGCATTTTGCCGTTATTTTGTATTTATTATTATTATTATGGCGCGTGAACCTCGTTAAATATTCGAAAAGTTTATTAACTCTTTTTTTTCCCTCCTTGTTTTTTTTTTATATCTTTTTATTAACGTTCATTTCATAATAATAGTGACGACCTGAGAACAGCGAACATCGTAGCCGACGATTCCGAAGGAGTCAGTTGTCTCGTAATCGATCGTGAAACCTTCAACCAACTGATCTCTTCTCTGGACGAAATTCGCACGAGATACAAGGACGAACTCGTTGAACGTAGAAGGTAAAAAAAAATTTTTTTTTTATTGGATACCAATCCTCGCCATAAATAATTCGCAATAATTTAAAGACACATTCTACTTTCTCTCGAATCTTAAAATCCAATTTTCAGCAAATTCTTAGCAAATTCTGTTATCAAAAAAAAAAAAAAAAAATCATAAAACATCGACTTTCGTTAATTTCTGAAGTTTTTTTTTCGTTTTTTACAAAAATATCCGTGAGAAATCTCAATTTAAATACGAATCGCTATCGCATGAACCACGGAGAAAAAAATTTGCTTGAAAAAGTTGCAAAATAACTGACTTTCGAAAAATTTTAACCGGAAAAAAAAAGAATTTGTAGTATTTTTTTATAGTGGAAAAATATAAGAATATTGAGTAATTGACACGCCAGGATTTCGTGCCATTTTACAGACCATTTGGTCGAATATTTTTATTTCTAATCGTTTTTGCCAAAAAAAAAAAGTCTTTCAGAGATAAATGAGTGTTAAGAATTGTGAGAATTCGAGCAGTTCGTTTCTACCTGCGTCGGTTCTGAGGTCTGTAATTTTTAAGTAATAGAGAATCCTTCGAAAAAAAAATGAAAAATTCAAAACATATTCTGAAAATTTAATACTTTCGAATAAACGATTGAAAAAAATGGATTTTTACGTACTGAGAAAGTAAAATGTCTCCTCAATGGATAACGAATAAGTAGAAAATATTTAGAATAATGAAAAATGTGACTGTCTGTCCTTGTGTTTCACGCATTACCCAAGGATCAGTCGATGAAGACGTAAGTTCAAAAATTGTCGCAAAAAAATATCGAATTATTTATCAATCTTGCATAGAAAAAAAAATAATTAAAAAAAAATAAATAAATAAAAAATAAAAAATATTGACGAAAAACAGTGCGATTGAAAGGATTTTCATATCGCAATAAAAAACATAATAAAATATGACTTTCTAGAATTTGCATTAGACCGATAAATAAATCGATGAAAGTTGAAAAAAAAAGAAAAAAAAAAGTTGGATGATTCGTCGAGTGAAACTCCCGGCACGCGACCGGTTGGTGCGGATTTTCCAATGTTTATTGCCAGTGTAATAATTTTGAATTCAACGTACGGGGCGTTTCCATGAAGCAAAACAATGTTATTGACTCGACATTACGAAAAAAAATACAAAAAAAAAAAATTAGTTTAGATTTTTAACATTTTTTGACAACGTAAAAAGTGTTATTGTAAAAAAAAATAATAATATAATTCGCAATAGAATTACACAAGCAACGATAAAACGAAATAAAAAAAATGTCAGGTTTTCGCTAATATTATTATTTCTCAGCCCATATTTGACGAGGAGTCAATCGTTTTAGCAAAAGTTTCAAAGTTTCCGCAATGTACGCGAATAAGCAACAATTATCGTGACTACATTTTATTCGACTCACGAACTTTCTACTTTCCCTGACACACGTCCGGTGGATCGATATTTTTTTTTGTTCCTTCAAATGCTTTGATGATTGAAAAGCGTTGGTTGAAAGAGTTGCGTGAGAAAAGTAATCAATGCTGGCAAATATATTCATAGTTTTATATTTTTTTAAAACATTTATTTTTATTCGATAAAACCTCATTATTTTTATCGAGAAATTAAAATATTTTATCTGATGATTGATACGTAAAAAAAAAGTGTCTAATTATGCAAAATATTTATAGATAAAATATCGATTAATTTATTTATTAAAATAAATACTTTCTTACACAGCTGCAGAATTTGAAAAAAAAAAAAAAAAAAAACAAATATATACATATATATTTTTTTATACATTTATAATTGTATTGACTACTCAGGCTCAACGAAGAATTCCGAGACCTCAGACTCCAAGATCTTCGACCTTTGGCAACCTTGGGTGTTGGTGGCTTCGGTCGCGTTGAGCTCGTCCAAATAAACGGTGACGGCAGTCGCTCGTTCGCTCTCAAACAAATGAAGAAAGCTCAGATCGTCGAAACGAGACAACAACAACACATTATGTCTGAAAAAAGAATAATGGGCGAGGCTGATTGTGATTTCGTTGTTAAGTTATTCAAAACTTTCAAGGATCGTAAATATCTTTACATGCTCATGGAGGCTTGTCTCGGTGGTGAATTGTGGACCGTCTTACGTGACAAAGGACATTTTGACGATGGTACTACCAGATTTTACACCGCCTGTGTTGTCGAGGCTTTCGACTATTTACACTCCAGGAATATCATATACAGAGATCTTAAACCAGAAAATCTTTTGCTCGATGGTCAAGGGTAAGAATTCATTTTTTTTCTATCGTTATTATTATTATTTACTTTTTTTAAATCCAACCACATGAAAAATATATTTCTACAAAAAGTCAACGAACGGGGATAAAAAGTGTGTGTGTTTTTTTTTAATTTGACGAAATAATTAAATATTTATATTTTTAATACGTTTAAAATATGCTACAGAGTTATAATCAGTCACGATCGAAAAAAGAAAATTGAAATAACGAAATCTGAGGGAGTATAAAAAAACCTCAGTAGTTTAAAATTCTTTAAAAATTACCATTTTTTTCGTTTATTAATTTCTATTCAAATATTACATCGTCGAATTTTGCTTTGAACAATTAAAAGGTTTACAAAGCTCTAACGTTATTGTTAAATTTGAAAAAAATTTTGATCGAATTCAAAATACCAAAAAAAATGGTAATTTTTAACATTTAGAAAAAAATCAATGAATCAAATAATTATATTAAAATGTTGTTCAACTTTAAATATTTTGTATTAGAAAATATAGAAATATAAAAATTGTATTATTTTTTTTTTTTTTTCAGTTACGTCAAACTTGTGGACTTTGGATTCGCAAAACGTCTTGATCACGGAAGAAAAACGTGGACGTTTTGCGGTACCCCGGAGTACGTGGCACCGGAAGTTATTCTTAATCGCGGTCACGACATCAGTGCGGATTATTGGTCACTCGGTGTTCTCATGTTTGAATTGTTGACCGGTACCCCACCGTTTACCGGTTCCGATCCAATGAAAACTTACAATATTATTCTCAAGGGAATCGATGCTATCGAATTTCCACGATCGATTACGAGAAACGCTACTGCGCTGATTAAGAAACTTTGCAGGTTAATAATTAATCGTTATTATTAATTTTATCACGTAATTTCAACGTTTTCAAAGTTTTTTAATTAATTACATTTAAAAAAATATTATACAATTTTCAAATGTTGATTGTCATTTTTTTTTTTTTTTCAGGGACAATCCAGCAGAACGTTTAGGATATCAAAAAGGTGGAATTAGTGAAATACAAAAACACAAGTGAGTGAAATAATTCAAAATCATATTTTTTTAAAAATAAAATTTATTTTGCACTATTTTTTTTTTGCTCTTTTTTCAAATTATTTGGATTTATTATGTTACATTTCTCTTTTTTCGAATAATTTTAAAATAAAAAAATTAAACTTTAAAAATTGAACGGTTTTTTTGATTATTTTTGGTCAGCAGGATACAATGATTGAAAAAAAATCTTAATAAAAATGTTTTTTTCATACTTTTTCAGATGGTTCGATGGCTTTAATTGGGAAGGACTTCGAGCGAGAACTTTGGAGCCACCGATAATGCCACGAGTTCAAAATGCCACAGACACAGCAAACTTTGACGAATATCCACCAGATTCCGATCCGCCTCCACCGGACGATATTTCCGGTTGGGACAACGACTTTTAGAATTTTCTCTGAAGAGAAACGAAACGAAGAAAAAAATCGTGTATCGCAAAAAAGAAAAAATAAGAAACAAATGTCTTCCGTTAATTCTGCAATCGCGACAACGAAACGCAAACAAAAAAAAAACACACACAGAAACATAAATATAAATATATATTTTACAAGAGGATACGATCGAGGGCGATTCTCGTGCAGGCCATCGAGAAAAAAATCGCCATTCAACGATATTTTTGAAATATCAAATTATTTTCGTAATTGACAACAAGCACGAAAGGTGCAAGTAACATTAAAAAATTTTACAAATCGAGTGAATAATTGTCAATTTATTTGGCGAATTAATAAAAAAATAATTTTTTATACAGAGGCGTACAAAAAATAGTAGGAATTTTATAAAATTTCGGGACTGTGATGGAATAATTAGTGTTTGAATGAATTATTGCGAGGAGTGATAAATAGAGACGGTATTATTGTTGTAGAATATATTTTAATAACGAATGAAAACGAGAGAAAAAAAAAAAGTAGACGAAAATGAAGAAAAAAATAAAAAAAAGCATCATTGTGAACGCAATTTTCCCGTTTAATGCAATAAGTCGAAAAAGTAAGTGTGCCAGTGCACCAAGTGCCATTATTTATGACGTTTTCTCCATCACCTCGAATTTTTATCGCGCTTTGATTTATCACTTAAGTGTCATTAAATCTTGAGCGTCTGCCATGAATAAAAATAATTTAAAAAAACAAAACGAAAAACGAAAAAACAAAAAATAATAATTTAAAAAGTAGAACAGAAGAAAACAAGTTCTGATATTTCATTAAATGACGTATTCTTTTCTTGCCATTGGCGATGTGCTTTTGTTAATTATAAAAAAAAAAACAAAAGAAAAAACCATGTATAATTATATATAAACTCTGGAGAAAATGAACCAGAGACTAAAAATTATTTGATGAAGAGAGACAACGTATCTCAATTTATTTGTTGTTTTATTCATTTATTACAGTTTATTATTAATTATTCAATTTGTATGATAATCTATGTAGAACGAAAAACAAGAAAAAAAGAAAAAAAAACAAACAAACACGTGTAAATAAATATATAATTAAACAAACAATGACCAATAAAGTTCTATGAATACAGAACATCGTTAGAAATCTCAATTCTTGTCAATAAACGTGAATAGAATTATTTTTCAATGAATTAGAGTTACTAAATATTCAAAAAATGCATAAATTCAATTTTCCTTTATGATTTTTTACTCACAGTCGATAAGTCAGAAATTTTACGGCTCAAATTTGACGTAAAAAGGAGTTTAAAATATTTTACCAACCGTAGGTACAGTTTTTTTTTTTGCAATTTTATCGACAGCAGGTAAGTTCGACGATTGAAATGATTTTGTCATAAGACGATAAAGTTTTGGATCTTAGCGAGATGATGAACAAAAGATAAAAATAATAAGGAATTCTTCAAAAAATTCATAACGTATGTACAAACAAACGTAAATTTACTTTTATCCTTCAAAAGTCAAAAGGCCAGCTCCGCCGGGCAAACAAATATTTTTCAATACAAAACAACAATATTTCGAGAGATTTATTTGAATTAAATACACAAAATAATCGAACGGTTGATCGATACTATTTGCAGGGCTCTCGTTGTCTCAGCTGCGATCGATGATCGAGATAAAAATAAAAACTCAACAACAATATAATTATATACTAAATGGAAAACTGAAAAAACACACACTTTCGATAATCAATCGATTGGCAAAAATCGATTTATTTTTCAATAATTCAGATACTTTTTTCATTCTCGGAAAAAGTGACCCACAAATTTCTCAACTCGTTGTAAATCCGTCATAAATTAGTCGTTATGGGACTAAAGAAAATAAAAATAAAAAATAAAATAAAATAAAACAACGAAACAACGAAACGAAGGAAAAAATTGTGAAGCTTTGAAACAGACGACGTGCAGCGAGGATCGTATCTCCTCTCTTCGACCACCTGCTGTTCGTCTTCTTTCCACAAACGAACTAATAAATTAAGGAGCAATGTATATTGTGTCACATATATACATAGATATACATTAAGTTTGAGGGATTCGTCGATTGGGTCGTCCAGATGATGGATTGTTGTCGCGATGCATGGGGCCTACTCGGACGTTTAAATACGCGAGATGAGAATAAGCGAAGAACATATGTGCGAGTATCGGGATTTTTGCTCCGTTGGGTTTCGTCCTTTAGTCGTCGATGCGCATATACCACATGCTGCGCTTGACCATAGGACACCAGTCATCATCGATAAATGTACACACATATTTTTAAATACATCGGACCTTTCGTTTAAAACGTATAAATATGCAATTTTTTTTTATTAAAAAATTTTTTTTTTCATAAAAAAATCAAAAAATTAATTTTTTCGAAAAATTCAATTATCGTTTCGACAAAAACGAATTATTATCGGTTCTGTGTTATTTTGTAGAATGACAAAAAATAAATTACAAAATAAATACGTAATAAGGAATGATGACATAAAAACAAAAAAAAGGGAAATTGTTTTTTTTTTTTTTTTTTTCGTATTTTTGGACAATTTTTTTGGCCCACAAGTTGAATGTTTTTTTTTCTTTTTTTGCTTTTAAAATTATGTTCATTTGGAATGTCCTATATATAAGCAATTCTCTGTCAAGTCGAGCTTTTTTTTAAAACCGAATCTCTCATATGTTTCTCATAATTTGCCAGATTGTGGGTGGCCGAAGTGGGCCGAATTGCGACACTTTTTACCAGCGCGTCGTCCCAGTCTTTTTCGCTACGAGAAGGGATAATTAACCGGGAGAAAATGATTTATCGACGAACTGTTGTCCTTTGGCTTCAAAATGGCCGATTCTACGGCCCCGCAGTCGTAAATCCTTGAGCCCGTGAGTCTAGAGTTTTTAATTGTGCTGTAAACGCATACGATATTTATTTTCGAACAATTACTATTTTTAATCCTTTAATTTTTTTAATTACAAGTTCTCTTTTATGAAAATTAAAATTAGACGAAAATCGAAGCTTAATATAATTTGCTTAAAAATTATAATTTTCTAGAAATTCATTGAAAAATACAGAATCAAAAATTCTAAACGTTCGTACAATTTTCATATAAATATATATATATTTTTTTTTTCGACAAATTCACAATCAAAATGTAAATTCATTTGAAAACATTTCATAATCTCCATTTTTCAAAATACAAAAAACCGAATAGAGTACTTTTTAAATATTTTTTATTGACAAGTGACATAAGTTCAAAGCTCAACTTTTTTTTTTACACAAAACTGTTGTAAAGCAGCCTCACATCAGTACTTTGTTCATTTAACGAGTTTCACGCGCCATAATAATAATAATAAATACAAAGTAACGGCAAAATCATCAGATACAATTTTTTGCAAGATCATTTTTTGAAATTTTGCCTGAATCTTCTCGAGCATCGTATTATAATGTGGAAAAAATTTGAGAAGGTTTCACCGTCTAGTGATCGAGATATTGAGTGTTTAAAATCGCAACTTTAACACGAGGTTTTATGGGGAGTTACGAAAAAAGACGATTTTTCACAACAAATATCTCGATTTCTAGACGGTTAAACTTTCTCAAATTTAACCCACAATTGAGTATTATTGTTAAGAAGTTTCATACGAATTTTAAACAATTAAACTTGGAATTCGTCTAACGCATGCCTAACGCGTGAACCTTCTTAAACCATTGATAATATATTTGATTTAAAAAAAAAGTTTCTCAGCCATTGAATTCTCCATATATTTTCATAAATCGAGCATGTTATCTGTAGTACATGGAGTTCATAATGTACGATTTATCCTTATTCTTCTAGCCTCGATTAATTTATTGAGAAACAAAGTATTAACCCCAATTATCCGAACAGTTGTTCTAGTTTGTGAACAAATGAATTTTTCATGTAACGGGTGAGCGAAATGAAATGAAATGAAAAACTTTTTGAGAAGTAGAAAAAAAAACAAGAGTATAAATTATTAAACGAAATAAATAATCACGAAGTCAATAAATTCATTGGAAAAAAAAAAGAAAATAACAAATTGAATATTTTATAAAGATTGTAAATGGATCGTTGTTTAAAGTACGAAATTTCGAGTAAAAAAATCTTGAAAATGAGTGTGAACCAAAATGGCGGTCACCGAACTCAAAGCGATAATAAAAACTGATCAATTCGTTATACTTTAGAGAGGAACGGAAACGACGCGAATCGATCTGGGAAGCCAGACGATCGTCAAAATTCCAAATTATACACCGGCTAATACATCGTCACCCCTCGCGTGTGCTATTAAAATTTTCGTCGGGACCAGCGGCGGAGTTCAGGGTCAGAAGCAAGAGCTCGCCGCCGGTCTCGATCGGACCGAGATGCGACCGAGCGCAGCTGAAAGAATTTTTGGGTGGCTTCCAATGTCCCCTTTTTTTCTTCACTTTTTTTTCCGTCGCTTTTTTTCGGAGCGAATAAATCAACGAGCAGAAATTTCCAAACGTCGAAAAAAAAAACTAAAAAAAAATAAAATAAAATAAAACAACGACGAAGAAGGTGACGATTCTGCATACCATTTTTTTCTCTCGCCTAAAAAAAAATTATTTAAGAATTTTTCAAACGTATTTAAATTTTTTGTTTTCATTGGGACGATGGTTATTATTTTTATTATTGTTATTATTATTATTATTATTATTATTATTATTATTATTATTATTATTATTATTATTATTATTATTATTATTATTATTATTATTATTATTACACAATAATTGGTTAATTAGTTTGTCCGATATTTGAATGAATTCCAAGCTACGAGTTCGAATTTTTTTCGATGTTAAATTTTAATCATTAAAACGTTGAATTAAAATTTAGAAGTCACGATAAATTTAATTCTTACGCAAGACCACGTGATTTCATATGTTAAAAAATGACGTAGCGTAACTATAGGCCGAGTGCACACTCAAGTAGTGAAACGAAAAAAAAAAAACAAAAAAATAAGACGAAGAATAATAAGAGAAACAGATCGCTGAATAAAAAATGCAGAACGAGGAAGTTTGCGCGAGAGAATTGCAGCAGCGGAGATGGTCGAATTTTTATTGGCTCGTCTGACGTTCGATCTGGACGAATATTTCGATTATCTCATTGCGATCAGTTACGAGAGAGAGAGAGAGAGAGAGAGAGAGAGAAAAAAAAACAAAATCAGTACCGAGGTAGATTGTTTAGTCAAATTTTCGATCAGTCCGACGCGACATACGATGACCCTGAGAACACATCTTCGAAGCATTTTATCAATTGGCTATTCGATCGATGGCGACATCGAAAAACTATCGATCGGTCACCATCGTGTGAACATTATTCTTTCGCAAATAATTTTTTTAAATTTTTGTTTATTCTACTTTTAGAAAATTATTTCACTCGGTGTAGAAAACAGAAACAAAAACATTATAATTCGGAATTTATTCATCACTCGGAAGCACTTTAATGACAAAAATTAACTCGACATCGATTTTTCTACGAATTTTTTTATTTTGCTTTCATATTTTTTGTCTTCAACATTCAAATAGTTCCAAAAGCCTTAACTTTTCACTGCAAATATAGTAGAGAATCGAAAAATATTATTGTCGATGTAATGCAAAAAACTATTTTACAAAAATTACGATCGCGGCTTAACTTTTTTTTTTTTTTTTTCATGATATTTTCCACTGTTATTGAAAAACGTACACGTATTTTTTTTTTTTTTCCAAATAAACAATAATTTGTTGGGAAGAATATTTTATTTATTTTTTATAAAAAAAATAAAATGATTGAAATCAATACAATTTTAAGAACTGCCAGGTTTTTGTCACATGTGCTCAATAAAATAATATAATAAAATAATAATAAAAATAATGGAAAAATAAATAAATAAATAAATAAAAGGTGCTCAATAAAAAAAAATCGTTAACTCGTAAGACGATATTTGTTGCGCATGCAATGAAAAGTGAACAATAATTAATTTGGAAAATGTGTGTTTTCCGGATGAAGTATAGAAGAATAAAAGTTCGATATGGGGAGAAGGTAAAAAAAGAAGAAGGAGGAGGAGAGAAAGGGTGAAAATAAATGTGGTGGTAGCAGAAAGATCGGTATATAAATGGAGGCTTTTATAGAAATGGTAGCAAATGGAGGAGAGAGAATGGTGGATGCAGTTTCTTGCTGTCTGTACATGCGAATGCGTGAGATAAAGAGAATGATGAGGAGTGGAAAGAGGAAAGAGAGATTGTACAAAAGTTACAAGAGAAACGAATGAGACAAGAAAAGAGAAGAGAGCGAGAGAGAAAGAGAGAAAGAGAGAGAGAGACAGAGACAGAGAGAGAGAGAGAAGGGAATGCAAAAGGACAGGGTTATGAGAGAGAGAGAGAGAGAGAGATAGAGAGAGAATGAGAGAATGAGAGAACGAGAGAGAGAGAGGCGAGCTCCGAAGCTCCCACCTCAACATATATGCGGTGAGGACGGGCGCCTCCTGACTCAGTGCTTGACAGGCCAGCAAGCTCTTAGCATCATACACAAATTTCTCTTTCCCTCTCTCTCTCTCTTTCTCTCGCTCTCTCTCTCTCTCTCTTTCTCTCTCCTCTCTATCCTCTATCGTTTTTCTCTCTTTATTGCTCTCTTGTTCTCTCCCTCTCGACGTCTCTCTCATCCCTTTTCTCTCTCTCTCTCTCTCTCCCTCTCTCTCTCTCTCTCTTCTCTCTCTCTCTGTGGATATCGCGAAATTCGCGATAATATGGAATCAGTCGAGTCAGTAGAGCCGGCCGGATCGTAACGAGAAGACTCGTCGAAGAAGCGAGATTCCCGTACCATCGGGCCCGTTCACCACCGGCTATACTTTAAACCGCGATCGCGTGTCACAAAAGCACAACACAACAGCAATAACAACAACAACAACAACGACAAAATGGGATTTTTCATTACGCGGAGAAACAAATTAATGATATAATCATCAAAAAAAAAAAAAAAAAAGAAAAAAAGCAACATTACCGATCAACCGATTTTTCTTTTGCCCACAATTCCTTTTTTTTTCTTTTTAATCCTCTTTTTTGTCATACCGATCTCAACAGAAATATCCAGAGATCGGTATTGTCGCTCTTCGTTTAATTGCAACGAGCTTGAAAATCGCGGTCAACATAATTACCGATTTTTTTTTTCGGTTTTCAACTGTGAATATATATTTATATTTTTTCTTGTGCGCGAACGAAAATAAAAGAGCCGTACAAAAGATTAGTAATTATATTTGAGGGAATAAAGAGAAAAAACGAAAAACATGGTTTTCCACAGGATCGGGAGAAATCTCACGAATTTTTCACATCGTCGGATAAATCGGTGCGTGACAGTGCCACGATAATGATACGAAAATCAATCACGATTTAAACACAACTTCGAAAATATGCATCAAAAGTGCGAGTGAGTGTGTGGATCTTCTAACGTTTATTTGTTGTTGTTCGTTTCTCGTTTTATTCTCCTGCCTTTGCTGCGAGAGTCGATTTAATCGGGAAACTAAAAAGTCTTGATCGTTTACGAGGTATTAAGCGGCGAGCAGTGGCACGTGTTAACATCGAGTGAACGAACAGTTGACAAGAATTTGCGATAGCAGGTGGAGCGAGAGAAAGAGAGAGAGAGAGAGAGGGAGGAAGAGAGCGATAGAGAGAAAGAAAGAGAAAAAAGCATGGAGACTGTGATTATGAAGTTTTACTGAATGCACTTAATCGCGAAAAATGGTGAGAATTCGTAATCGTTCGTGATGATTTGAGTGTCTCTTAAAATTCATTCAACAATTGACCTTTCGAACTTGATGGATGTTTTTTTTTTCAATGAAAAATCTTCTCTGGTGCATTATAATCGACTTTGAATTCTCGAAACTTGCGATCGAAAGAATGAACATATAAAGATTTAAATTTATAATCAAGAATAATAACGAAAAGTAAAGAGATCAAGAAGGAAGTGATTTTTGACATCGTCGCGTTGTCCTCGTGAATCAGGACAGAGGTATTTGGGAGTGAGAGAGAAAGAAAGAGAGAGAGAGAGGAAGAGAGAAAGAAAGAAAGAAAGAGAGAGAGAGAGAGGAGCGAGAAAAGGATTCGGTAGGGAGTCGTTGAAGGTGGGCGGGAGGGAGGTAGGAGGTTGGGTGTGAGAAACGAAGTTAGGGGAAGAAGAAGCTGGCAGTGAGTGGCGCGGAGCTCAAAGACGTCAGAAGATCCCTCGGAAGCGGAGGAGGACAACGACACCGAGGGGGTTGTAAAAAGCTACCAAGCCGGCGAGACGCTCGTGACTAATACAAATCGTACAAAGCCTCAAAAGTTGCTCGAAGATTAAGGGTTATTTAGAGGAGGAGGAGAGGAAGAAGAAGAAGAAGAAGAAAAAGAAGACGAAGAAGAAATCAGAGGAGAAGGAGGAGGAGGAGGAGGAGAAGGAGGAGGAGAAGGAGGAGCAGGAGAGAGAGAGAGAGAGGAGAGTAGATAAAGAAGAGATAGAAGAGGAGAAGAAACAGGACGAAGATAAAGAGGAGGAAGAAGAGGAAGAAGAAGAGAAGAATAAAGGAGGAAGAAAATTATAGATGAAGAAATCAACAAAATCCGCTGTTCGATGGTTACGTGTGATCCTTCATTGATAACAGTGATTTAAAAAAAAAAACCAACAATAACAACAAAGAAAAAATCATTAATTAACTAATAATTCATAAATAATTTAGACAATTTTCTTATAATTAGCCTCCAATTAAAAAGGCTCGAATAATTCATTGACGAAATGATAACAAGGGCTTTCGTTTGCTTGTCGCTGGTACTCGTAGGTGCTTTCGATGCACCTTACGGTACTGACGGCAAATCTTCGACTTCCAAAAGTCGTATGCTCGCTCTTGCGAGTCATGGATGCAACGCGTGTCGCATGCACGAAGAAATTCGCGCTATGAGCTTAGAAGCTATTAAAGAACAAATTCTAAATAAACTCGGCTTGAAACAAGCACCTAATATGACTGGACGTGCTTTGCCACGAATTCCACCAATTTCTAAACTCATGGACATGTACGGCATGCAAGCTGATCAACCCCAACCCGTTGAACCAGGCATAACTCATCACGAAGAAATTGACGAGTACTCTGCTAAAACCGAAAGTGTTTTCGCTCTTGCTCAACCACGTGAGTATTTCTTTATACTCAATCAAACCTTTTTTTTTTTTATTCACTTTTTTACTTCTTAATTTTCTCATATTCTTTTTCTTCGACACGATTCTATTTTTTTTTAAAGACACATTCGAAACATTAAAAAAAAAAAAAACAAAACTTCACAAAGATTCGCCATCTCAGATACTTTTTTATCAGAAAATTTCGAAAAAATCACATTTCACGAGAAATAAGTTCGAAACTTTTCTACTAATATTTATCATTTTGTCTAAAAAAATTGAAAAATATTCAACGTTTAATAAAAACGTCATTATTTTTCAAACCCTCATCGCAATGTTCGACTTTTTTTTCCCAAAATTTACATGTTTTTATAATTACATTTATCTGCAAGAATTGATAAAATTTTGAACCTGAATGTGACGAGAGCACGATCGTAATCGAGTGAAAGAATTACTTGTTTATTTATTGCATAATTATTCATTCGTTAAATTATGGAATTTTTAACTAAAAAAAAAAAGAAACGCACAACTGAATTTTGTCATTTTTGAATGAAACTAAATGAACAATAAATGAAAATAAAATGAAAATAAAATAATAAATAAAATGAAAATAAATTTTTGATTTTATCGGAAAAATAATAAATTCTACAAAACTCTAAAAATGGCTGAATATTGGTCTACGCCTCCCTGGGCACGAGGGATTAATAAATATTTCTGGTTTGTTGATTCGACGTTAAATATCACATGTGATTACGTCACGTAACAATTTTTCAAAATATGAATGACACTCGTGTTTTAAAAGTTTTAATAAATCACCAGAGCGAGCAATATAATGAAAACGTCAAATTAGCGTACGAAGTGCACACAAATTTGAAGACAAACCCTCGCCCATAAATCAAATTATCAGAGTAAATATAATCGGAATAAAAAAAATTAAAAAAAAAACGAAACATCGAGCTCAATGAAATCGTGATAATGATTTTAATTGAACGAGCAATAAATAATGAATTTTTCTCGATTAAAAAAAAAAAATAATAAAACATACGTGTACCACGTGGTCAAGAGAATCTGTTGCACGCAAATAAAAGTCTCAATTTCGTTAATATTTCCGAGGAATAATAAAAAAAACGATATTCTGCTGAATAATGCATTTATTTTCATTAAAAATAATAAAATCTTCATTTACGAATCCCGCGTCCGATGAGATCCGTGATATTTGGCAATTTGGCCATTGAAGTATACTTTCGAAACGAAGGGAGTACGAAATCTCTCTCGCATCAGGAAATTAACAAAAGTACAGTTTAATGAAGTAGAAATAAAAATATTAAATTGTTCTTTCTTTTTTTTATTTCTTCGTTTTTAATACTTTCTGTCTGTGGCAATTGGTGACGTCATTCGGACAAAATGTCGTAGGCTCTTTTCGCTGCTCTGCCAAAATGAGTGAGAAAGAATATTATATTCGCGAAAAAAAATATATATAAATAGATTTCTTATCGTGAATTTCGCGATTTTACGAGTTTTCGTCACGATCGTTCGTTTCTGTCAGTTTATATATATATATATATATATATATATATATTTTTTTTTATTTTTTTTATACATTATGCATAGATATTTGTATGTTAATATTTTATATAAATTTTTTTTTTTTTTTCATTTTTTTTTTGCCCAAAAATACATTAAAATACCTTTTGTGTGATTAAAGCGGTAAATCGTGCGAGAAACGCGAACTAAACTCCAAAGTTTGCACAATTATATTAACGCAACTTTTCACGACTTCATAAAGTTTGAATATATAGTAAATTAAGAGGCTATTCTGGTCGACATACGAGCCGAGTTCGCGAGCGCCTCCGCTAGAGTAAAAATTCTATGGCTTGTGGTCGTGCAGTTCACGTGCACTTGACGATATATATAATTTACAAAGAATAAGAAAAATAACGTCAACGAAAAACGAGAAAATGAATTTAAAAAAAAAAAAAAAAAAGGAAAATGAGTGTATAAAAAATGATAAAAAAAAAACGTGATTTATTGTGTCACAAATTTATCGAATTTTGATCGATTCTCAAACAAAACGATCGGTCAAATATTAACCAAGAAATCAATCGAATCTCTCGATGTTTATAAAAGTAAATTAAACATTAACGAAATGTTCTTATCAATGAGAATATTTGCGATGCATATGTTCAACAAACAAAAAACTGCATTCAAAGATAATAAAAAATAATAAACATCTGTCCAACACGTTGGCACAAAACTTTCGAATTTCGTTAGTAATTTTTCTTCTTTTTCTTCTTCTTTCGTCGAACCATACAATCGACGAATACAAAAATAAAAAAAATAAATGAAATCTTTCCACGCATTCAGGATATTGTGCATCGTTCGCGGTTTCGCGGATAAAAATCTTTTAGTTTAACACATTCTCACAAGAGGTTATCAGTGTATCGCTCGGTATAGAAGCAACAGCTGCGAGAATCGAATTCGAGTTCGCGAGAATATTTACACATCGCGTCAAGTGCAGTATCAACGAAATAACGATATTTCAATTATTATTTTTCAAATATATATATATATATTTTTTTTTTTCATTTTTTACTCCCTTGTCCCGTTTTTCTTATTCTTGAGGCTCGAATTGCGCAGAGGATTTAAAGGCGGAGTGGTTGATTGTTATTTTAGGAGTATGTTCACGACTTCTATTCTCATTCATATAATTATATATATATATATATATATATATATATATATATATATATATATTAAAAATATACATGAATTTCAATGTATATAAGTATATGGTGGTTTAAATTCTTCGGGCTGGTTGGGAGGAAACGGGGGAGGAGGCGCAGCCAGAGCCCGACGAAGGTCACGGCCGGTGCAAAGCCTAGGTCAGGCCCATCGTCTCGTGCGTCTCGTCGACGTGGTATTAGTTATCGGCGACGTACCGCGCGAGATTCGCGACGACGTTCGTGGGCGGTGATCGCCTCTGACACATCTTCTCATTATATAAATATATATCCGTGTACATACAAATAGAAATTTGGAGGCTTTAAAAAATGGATATTAAAACCGAAGATATGTATAAAATGTAAAATTTCATGAAAATTTAAGTTGATCATTAATATAATTGAAATTAAATGATAATCAAATAAATAAATTACACGAAATAATGCTCTAGACGAATTTGCCATTTATTTCTTATCGTATTTCGACATAAACTCGCGATTAAAAGAGATAGATCGATGTTATTTCTTCGAAAAAGAAATAGTAACGATCGTGTAGGGCTTTTTATAAGCATCGAGTGCGTGCTGAAGTTTGTTCTTCCCTACCAATAACGCGTGTCTGCGCCTCCGCTTCCCCACCCCCCCCTCCCCCACTTCTTCTGACCATTTATGCTTTTTAGGGCCGCCGGCACCGCTCGCTGTTGCCCTTTCCTCCATCAACCTGTTCCTCCATCTTGTATATACCTTTATATAAAAGAACTTTTGGCTTTGCGTGTAAAGCTCGAAAAAAAAAAACAAGATACAATAAATAAGTGTTCGAGGGTCGCCAGGAGTCCCGGGAACCTCGCTATTTTACGTGGAAACATATATATATAAGTTAATTTTACGATCGTTAGACTCTATGAACGAGACGAAAATCCGGGAAGGGCAGACAACAATTTTTAACTTCTTGTGACGTAGCTACAGATTCGAAATTTTGTTTTTTTTTTTTTTTCTTTAAATTACACTTTATATTCTACTTGTTACGATTCACTCTTTATCATTCATTTACACGAATTCATTCCGTCACTTAGTTGTACTGACGGAATGAAATTTTCGGGAGAACACATTCCGGGGCACCAAAATGGCGGCAAGGTCGAAAAGTCCAAAGTTCGGGGTCACTCATCATTTCCAAAGTCTTTATTTTACTCAGCTATAAATTTTGACATTAATCCTCAACGGACCAGGCAACTTTATGATATTTTTCTATTAACCCTTACTTGCCACACCTCTGTAGAATTACGTACTTGCCTCCACGGGGTAGATTTGAACCCGAGTGACAAAAATTCTGATAAAAAATGAACCAATGGATATTTCGACTTGAAAATTTTTTCAGAACATATTGAAAGCCTTTTTTTTAAGAATGTTTACTTTATAGAGCCAAAAATGAAATTTAAGTTGGTTAAAAAAAATGATAAAGCCAAGAAATGTGAAAACTTTAATTTGAGGAATTGTGGGCCTCGGGTAGCAAGGATTAAATCCCAGATTTATTGATTTCTTTTTTTAATTTTTTTTTTTTTTTTTTTCGTCGACGAAATCGACTCGAGGGTTAATTATGAATTTTCCCACGTATAAAATTCTGCATCGATGCAGGTCTTGTTATCGAACTTAAGTCAGTCAAGATGTCTCGGTTTGAAAAATAAATCACGTTTCCTTACGCGAGTTAACGACATCGCGAGTGCGTTATGGAATTGCAGTGAGATAGGAGACGTAAACAGAGGGTTGCACTCGTCGAATGAGCGGGGAAGGGGAGAGGGGAACACGATTACATGTGGTCAGAGAATATATAGTTGCAGACAGGCGCCATGGTTTGTATCAATGTTCACGTCACCGCAGGGGCTCTCATTATTTTAATTCTCTCTTAGCTTCAAGTATTTTTCAACCGTTTTTTTTTTTTTTTCTTATATTTATCATCGTTTCTCTTTTATTATTGATTTTTATTTATCTTTTACGTTACATTGTCAATCAAGGTGCTCCAAGAAACGAGGACCTACGGCGACGATTGCCCTTGTCTCTCAACTAATTGACGATATCGCGTCAGGGAACATCCCGCAAAACTCGTTCTCCTTCTTCATTTCACTTCACGTCACGTACCTTGCTAACCGTTTTATATATTTATTCGACATCGATCGAACAATCCTTTATATTATTATTATATACCTTACCAAATCGCCTTTACAGTGTCCTAGGCAACCGTCAATAATCAACCTTTCATTTCACCTCCACCATTCCTAACAATCTTCGCAAAGTTACACACTATCCCACGAAACTTTCTAAAGCTCTCCTAAACGGTCATTTAGAAATTTTCGTATCTTTTACCAATAGATGCCAATTCTTAACGAGGTTTACGCGCCATAATAATAATAATATATACAAAATAACGGCAAAATCATCAGATACAATTTTTTGCAAGATCATTTTTTGAAATTTTGCCTAAATCTTCTTGAGCATCGTATTATAATGTGGAAAAAATTTGACAAGGTTTCACCGTCTAGTAATCGAGATATTCGGTGTTTAAAATGGCAACTTTAACACGAGGTCTTGTGGGAAGTTACGAAAAAAGACGATTTTTCACAACAAATAACTCGATTTCTAGATGGTTAAACTTTCTCAAATTTTAACCACAGTTTAGTATTATTGTTGAGAAGGTTCGTACGAATTTTAAAGAATTAAACTTGCAATTCTTCTAACGCATGCCTAACGCGTGAACCTCCTTAAGATACTTTTCAACATGAGCAAAAAAAATTCTATTTAGTCAGTGTTTCTTATTAGCTGAGATTTCTGGGTTCGAATTCATTGAATTTAGGTCAAAATTGACATTTTTCCAAAAGATACCACGATTGCTTCAAATTTCCAGTGTAATTTCGCAAAATAAAAATAAACGATTGAAAAACAATTCTTTCAAGATATGTAAAAATGTTCTAGAAAAATTATCATCATGGACCAGAAATTTTCCACTCAAATTTTTATCCAAATATGAAATTGTTTTTTTTTTTTTGTTTTTTTGTTTTGTCTCAATCGATTCTTCGTCATTATTTCGCAAAAGTTCGTCCTTGCACGTGAGTGCGTTGCCCACGGAATCGTTCGTTTAATATGTGCGGAGTTGGTTGGCGATGGTTTCGCGAGACGCCATCAAATTCTAATAACGTTCGGTAGACTCACGCGAGGGGTTTCCAGAAAGAGGAAAGGCAACGT
Organism: Campoletis raptor; assembly: GCA_948107755.1. Lineage (NCBI taxonomy): Eukaryota > Metazoa > Arthropoda > Insecta > Hymenoptera > Ichneumonidae > Campoletis > Campoletis raptor. The sequence goes on from OX403626.1 coordinate 15,717,444, forward strand.
AGATTTCTTCGTTCGTTATTTTTTTTTTCTTTTTTTTTTTCTTTCATTTCTTTCTGTTCTTTTCGTTTTCGTTGCCTCCTTCCGTTCGTTTGCATGAGGGAGGATGAGGAGAACACTTTCATTGCTAGTACGAACGAGTCTGACCCTTTCTGCCCCCTTTTTTTAGCTCTCATGCCTCTTCACTCCTCCCCTTTGACTCCTAACTCCTGTCTATTACTTTGCAACCCTCAATTTCGCTAATCCGAAGAACGAGCTCGATCCCCGACGTACATACACACCTTCCACCATCATATATACCTTTCTCCTTCAATTTTATCTATCTATAGAAATATACAAACAGCATAAAAAGTAGAGAGTGAGTTTGGTCACTTGCCCTACCCAGCGGGACGGACCATCGTTGTCTACCATATTATATCAGCCAAAAAAAGCTCGAGTCTCCTTCAGAGTTTTATGTCCTTGCTCAATGACGTCCTCAAACATATCGCGGACTCCATTCTTTCTTCTTATTTATGTTAAAACGTTAACAATGTGAACCAAAAAAAAAAAAAAAAAAAAACAAAAAATCCGATGAAATGGTTATCAAGAACTCGAACTTTTAGCTTTTTATAACAAGTTTCCTCTAAATCGTAGAAATAATTTATTTATCTCAACATTTTTGTGAATTCATTTAAGGAGTTTCGGTACAAGTGACGAAATGTAACAATTTTATTCAAATTTCTACCATACGTTCTTTGACTTATCCTCAATATGTCCTCCACCTTTCAAAACGATTGTCTACACCGTTTCCACAAAATTCTCAAATGAAAAGTCACTTTTTAACACAGAGACATGCCTACGCTTATCCCTAAACTTCAGTTAAGTGCATGAAACAATACGAAAAAATGTAAAAAAGGTTATAAAGAACGGTCAAACCACTGAAAATATCATTACAATAATGCCACCAGAAAATGAAATAATTCGTCCACATCGTTTATTAATTATTCATTTTTTTGTCAATGAAAACGATCAATTTTTTAGTAATCATGTAATTTTGATACGAAATTGTTGTTGTGTGAAGTTAGCGCTTTGCTTGAGAACAATAGAATTTCCCCTCCTGATTCTCCCTAAAAATAAGCTGAACCATAGCATCGTATGGCTTGTACCGAAACTCCTTAATCCCTGGATCGACGATCGTCTTGCGATCGTCGCATCGATCGAATTCATTATTTTACTAATGTTTAATGCAAGAGGGAATCTCCAGAGAGTTTTGCATACGTATTGAGAGGTCGTTACGTGTCGATTACTCTTTGCTTATTAATAGTAAGCTCGGTGCGATATCCGAGACGGTATCGCTATTGTTTTCCCACCCAAGACAGAATTCTCAAGTGGAAATTCTTCGTCTCGATTTTACGTGCTCATGAAAATTACTCATTGTTTCAACTTCTCTTTATTAATTACAACGAAATAATCCCGATTCAAAATCTCCGTAGAAAAAAATTGAATCCACGAGTCATCGATGAATCAACCATTTTTTTTTCGCAACTTTTCAATGGTTCGTGCGATGGAATATTTGTTATTTTAACGTCGGGTTTTCACCGAGACGTTTTTTAACCGAAGGAGAAATTCGTGTTTTTTTTTTTTTTTTCGTCGAATTAATTACAATCAAATCGTAAAATCCCAAAGTTTTTTCAATGAAAAATCGAAACGTTGCTTCATCGAAATATCGTTCATTTTTGTCTGGACGTTTTTAATGGCCCATGATGGAAATTTCGTCGTTGAGAAGTCGCCTTTTCACAGAAACGTTATTCAAACAGGGGACCAGGAGAGAGAGAAAGAGAGCTTTTCTCTCTGAGTATAGAATCAAACGTCTCCGGGATATGTGCATCACGAGGCACGAGGCGCAACGTCCTTTCATTCTTATTATTCCCGTTGCACACGAGAGTACGAAAACGTACGTTACGGATATAACGCCAGACGAGACTCTCGAACGATCTCCAAGAGACAGAAATAATTCAAGAAACATATTATAGCTGTTTGTGTGCTCTTTCGTCCTCGACTTTAGCCATTTTTTCATTTTTAACCAGAGTTTGCGTACAAACTTTTTTTTCACATATTATTCAACAATAATATCACTGTTCAGTTTATTTCGAAACGTCTGAGTCGTTGAAGAAAAAAAAAAAAGAATGAGTATTTCAAATTCATAAATAATACGAAATACAAAAATTTTGTTTTTATTTTTATTTTTTTATTCTCATTTTTGACTCCAACGGATTATTTTTACATTTTTCATTTATTCGCAATGTTTTTATAAAAATGAAAACCCCAACAAAAAATCAGAATTATCTCACGTCTGTTAGTTTTTAATTTTTTTAATTAAAAAAAAAAATTTTTTCTTTGCGAAATCAATTTAAGGGCGTACGCGAAGAGACGTTACTTTCGCAATGAATTTGTAACTGTACATTTTCTTATATGTATATAGATATAAAATGAGACTAGGATATCGCTCATAATCGATTTATAAGGAGACGGTAAACGCGACGGTGATGCCGACGAACCGACTACGTGGCGTGTTCGAATCGATTAACGATTCATCGAAATTACGCGCGTTTTGGCCAGCGGATATAACGTTCTCTCGTAAATCGTTTTAAGGGACCTCGTTCAGGGGTTGGGGCTGTATTAAAGTTTCGATATATATATATATATATATACAGGCACGTCAGACGTCGAGCTAAATCTCACGAAGACCCGCCGCACTGTCGGCTTGAATTATTCATTTCAACCCTTCCCTCTATATATATCATACACGCACATATACATATATATACTAATTTATATTTTAATATTATTTATTTATTTATTGACTTGATCTGCCTACGCGATTGCTTTACATTTCGAAGAATTATCCAAGAGGAAGAAGCTGTGTCGCTAATGACATTCTCCTCATTATTCCAATTAGACTAATAGCCAAAGCTTCCAAAATCAAAAATCAAATTTAAATTGACAATTTTATTCACAAAACTGTCTAATTAATTCAATAAATTACAAATTTTACATAATTTTTCCATTAAAACAATTTTTTTCGTATTAATCGATGAACCGTTGGATAAATTATGTCAAAGAGACAAATTATTGGTCCCCACTGTGATGGAAAATCGAAAATTTTGTCTTACAAATTCGAAGAAAGGTAAATTCGAAGATTTTTCCATATTTTTTGTTCAGCCACAAAGTCGATTATGAAAAAACAAAAATGTTAAAGGGATGTTTTTGCAAAATAATAATAACTTTTTGAAACGTGAGTACTGAAAAAACTGAAATTGCGAGAAGATTTGTAACGAGCAAAAATAAACCTTGAGTTGAAAATATTATTGAAACTGTTGAAAAAAAAAAAAACTTTTTGATAATCAAGGTTACGAAAAATCGTCAACAAGTCACGAATTTTCATGATTTTTCGTAAATTTTTTTTTTCCTCCAAAGTGTCGAATGAATTGAGCGATTTTCGAAGTTTTGTTTATTTGCTAAAAGTTGTTGAGTAACTCGATTTAATATTTTGTGTCAAAAATGTGTTATTCGTAAAACATTTGAGTTTGTAAAAACAATAATTCGATTTATAAGAATTTATAAATCGTGGATGCTCGTAAAATGTGATTATGAATGGAATTACCATTTTTTTGGAAGATTTTAGAACCGTCCAGAGTCTCACAAATTCAAGTATAAAATTTTTCCTGAATTGTTAAATAGTCGCGTGCCTTAACGTGATTTTAGTCTTAATTGTAAATATTAATAAATCGCGTTAAAACGTTTTCTCATTCTCGATCCATCGCACTTACTTCGCACGCTTCTCGTTCACCCATACTATAAATATATATATATATGTATATGTATGCGAGAGAAGATTTTACGGTGCCAAGTATTTGCAACAAAGAGAGTGCATGATGAATAGCGCACGTCTTGACCGAGCATCACCACGATCTTGCTAAGAGCTCGGAAAATTCTCTTTACTTCTCGAGACGACAACCAGACGAAGCAGAATATTTATTTTTATTCGAAGAAAAATTGATATAAACACTAAAAAACGTACTCAACTTGAAAATAATAGGAAATGACTTTTTTTAAATGAAAAATATAATAATAATGTTGCAATTTTATTAAATGAGGAATAAATGGATGAAAAGTTCGAATGTGTCACCGACTGTAAGATTCCTCTCAGTTCTTCCTCTCCCTTTCTCTCTCTCTCTCTTTCTTTTTCTGTAGATTTAAAGAGTCCGCGTCGATCGGCAAGAGTTTTCTCTCTTTTTCGCTCTCTCTCTCTCTCTCTTCTTCTTCTTCTTTCTTGATCGGTAGAGATCTCTCATCGACTCGCAGCCATAAATTGTGGCAAAGGATCTCGCGTATGTCTCTCCTGATTGACCGTAGCAAAAAAACGTCTTCCTTCGTTCTTCGTCCGATCGAGCGTGCGTAACGGTAAGACCACGGACTGACGGACTTACCCTGGATGGTAATCTCGGGGCTGGTGCGTGCTCTTTGCGACCTCACAAACGGCCTGAATAGAAGCCAACCGTTCGGTTAACGCGACATAGAGAATCCGACATTCTCTCGTACAGCCTCCTCATCGTCATCGTCATCATGAAGAACGATCTTCTCGTCGAACGCACTTAATCTTAACCCGCGAGAAAATACTTCGATATACAACTTCGATCCTTCTTCTTTTCTGCTTTTTTATTCTTTCTTTTTTTTTTCTTCTCTCTCTTTCTCTCTTTCTCTCTTTTCTCGAACTTCCCACGGTAAATCGGGATTCTTTGCCTTCCTCTTCTCTTCCTCCTCAGTCTCCTCCTTCTCCTTCTCTTCGATCGGTCCATCTCGAACGTCTCACCGTTTACGGGTTCATTCGCAATGTACCGCAGAGCCCTTGGGAAAAACTGTTATTCAAACAGCCACAGACTTTGTCATATGGTCCGATGAAATATCTTCGAAACGAGAAAAGAAAAATTTACAGAAAAAAAAAAACGAAAATTGTTTTCAAAGAAAATCATCGATCTTTGAATCCTATTTCTTTTTTTTTTTGATACTTTTTTCAGGACTCACATTTCAGAATCCAAAAATTACTGTCTCGTTTTCATAAAAACTATTCGCTTCATATTTCAATATATTTTTAAGAACATTTTACTATTTTTTATTAATTAATTATGTTGAAATAATAAAGTTATATTCGTGACTACAATTTTTCACATTTGGGTCATTCCTCAAATGGAAAAATTGAAAAGATTGTATGTGATTCACAAACAAACGTAGTTTTGGAACAAATGGATTTTTTATTATATCAGTTTTTGAAAAAAAAAAAAAAAAAAAATCGTGCACGTCTGAAGGAAACTCAGCGTTTTTCAATGAAAATTAAACTCAATTTTACAAATCGTTGTTTTCAAAAAATATTCAGATAATCGTCCAATTATACTTTAAAAACTAATTTCAAATAAAATCGTATCATTTTTGTAAAAAAAAAAACAAAAAAAAAAAAAAACAAAAAGACATTTTTTTTTTTTTTAATTTTTCATTGAAAAAAACCTTGAAACAAATGTTTCCCATAATCGTAAAATTAAAAAGTAGCCAGATATGAAAACTGTATTAACAAATTGTGAGTCACACGAGGCATTAAAATGTTAAAACATTTCACGATAGGTTTATGTTCGGAGTAGCTTTTTCATAGTGATTTTTCGTCTCACATGCACGTGCCAAATAAATATCTTTTGGCAAATCATGAGATTTGGCAATAGAGAAGAGTTTGTGTAGTGTGAAAAATGACAAGAGTAAAAGAGCCAAGTTGATTGGAGAGGATGTAAAGCATGTTGTGAACGAATGAGGAAATCTGTACATTGTTGCAAAATGTACAATTCTCTTTTGAAAGGAACGTGTCAAATAGTCATTTTTTAACCAAAAAACATCGACATTTTTTTTAGTCCAACGATTTATCGTGATAAAAAAAAATTTTAACGATAAATTCAAGAATTTTATGGACAAAAATTGATTTTCGGATATTTTTGTTTGTTTTTATTTTTTTAGATCAACGGTTAAGGCACTCGAAGGGTAGTTCGGACGTACTATATTTCAAATTTTCGGACAAGATTGTACAGCATCGTGTAACGAGAGCCGAATTGTCGTTATGGGTATGGGGAACAGGAGAGGAGGAAGCGAGTTCGGAGGAAGAAGAACACGCCGAGGAGGAAGAGGCCGAAGAGGAGCGTCCGGAAAGTTCCGTAAATTCGGGTCCCGTTACAATAACGTTGCAGCGAATATTACGGGGCAGTACAGAATCCGGTGGTCCATCATTGGGACCACCTTTAACAACGAAACATCCACGACCAATAGGACGTCGTGGCGCTTGGATAACGATCGAATTAAGAAGAATGGTCGCCGAATGGTTCAAGCATCCACGCGATAATCTCGGCGTTGCTCTTAAGATCGTCGACGACCAGGGTACCCTTAACGGTAACGTTAACAACCATCGAAGGAAGTCTTGGCTCGTCGAGACTAATCCGGGCGCGGAATACGCCCCGTATCTGGAAGTCCAGACCCAAGAACTCGATTCCCGAAGAGGATCGAGAATAAAACGCAACGTTGGACTTAACTGCGACATCGCCAGCCAGGAAAAACGATGCTGTCGGTACAAACTTACGGTGGATTTTGAAAAATTCGGATGGGATTGGATCATCGCTCCAAAGAAGTAAGTAATCCAAAAAAAAATCAATACAACCATTTTTTTCATTTTATAAAGTGACAGAATTCTTTTTCTTTCTTTCTTTCAAGGAGTTTCGGTACAAGTGACCAAATGTAACAATTTTATTCAAATTTCTCCAGTACGTTCTTTGATTTATCCTCAATATGTCCTCCAACTTTCAAAACGATTGTCTACACCGTTTCCACAAAATTCTCAAATGAAAAGTCACTTTTTAACACAGAGACATGCCTACGCTGTCCCTAAACTTCAGTTAAGTGCATGAAAAAATACGAAAAAATGTAAAAAACGTTATAAAAAACTGTCAAACCACTGAAAATATCATTACAATAATGCCACCAGAAAGTGAAAAAATTCGTCCACATCGTTTATTAATTATTCATTTTTTTGTCAATGAAAACGATCAATTTTTCAGTAATCATGTAATTTCAATACGAAATTATTGTTGTGTGAAGTTAGCGCTTTGCTTGAGAACAATAGAATTTCCCGCCTGATTCTCCCTAAAGATAAGCTGAACCATGACATTGTATGACTTGTACCGAAACTCCTTCGTCCAAAAGAAAAATGATACAAAATAATATAAACAAATAAAAACTGCTGCAATTTTTCATCGAATTTTTCCTAATCTCAATATTGTCTCGTGACAATTTCAATTGTTTCAGATACGATGCAAATTATTGTACGGGAGATTGTCCCATGGCTTTTTTGCCAGCTTATCCGAACACGCACATAGTCAGTTTGGCAGAACCGCCGAACAACACTGGTCCATGCTGCGCACCGAGAAAGCTCAGCGAAATAACGATGCTGTATTTTGATAATGAGTACCAAATTGTATTTTCACGGCTTCCGGGTATGGTGGTCGAACGATGCGGTTGCTCATAGTCGTTAGCTCCTTGTAAAAAGATAAAGGAACAGAAAAAAAATTACAAAAGAAAATATATCCAAAATTATCTTTTGCCCGTCCAATTCAAATTTATCATCGTGTCCAAGCTTTTACATGCAAATTTATCATCATTTTATATTCCCATTCTTTTATTATAACATTTTCATCCTTATTGTTCCGTCTTATTGTTATTATTATTATTATTATTATTATTATTATTATTATTATTATTATTATTATTATTATTATTCGTTTTTTTTTTTCATGTTTTTTTTTTCTCATTTGATCGTCAAGCCAATTCGTCATCCACTGGCGCGTCGTTTTTTTTTTTTTTTTTTTTTTTCGTCCTTCAATTAAAAAACACTACGTGATACTAAAATTAGGCCATAATACGAAATAAATTTTTCACCCCCGCAAGAGCGAGAGAAAAAGAACTAAAAATTGGACAATCGAAGGGGGTGAGTTTTTGGTTTTTTGCTCTTGCACTCATGGGAGTACGTCGTTGCTTCTAATGATCGAAAATTTCTTTTTGTTATAGGTTTTTTTTCTTTTGTTTTTTTAGTTTGTTCAAGTGTTGAAATATATTCTTTAAATTTTGAGTATGAATTCGTCAGTTTTGGACTCACCATTTATCTCTTATCGTCTCATCCATCTCGTTATACAGACACTTTTTTTTTTTTTTTTTTTTTTCCATTTTCAGTCGTTTTCTTATTTATTCGCGATAATGCGAAGGATGAAAAATTCTCTTTTTATTGAGAATTAACATCTCCGTTTGTTTCAACTGTGATATTCATACTTAAACGTCAAATTGAATCGTTTTATTTGCATAAATCGCATCATTCTCGTTTTTTTTTCTCATTATTTTTTTTTTTTTTTTTTTTTCGTTCTCTTTGTCATTTCGTATTCGTTGACTATGTCAATTATTGATATTTCTTTCATATATTTTCACAAAAGTCACGTGATACGCGTGGTTAAAAATTCATTGATATTTTGTAGGATTTATTGAATTTTTAATCGGTCGTCGCGTGATTGGAAAAAGTCATCGGTTTTTTTTTTTTTTTTTTTTTTTTTTTTGTAACAAGAACATCGCGTACTCCCTGATAAGAGATTTCTATAAGTCCGAGTGAATTTTCGGGCTTGGGTCGATGCGTCAAAGCGGGGGATAGTTCCTAGCGTCACGGTATTATTTTTAAGACGCCATCGCATTTCTTTTTCGCCACGAAAAAGCATCGAGGGCAAAAATAAATCGCCTCTGAGTGATCGATCCGATAATTATTGAGAAAAAAAATAAAAAATAAAAAATCATACGGAGTGAAACGTGCAAACGATAACCATCATTCGATTGAACGAGAGAAATAGTAAAAAGAATAAAGAAAGAAAAAGAAAAAAAAAAGCAAAGAAGAAAAAAAAATTCATTTGTATTATAATTATGCGCAATTAAAAAATAATTATGAATCATTATTTCGTCGCGAATGTCTGAATATTTTAGAAATCGTTGCTCGTTGCTTATCGTCATTTACCCACTTTATTATTAATTATTACCATTTATTTTGTATTTTGCTATTATTTCTCATCTCTCGATATTTCATTCGTCGTCATTTTTTCTGTTTTTTTTTTTTTTCGTAACGTTTTATTATTAATATTATTATTTTTTGTTGATTTTATTTTATTATTTTTTATTAATTCAACGTAAGTCTGTCATTTTGAGGTGTGTACGAGACGGGTGTCTGTGTATATATATATACAATTGAAAAAAAAAAAAATAAAAAAAATCGTATGATAAGAATATATTAACGATAATTTTAACACGAAAAACATAATTCGTATTAATAAAAAGAAGATTTTTCAATAATAATGTATGTAGAAACCGTGCACGTGGCAATATTGTTGCGAAAAACGAAACGAGCGAACGAACTTTTGCAAGAGTCTTGACCGTGACACGTGGCGGTTTCATTTGCTTCTCGTTGCGCAACGAAAAAAAAAAAAGGAAAAAAAGGAAAAAAAAGAAAAACGTTAAAAAAGACAAAAAAATGGGAATAAAAAATAGAGACACACCTGATAGCGAAAACAATGAGTGGTTACGTTGCGATTATCATATTCTATATTTCGTTCACTTTTTTTTTAATTTTTTTTTGTTTTTTTTTTTCGAACTTGTAGATAAACAAAATTATTACAGGACAACAATAATATAGCAAAGATTTATCATTGGTCAATCTCATCGTTTGCTATATTTATATTTATAATATTTAGTATAAATATACTATATATAATACATATTACATCAATTAAAAATGTACCCATGGGCCGTTCAACGTAAAAACAAAGATAAAAACATTGTCACGATTGTCAAATAATTTAAATGAATAAAATATCGTTAATTATTTTGTATATGTTCTAAAAACCTAACGAATTATTTTCCTGACGAGTGTTTTTGACTGAGAATGCCAATGGAGTATTTTTTCTAATTTTTTTTTTTTTTTTTACAATATCTGTACGAAGGAATGAAATAAATTTTTGAAAAATCGAGCCAATTAAAATTATATACAGATTGAGAAAAATGCGGTTTTCAAAATTCGAGAGAAACATTTGAATGAAGAAAATGAACAATTTGAATAATTAGAAAATAAATAAAGCATCGCATTGGCAAATTTTGACTATTTCGACCATTTTTGCCTATTCCGGACAACGTGTCTCAAATACGATGTAAAATGTACTATATATATGTGTGTGTGTAATATATAATACATATTTGTACTATATATACAATATTAGTCGCGGAAAATTCGCGCGACCTTCGTGTGTGATCATTTGTATAATTTATATTAAAAAAAGATTAAAAAAAAAAAAATACAACAAAAAAAAACCGAGCAAACGCATATACGCATAATGAGAGGATTTTTTATTTCCTACTATTTAGCAATTAAATTTGTATCGATGCAATTAACATACCTGTGTCCTCCCTCATTACGGATTTTCTTCAACGACTTTCCAATTATAACGAGAGCTTCGATTTACCATTTTCCCAATTTGAAAAAAGCTTAAATTTCGATCGTAAACATATTTCACAGTAAAGTCAATGTTAAGGGAAAAAAAAAAAAAAACACCATGTTGGACGACGTGGACACGATTTCCACCGAGATTCCACGATTTTTTAGTCTTTTTGTTAAATTTTTCATCCTCTTCGTTTTTTCGTAAATAAATTAATTTTTTATTTCAAAATTTGGTAATTAGTTATGCAGTTTTGTTACTTTTTCGAAAAATGCACGAAATTATTATTATTATTTTTTTTTTTTCTAAGCCACTTTCCCCATAACTCAGTTTATGGGAAATGTCAGCCTGTCCCCATGGAATATATCTTATTATGATAAAATAAACAACTTCATGAAGAAAAATAAAAAATTTACCATCGATTTTCAGAAAAGTAACGAAACTGCATAATTCCCTAAAATTTATGCAATTTTTGTACTCCGAACACGACTTTGGGTTTCAATGAAACAACAATTAAACGATTAACAATTGCGACAAGTATAATTGTACGTATAATGTGTACTTCCTTAGGTAGAATCTCTCGTAGATAGATAGAAGAATATTTATTCGATGAAATAAATGGTTTTTCGAGAAAAACAATGAATTGTTTATTTTTTACAAAATCACATCAATTTGAAACTTTTTTTTTTTTTTTTTTTTTTTAGTATAATAATGGTCCGAAGAATGGAAGATTAAAATTTTAAATCGACTTTTTTGAACTCGGCACCTTTTTTGTTGCGATTAGATACAATATCGTCGTGCTTCAAGTTCAAATTCAAAAATCTTCACTCAATCGTGCAACATTAAAAATGCAACGAAAAGCCTCGAAAATCGGTCACGATAAGAATCGCTCCATGAATTATTATTGATAATGATTAATCAAATAATGAAAATATTGCGTAAGTAGAGAAAATGCAATTAAAATAAAATCATTGAAAACTGATTGAATTTTTGTTTGGGAATATTTTTTTTCGTTTTTCATGACTTTTGTCGCCTTATATAAATGATGACTTTTAATTACATTCTCCAAAAACTGATTGCTTTCCGGGTTCAATTGGTTAACGAGTTGCAGAACAAATAAATATTTTTTTGGTACTTGTCATTTGTTTTTTTTTTGTTTTTTTTTGTTTTTTTTTTTTAAGATTTCATTGTCGATGCGATGTAATAATTCGACACTTTTCGTTATTTTTTAATCGAAACAATAATTTGCAATGTTTTCCGTTTTTTTTTTTTACAGAATAATAAAACTATATTTGACATTTTTTTAAATTGTGAGATCGTGTGTAGATGAAAAAAAAAAAAGAATAAATTTATTTTGATGTTGCACTGTCGATCGGTTCGGATGAAAAATGGTCAGGGTCGTAAGATTAATAAAAAGAGTGGAAATCTCCCCTATGCATGAGTTTTATCTCGATGTCTTTTCTCGTTGCAATCTTCGTTGACCTCAACCGCTATAAATACCTGCATTTAATTTTTTTCCCCACTACGTTTATTCGTCACTTATGTATCGCATTAAAAATGACTGAAAATTAAATACGATCGAATACACAAATTTGATACGATGATATCAAGCAGCGGGAGTGTCTCGGGGACCATAATTATTCAAAACATAAATATATTTCATTGCAACAATCGAAATGGCGTTTTTATTATGACTAAATCTTTAATAATGTCGAAGCGTATCGAAATTTTCGGTGCAATTAATAATTCTGTTAACCTTGTATAAACACACGAGACGATATCAGCGTTTTTTCATTATGGTCACTTTTCATATCGTCAATAATTCTTAACGAAACACCGTTTTTTATTATCTAATCAATTTTTTTTTTTTTTTTTTTCATTAAAATTTAGAATGAGACAAAATAATTAAATGATTTACAATGGAGAATAAATCATTTGTTTAATTCAAGGCCAAAATATATTGTCACCTAAAATGCCGTTTTACAGTTCAAAAGTTTACAATTTTTCGACTTTTGTTAAATTTTTTTTCCAATCTGTTTATCGTTTCTTAAAAAACGTACAAAAATTTATAAAAAAGGAAAAAAATTTCATTATATCTCACAGTTTTTCATGATTAAGTAAAAATAGTGCGTGAAAAAAAAAATCTTCTGATTGGTGACCAAGAGTTCCGGACGTTCATTGAATTGGAAACCAAAAAAAAGTCGATTTTCAAAAAACTTTGTCCCTTTAAACGAGTCACAAAACTCGTTGTCCAAAAATCCAACGAAGTTGCGTTTCGAATGTCATTTCGATCTTTTAATTTGTTACGTATTAAGATTTCGTGTCCACACATAAAAAAAAAGCAAATTTTTAGAAAAAGTCTTTCCGCCGTTCCAAAATCTCGATTTTCTTTATTCATCTTCATTTCAATATTTAAAAAATCGATGATTTCCAAACAAAAGTACGTTCTTAAATAGTTATTGAGTAAAATTTGTGATTTTTACTTCTTATTTTTCTGCACTGTAAAAAATGCATTGAACGTGAGAGTTTTTGCACGCAACACATTAATGTCACCCGATATACAGATGCACGAGCGTTGCCAGTATGTTTTTTTTTTGTTTTTTTTTTTTTTTTTTCTCCAATCCACGCCGAGACGTTTGACCAAGAACTATTGGCCCCTAACATGCGCTTAGCGCTTCTATCAATTTACTTATTTACAATGTAAGGCTTCGGTATACAGCAAGAGTGTACGAGGGCCCCTGGGGGCAAATTGCAAGTGCATATGTGCTGTTGTCGTATCGGTACTCCTTGTCATCGACGATATCGTCGTTCAAACAGTTATCAATAAAACAATTTACTAAATATAGACAATTACGAACTATCAGAATACAAGATGAGATCAAAAAATACGTAAGTATAGAAATAATAATAATAATGATGATAATAATGATAATAATAATGATAATAATAATGATAATAATAATGATAATAATAATGACATGAAGAATAAAATTCCAATGGGCAATTGACATACTTTAAAAACACACAACATTTGGGAAATTAAAAAAAAAAAAAATACCAATTAATAACGTAATTAAAAGATAGCCAGATGACAGATTTATATTTTTATTATAAAAACGAAATAATTGGTTTTAAAATCAAGATTAAATGAGTGCAGAATAAAAAATAGAATGAATATTTAATTATTTATATTGCGAGTGATTGATGGACTGTTTGTAGATTTCTTGTGAATAAATCGTATCGTTGATTCGAATGACACAGATTTATTAATTTGAACGAAGACTGTGATTCCGTTTCTCGTGACTGGATTTATAAAGTATGTTAATTCATTGATTGAGTGTAAACAATGTAGCAATTTGCCTCGTTGATTTTTGCTCTTTAATCTTGACTAATATAGGGTTAAATTTTATTTGCATTTGCTTTTATCTATATATCGAAATTAATGATCGAAATGTTATTTGTAATAATTGAAAATATAAGAAAACTCATTACGTATTTAAAGGTTTTTTTTTTTTTTTTTAATTTAAGATTTTAAATACAAAAGTATTGAAATGTTTAAAAATAAAATACTCAAAAGATTTTGTCAACTAATCAATTTTTTTTAGTTCGTGCATCGAATTATTTCTATAAAATTATTATTATTATTTTTTTTTAATTTTTGTTTATTATTTTGAACACAAAAGTATAAAAATGTTTAAAAATAAAATACTCCAAGGGTTTTGTCAACTGCACAATTTTTTTAGTTCGTGCATCGAATTATTTCACTGAGTTTTTTTTTTCTGCTTCTCGGTCCATGGCCGATAAATTTTTCGGGTCAATTTCAATGATCGTTTCTCGTGCGACCAAATCTCAACGAAATTTAAGGTACATGCGAATGCAATTTAAGGGGATGCGCTCTTGGTGCATTGGACTTTTAAACGATCATATTTGCAGCCTCGACAGATCGAATGATCGACGCGCCAAAGTAGAATGATCGATTTTGATCAAGAAGGATATATATTAATCGTTTGATTTGCAGGGAGAAGAGCAAAAAAAAAACGTTCAACGATCGTACGAATAAAAGGGACAATGTATTATCAGAGTGGGCGAAATAAAAAAAAATGAAAAAATAAAAAACAAAAATTGAAGAGAAAACAAAATGACACGTTGCATCGGTGACCTGCAAGAGAAATATTTCTTTCGTGCACTCGAGACCGATCTACGTCGATATGTGGCAATGAACTTACACTCGTCACTGATGCATTCCCTTAATAATAAAAATGCAAAAAATAATTATAAATAAATTGAATATTAAAAAAAAAAAAAAAAAAAAAATCGAGTAAAATTATAAAATTTGGAGTGTTTAATGACGAAATTCTGGAAAAAAAAAATAATAATAATGGAGTTTTGTGAGCTTTACGATAAAGGGATCAGCAAAGCTTTTGGAGCTTTGACACGATCGTGCGAAGCATTTAACTGGCGAATAAACGTCAGGAGGGGCTGCTCGTTTTGCTCTGTCGTTTTTTTTCTTTTTTTCCTTTTTTTTTCCATTCGCTTTCTCTTTTTTGCCGCAAAACGCTTTACGACCCATTCAAAGCGCCACCCTGAGCAAGCATCATCGTCTCATCGCGTAAGCACCTCAGGGCAAACATGAAAGAATGAGAGAAAGAGAGAGAAAATAAAAAAGAAAAAAAGGAGAGTTCAAGAGAGAAATGAAATAAATAAAAATGAAAAAAAAATCGCACAAACTCAAAGTCGTTTCCTTGAATTTGCATTTTACGAGTGTGCAGCTCAACCTGACACGCCCTTTATACATATATATATATAAATATTAAATATATCCATATATTTGTGCATATATAAATATACATTAGACTCTGTCGAGTCAAAAGGGCGTATCTTTCGAAAATGGTCACCAAAACGATGCCAAACGTGCCCTTTCGATTTTGCCTTATCCTCAAATATGCATTCTACTTCTAAAATGTCGTTTCACTACACGTTTCAATATATAAATATATAAATATACATAAAAAAATATAGAGATATAAAAATATTTGCATATT
Organism: Campoletis raptor; assembly: GCA_948107755.1. Classification (NCBI taxonomy): domain Eukaryota; kingdom Metazoa; phylum Arthropoda; class Insecta; order Hymenoptera; family Ichneumonidae; genus Campoletis; species Campoletis raptor. The sequence goes on from OX403626.1 coordinate 15,733,063, forward strand.
AAATATTAAAGAACCGAAAATTTTCGACAAAATCCTTCGAAATAATTACCATCACTTTTCGCCCCTGCCCATCGCCCATTTTCCATTCCCATGCGAGATAAATACTGCTATTAAGGTCGAAGCCTTTTTCTACGAAATATCAAAATTTTGAAGACAGATTCATCGCTAGATCGCATGAAAATATTTACAAAATTTTCAAAAACTTCACCCTCACCATTCGAAGTATTGAAAATTAAAGATTAAACAGTTTTACACGTGTTCTTAAGGGCAAGTGTAGAGAAAAGTTCACATTTTACGAAATAACTCGAAAACTTGTCTACAGATTTTTTTTTATTTTTTTTTTCGATTACTGACGATCACGTGAAAAAAAAGTGAAGAATTTTGAACGTTTTGGAAATGCAGCGATATTTATAACTTTATTTATTTGAGATCGAAAGTTTCGATTAGAATTAGAAATTCGAATTCTTATTAGACATTTATTTTGAAAATCATATTTTTTTACACTATTATAATGTAGAAAAACTAAAATTATTCAATTTCTTCGCGATTTATACACAAGGTTTGAAAAATTAATTGGAAAGTCAACTTTTGAAGGTGACTGTGGCGAAGCTATCGCCTTAATGTTTCTTACTCTTTCGTTTTGTTTTTAGGTGCTGTCGTATTTTTTTTTTGTTTTTTTTTTCTCAACGAAGCAAAAACCAATTTCTGATACGATCGACAGGATCGCTCCATCCTTTAGATAGAGAACTATGGCCACCATCACCTCTCGCTTAATACGTATTATTATGAGTCATAAAAACTTAAGAGGAGATCAAAAGTGTTTATTGCCACTAGCGCATCGTAATATATTTTCTTTTTCCTTTTTTTTTCTTTTTTTTTTCTTCATGCATTGTTTTATGCAGTTAATATTGTGCATATAAGTATGGTCTCGTCATTTTTTGGCGATTCATTTCATTCGACCATACTCGCTGTTCCATTTATCTTGAACGCTCATTTTTTTAAATTATTCTTCTGAATAAAATTGAGATATTTAGTTCTTCGGGTCAAAATTAATTGGAAATTTTTTAATCTCGTTGGATTTTACATTTTTATTATTGAAATCATTGAAAAATTAAAATTCTTTGAATAGTTAGTGATCCAATTTCAATTTTTCATTTTTGACATATTTTTTTATTATTTTTTGTAATTTTTTTTATTATTCTTCGTAGCGAGATCGAAATATTCAGTTTTTCGGGTCAAAATTAATTAGGAATTTTTGAATCTCGTTGGTTTTGATATTTTTATTATTGAAATCATTGAAAAATTAAAATTTGTTAAAATGATTATTGATCCAATATCGATTTGTCATTTTTGAAATTATTTTTTATTATTTTTTGTATTTTTTAAATTATTTTTCGTAACAAGATCGAGATATTTAGTTTTTCGTTCCAAAATTAATTATGAATTTTTAAATCTCGTTGGATTGGATATTTTATTTATTGAAATGATTAAAAAATTGAAATTTTTCAACCGATAATACTCCAATTTTCAATTTGTCATTTTTTAAATAAAAATATCGTACCAATTCGAAACTTTTAAAACTATTCTCTCGATCAGTACGTGAGTCGGTTAATAAAAGAAGTGCATGTAGGAAATTTGATCGAAAGGAGTAGAAAATCGATAAGAAAAAAGTTTGAGGAAGGAGTGAAGTTCCATCCCTTTTTCTCATGACGCGAAGAGGGTGGAGTGGAGAGAGTTGGATCGTTTATTCGTAACCCTCGACTTCGCGTACTTGACGAAGACCCTTGTGTGTAAAAATACTTGTCAAAAAAAAAAAAAAAAAAGAGTAATAACGAGTTATGAAAATTTCCCAAAATCTCAATTATTTCAATAAAAATGAATTATTAGTTAAATCGGAGGAGTGAAATAATGGATCGTTGTCGAAAATCACAAGTTGTCGTTTCGGGCAAGTAGAGACAACGGAATCGCGACACGGAGACCCGTTGTGTATTTGAATCAACTTAGGGTGATGTATTTCTAGAACACTCTAGGATTAGATCCGCGAACAAGACTCGCGGTATGTTGTGTCTCGAACCCGAAACTCGAACGAATGAAAAGATCGACAATTTTATTTTCAATGTAAAAAAAAGGGCTATAAATAATAAAATTAAAAAAAAAAAAACAAAAATAAAAAACAAGAAAAAAGGTTTATAAATTAAAAGAAAAACCGATTAAAAATCTATTCCAATTAAATCGTGTCCTTTAATTATCATTAGTCTATAATTATTTTTGTAAAAAAATGCACAAAAAAAAAATATGAAAAAAACAGTCAATTTCAAAAAAAATCATTGGGCATGAATAAAAATTTATTCGAAACGTTGCAAATTTAATAAAAATTTGAGTACAAATTGAATTTTTACAGATACTTCATAAGGAGTATAGATAAAAATATATATGGAACGAAGTATTGTTTAATGGAAAGAAGGGATCGAGAATGGGGGACTGTGTGATGTTTCGTAATATATATAGTGGGATTGGTGATCGGTGGTCGAGGTGTATAACACGCTGGCTGCCTGCCCGTGTTACCCGATGCCCCCTTCACCTTCACTGCATAGGGCTGCACCGCACGCATTGGCAAAAAAAAAAAAAAAAAAAAAAAAAGAAAAATAAAAAAAGAAGGAAAAAAAAAGCACACACATTGAACAACGCGAAAGAGAAAAAAAAAGTGCATACGCACGATAAGGAGGGTGCGTGCCTGAGGGCTATCCTTATGGGGCTTGGGGAGGCCATACAACAACTTTGGTAACCCCGTAAAATGTCTTTCCCCCTTATTTTCGTATATATATACATATATATACACTTTACTCATACGCATTTATACACATACACACTTATGTACATATGCAAGCGGATACGACATTGCAAACTGTCTTACAACTGAACAACCTACCTACCTACCTACCTATCAGCAGTTAGGCTACGAGTGCATTTCCAAAAGTATCTGAAAAAGCAGCCAATACTCGAGAAGATGAGCAGAAAGATTATGGGGACCATGCATTTGTATAAATTCGTTTAAATAATTAAATAAATAAGAAAAAAAATTTAATTTATATTTAAAACAATAATATTAACGACTTAATTATGTTAATTATTACGAGTGCACCTCCAGAAATATCTGAAAAAGCAGCCAATACTCGAGAAGATGAGCAGAAAGATTATGGGGACCATGCATTTGTATGAATTTGTTTAAAGAAGGAAATAAATTTTAAAAAATCTATAATTTACATTTGAAACAATAATATTGACGACATAATTATGTCAATTATTACGAGTGCACCTCCAGAAATATGTGAAAAAGCAGCCAATACTCGAGAAAGATGAGCAGAAAGATTATGGGGACCATGCATTTGTATGAATTCGTTTAAATAATGAAATAAATAAGAAAACCTTTAATTTATATTTGAAACAATAATATTAACGACATAATTATGTCAATTATTATCCATAATGACTAATTAATTATTATTAATGAATTTAATTGATTATTTGATTTATTGATGTTCTTCATTGGTTTTTTACATTTCGAAACAATATAAAAATAAAAAAAATGAAAAAATTTGTCCATAAAATCGTGAACCTAAATAAAGAAATAAAAGTAATTTAGAAATAATATTTTCTAAAGAATTTACATAATGAAAAATAATAATTTCTTGTAGAAAATTTGAAAAAATAAAATTTTTGTTTTTAATCGTTAATTAATCGACAGCTCGAGATGGAATTGCCTATATGTATGCGATATATCGAAGGGAGAGTGAGAGAAAGAGAAAGAGAGTTGGGTTGGGTCTTGGCTCGACCCGGGCCTCCCTTAATGCGATTTCGCAAGATATAATTACGCGATCGTAGGGAAAGCAAAAAGCGAGGGAGGGACGAGACAAGTGTACGAAGTTTTAAGCAGGAGGTGTGTGAACAAACTGATGGAAGTTACACGGGATAGAGAAAAGTTGAAGGGAGACAGGCTCAAAGCATTTTTGCATCAACCTGCATCAGCTGGAACCTTAAACACAGACTGATGTTTATCTGACTCGAAGACCCAGGACTGAAATGCCCAAATTTTAATATTTATTCGATTCCTTATCCAGTGGAATCTCTTCCAGACGTTCGAAGAGCCTTTCGTGTCAAGCATACCGCCGTCTCGTGCAACAAATCTTTTTTTTTTCACATTTTATTTTACAGACAAAAAATTCGCCCCTTAAAATTATCGGGAGAATCCATCAAGTTGGCATTTTATCAATAGAATTAAATTCATTCATTTCTCGAGTTAATTCACTGCTTTTTTTTTTTTTTTTTTTGGACCATTACTCGGTTGGGTGACAGCCAATTGAGGAGTCAGATTTTTTTTTCGATTTCACATTTTAATATTTTCCCATGTTTAAGGACTTTTGGTCAATAAATAAAATTACAAACTTTCTTCCATGATGTGGGGATGAATGAAAAAACATTAATTTTCCCCATGGCTCCGGTTTAAATTACTTTTTCATATTGGAGCTTCGTTTAAAACGTTAATGAAACGAAAAAAAAAGAAAAAAAGGGATTCGGGACGATTTGGCGTGTCGATCGAAAGGTGTGTGTCGAATTTGCAGTCTTTCCAATAATAACCCATAGTCTGGTCCGTCTAGGCGAGGGTGGCATTGTTTTTTACTAGTTTTCTTTTTTTTCTTTTTTTTTTTTACTTCCATTCCATTTAAAGTAGAAGTAGAATGGGAAAGGGGTTAAAAAAAGGTTCCAATATACATGCATGTGTATATATCTATGGGGGAATGGCTTAACGTTCGGTAAAATGAGGGAGACGAGAGAAATAACATTTGAGTACCGTGTCCTAATCGCGAAACGGTTGAATTTCGCGGAAACCCCGGTCGTTCGCCGATAAGAATCGTGAGAGGGCATTAGTGGTCTCTTCCCTCTCGCTCCCATATGTCTCTCTCTACATATACGCAAAAACCTATATAGCAAAAGCGAAATTAAAGGGCTTCTGTTATTTTACAACCGATTTACATCTTCGAAACTTCGCGTAGCTTTCCAACACGCACATCCGCATTCAATCAAACAAACTCGAGCGAGTTACACACGCACCCGTTACACTAACCAACAGCTACCCAAATAAACACTTTAAATAATCATTTCTGTCATTATAGAATAAAACTGCAAAGGAGTCGAACGGAGGAAGAGGAGGAGGAAGAGGAGGAGAGAAAAAGAATGCGTGGAAAACGTCATATCTCGCGTCAAATTTTATTGATTTTTTTTTCATTCGATTTTTTGACATTCAGGTTCCTTTTGATGAGACAAAAAAATGATATTTTTAAGGAGGTTCACGCGTTAGGCATGCGTTAGACGAATTCCAAGTTTAATTGTTCAAAATTCGTACGAACCTTCTCAACAATAATACTCAACTGTGGGTTAAATTTGAGAAAGTTTAACCGTCTAGAAATCGAGTTATTTGTTGTGAAAAATCGTCTTTTTTCGTAACTTCCCACAAGACCTCGTGTTAAAGTTGCCATTTTAAATACTGAATATCTCGATTACTAGACGGTGAAACCTTCTCAAATTTTTTACACATTATAATACGATGCTCAAGAAGATTCAGACAAAATTTCAAAAAATTATCTTGCAAAAAATAGTATCTGATGCATTTTGCCGTTATTTTGTATATATTATTATTATTATGGCGCGTAAACCTTGTTAATTGACTGAATATCTGTAGTCAATGAGGCTCGTTCTCGCAGAAACGTAAATATCTTTTGAAACATTGCTTTTTTTTTTTTAATTTTTTTTTTTTTAATTATAAATACTCATTTATTTGTATATTTGAGGAACAATGAATAATAAAATGTAAAGAACGAGCAAATATCGAATTTGTACGCGGCAACGGGTATATATATGCGTAACAATAATTCATAAATTATGGGCGCTTGACCCGCAGCTACGAGAAGTCAATGGAACGCGAAGCGTAGCCATGCCATTAACCGCTTTTGTACTCCGTGAAAAAAAAATAATAATAATAATAATAAATTTTAAAAAACGAATGAAAATTGAGAAAATGAAAGAAAGGAAAAGAAACAATAGTCAGGGATACTCCAGTATGTAGAATAACTTAACGCGATAACTCTCGAGACTTGGTCAACTTATTTATAAAACCCGAACAAGATTATTCATTTTTACGATTTATACAATCACGAGAGTCAATTATTGCGAAGGCGAAAAAAATTTACTCATCAAATTTAACGAAATAATAAATTTAAGGTTTTTTTTTTAACAAAATCCTACATTTTACCAAATTCTCGATCTATTTGAACCGTTTCCATTGTTAAAAAACAAAAAGATTCGTGTTCTGTATCTTTTGAGAATTTTTTGACAGTCGACTTTTTAGCTCGTTGAAAAACGTTGAGAATTCTTCGAATTTAATCAATTAATTCGAAAAGTTCGATTTTTGTTCACCGGAGAGACCAATAATTAATTTTGACATTTTTTTTTTTTTTTTTTTTTTTTTTCAAGATCCAGTCTTAATTTATGAATGATTTTAACGGGCCCTGCTAATGCGCCCAAAAAGTACGGCCCTCCGCGAAACGAATACCTCGAGTGAATCAAAAGCCTCGAAATTTTTAATCAAAATAAAAATAAAATGTAACAATAACAATAAACAATAACAAAAATCCGAAAAATCGGTGAAAATTCTGACAATTTAAACGTCATGTAAAGTTTACTGTTAATTATAAGAAATTACACATTTTTTAGCGTTTTCATACATTTTCTGTGATGTCAGAAGCGTTTACCAAAAAGTTCAGCAATAAATTTCTGCAGCACTGTCAGCATTTTTTTTTTTTTTTTTTTTTTTTTTTTTTATCAATTTGAATGTCATCGATGTAGAGAAAAAAGTTTTTCTTAAAGCCTCAATGTCGTATATTTATACCACCGGTAGCTTCTAGGAAAAATATAATATTTGTCCGCTGCCAATGAACGGTCGAGACAACGGCCAGACGATCGAATGATAGAGATCAATCTAATTCGCATACTCAGACGCGTCTGACTACGGTGTACAGCATCATCGACTATTGCGCGTATAAAAAATATTCTCTGGGTAGCCATGAAATGAAAGGTCCGGTAAATTTTGACCGTGACCACCGAATAATTTGTTGTGATTGTAGAAATAGTGGAAAACATTGTTTTTTACTAAATTTTAACACAAGAATGTAAATGTAGTTTCTAAATTTTTGAATTTTCTGCTATTTTCAATTATAGACGTCATTTCATTCGTTTTTTGCTATTTATGGTTATAAATTAATTTTTAATACTCGTTAAATTGGACTTTTGTTGTTTTTTATTTATTTATTTATTTATTTTTGTTTTTTCTTCCATTGTTTAAATGTCTTCACGAATAGGAAGTCAGAAATTCGTAAAATCAAAACTTAATGTCAACGCCATCTGACGGGTGAGAAGAAAGAATTGTGGAGACAATAATTGTTTGGAATCTGCCTTATCATATGTGAATAAAAAAGAATTTTTTGCATCGTCATAAATTATTGGTCATCGATAAGGAATTAAAAAATCAACAAACATGGAAAATTTTCATTATTGTTCTAGAATTCTTCGATAAATCAATAAAAATGTAAGTAGATTTCGAGACTTGGATTTCTAAAAATGATAATTCTATTATTGAGAATGCTGCACTTACAATTATTTTTATATTTTTATGTGTTTTTATTTTTTATTATTTTTTTAATTGATTTTACAAGGCCGAACGGTCACCCATCCAAGTACTGGTTCCAACTGAAGCAGCTTATAATTTGGAAAAGCTCCAATGCGACACAACGTTCATTAATTATTATTATTTTTATTCATTTGAATGAGTTATTCGAAATCATAGAAAATAATGAATAAAATATTTATCCATCGGACATGATTTTCCTCAGTCAATAATCATCGACACACTTTTATCGTCCCACACGAAAAAGTAAATAATTCATAAAATCGTGATTTCAATGAATAGTAACGTTCTAATTCATGTCCTGGGTTAATAAAAATCGATTCTCAGTGCCTCGTTACTACGAATCTTCCAATTACTGGGTTCATTAAAACGAAACCTTGAAATCGAGCGATTGACACGAGCTTGAATGATTTATTTGTGATTTTTCATACTTAAGGAAGGTGGAAAAAAAAAATCGTAGCACTATAACAAAAATGTTCCTCATATTGATACTGGTGAGCTTTTTTATTTGCAAAACTTTTTACTTTGCAATAAAAAATTAAGAGTGTAATTAAATAATAATCAAAAAAGTACCTTCTGAGATATCTCGAAGGATAAAAATGTGTGAAAATGTTTAAAAAGTGATAATTTTATGAAATTTCATTTTTTTTAACTTTTTATTTAATAATATTTTCAAGTGGACTCTCGTCACGGGTTGTGCAGCATCAACTTGTATAACTACGATAAATAAACAAGAACGTGAAATGGCACGTAACCATCCGGGAAGGCTCGTTAAATGGAATCGACGCGTGAACGATTTCGAATTAATTGAAGCGTTCAATCAAAATTATTCTTCCATATGCAGTGTCGACTTCATCGATGATCTTACTGGCCAAACAATCGTAATTATGGGTGAAGTTGTAAGTAAAAAAAAAAAAACAATAAATTGCTATTTTTGTCGAATAATCAATAAAAATAAATCAAATGTTGAAGTAATCATTTAAAATGATTGAAATATTGGAAAAGCTGCTTCCTTACCTGGCTATCGATAAGAACAAACGTTTGACTGGTTACTTGGGTGATATCTGGACAACTTTGGAAACCGCATTGAAATTCAGGTGACAAAATGATTATTTATTACAAAAAACGCATAAACAATGGATCTGCAGTCGGTGTGTTAAGCAGTTTTGGGCAAGGACAGTACTTGGTTGGGTGACCGCTGAGCCGTGTGCAGGCTCGGGTATCAATCGCTGATCGGGAAAGGCAGTTTCTAAGAGTTCCTGGCGCATGATGCCGACCCACCAGAGCTCATCAAACTTTCTAAATTGCACAAATCATAGTATCAGAATTTTTAGGAGCTAAAATCTTCCAAGTTCAACTTCAAAACCCAAAATTTATGTCCCAATATTAATTTGGAAAAAAACTGCGTTGCTGTGTCGAATTCTATCGGTTGATCAGCAAAATTGAATTAATTAATAATAATTTTAGGACAGATTTTCGAAAGGCTCGACATACGGCTGGTGAAACTTTGAAAAGAGGTAACGCTGACGAATGGCTAGCCCCAATAGGAATATATTGGCGAAACAACGGTCACATGCTTTACAGTCACGAAATTGGATCAAATTAGTGAGAAGAAAACAATAATGTCAATCAAAAGTTATCAACAAATAAAAGCATATTCTAAAAAAAAGATTTTTCAAACTATGATTTCTAGCTATGGCTTGTACGCAGTGACAGAAGATCATGGTGTTTCAAAATGGTGGTACATGAGCATATTTTCTCGCGAATTATGGGCCATGTCATTTGGTTTCGTCGTCGGTATCACAGGATTGCTTCTTGTCATGTACAGACTGAAAAGAATTGTTTGTCGAGAGTACGAAGAATGCAACGATCAATTAGCGATACCTTCGTTCAATCTTCTCAGTGTGCTTGGCGTCATGACTGGACAAGGTGCGAAAAAAAATTTACATTTCCTCTATAAACAAAACCACTTGCCTTCTGGAAGTGAGGGGACATCGGCCAATCTCGAGTATAGATTCGCTGCACAAAGCAAGCCTTTGCCGCTTGAACACTATCTTTTTAATACTTGGCGTCAAGACGCTGCCGCGTCTCCAGATCTGTCGATTTACAATTGATGACGTGGAAGTAGAACAGTTTTTAAAGAATAATTAACACATTTTAAGCTCTGTATCGATGAATCTTTTTGTTTTAGGATTCCAGGAAATACCAACCGCTTGGTCACTTAGATTTACCATTTTATCAGCAGTCATAATGGGAATGTTGATATCATGCGGTTTTAGCAGCACTCTTACTTCGTATTTGGCAATACGTAGCAGTACATTACATTTCAACAATTTGAAAGATATTATTCAAGCAAAAACTCATAATCTGTGTGTACGAAATGACAGCAGTGCCCATATGGAGGTAAAAAATTCAAACTTCTACTAATACAATTAACAGCATAAGTTTTGTTTGAATTATTCATAGGATCAATGATTTTTTTTTGCTCAGAATCGCCTGAAACATTGACAGATCGATAGATCGTAAAATTCTGTGAAAAAAAGTCTATGCTCACTTTTTATTTGCTTGCATAGTGGCTGAAATATTGATGAATATTGGTGAGAGCCAATCCGGCCCTTCTCCGATACTTCTGATTGGATGAGGGGCGGGGCACGCTGCCGAGCTTCCCGTTGGCTATTCACTAACTAACGAATATCTCAGCAACGGTGCGACCTAGAGAAAAATGGATTTAAACTTTTCTCTACAGATTTTTACGATCTATTCATCCTCAAAAGCTACGATTGAAAATTTTTAATTTACATTTCATTGTTTTTTTTTCTTTTCCTAGTTGAAGGCTATGGCGGTGAATGATACGCACAATTTGGGCAGCATAATCAACAAGAATTGTCAAAATATGGAAGACAACAAGGAGTATCAATATTATTTGTGCAGACCTGGTGTCGTTTATGTCGAAGCACCTGATGTATTCCTCTCGGTTTATAATCCCATTTATCATCAGTGCCATATTGCACAAATTCCCGGAGAATATTGGACTTCGAAAATTGCTTTTCTGCATGCGAGGGGAGCAAGACACCGTCGTCTTATCGACAAATAGTACGACATTTTTTTTTTTTAATTTCTATGGTTTTATAATAGTTTTGAATGTGACTGTAGCCAGACTGCTACCTTTAAGAAATACCGTTTGGAAATGAAAAAAACAGTCATTAAAATTGAAATAATTAATAATATTGATGATGTGGCTGCTTCTCTTACTTTTTCCAGTCTTCTGAGGCTTCGTTCTGCTGGAATATTAGACTATCTCGAGCGCAAATGGATATCAAAGGAATGGCCTACTTCGCAGGAACGACACTTGACGTTCAAAACAGTGGAGTATGCGCACATCGACTTAATATGGCTGGCTTTCGTTGGGATGATTTTCGTCAGTGGTTTTGTTTGCGTTCTTGAGAATATCTGGTTCCGTGTCGAGTCGAGCAGACCAAGAAACAATCTGGTGCATCCGCGTCTCGATCGTTTGAACGATTTATTAAAAACGTCAAATTTTCCAGCTGCTGAGTTGGACCCAAAGTCACGATCACTCTGGACAACGAACATCAAAAATTGACGATATTTTATTATTTTTTTTCACTTCTTTTCACTGATTCAGAAGAAATTTCATGTTTATTTTAATTGCAAACAAAACAGCATCGATCTTCGTACAAAAGTATGACGAAAGATGTCACTGTAGACGACTGAACATTGAAAAATAAATCGACATTCAGAAAAGCGAAATCTTTCTTCTTTTGTTCTTCAAACATTACGAGGAAGGGCGGTAGGTGACGCCACTGGGAATGTAATCCCGATATTACCGACTGTGGAACAAGTAGAAAGTTGTCGCTATATCGATAACCTTTTTTATTGTCAAAAAAATCAAAATTCTACGGTCATTTAGTTTCTTTCACATTTTATTCTCGGGGTTTTGCGGCTGAGGTCGCATTTTGTTACACACGTCATGTACATAAACCTATATGCAAAGAAAAACAAAACTGACATATGCAGAAGAAATAATAAAAAAAGAAAACATCGATAAAATCACGTCAATTCGTTATTAACGACATTTTTTTTTTTTTTTTTACTTTTTTTTCACTATATTCCACAAAAGACACACGAGTATCACAGGCAATCGTGCAACTCCTATTCTCTCGGCGTAAACAATTACATAATCATACAAAAGCATTTCCGTATACGGAAAAACAAAACGATAAATAATCCAGAATCACGATAATGACAATTTTATTTTATTACCTATTTAACCAGATGAGAAAAATTTACAATCGTATTATTATTATTGTTATTATTATTAATAATATTATTTTTGTTATTATTATCTAATTGCACATGTATGGAAGAAAGAAAAAATTCTTAATACTGTTTTTGAATAAATTTTTCACCTGAAAACTCATTTTTTTTTTTTTTTTTCAAAAAATTAATTTTTTTCAATTTTTCTATACGTACGATGTCCAATGATTTCTGAAATCTAATTTTCATTTTTTTTTTGTGACAAAGAATTCGTAAAGTTAATTATTGATGTAACTGCGATTCAGCAGCTTCGACATCTCTATCATCGAAACATCAACTCTCGCAGCTTAAAGAAAAAAAAAGCCTGAACCATCTTTTTTTTCCATTGATATATAAATCATTAGTGCGATCAAATGAGAAAATATTTTGAACGCAAACAGCTCGATTTTTTGGTTTGAATGAAAAACACTGAATGGTTGAACGTGTCGATTATTGACTCTTGACCCTGACTCTTTATTCACTGGGTCTATTTGACCCTCACACAATTTTCTGCGATTATCAGATTCTGCCCTGTTCGAAAAAGATTTTTTCGTTTTGAAAATAATCTAAAATCACTTGATTAAATATTAAAAAAAAATTTTTTATAGAAATCTCGTCGTGGCTCTTGTTTTTTTTATTTTTTTTTTTTCAAAAAATAACATTTTTCATGAGTACACTTACGTTTTGTTGTAAAACGTACAATTTTTTTTTTAGGTAAATTGCAATTTTTCTAGGACTTAAATTTTTCAATAATGAAATTAAACAATGAAATTTCATCTTTTTTTTCGAATTTTTATTATACGCGCTTTTTTAGGAATGTTTGAAATGTACTCACGATTTTTTCCAATAACGACCTCAGGGCTGCTCTGCCAATGACAAGCAGATTAAGTACGTCTCGGGTCAAATTGACCCAGTGTTTTAACTCAGGATTAAATAATAAAAAATGAATAAAAATTGTGACGATTTTGTTATGATTTGTTTAAACATAATATGATAATAATATTTTAGCAATAAAAATAATAATAAAACATTAACTACGTATATTATATCTCTGGTCTCGAGGGCTCATTTTTGAGCCCGCTCTCGTTTTAGAAAATAATTTATTCTCAAAGCTTAAATACTATTTTTATATTTTTCTCATCCTGCCTGCAGAAATATGACTTGGCGGAAAAAATTTTATATTTTCACGATGTTTAAAAAATAAACAGCGTGAAAATAAAATCTTCCTCGTTAACTATAAATAATACATAACATTATTCTGTACACACGCAGACACTCATTTGTAATTATCGATACTGTTATAGTTGTGGATTTTCTTTGTTTCGTAACCCTTTCATTTTTTTCTCTCTCTCTCTCTCTTTCTATTTATCTCTCTCGATATTATTTTTTGATTAATTCGAGATATGTATCTCAAGTATTTTTCTATTTTCTGTCCTATTATTTCTTTGTTTTGTTTTATTTTATTTATTTTTTTGTACTGCTTTATGAGCAGAAAATTTATTTTCTCTATAGGTCGCTTCTCGCAATAGGAAAAATCATGGACAGTATTTTTTTTTTTTATCGTATAAAATGAAGAGTTGATTATTTTTTGGTTTTTTTGTTTTTTCTTCTTTTTTTTTTTACTTGGTAACGTTGGATAGAGAATTAGAAAAAGAATAAATTTACGGCCGTTGATTATAATTGGTAAAAATGTCGGAGGAATTTTTTTCTGTATCTCCTTCTTTTGAATTCCTTGTTACCACTAATCTCGAATAATACGAAGTGAATTTTTTTTTCTTTTCCTTTTTTTTTTTTCTTTAATATTGAATTTTTAATTAATTTTTTTTTTTTTTTTTTACCAGACTTCGCACTTGTGGACAGGATTCATTTTCGAACCCTTCGGACAATTGAATTCGGTCGCAAATTCTGGCAAATTTGAAAGTGGTCCAATAACCCTGTACTTCGGAGGACAGTGAGAATCTTTCTCAATCTGTAGGCCTATCGCCTCGGACGTTACAGCGGAGCACCAAACCTGAAATATAATTTTTTTTTTTTAATTATTTTTATCAAACACACTAATTAATCGAATTATTATAAACTTTTTAATTGATTACGAAATTAAAAAAAAAAATTTAATTTTAATTAAAAAAAAAAATGTTTTTTAATTATTTTTTAAATTATTTATTTTTCAAATTTGAAAATTTAAGAAAAAAATGCTTGTTTTTTTTTTAATTATTTTTTATTATTACCTGAGCAAAACTCAGGAAAAATAATTGCCGATGCGTAAGGTTTAATCCTGGCAATGGCATCTGATCCTTGTATGATTTTGGTGTCGACAAATAGGCGTGGTAAGCCGCCTTAAGGCCTCCATTATCAGCTATATTTTCACCTGGAATTAAACCAAAAATCATATAAATATTAAGGTGGTATGAGGACTTTTTCGAACCCGCGAAAGAGAGAAAGAGAGAGAGAGAGAGAGAGAGAGAGAGAGAGAAAGTTTAAATTAAAAAATGTCCTCGCAGCTGTCATGATCGATTTGTGTCGTTGATAAATGATTAATTTAAAAAAAATCAAAACTCAAATAATTTTTCGAGCAATGAAAAACGTCTAGATTTACCTAATGTTTGTCTTCCGTTAACGTGACGACCTTGAATCTCAAAATCACTGTACTGTTCGACAATACACTCCGTACGATTTTTAAACCTGTCGATCGTCGCGTTGTTCCACCATTGATGCAAATTTCCATGCAAATCGTATTCTCTTCCTGAAAAAAAAAAAAAAAAAAAAAAATTTAATACAAAAATTAATAATTCCATGATATGTAAAATTTTATTTTATTTCTTTAATTTTTCGAAGTTTTATCAATTATTAATTTTATAAATGAATAAAATGTGAACGAACCTTGATCATCAAAGGCATGAGTCAATTCGTGTCCCATGACGACACCGATACCTCCAAAATTTAAGCTGCTTGGATTTTCCATATCGTAAAAAGGACTTTGAAGTATTCCAGCAGGAAATACAATTTGATTTTTCGTAGGAGTGTAATAAGCGTTGACAGTCGGAGGTGACATTATCCACGTGGTTTTATTGACAGGTTGATCCAATTTTTCTAAATTTTTTTTCAACGTGTACTTGTTAACTCGAATATTATTAAGAAAATATTCGTTCTGTCTTATCGACAATTCTCGATAACGTTCGTCAAGCTCGTTAGGATTGAGTATGAAATATGGAAATCCGATCATATCGGTTATTGCATTTGCTTTTTCATTCGCCGACGTTCTGGTCTCTCCGTCCATCCAATCAAGATTTTTAAGATTTTTAGTAAATGCTCCACGTACTTCGTTTATCATTTCCTCAGCCTTTGGAATAATTTATCATTTCATTTATTGGATTCAGAGGCGTATAAATTTTTTTTTATTAAACCCCTAATTAGTTTTTTTTTTTTTTTTTTTTTAATAAAATGTTTTTTTTTTCTTTTTCTTTATCGTACCTTCGTCTTGCTTTTTCCATGGAAAACTTCACGAACGAACATCGCTCCTATGGCAAATCCCATAACATTATTTGCATCGCTTACGCAATAACGC
Source organism: Campoletis raptor (assembly GCA_948107755.1). Classification (NCBI taxonomy): domain Eukaryota; kingdom Metazoa; phylum Arthropoda; class Insecta; order Hymenoptera; family Ichneumonidae; genus Campoletis; species Campoletis raptor. The sequence goes on from OX403626.1 coordinate 15,748,680, forward strand.
CATTGTTCCTCTCGGCCTTCCGATCCAATTAACGCTTTCCTTAAACCTTTGTACGCCTCTCTGAATGGTTTCGAGAGAAAAGCTGTAAGGGACCTGACTGTTTGCCACACGAGATAATTGTTCAGAACCCTATTAACGTAAACGATGCAATTATTACGTAAGAAATTTTTTTTTTTTTTTTTTTTTTTTTACTATAAAATCGACCATTTTAATGAATAGTAAAGAAAAAAAAAGAAAAAGAAAAAAAAGACGTACGTTTTTCCAGTTTCCGTTTTATTATATTCCTGAACGACTCTCGCCAATTTTTCAAAATATTCTGGCGCGAAATTCACGATCATGGCTTTACTGTTGACTTTTTTATTCACGAGACGCGTCGCATTCTGAAAATATTCTACCCAAGACATCTGTAACAACGAAAAAAATAATTATTTTGTTATACAACATGTTGTTTTTTTTTTTCTTTATTTTTAATTCAAAATATTTTATCGACTGAAATTGCAACAATTTTTTTCATACATTTCGAGTCTTTCAAGTTCCATTACCGTTGAAATAATAATTTGTCAGAAAAATCGATGAAACCTTTTTGATTTATATTTTTATTTAATTTTTTGTACAATTGCTAGAAAATCGTGTGATGAAAATATTTATCAACAGTTGGAAATTTATTGAAACCTGATAATTATCTTCGAATTTTGGAAAAATACATTTCTTTAAATAAAAAATTTCAACGTGTTCTTGGACGAAAAATTAATATTTATAAAAAAATGTTTTAAAGTGAACTCGACAGTTGGAAATTTATAAAAACCTGATAATTTTCTTCGAAAACACAATTCTGTTCGTAATATCGTCTCAATATTTTTAATCAATAATTTCAACCTAATACGCAACAACTTATGTAATCACTCCGTGGGCAGAGACTGCGGTTGCTATCGAACAAAACTTTTATTGATTGACAGTTAAAGGAAGACTCGAAGTGTTTTCATTGTTTTCTTGTCAATTCGATTCAGTGTTTTGTTTTTAATCACTTATTGTTGATAACAATAATAAATAAATAAATAAGAAAATCGTTGAATCCAAAAGCTCGTGAAAAATATTTGAAAAAAAAAAAAAAAACACTTACGAAAGGTGCTAAACGTTGAAGATCGTTTATCGACATTCGATTGTAAAGTTTTTCTTCGTCTCTTCTCTCCTCCTGGGGCGTCGTTATTTCAGCAAGTCTCGTCTCAAAATCGATAACTGCCTGCATTTGTCGTCTTGTCTCATTTTCTTCGCCTCCTAACAGCACCCCAATCTATACACAGGAACGTGGTCGAATTTTTTCTTACAATCGACACTACACATTTGTTTGTCACTAAATTTGTTCCTCATTCTCTATTTTTTTTTTCATTTTTATTAAATTCAAATAAAATAAATTTAATTCGTTCCTTACTCTCTATTTTTTTTTTCAGTTTTATTAAATTTAAATAAAATAAATTTTATTCGTTCTTTATTTTCTATATTTTTTATTTTTATTTTTTTTCATTTTTATTACTCGAACATTGTTTTTTGTTGTTCAACGGACTAAAAAATTGTTGTTTTTTTTTCTGTACCTTGGTCATGTAGTCCAAATAGGCGACCAGAATTTTTCCATGCTCCGTTTTATTCAAATAATTGTCTGTTGTTGGCAACGTCAGTCCTCCTTGATCAATCTTTGAGCAATCGACACAACATTTTTTTTAAATTCCTTCAATTAATCAAGCGATTTTAAATGAAAATGAATTCGGTTGTTTATTCATCAAATATAAGAATTTTAAACATCCATTATTTTCTTCGTTATAAAAAAACAAAAAGAATAGTCCACGACAGCACTTTAGTATCGTTTACTAAAAGTTTTTTATGTTACAGAAAATCTTAGACTTTTTCTTCACCCCAAAGTTAAGTTTAGGTCAAAAAAATAAATCTGGGTTTCAAGAAAAAAAAAAAATATCTATCGATGGATAAACTTTTGGAAAAAAGTAAAACGACCAAATATTAACAAAATCTGTTTTTCGATGAATAATATTTTCCCAGAAATTGCCAAAAAAAAAAAAAATCCACCACATGGTTTTAGTTTTTCGAAAACCACACATTTTCAATATTCAATTATTTATTGCATTACATTATTTTTAATTGATCTATTTGACGATAAAATGGATAATGAGACTGCAATGTGACAAAAGAATTGAATTGGAACAAGCGTTGAAATGAAGAATCGAAAGAGAAAATAGAAGCCCGTGTTTCCCTTAAGGGAACAATGAAACCATTGTACAAAATATTCACAAGTATAATTTTTATTCAAAGATATACTTTACCTGAATAATGTGAATACTGCTATTTCTGTCGTCCTCGTTAACCGCCCAAGAAAACAATCCACCCATATTATAAACGTTTTGCAAAACGTGCATACTCGTTTGAAGATTCCACCTCGAAACGTTGAATTTACCCGTAATATTCCAACCCCCAACATTGTCAAGAAGATCGAGCAACGGTTGACCACCCAATGCCTCGATCGTTTCATTTGCATCCATGCACGATAAATAATACAATTTTGCTTTTCTCTCTGCCTTTGATTTCATCTCTTCGAAAGGTTTTTCTAATAATAATCATAATAATAATAATAATTGTGAAAAATTTTTTCCAAAATAATGTTGAGAGGATTTTCATGAATCGATTGATTCATGAAATATTGTTGTCTAAAAAGTCGTCTTCAGATACGATTTTATGGATTCGCTCTTTGATTTGTGAAAACTTTGATATAACTTGCGGAATAATTTAGTAATAATTATAAATTATGACGAATATTGACTGAAATATTTATAATTCGAGTTAAAACAGTGAATTGTGCTTGTAATGAAAATATTTCTCGATGAAAAATGAGAGACGTTAGTTTAGGATTAAGGATTGATACTCACCCAATACGTTTTTAACGACCAGCTGATTTTCCTGCTCGAGTTTCGTGAACGTACCCCATGTGCTTTTGCCATCAGGAATTGGATTTTTTTTAATCCAACCACCGCAAGCGTATTCATAAAAATCGTCACATGGGTCTATCGTACGATCGATACCATTTATTATCGATGCTGCCACGGTTACGCAGTGCTCCGTTAAACAGTGCGAGCCATCTGTATGGATCATGAATAATTAAATTTAAAAAATTTTAATTTGAATTTAAAAAAAAATAATTTTTAATAAAATAAATTTAATCGATAAAAATAAAGAATTAAAATCAAATCGAGAAAGGAAATCGGTAAATAAAAATTTGACTAAACATTTTCCTAAACGATTTTCAATTTAATCAAAAAAAAAGTCATGAACTATTTATTTCTTGATGAAAAAAGAAAAAAAAATAACAAATTTATGATTGAATGGATTTTTGGATCGATTTTATATTATTTTCATTAAATTCATTCAATATTTTTGCATACCTTCACCAATAGAACCCACGTGAAGTATTTGTGCATCTTCCCAATGATGTTTACTGTTGAGAACGACCGTAAGGACGAGAACCAAAAGCAACAAACCTATGCAAGTGACCAACAAACATCTTTCCAGTGTACTTCTTGCCCTCCACAACGTTGTGCCCTGAATAAATAATTAAAAATAATAAAAAAAAAAAAAAACAAAATAAAAAAACGAATATTAGCTCCTGGTGTTAACGATTATTTGACCATAAATTGTATTAAATTAAATAATTTGTAATACTAGTGAATTAATAAACTTCAATATTGACACAAATATTCTTATAAATTGATTATAAGTCATTGCCTTAGATTTCAATGTAAAAACAAAAATGAGTAAAATTGTTTTTTAAACTCGATTTATTTGAATGATAGTCAATCACTTCGAATTTTGATTCAATTATTCAAATAAAAAATAAAAATCCAACGATTTATTATTATTTCGTTGATTTTTTTTTTTTTTTTTTTTTTCATTCAAAATTACCGAATGGTATCGTATGTGAGTCCCAGATGTGGTTATTCCCTCGCTGTTTAACACAATCGAGCCGATGCTACTGCTGTCCTCGTCCTCAAACTCTGCCTGTTTATACCTCGTCATCTGTCAAATAAAAAAATATATATTTACTAAATTAACTAAAAAATAAACTTTGCAAATAAAATGACAGATTGTTGCTCAGAAACGAGAATTCAGAGGTGAATAATTTTTACAAAATGTATAAATAAATAATAAAAAAAAAACTTTAGTAAATTGCTGTCACTGTTTTTTATTTTGTCCCTTCAATAATAAAATAAATAAAAACTAATTAATTAACTAATTAAATGAACGAGAGGAATTATTTCATCGTCGAACGATGTCAGACAAATTATTTTTTTTTTACATATTTACTCTTTAATTTGGCAAATTGATATTTTTTTTTGTTTTTTTTTTCTTGTACGTGCGAAACCGAGCTCGTTTCAATTATGACTGCGAGACCTTTTCCTCTTATCTGTTGTTCCACCCACCGTTATGTTTACATTAGGTCAACAGCCTGCACTTCCCACTATTTTAATTATAATGAGAAAATCAAATATAATTTTTAACGTAAACAACAAAAATATTATTCATTTATGAATTTTTTTTATTAATCACGAAATAACCAAATTTGAAAACGAGTCGAAACGTTTCTTGAATCTTACAATTAATTGAATGCTGGTCTCAAGATTCAAGAAATACGAACAAACAAAAAGTTTCATTAAAATTTGAACCTTCGAGACTTGTATTGAATGTTCAAACTTTATATTTTTTCATAAAAAAGTTCAAAATTGCTTCGAAATTACTACGAAGATCGGAATGTCAATTTTTTCCCAAGCTCCAAAAAATACTCCAAAAAATTTTACACAATATTTTCACATTTTTTCGTACATTGGTTTTTCTTTCGAAAAATCAAAATAAAAATAAAATAAAAATGAAGTCAAATAGACATAAGAAAAAAATGTATGATTCAAAGGGTCAAATAAATTCACTCGTCACTTTTGTGTATAGCACGAAATGTTTACAATCAATGTGAAGGAAAAAAGCAAAAAAAATTCAATAGATTCATTATTCACGAGGTTTCAATACGAAGAAAATGATGTGCGTTTGATAAAAATTAGTAAACTGTGACTTTTTGTCGGTATGTGTGAGTTTTAATCAAGAAGTTTCTTCGTTTGATCTTCGCTGGGATTTCCAAATAAATTGATAAACATTACTGATCGAATACAACGAATCAAAAGATAAAGAAAAATTGATTAATTATTCACACGAATTTAAATAAAAATGATTAAATAATAGATATTAAGGTACTTTAACTGCGTCATTAAAATCGCACGTGCGTAAACCTCGCATTAATTATTAAGAGCGTGCAGCATAAACGATTTGATTGCCCTCGAGAAAGAGAGAGAGAGAGAATAATTGTAATACGGTTGCGTTGCTCGGGCGGATTTGCACGTCATACTCCGATTGTACATATTCGATATACGACACGTTCGTGTATATATTTACTTGAAATGGAGACATGGACAATAATCTGTGAATATACGAACGCAACGAGACATTTCGTGACCCGAAGAGGCATCAAAATATCTCAAACACCAAACACTTGAATTAAAAACAATCGAAAGAAATCGAACGAGGATGAGAACAAGAAAAAAATGTTTTTTCTTTCGAGATCGATTCAGGATATTTTTCTTTTATTTTTATTTTTTTCCAGTATGTTCCCAAATTCCATATGTTCACTCCTAATAAATTCTGTCCAATCATTTCACGAGAAGGGGTGAAAAAAGAAACGAAAAAAAAATGTAAAAAAAAAAGAAGAAGAAAAGGAAATAGTAAAAAGTTAAAATTTTTCTGCGCATTTGTTGAGAAGATTCAACGTTCATGACTTTTTAAAATTTTTATCTTTCGTAGAAACAAAGTAAAAAAAAAAAAAATACATGCTTTTTTTCGTATTTACCTTGGATCGAAATTTCAGGTGAACCGAATGATAACACGAGATCAATTGAATCGGATAATCGGTCGACTATCTCTCGATCACTCATGAAAATATTATGTCATGTTTACATCAACACTCATTCACGAATATGTCCTGATTCTTATTATTTATTTCCCTTCGAAATAGAGACAAAAACCATAAAAAAAATGGCGAATGTTTTTGCATGAATCGAATACGAAGTGAGGAAGTCAGAGCTGTCAGTGTGACAGGCAACGATGACGACTGAATCGCATGGTTTTCGCGCTCGCGTTTCCTTTCCTCGTTCCAACGAATCCCCGATGCAATTACACCGTTTAATTTTAGTTTGATCTAAAAATATATTCAAAGTGTGTTTACAAGTCCGTCAAACTTATCTTCCCTCGTATGTGGCACGTAACTTCACTCAAATATCGATTTTCATCTCAAAAGTCACGTATTTCGACGCCCCAGGACTGGTTCCAATCATTAGTTTGATAAACACTATTTTTTATTTCATAAAAAAAAAAACAACACCTCGAGATATTATGTCATCGGTTTTTCTGTACTTCAAATTGAATTTTTCTAATTGTTTTTCTTTTTTTTTTCAACCATAAAGTATTTAACTGTCGATTTTTAAGTGTTTACTTTCGCTTCGACGATGAATTAATTTAAAAAAGTGAAATTGTTTTGATTTTATTTATAAAAACAGCGAGTTATTTTCGTTGTTTAAACTTTTTTTAAATTCCATTCTGAATATTTTGTTGATTTTAAATTTTCGGTTTATTCGGATCACCAACAAAACGAACGATTCGAATTAACAATGTTTTTTATTTGATTTTATTGAAGAGCAGGATCCGAGTGGTTTATGGTTTTTCTTTGTTATTTATTTATTTATTTTTATTATTATTGTGTTTAGATTGAATTTTCTGGTGCACCGAGTTCGTTCGGAGATAAAAGGCGACCTCGTGGATCGCTCGGACGATTCAAAGTGTGCCATCCGCGTCTCTGTGTCGTCACACAGAACACACAGAGCAGTTTAGTGGCAAAATAACACGATCGCTACGTCTGAACGTCGTTTAACTCACTCGCGGGTGGAATTTCTTATACGAAACGTTTACATTTACACACAGACCCACACCAACACGTACAAACATTGGATATCGTTCTGTGTAACTCAAAAATCCCTCTAGGCCACACTCAGCAAAAGTCAAAGAGAGGGAGACAGCTAAACAGACGGAGATAAAGACGAAGAGGATTAGAGGAAAAGAGAACAACATATAAAGAGATATATTGACGATAAGAGCTCACAAGATAGTGATGTTGATAGAAAAAGCTCTCTGTCTCTCTTTCTCTCTTTCTCTCTCTCTCTCTCTCTCGTTCTTTTTATATATACATTTATGTATGTATATACAGATTTATGTATTTATGGACGTACAGAATGATTCAAAAAATCTCAACTCCAATCTGACAGAATGAGGCTCGATTTATTATTTTTAAGAAAAAAAAAAGTATTAATTTTGTTTATTTTCATCGTGTCATTGATATTTATTATTTGATTTAATTTTGTGGAACATTTTTGTACGATCGTTTTTGATGAAAAATAAAAAGAAGAGACAATTAATTAGGAATTTGGAAATTTTGACCGGAGATTCGTAAAGAAAGAGTCAATTGGACGTGAGAAAAAATTTATTTGTAGAAAATGATAAAATAGTTTGACAATTTTGAAATTTAAGGAAAATTGTATTTTTTTAAATTAATTGTAATTTTCATGGGATTTTGAAAAATGATTTCTTTGTTGTAAAAATTTGTTTTTTTGAATCATCCTCTATTAATACATATGTACTTCAACGACGATCGCGAACGCGCAACAGGAAACGAGTACTTATTTCGTCTTTGAGGCGCGGCTGCAGAGGCTCTTTTCGTTCATCTTTGAGATTGCAAACGAAAAAGCACAGATTGTTTTTTTTTTATTTGTAATTTATTTTTCGTAGCCTTATATTTTCAGGGTCTCAGAAAGTTCTCCGAAGAATTGAAACCTGCAGATTAAATCTGAACTTTTCGTTGAAAATCAATTTTTAATCTTAAATTCGAGATTTGTTTATTTATCGAATATACCGAACGTTACATTTTTAGAACTTCTAATTTTTTTTCTCAAACTCTCGATATCGTTCTCGATAAAGATTAAATATTCGAAGAAAACGAACTTCAAAATTCCACGTGTTTTTATTATTTGAGAATACGAAACAAAATCACTGTTGTCATCGTCATTTTTTTTTTTTTTCAAACTTTCATTTATTGTGCATCAACAAAAGTTTTTATGATTTTTTATAAATTTTTTTTTTTCCAACGCATCCACAGAAGTGTTTTGTAATAGTGAATCATTTTCCTGATGAATAATTATTCTTACGATCACGAATTGTATTAAAATAAAATGAAAAATAAAAAATGAGATAAAAGAAAACTTTGCAAAAGGTAAATACACGATAATGGACGAAATAAAAAAAAATATTTAAGATTTATAAAAATCTTTGTTTTTTTTTTTCGTTTTTTTTTTTTAATAATTATCTCACCTTCACTGACATTTTGCTTGGCCACTTTCATGCAGTGCGGCTACGCAGTGTCCTGGCTCACTTTATTTGTTCACCATCTGAAGGGGGCCGAAGATTTAAAAAAAAAAAAAAGAAACAAGAAAAAGATGGAAATTCACTAAACACAAAATTGATTAGGCCACGAAATAGGCCCGTCGAAAATCAGAGCAACAACAAATACGATGAAAAAAAATAAAATAAAATAATCGAGCATTCAAAATACGAGAAAAAACGAAGGACGTTGCTCGCTCGTTAACTCGACATTTTTTTTCGTACCCATTGACACAATTACGTACGTTTTTTTTTTTGCTCGTTCCTTTTTCGTTGCAAAGGAAAAAAGTAAATAAATAAACTAATTGGAGTAGCGATAGTGCGTGCTGGCACGTCAAAACCGTCTTTTCGTTTCCCTCGAACGTGGGGTGAATTTCATCCCTCCTTCTTTTCCCTTAACCCCCACCACTTTTTATCCCCCTTCTCCGCTCGTTCCCTTTATTGATTTCCCGTCCAAGTGTTACGTTGCACCTGCCATCTTTCCTATAATTCTGCAAATGAGCTCAAAGCGGGCCATACAAAACGCCCAATTTATTTTCCCCTGTTCATTCATTTCATTACTCATTTATTTACGAACCCCAATAACTTGCTGTCAAAAAATTATTTTCCTTCCGCTCCAATATTGATTTACGATTAACACGAAATTTTATTTACACAACAAATCATCTAGACCAACGTTCTTTGGTGCTGAGGAATCAAAAAAAACGACAATGATGTTCAATGATTTGAAAAATCGAACCATTGTCTCATTTTCATCAAATTTCATCTTCATTATCATTATTATTTTGATCCCCAGTCACTGTAGCATTGAAATCCCTTTTTTTCCTTCTCGCACATTATTTTGAATGAAATTTCCGTCCCAAGTTAAATATTTAATCATAAATTTGATTCCTTGTATTGATTTTTTCGTTTTTATTTATTTATTTATTTATTGTTCCTGCGTTTACCCTTGGAAATTTTTTACGAGCATCCCATCACCTTGATCCTCAATTTTTTTTCATTTTACTGTTCCTGTTTTGCTCTTTTTTTCCTAATTCGATTTTGTATTGCATTTGCACGAGGGTCAAAAAAAATTGTCGATTCTAGCAGCCAAATTTTTACTGGGTTCGAGTGTTTATTAAAACCATCAAAATCTCAGAGAAAATTGCCTCCTGCTCATCGATTGATACGTAAACCGGTGCATGGGTAAGCGGTCACCCAACCAAGTATTGACCTCGCACGAAGCTGCTTAACTTTGGTGATCGCCAGCAGTGACGTTCACCAGTTTTTATATTCGATTTATAATTTTTTATGATTTTTAATTAAATCAGGAGACTCGGTAGAGTCTCGTTGACAAGTACATTTGACAGATCTGTCGTCTGCTGGCCCCGAGGCTGGGCCGAGTATATTTCCTCTCGTAAAAAAGCGATTCTCGGTGGTGGGGGTATTTTTTTTTTTTTTTTGACGTTTAAAATAATAACTCGCCTCATTGTGAATAAATATTTCATGCTGCTTTATTTCTCAGCAAGACATATTTTATACATTAGATATACAATATTTTACAGTGGATTTTTTTTTGTTATTTTTCTTCAATATTTTCGCATTTTTGGGATTATTCTTTTTTTCTCAATTTTTGTTTTTTTTTTTTTTTTTTTTTGATGTTTTGTTTTGTTTTTTATGCTTTTTTTTTTGTTAACACGAATGATTGCACGTTAGAGTAAAGAGCTGACTTTCCTTTCGACGAGTAATGCATGTGTTGGGATAATTTTGTTATTTTTTTTTTTTAGCGTTTCATCGTAGCTGTGTATTTTTTTTTTTTTTTTTTTTTTTTTTTTTTTTTTTTTAATACTTGATCGAAAGTTATTGTTGTTTATTTTTTATTTTTTTATCGTTCGCTCGCAGCGTTTTGCTTTTCATCGAAAGTGCATCATCAAAGAGCTCGATCGAATTCTAAGATTGATTTACAAAAAATAATTGTATTATTGTAGTTCGTATAATAATTATTTAGTCATCGTATTCTCGTTTCGTTTACTCTTTTCTGTTTTCAAACTTCTCTCTCTCTCTCTCTCTCTCTTTTTCCTTTCGCCATTTTTTGTATAGTAAGAGTTTTCTATTGGCACATTCACAATTTTTTTTTATTTTTTATTTTTTTGGACCACTTTTTTCGTCGTCGACTTATTAACGAAAAACAGAATCTCTTTCTCTCTTTCTCTCTGTGGCTCTCTGTGGCTCCATGGAAATATAATTTACACATATTTTTCCTATTCTTTGCGATGACTAGTAATTTTAAAATTTTTTTTTCAATATTCCATCGTCGAGTTCGATGGAATGAAAATTTAAAGAGGCAACGAGATCTACTAAATTTTGCAATTCGGTACGTTATTTAAGCTCCTAAAATTCCTCTCATCAGCTCGAAAACAATAAACGAATGTTTTAAATATGAAAAATATTTTTGCTGACTAGGAATCTCGAGATCTTTGAAAAAAAAAAAAAAAAACAAAAAATCGACATTCTATGGATCCATTAGATGAAAAAAAAACGAAGGAAAAATTCACTTTTTTTTCTCTTCCAAAAATATTGATTACAAGATGAAAATTTTTGGTTTATCATTGTGCGATGCAGACGAACACACACCCATTTACACTCACATTTAAATTGAGTTTAAAAAAAATTATGGACGAGATTTGGCGAAATTCCAATGACAAGAAAAATCGCACTTGTCATTTATTGAATAATAATTGTTAATTGTACTGGTCGAATAAGCATTTTTCGCTCGGAATTCTTTCGCTAATTAATGACAAGTGACGAATTTTTCGTTATTTTTTTTTTTTTTTTTTTTTTTCATTCGAATTATGCCTACATCTGAATACAGATTTCTAGGACGATCAGTGTCAATGGAAACATCCAATTATTACGATAACGGAGACATTTGAAACGCGGGGGAAAAAAATCCCCAGGGAAACGATCACAGATACTAATACGAATAATTTGATGCGTGATCTACGAGGAAATTTAATCGCGATGAGAAATGATTACGTAGTAATAATTTACAGGAATAATAAATAAAAATTAATTGATCGTGGAGTCGATAAAAAAATAAGCAAAAAGTGTTGATAAATTTTTTTTCAAACTCCACCAAACGTACCAATTTTTGAAATTTTATATATTTGTTGAAAAATTGATCATTTTATCGCGAAAAAATTTCCCGAATGAAGAATATCCCTAGGAGGCTTTTGTAGCCTTTTCACAATCTCAATGAAGAAATTAGTTTCGAATAATAAAAATACGCTAATCGCGCACTTATAGTACCATATTATCGCGTGATATTCCTTCGATCTTCCGACCAGACTGAAACGATTTGCCCAAATTTTTATATTTTTTTCAAATTATTTACAAAAATTTTGTAAGGATAAAAAAATACGTTTTTCGAATCCCATGCCAAATAATTTTCTCGTGTTTTGACACAAATTAATTTATTTCCAAAATTACTACTGCGTGCTAATCAAAAGAGTGCTAAATTTTTAAATCTGTTTAACTGTGTTTAAAACTGTGTTTAGAGATAAACTTGGCACAGAAAGATTTTTAAAATTTATCACTAATTTAATCATTCTGCAGTTCGATAGTGAGCTCGATTAATAAATTAAATAAAAATTCCAATTAATTTAATGAATTAATTGGTCAAATCCTGTCAGTCTCGTCTCCAAATCTTGTTTCACTTGTTAATTTTTTATTTGTTTTTTTTTTTCTATTATAAAAGACGTGATTAATTTTGTGCAATGGCGGATTTATCGTAGTGACGCCCGAGCACATGATCGATCTTTTCTACCGATCAGATCTTTTTTTTTTTTTTTTTTTAAACAAAGTTAATTGCGAAGTGACGAACAATAATAATAATTACAATAATAATTGTGATTCGAGTTGGATGGAAGATCCGATATCGGTGTGCAACTTTCCTGTGAATCTTTAATACATCAATGTTACGTCTTTTTTTTTCTGATAATTAATAATTATTTATTAATTAACGATGTCTTATTGGATCAAGACAAAGTTCTCCTAAGTCTTCCTCATACTTTTTAATTAAGTGGACAGTGACGTGCGCATTTGTTTTTTTTTTTTTCCTTTTTTTTTTTTGTTTCTTTTAGTTTACAATTACGAGAGGCTTTTTGAGCGTTATTCAGCATCCCAATTACGCTGCAGCTTGATAAATAACACATGTATATTTTTTTATTTATTTTTTCTTTCGTACTCGGTACGTAAAACTTTTTTTGTCTCTCGTTTATTCTAACAATCTAGTTTTTAATAAAATTAACGTAATAAATGAATAAATAAATAAATAAATAAACAAATAAATAAATAAATTAATTAATTAATTAACGGAACCTAATTTAAAAAGACTGGTGTGCGATATTTATTTGTTATAAAGAAAAAATAATGAATAAATGATTAATTATTCGATGAAAAAATTTCGCAATTTAGTCAAACAATGTACCATGCTGTTTAATATCGAATAATTTAAATTTCGAATAAAAAAAAAGTCAAAACACGAAGCGGAATGTTTATCTTGTAGTTGTTATTCAAGTGCGATCACTTTTTTTTTTTTTTTTTTTTTTTTTTTTTTTGAAAAAGTCTTGGTTTATGTCCATATGACATGTACGTCCCTCAAAAGGTCAAATGTACAATAATAATATTAGTGAATGACGCGATAGTGAGGTTCACATTAAGTTTCAGTCTAGAGACTTCGATCTGTCTAATTTATTATGTTTACTTTCATGATTGTTGATTGGAGTTTGAACGACATTTTGATGGTCGTTATTGGTGAGCCTCGCACCGGGCGATGGCACTCGTCTACGTCGTTTTTCGTCGTCATCTTGACGACGTGTTCTCCAACAAGCGGAGGAAGAAGAAGAAGAAAAAGAAGATGAAGAAGCGGCAGCAGCAGCAACAGCAGAAGCAGAAGCGCCAGCGACAGCATCTTCGTCGTTAATGGCAGAGCCAACATTGGGGCGTTTGGGGTCATTAATATTAACGGAAGTAAGTGGCTCTAATATCACATTATCGGATGGATTTGTTTGATGATCAACGTCGAAAGAACGCGTTATCACCGTTTTACGAGCTTTATCACTAGCTGCGAGAAGTCCGTTTCTCGTTGACCTTGAGAACGAACCGGTTTCCTCAAAGTCAACATCGCCACTGTTGCTTTCACTGTCGAGGCTTACCGCAGCTTTCTTTTGTCCGATTCTATCTTTCGCCCAAGTGCTTGTACCGATGTCAAGAAAATTTCGACTCCGCCGAAAACTTGCATGTATGCTACTCGTCTCATCTCGTGACCTTGAAAACTTTAAAGACCCACCGTGATTTCGAGAATAACGTTCACGCTGTTCCTCTTGCTGAGGGGTTTTTGCTCTTCGGCTATGAACCTCGCCAAGCTCGATATTCAAATCGGGAACCGACGAATGCGATTCACCCATCAATACCTGCGACGAACGTCTCTGATGATCACGCGTCACTGAACTCCCGGATGATGTTCCGTTGTTCCTTCTCGGACGGGAATCAACTCCGTTTCTGTCACCCTGATAACTTGGCAATCTTTCCAAGTTATCGTCACCCTGATATATTCTGTATGTGTCGGGGACTATGGCTGCGTGATCTTCTTGATAATCGAGCGGTGGAATCGGTCCTCCTGGAATCACCAGGAGAAACATAGAGGTCAAAACGCGTATGCGAGGTTCACAACTAGAGGATACTATGAGCTTGAACTCTGAATTCCAAGTGTAAAAGTTGTGGAACGTTTTTTGATCAGCTTCCCTCCAGATGAGGCATTAATTGTCAAAATTGGAAGATGGGTATTCATTTATCGCTCATAGCGCCAGAACGGTGAGAGATAGAGCAAAAGTTCATAGGACTAATGTTGTAGAGCATCGGAAATCCTACAAAAAAGCTCCCGGTGGCATTCCACTGTCGTCAATAGTTTAGGCCTGAGAGTAGATCTAAACGATTTTCCTTCAAAACGTTCCCTCGATTTTGTCAATCCGCTCTCAAGACTAAACTACTGAAGATAGAGAAACGCTGTGGGAAACTTTTTTCTAGCAAATTTCATCCTCTACAAGATTGCTCCTATGCACTTTTGCTCTATCTGTCACCGTTTCGGCTCTATGCTCCATTAATGCCTTCGCATACTCAAACTTTAGTAATTCACGTACACAAAACTTTCGGACTCGGAATCTTGTCCTGAAGAGAAATTTATGGGGACAGATGTGGAAGTTATCAGAACTCTGTAAAGAACTTACCGTGATAATGTAGTGGTAGACATGGTTCTTGACGTCCGGCTGTATGCACAGGAGTCGTACCATCGCCATTGGCGACAAAAGATGGTGCGTATCGTGGAAAACCGGAAGTTGTTTCTAGGGTATCCAATCGATGGATCGTATCGGTGACATTTGTATTTTGTTCGTAACACGGTATAGAAGTATCAACATTGCCGATAGTACTACCAATTTGGGACGGATGACTGTTGTTGTAGGGCGAATGATTGTAACAGCGTGAAGCAATATCCTGATTGGGTAAAGTCGAGCTACTCGTTGCTGACGATAAATCAACGTTTCTCGAACGTTCCGGGGACAATGGACTCGATATTTTACCGCGTGTTTGCGCAATAACGGTCTCATAACTCGGGGGTGGACCGTAAAGTTGATAATAAGGACAATTAACATCGTTCAGAACGACACTCGTGTTTTGAAAGTGCGCCGAACTGGCAGCCGCTGCTACAGGTGGACCTGTGTAAGCGGGTGACGACCCGGGACCGCGATGCGGACCTATTTCAAAAAAATCAAAAATAGAGTCTCATCTCACAAACCCGAAAAAACCTTGTCGTCGAAATCTCAACGAATCAACAAATTTGCCGATTTTTGCAGCTGTATTCGTCTGCTAGAGAAATTCTAACCTCTCGCGTTTTCCCTCGAAACTCACCTCCCTTCCACATCCGATGTAGCAAAACTGTGTTTCGTGCTGAGTTGTACGTTATGCTCGCCTGCTGAGCCGGACAAGTACGTCCAGGAAGTGAATTCTGGCCTCTTGAGTTTGTCGTGCCTCGGCTCGGTATGGCAGACGCGGCCGCTCTGTATCTGCCTTGTAACCAATAACGATACCACCAACCACCACCGGAGCAAACGAGGAACATTATGATGACGAGAAGCCTGCAAAGTTGCCCATACATGCGATTTAACGAAAGAACATTGACGATAAATTCTGTGTACAAATTAATCGAGCGTTCTCACATCAACGACATCAGCAGCGAATGAACCGTTGATTACGATTCGTGTGTTTCTTCATTTTTTAGAAAAATATATAAAAGAGGTGCTCAAAACTGTTAAAACGTGTATGTAGATCTAATAAACCAAGTTATACAAGTTGAAAATATCGAAAATGATAAAGTATTCATACGATAGCGCCATCTGTAAGATTTTAACGATGAGCGTTTGTACTAAATTATGGCGCCCAGTTCAAACAGCTCAATAAGCATGTAACTTTGTTCTAATCTTTTGTATATGATAGTTAAATGTTGCTGCTTCGTTTGAATATTTATTGGGAAATATGTAAGCTAAATAAAAATGGAAAACCTACCAATAATACCAAAGATGATAAATCTGAAATCCTGGTGACACGCAGCAACCGAAATTGCAGCAGTACTCGGTTCTCGGACATCTGAATAAACGTAATAAATTAATTGGCATCAATAAGCAAAGCTAACTTCATTCAATTTTAATATTTTGAACTGCCTTTCTCCCTCCCTTTAAAAAATAAGACCTTATTGAGCTCAAGAGCATAACTTACACGTAGTATTTCGGTTCCCCGTGTATTTCGAAGGCACAGTATTTCGCTTCAGCCTGGAAATATGAAAAATCTCACAACACTATCGTTCGGGCGTGTAAAAAAAAAGGTATTCATCAAAATACGGTATTGCCGCCATCTTGGATGGTTTTATTGTGTTTTTCTTCGGTGGTTAGGGTTAAATCAAACAATTTGGTGCATTTTTTTCGTGCAAAACGTTTATGTACAAAGAGTGTAACAATAAAAAAAACAATCGATATGAAATAATAAGAATCATGTCAAGGTCGCAGCAGGGTGAAGGACGAAGGAAAAGTAGAGCACATTGCATCAAATGGTGTATAAGCATTGAAACGTAAACAGAATCGTGAATGTTATCCACATATCTTGCTTGGTGTGCTATGAGAGTTCCACAGTTGGAGGTCACAAAAACCGCTCGTGCTGGTAAACACGTTTGGGGGAGGGTTTTGCTTTGTTTTTTTTTGCCTTGTTTTGCGTGCAGCAGGATCGAGGTCTCACTGAGTCGCGTGACCTTCAAGGGCGACCCCAGGTCGTGCATGGAGTAAATGTGAAAAAAAAAAGAAAACAATCGAAAAAAATCGAAACAGAAGAAAGATAGACGCAGGTAAAAATATATTTCGTGTCACCTACGTAAACTAGACACTCGGATATTCCGGCGACGATCGCAAGTTTTCTCTTCGAGTCCCACGACATTTTGTTTCTCTCACCGTTTCACGTAATCTCTTTTTGTCTTTTCTCTTATTTATTATCTTTTTAATTTTCTCCTGTTTTTCGTTTCTTTTTATATTTATTTTGCTTCTACACCCTCTTCCCTCTACCCTCACGGATCACAGAATCTCGTCACTTTGACGCTATGTTTTGACGTGTTTGACGGCCATATTCGTGGCGGCCGTCTCTCTACCCCCGTCGACCAAAAATCTCGACACCCCCGGACGCTCTGCTACCCCGTTATGTTGTCACATCGATCACAGCGCCGCCGTACATGGCCACACTACGCACTACGCCATCCTCAAATCTCTACGTCATACCTGCTCATACCCAATCCCACTTCGCAACCCCCTGCCATACCTTTTATTGATTTTCTACTATTTACCACGCTCCAATCACCCACGATGACGATTACCACTTATTCCAATATGGCCGCCCTACAATTGCAAGTTTATGCGCGATATTATGAATTTCTCTTTTTCTATGTTTCTATTATTCAATAATAATGTTTTAAAACAAATTTTAAGAAAATATACTGTAAACGCTACAGAATGAATTCACATTGTAGATCGCCCTTAATTAAAGTTTTTTTTATTTCAATTTTTACGTCAAGAATGTAGAAACTCGGGTTTTAAAAATGGCGCTTGTAGATTGCGCCAGCTGTACACTTCCCGCGCCAAACTCAAAACAATTTTTTTTCTCTTATTCGAAGTAATTCTCTCGCCAAATAAAAGCGATAATTACTTCAATACGAAAATTGTTTTTTGCCACATTTTTTCATCCATCTGGACTCACTTTCACAAAAATACAAAAATTTTGTGTATAATGCGTTTATTCTTTAACGGTACAAGATTATTACTTATATTTACATATGATTAATCACAGTCGAAAATTCATGAAAAATAGCAAAGACGATTGAGATGGAAATGATCAATTGCTTATTTTTTTTTTCATCGTTCATCAAAATTATCTTACAGTTCTATAAAACAACAAAAACAACTACAGGCATTTTTTTTTTTTACATTGCCTATAAATGCCAGAGCAATTTTTGTGGATTTTCATGCGATTATTGATTACATGATTATTCGAAGAATTTTAATGAGCTTTCATCTTATTATCGCTCTCGCATTAAGTTCAAAACGCTAAACAAAAATTCGACACTTTGTTGACAAACGTGTTTTGCACAGTTTGTGCCAAAATTTGGCGCAGCGAATGATCGAGTTTTCCAACTATTCGTTGAATCAATAAATTATTGTAGTTTATGTAAATTTTTTAACATTTTTTTTAAATACTTCAGGCTTTTGTCTGCGGCAACAGAGGTTCGCTTCGAGAAAATGGCCACTGCATACGCAATCTGTACGTGTCGTAATATCGGAACAAACAGCCGCAACATATGGATATCGCAACAAGCGCCGACAGCAATCCACAACTGGAAGAAACATTTTATTTGTATTTTTTATATTATTATTTTTTCGAAATCAAGGATATTTCCTATTCATTTATTTGCATTTATTTTTGTTATTCTCCTAAATGTTCGCAACGAAAAAGAAAACAAATAAAATGCTCCGTTCTCCAAAATCCTTTGATGCGACAAGACACTGATGTGAAACTGCACGAATTTTGGATTTTCCTATATTTTTGTATAGAACATAATTGAAAATTTGCTTTTTTGTAAATAAAAATCATTTACAAACAGATTAACGTTTGAAAATGACTTTTCTATACCCTTTTGGTGGGTCCCTTTAGATTTTCTAGACAAATAATGAATGAGAGATGAAATAGCTTATCTTTGTAAACAAATAAAAGAAAATTATTTACATGAGAATCCACGTATTTCCGTTGTTGGGACAACACATATTATCTCCGCAGCAATATTCCGATAAATAGCAATATCCCCACTCGCAATAATCATCGGAGGCAGTTGCCTAGAAATAAAGAAAAACGTACGACAAAAATTAGCAAGTGGACGTACAATTTCTCTGTACCTGTCACAACTGTCAGATTAACCTCGCAAACAGCTTTTTGCAACAGAACTGTCGCATGACAAAGAACGAAAGAAAGTAAAGAAACAATAAAGAGTTTCGTATTGAATTTCGCAATAAAAGTTTACCATTCCGATCATTGATATCCAGACTAGAATTATGGAAAACATGTTTTTTCGACAGAAAACACTGGGATTATAGAATTTAATGGAAACTCTGTATTTTATGATTGAAGATCATACGCATGACGCATACGGCTGCGCGTAATTTTATTTATTGTTATTGTTGTCATTCCTGGAGGTTTGGAGCAGCACCACGAGGAGGAGCAGCAGCAGCTGTCAGTGCAAATGGTGCCTAGATTATTATGTTTTTATCCCTAGACCCCTCGACAACTAGAGATTTTTTTTCTGTTGCCATTCCGACAATTCCGTCAGAATTCAATAATTCATTGAAAAGTCTCGTTACTTCGTATTCAATTACAATCGCGTGCAGATAAAGCGTGAATTTACGATAAACTAAAAACAAACGGTTGTTTCTCTACAAATAACGATGGGTCTGAGTCGAGGTACCAAGCAAAAGATCGAGATCGTATTGGACGTTACGAAAACTGTTTTCCACTGGGGTTTCCTCCCAACCGTCCTCTTTTTAGGTTAGTTTTTCGATTACGATTTTTCACCCTTCATGGATAAAAAACACGTGTAATTTCGACCAAATTTTTTATAAATGATGCTTTTTCTTGTATGTTGAAGGATTTAGGAAAGGAGCAGAGCCTGGCATGCCACCGCTCGCGTTAATGAAGTGAGTGTTAACACATTTTTTATCTGCTGAATTCATGACTCCCAAAACTTGTATTTCTATGGTTATTTTCGTGTTGCAGTCTTCTCTGGTAAAAAATCCTTCGACTACTTTTCCAAGCGACTGAGGATGTTTCTCTTGCTCGAAGATCACCATTATAAGTAGGTTATCAAATACCAAATACACTTTTTGTTGGACGATTCTCAATCCATCGACTTATCAGCTGAGCTTTCTGGAACTGGGATCCGGAAGCAATGGAGAAGAAACAAAAACCCAATTTTATGTTTTTCTATTTTTATTTTTAACGAATCATACACAAATCGATGTTAAAAATGTTATTTTGTTGAATAAAACAGAGTAATAGTTAAAACCTGGTTTCGTGAATCATTTCGCTTTTTAAAAATATTTTGCTTTCGAACTCTTGTTACTTTTTTAGCTAAAACTTAAATTCTCCATGTCGAAAATGAAGTTTTTCGAACCTTAAACGCAAATTTCGGATAAAAATACATTGTTTAATGTCTTAATGCATTTTTTTTTAAGTTAAAAATGTATTTCCTCGAACTCAACTATAAATCCAGACCAGATTTAAAATAAGCAGTTGTAAACTCAAATTACAGTTGAAGTGAAAAAAAAAAAAAAAAAATTTCAGTTAAAAACGCGTTTTCACGGAATATCCTCATGTAATACAATTCATTGTTGATAGAAATCAAAAAATAGTATTTAATTGCATATCTTAATGAAGAATCGCGTCGCTGTTTTTATTTAACAAATCGATAAAGTTCAATATAAATGGGTTAGCAAAAAAAAATGAAAAACCGTTGACTTCAGGATTGTAAAACAGGAAGCGAGTAACTTTAGACGCAGCGTTGGACAGTAGCGCCACGAGGAAGTTTTCGGGGAGTTGCTGTGTAAATGCTTTGTAAACGAGACGTAAGGTTTGCAGTCCCGTGGGGAAATTTAACCTGTCAAGAAAAGAGGAAGAAGGAGCGAGAGGTTGGTCGAGAAGAGGTGAAGGAAGAGAGTAGTCAGCAGTATAAAATCGCGAATATAAGGGAGGTATTCGCGGAGTGTGTATCGCGGGAGTTCAGAGGCCAAAAAAAAAGAAAAGGAAAGAGAAAAGTCTTTTGTACGTGTAGCGATAAAGAACTATCGCGGTCGTCGTCTTAGTCGTTGTCACCTCTCACTCTCCCTCTCTCTCTCTTTCTCTCGTTTAGGCTCGCGAGGATTTTAACAAATCGTTTCGCTCTAAACTTTGGCTCGTGAACAATTTTTTATTTTAAGTTTCCTTTTATTTGTTCGGAGTGTGCGTGTTCGGGGTAAAAGTTTCTCCTCGTCTGGGTGTGTGTGAGTCTGTGCATTTATCGCGTTGCGTTTGTGCGCGACGTACGGATTAACGGAGAAGAAAAGAAAGAGAGAGGGAGGGAGAGTAGAGAAAAGAAAGAAAGGAAGAAAAAAAACAGTGCGATCGAGTTTCGTGAAGGCGATCGAGACCTACTGTCCCGTTGGTCCGGGCTCTGACTCTCTCACTCTGTCCGTCTCGCGAGAGAATCTCGTGTCCCGAATTGTGTGAATCGCCACTACGTGTACGACGCTAAGGCGCTTGTTATGTCGCGGTAAACATCGCGAGGTGAGCTTATTAACTTTGATTTCGCCAGTTTCGCACACCCCACTCCCTCGCCTTCTTCAAAATACCTTTATTGCCATTTTCTTCTCTCCAAGAATAATGGTATCCAGTGATTTCACTCTTTTTTTTTCAACACCGATCATTTCCTCCTCCCTCTCTTTCTCTCGCGACCTCCCTCCCCTCCTCGCCCCCTCGCCTTCTTGTCTAACTCTTTTCGCACCATTTGTTGCGATTAACAAAAAAATACCCGTGATTTTTCCTACTAACCTGTCCATTTTATCGCATTCTTACCAACATGTACTTAGTCATCCTTTTTTTTCACCTTCACGACGTGAGTCGACAGTGTTCCGAGTTATTCCCGATGTTTTGTCGTTACGATTGTTATTTTCTTGCTTCGATTTTCGTCCGTTTAAATAATTCGTAAAATTCATTTTTTTCCCCTTTTTTCGTGATTTTATCACGAAAAGTCACTATTCAAATAGTTGCATCATTTTCTAGAAAAAATATTTTAAAAACATCGTTTCGTGCAGTGAAAAAATTCAACAAATCATAGATTCAAACGTCTGCCGTTACTTTGCTCCGTCACAGATATATCGTAGCACCAAGTAGTTGGTATAACGAAACGCTGATCGGACGGTCGAGAAGACACAGGATGTCGGGTCACAGAGGAGGCGGAGGATCCGGCAGTCACCAAGGCGGCCCGCCAGGACTCAAACAAATCGACCTCGACCAAATCTGGGGCGACCTCAAAGAAGGCATCGAACAAGTTTACAACAGACAATGCATGTCCAGACCCAGATACATTGAACTATACACGTATCCTTTTTATTTGTGTTTTTTAACGCTATTTACAATTACTGCAAACTTGGATCCCAGGATTCCAAAGTTTCGATCATTGGAAGACACTGAAAATGAAAATTTTTCTACAATAATTTGGCAAACGTATTTTGGAGTCTTGAAAACAAAATCTGGAAAAAAAAAACGAGGACAAATGTCAAAATTCGTGAAAATATGAATAAGAATACATTCTGGTCACAGATTTATCAAAATTTCAATCATTGTTGATCCCTCACTCAAAATTCATTGATTAAGAATTGAGTTTCCCAGAAATATTTGAAAAACGAATAAAAATATGATAAAAAATCGCCCCAGGAGAGCAGAACACGAATGAAGAATAAATGTTGATAAACTTTGTAAATACAGACAAAAAACAAGAAAAAAATTGACACCCAATGCAAAAAGAAGGAAATAATTGACTTTAAAAAAAATTTAACAATGAAATATACATCGAAAAGATTTTCCTTAATGTAAATGCCTATGGAATCAGACACGTTTACAATTATTGCACAAGCGTGCATCAGCAGATAACAAGAACATCAACAAAGAGCAAAAAGGGTGGTCAAGTATCAGGTGGTGCTCAACTCGTTGGTCTTGAGCTTTACAGACGCCTTCGCGATTTTCTCAGGAATTATCTCATAAGTTTACTCAAGGTATTGTATACAGTTTAAAAAAAAAAATGTTTTTTACAGTAAAACCAATTGAAGGGTTGAATGAATACTAAAATAAGGAAAATTTTGATATTAGCACGGAAATGATTTGATGGACGAGGACGTGCTGCAGTTTTACACGAGACAATGGGAGGAATATCAGTTCAGTAGCAAAGTATTGAACGGGGTTTGCGCGTATTTGAATCGTCATTGGGTTCGCCGAGAGTGTGAGGAAGGCCACAAAGGAATATACGAAATTTATCAACTGGCGCTCGTCACGTGGCGCGACAATTTGTTCAAACATTTAAATCGACAGGTATTTTAAAAATCGTTTTTTTCTCACAATAATTGCTACGTCGTGTTTCCCACATTTTCCTTATTCATCTCCTTTTACTTCTTTTTGGTTCTAGGTCACCAATGCCGTTTTGAAGTTAATCGAGCGCGAGAGAAACGGAGAAACGATAAACACTCGTCTCGTAAGCGGCGTTATTAATTGTTATGTTGAGCTCGGTCTCAACGAGGAAGATCCAACCGTGAAAGGCCCCAATCTTACCGTCTACAAGGAATCTTTCGAAAATGTTTTCCTCGAAGATACTGAGAGATTTTACACTCGCGAAAGTTCCGAGTTTTTGCGACAAAATCCCGTTACCGAGTACATGAAAAAAGTGAGTAAATTCTTCAAAATATTTCCCTTTTTTTAAATCTTTATTTATTTATTTTTGCAAATTCATTTATGTGCTTTTTTTCGTTAAATAATTGAACTGTGTTTTTTTTCCTTTAAATTTTAATTTTCCATTTGATTTATTGATTAAATTGATTGAATTAAAAGATTTTTTAATTGTTGAAATAATCTATGTGAATAAATTGTAGATTTTTGTAAAACACCATTTTGAAAAGACTGATTTATTTTTATTTTTTGAAACAAGTTTTAATAATTAAATATTTTGTACAGACGGAGCAAAGGTTGCTGGAAGAACAGAAACGCGTTCAAGTTTATCTCCATCAAACGACCAACGAACGTCTTGCGAAAACGTGCGAGCGTGTACTTATCGAGAAACATCTCGACACATTTCATTCGGAATTTCAGAATCTTCTCGATTCCGACAAGAACATCGATCTCGGAAGAATGTATCTTTTGGTCGCGAGGATATTAAATGGTCTTGGCGAGCTAAGAAATCTTCTCGAGAGTCATATAGCCAACCAGGGACTTACGGCGATCGACAAATGCGGAGATTCGGCTGCTAACGTGAGTCAAAACTTTTTTAGAAAATTTGACGAAGAAATTTGCTGAAAGTAACTTTTTTACGGACAAAATATCTGTTTATACGTTTAAGAGAAAGTGCGTTCCATTTAACTGAAAAAAAAAATCTCACGTAGAGTTACAGAACTTTTGAAGAAAAAAAATATAATTTTTATAATCGAAAAATATTGAAAATTCTTCGAACTAACCTCTTAGCCAAATTTTTCGAATTTTGTTTACCGTGGGGAACAATAATTGATTTTGACATTTTTTATGAACGATTGTGAAGCTCTGCTTTGAGCTCAAAAAGTACGAGTTTCCGCGAATGGAAAATTTTAATATTTTTCATCATTTCGCTCATAAAATATTGATTTTTGTTTATAATCGTAGGATCCAAAAGTCTACGTCAACACGATTCTCGAAGTTCACAAGAAATACAACGCTCTGGTGCTCGTCGCTTTTAATAACGACAGCGGTTTCGTTGCTGCACTTGACAAAGCCTGTGGACGATTTATAAACAGCAATTCTGTTACGAGAGCCGCAAACAGTAGCAGCAAATCTCCCGAATTGTTAGCCAAGTATTGCGATTTGTTGCTCAAAAAGAGCAGCAAAAATCCTGAAGAAGCTGAACTCGAGGACACTCTGAATCAAGTTGTAAGTTTCACACGAAAATGATATTCAAACTTTTGGTTCAAAATTAAACGAACGTTTCATAATAAATTGAAAGTTTATTCAAATGAAATATTTTCCTTGTAGATGGTCGTTTTCAAGTACATCGAAGACAAGGACGTTTTTCAAAAGTTTTACAGCAAAATGTTGGCGAAACGTTTGGTTCAGCACATGTCAGCGAGCGACGATGCGGAGGCTTCGATGATCTCGAAATTAAAACAAGCCTGTGGCTTCGAATACACGTCCAAACTTCAGCGCATGTTCCAGGTAACGAAAAAATAAAAAAAAACTCAAAAATTGAATAAACGATTGAATTATTTGATGATAATTGAGTATTTTTCATGATAAAATTACTTTGAATCGAATGAAATATTTGTGTGCATTGGAACGTCGTTCAAGAAATGGTTTTCATTCGATTTCAGGATATTGGCGTCTCAAAAGATCTCAACGAGCAATTCCGAAGACATCTCACAAATTCTGCGGAACCTTTGGATATAGACTTCACAATACAAGTTCTTTCTTCAGGATCGTGGCCGTTTCAACAGTCCTTTACATTTTCATTGCCAACGGAGGTAAATAAATAAATTTCGTTAAAAAAAGTAACGACGAACTCGAATTTTTTGTACTCGATTTAATAATCCAAAAATTACAAACGACGATATTTGACATCAAAATATGAGACTCTAATCATTTTTGTTTTCCTGTCTCTTTGCAGTTGGAGAGATCCGTACACAGATTCACAACTTTCTACAGTTCGCAGCACAGCGGTAGAAAATTAAATTGGTTGTATAACATGTCGAAAGGCGAACTACTGACCAACTGTTTTAAAAATCGTTACACACTCCAAGCCTCAACCTTTCAAATGGCAGTTTTGCTGCAATATAACGTCGCAACGTTGTGGACGATACAACAACTGCACGAATCGACTCAGATTAAAATGGACTTTTTGCTTCAAGTTAGTACAAATATATTTCATATTTATATATATATAAATTTTTTATTTTTCTCCTAAAAAAAGTTCATCACCCGGTGAAAGTTTCTTTTTTTCTTTTCTATTTTCCCGTTTATAATTCTTCGTGATCCCATTGATTAATTATTTATGAATAATTTCTAGGTTATTCAAATTCTTTTGAAAGCTAAACTATTGACTGCGGCGATCGACGACGAGGCTGAGTTAACGTCGCTTTCAACGGTCGAGCTTTTCACCGGTTACAAAAAGTACGTTTTCACTGTTTCCTTCACCAAACGTAAATTTCTATATTTGCAAATTCGTTCTCTATCTTATTTTGGTGTTTTTTTTTCTTTACAGCAAAAAATTAAGAGTAAATATCAACGTACCAGTGAAAACGGAGCTGAAAATCGAACAAGAAACTACTCACAAGCACATAGAAGAGGATCGTAAGCTTTTGATACAAGCGGCTATCGTGAGGATCATGAAAATGCGAAAAGTCCTTAAACATCAACAGCTCGTTGCCGAAGTCTTGAATCAATTGAGTTCTAGGTTTAAGCCACGGGTCCACGTTATTAAGGTTCGCAGACAAAATATTCAAACAATTACTTTTATCATTAAGTTTTAAAATGTTTTATTCATATATATTTTTATTTATTTTTTTCTTGAAATTGCAGAAATGTATAGATATTTTAATTGAAAAAGAGTATCTGGAACGCACGGAGGGACAGAAGGACACTTACAGTTATCTGGCGTGATCTGCCGATACGGAAAATCAACAAGTAACAAAAAACGAAGATCGATTAAACGGCAGCGAGATTTCGATAGTGCGACGTGAAAATAAATTCGCGGCTTTGCTTAAAATCTGCTGCGAAATGCGATATCGTTGCAGTTCCGATTGGCAAATAAATCGCGAGAGATAAAGATAAAGCTTAGAAATAAAGGGAGAATGAGTGCGATCGAGCGAGAGGAAGAGGGAGAGAGAGAGAGAGAGAGAGAGAGAGAGAGAGAGAGAGAGAGAGAGAGAGAAACAACAGCATAAGACGAGCGAGTGAAACGGAATGAATTGAAAAAAAAAAAAAAAAAAAAATGTTACTAAACGCGTCACAATATATTTATTTATGTCTCGAACGACTACTATTTTGTGCGTGAAATATCGTCCATTTCACGTCTCATATACCGATGAATTTAGAACGTGAAAAGTATGGCAAACCAAAAGAAAAAAAAAACAACAACAACAGAACATAAAAAAAACACAAAATTAAAAAAAAAAGACGGTTTTTTT
The DNA here is from genome assembly GCA_948107755.1 of Campoletis raptor. Lineage (NCBI taxonomy): Eukaryota > Metazoa > Arthropoda > Insecta > Hymenoptera > Ichneumonidae > Campoletis > Campoletis raptor. The sequence continues at coordinate 15,775,826 of OX403626.1, forward strand.
ATAATATGTTAATAAAAACGAAACAAACAACAACAAAAAACACAGAAATAATTGACACGTTTTGTGAATCGATTGTAACGTGTTTGCGAAATTTCTAGTTGATTATTCGTCGAGATACGAAAAGAAATTTCGTCTATTTTTTATTAATATCCGAAACTTGATTCTAATAACGTTAAATTTTAATTTTTTTTTTTTTTTTAATTCGTTTAATTTCGTTCCCCGTTTTTCTTTCCCTTTCGCGATAGAATCGATCGGGACGCATCGAAAAATCACGTCAACCGTGAAATATGTTTCCTTTTTTCTTCATTTATTTCGTGAAGAAAAACGTAGAACACAGTTATCGATAATTTATTGATTAATCCTGATCGCGATTATTGTCTTTTTTTTTTTCTTTTTTTTTTTAACTCAAACAAATATTGTTTCGGTTCGAAGAATTACGATTTTTTTTACTTGTTTTTATGTTAGTCGCTATTTTCGAAATCGCAGAGTGCAATAAAGATAAATGAGAAGACAAAAGTGCAGTTAGAATGAGCAGTGTATCTAAAAAAAAAAAAAAAACAGAAAAAAATACAAAAAATCACTGATTTTTCGTCCCTTCGAAATTTGAAACAACCTTAAAACACAAATTAACGATTTATAATGAAATAAATGCGGTTTTTAATTGGAAATATGATATCAGACTGACTGACAATGGATTGTCGTAACGGTGCAGCCTGTAATTTTGGCCTGAGACGTTACCTAGGACCCGTGTAAATAAATTGAAAAAAATACTCGTTTTAAAACTGCAAAATCGAAAAAAATCGTTTTAACTTTGTTTTTTTATATACATGGCTTTTTTTTGCACCCAAATTTTTCACTTTTCCTGCGGACTCCAGTCCAAAATCTTGGAAAATTCTTCTTTCGTCAGTTCAATTTGCCTGCTCGCTTCGAGATAAGTCTGTAAAGAGAATTTTTTTTCTTTTCTTTTCTTTTTTCTGTGACAATTGAAGAAGAATTTTATAGAAAATTTATTTTACTTGTTAATTCGCTAGTTCTAACTGTTTTTCTTTACCTTCTGCTTCTTCAAATTGTCGATCAAAACTGTTTGCTTTTTGAACGCTTGCAGTATTTCCGATCTTTGTTTTTCCAAATTTTTTACTGCCAGACGTTCACTCTCCTGTAATCTTCGTATCTGGTCTCTCAGTTCCTCGAATAATATTCGTTTCGATTATTTTTTTCAATTAAAACAAATCTTATAACAATTCTTAGCAAAAGTTGGACAAAAAAAAATCGTTTTTCTTTACTTTTTCTTCGATTTTATTCAGCCTCACGACGTTACGTAATTTCTCGTTTTCCTCCAAAGATCTGTTCAGTCTCGTGTCGAACGTACTCGACTGCTGATTCACATTTTTTAATTCTTTTTTCAACCCATCGATTTCCTTGGAAAAAATTCATTTAAAAAAAATTCATACGAATCGCTTGTCAACTTAGTTGACAATCAATCATTTTTCAGAGTTTATTTTACGTTACGAACTTTTTTCAAACATGAATTTTCCGTGCCTCGCGATTGAATCTCCGACTGTAAATTCGAATTTGTAGCCTCCAATTTGACAATCGTTTCTTTCAACGAAATAGTCTGATTGTAAAGCTTTTGTCTCGAATCTTCTGATTTTTTATTTTCAATTTCAATCTCCTTGCAATAGTTGCACTAAAAAATAATTATAAAAAAAAAAACTTTGTAAATTATAAAGAAAATTTCATAAGTTTAAGTTTTGAGTATAATGATAATTTTGCTCGTTTCTCAAACGTAAATCCAATACCGTTTCACCTTTTTCTTGTATTCAGTTCGAACAGTTTCGAGCTCATCGTGCAATAATTTTATTTTTGCTTTGAGAAAACGAACGAAGGCTTCGCTTCTGCAGTTCTCAGGGTTCGTTGACACGATTTCTTCAATCGTAAGGTTTTCCAATTCCCTTTCGTTTCAATTGATTTTTTAAATAAAAAAATAAAAATTTTGATGATAAAATTAAATTAAAAAAATATATATTTACCTCTCGTTACATTTTCGAACGAGATTTTCTTCGCTATTCTTATTCTTTTGCTTCTCAGTGACATTTGTCTCGCTTTGAAAATAATGTGAATTTCCAATAACGTCATTGACTCGTGAGCCAAAAACACTGGTCGAGTGAGAAGTTAGAACAGAATCGACTTCTCTCATAAGATCTTTCGTTTTTTCGCCAAGCTCACGGTTCAAACGATGGAACTCTCTCTCCTTGGCTAACAAATCTTCCGACATTTTTTCACTGTTTTCTTTCAAGAATCGTTTTTTTTTTTTCTTTAATTTTGTACTTCGTTTCCCCGCTAGAATTCTTTTCAGACGCTCGAGAAAGAAATCGAGCGTGATAAACAAAAAAACTCGTAGTCATAGCGACGTTTAGAGGTCGCACTAGCTCCCCCTTTTAACCATTTATTTACCTCGCGGTTGGAAAGGAACTATACCAGAAATTAAACATTCACGAAGATTTCTTGACTCAAAAGAAAAATAAACACATTATTTATTCACGTCCATAAAAAAAAAGGTTTTAACGTTTTTCTATTATATTTTTTATTCTAAAAACATTCAAAGTTGGTTGACCTTCAGAGAAGATGACAGATCGTAAAGTCTCGCAAGGTAATGTCAATTCGTAATGTTAATTATGAAGAAAAATTCAAATATTCAGCTAAAATAATTTTTTCCCATTTTTTTTTACGATGTTTTTTGTCCCTCATCATTTTGAAGGACAAATTTTCTTATTGACATCAGTTCCATTCGTTATTAACCATAAAATTTTGTTGAAATCGATTAAAGAGTTAAATTTAATGGAAAACCAATGAAATTGACAATAAATTTTTCATATTTTTCAATTAATTTCACTAAATTCAATGAAACAAGTTTGAAAATAATTGATTTATTGAAATATCTCTTGTCATCAGTGTTGAATGAGTATCGGAAAGCTCGTACAACTTTCGCTCAAGCTATAGCAGACCTTGCATTACGTCCGCACAATGTTGAGAGTCTGGCAACATCTGATGTCCTCGATTTTCTTGGTCCTTTGCTCTCCGACAAGGTACCCTCGATTCAACACACGTCAGCAATGGCGTTGGGTCGTTTGGCTAATCACGATGACAAAATTGCTCAGGCAGTTGTTGTACAAGGAGACGTCATACACCAATTGTTGAAAAACATTGAGAAACAAAACGTATGAGTTTTTCCAATGTAAGCGAGTTTACGAAATTTATTATTATCATTTGACATTTAAAAATATTTATTTACTTTTTTTTTTCTTTCTTTTTTCAATATTTTTAATCATTTAGAAACATTACAAAAAAGCAGCACTTTTCGTTTTACGAGGAGTCGTTAAACACTCGCCGGAAATGGCTGAAATTATCGTACAGTGCGGAGGTTTGGAGGCCATTGTTATGTGTCTCGAAGATTTTGAATATGCTGTCAAAGAAGGCGCCACGTGGGCAATCGGTTGTATCGCAAGACATAATGCAACTTTGGCACAAGCCACTGTTGATGCAGGTCCGTTTTTATTTATTTATATTTACTACTTTTCGATCAAAAAAAAAAAAAAAAAAAAAAAAATCTCAGTTTTTCAAAATTGATTCCTACTTTTTTTTATTTTTCTGGGTTTTCAATAGATTTTTTTTTATCGGAGTTAAAAAATGTTGGACACAAAAAATTGGACAGTCTTCGAACTTTGATATTATTTATTAGGAGCAGTACCTCTGCTGGTTCTCTGTCTTCAGGAGCCTGAATTGTGTCTCAAACAGATAAGTGCTTCCGCTCTTTGCGACATAAGCAAGCACAGTATGGAATTGGCTCAAACGGTCGTGGACGCTGGTGCCGTGCCATTTCTCGTTAAGGCAATTTCAAATCCGGATGCCAAGCTCAAGGTCGGCACAAATTCAATGATCTATGATCCACATGCATCGTTGGTTTTTTATAAAAATTAATAATCAACTTGACATTTGACCTAAAGATTATTTTTCATTCATTAATTAATTACGATAGAACAATTAATTTATTGCAACGAATAATTAATATTTAAATTAATGATTTAACTTTAAATCAAAATAAATTCAAATAAAATTTAAAATTTTAATAATTTTTATTTCAACAATTTATTGTATTATTTATATATTTACACATTTTTCAATCCAATTTCGTATCTTGAATCATAAATTTCGAAAATATATATATATATATATATATATATATATATATATATATATAAATCTTTCAACTCGTAGATAATCTCGAAAAAATGTCGTCAGTGGGAGCAGAATTTCAGTTATTTGTGTTGCTGCCAAAAATGAGTTTCAAAATTAGCTCAAGAATGATTCAATTCTCTTTAGGTCACTGACCTGCTGTAATATTTGATTTTATCACATTTTCGTTAAAGTTTTTTATCAAATCGTACTAAAGTCATTTTCTTTACGATTTTTAATTTCAATACTTAACAAATATTCTATAAACTATTAAATTTTAATTGTTCAATTTTTTTTTTTATTCATTTTGATTGATAATTAAATTTTGATGATTCGTTTGAAGAATCAAGTTTTTTCGGCGTTGGCCAGTTTCGCTAAACATTCGGTCGAGCTTGCTGAGGTTATCGTCGAGGCTGAAATATTCCCAGAAGTTTTGATACACATGAGCCATCCCGATCGAAACGTTTCTAGAACTGCAGCCATTGTAACCCGCGAAGTTTGCAAACACACCACCGAAGTGAGACACTATCTTTCCATATTTTTCAATTGAAAAAAAAAAAAAAAAAAAAAAAAAAAAATCATTTTTTCTCTCGATTTTTATTTCATTTATTCGCACTGGGTCAGATTAATCCGGAGCGTGTTTTATCGTCCGGTCCTTAACATCTCGTGGGTCGATATTTATGAAAAAAAATCATGAGTACGAATAAAAAATTTATTGGCACGTGAGCAACGTAAAAATTCGAAAAACATGAAATTTCATTGTTTAAACAAATTATCGACAAACTTGACTCCGGGGAAATGAGATTTACTCGAAAAAAAAATCACAATTTTGTTACTTTTGAACAATTTTAAGATTAAAACCGATTTCGGGAAAAATTATCTTTAAAAAAAAAAAAAATAGAACTGCTACGAGATTTCGAAAAATGATGATTTCGATGATCAATTGAACGTGAGCTTGGCTTATTTTCTCATTGAAAAAATTATTGATTTCGATGAAAAAAAAGGTTCGGGTCAAAATGACCCAGTGTGTCAACGAACAAAGCTTTTTTTTGAGCTTCGTTTCTCGAAATTGTTTTAGAATTTCAAGGAAGCGATATTTGATAAAATTTTTTTTTTTTTATCTGTTCATGGCCCTATTTTCAAGAGATTTTGAGAAAAAACATTTTGCCTGACACAGCTCGCACAATTGGTTGCAAACACTGGTGGTATCGGTGCCCTCTTAGAATTGATCGCCAATTCAAAATCAGACACAAGGCTGCCAGCCATAATGGCGATCGGTTACATCGCCGGTCATACGGATCAATTGGCGATCGGTGTTATCAACTCACAAGGAGTTTCTCGTTTAGCCAAAGTTTTGCAAGAGGAAAACGAGGATCATATTCTGGCGATCACTGCTTGGGCGCTTGGGCAAATTGGTAAATGGTCAGCCGAGCATGCCAGAGCGATTTCGAGTGTAAATTTATTGCCGAAACTTCTGGAGGTAATTTAATCGATAATCGTTATTAAAATTCAACTAAAAATAATAAAAAATATAAATAAAAAATAAACATATTGATACTTCTTAAAAATAAATATGAACAATAAAATTTTTGGCAACTTTTCGATAATAAAATTTAAATTAAAAATTTAATCTAATTTAAATTAAAAATTTTATTTAAAAAAATATTTAATTAAAAAGAAACAATAATAATAATAATAAAACAATGATTAAGCATAACGAATATATTTTGTATAAAAAATTACACCGACGAACAAAATATAAAAAGCACTCAAAAGATGAAAACAATTTTTGCTTTTTTTTTTTTTCATAAAAAATACAATAAAGAAAAATTTTTTTCTCAGATGTACAAAAATGAGAAAAATTCGGAAGATTTAAGATCCAAGAGTAAAACGGCTCTGAAGGAAATATTGAAAAAAAGTTTGTACATCGAATCGATCGAGCCACTTTTGCACGATGCTCCTCCGGACATATTGAAATACGTATTGGGTCAATTTAGCAAGGTCAGAAACGATTTTTCTATATTTCATATTGTAAATCGATGGGGAACATAATTTATTTATTTTATTTGCAATTATTATTTTTTTATTTTTTTATTTTTTTTATATCTTTTTACTTTTTTTCTTGTTTTTATCGCATTTACAATAATGACACGCCGTCGGTGAAACACACGCTGTGACTAACGATACGTTTATACAAAGTGATATTTGGTATATAAACTATTTGTTTTTTTTTTCGTTTTTTTTGTTTTTTTTTTTTCATATTCATAACGATGTAACGATTTTCTCGCACGACAAAAACGAGACAATATTTTCTCTTCGATCTTTCTCTCGCATCACTCGAAATTTATTTTCTTGTTTCTACAAATTCTTTATTTCCCGCCACACACTTTCCTTCCTACATTTTTCTATTTCTTCGATAATTTCTCGCGTTTTTTTTTTGTTATTTTTTTTTTCTTTTTTTTCATCATTTATTTAACATTATACGATTTTGTCTATTCGATTCATTCGTTTGCCACTTTCTTTTTTGTTTTTTTCATTCTTTTTCCTCTTGAGCTCGTCGAGCCATTTTTTTTTCTCGGATTCACGAATCCCTGCGACTCTTTTTTTTCGACTTTTCGTAATTTTTTTTTTCTTCGACATTTTTCAATTTTCTTTTTTTTTTATCGTTCGTACGTTAAAAAAAAACTCAGCTCTACGTAAAAATTGGTCAAGCTTTACGTATTATAATTTTTTTTTCTTTTAATTTGCAAATGGCATCTTCGTTTTTAAATCGCTACTTATTTGGTTTTACAAATAATAATGTCAGTGGCTCAATTTGGCGGGGATGAAAATGACTGTTTGAAAATTTTGTTTGACGCGTGAACAGTGACACGATTTCATGCTTTTTTGAACTATTTTTTTTATTTTTTTTAATATAGTGAGTGAAATTGATTGGGATTCGACTGATGGTCGTTAATCAATGAAATTTACAGTCTTTTTTATTTATTTTTTAACCAAAAGATGAGTTTATCTTATTTTTTTTTTTTTTACTTTTTCATTATAAAACGGAGATTTGCCGAAGACACTTGTAAAAATGACGCTGCATCTAGACGCTTAGATAAATAGCAAAAATGTCAAAAATCGTAAAAAGCTTGTTTTTTTTGCTATTTTTATTAATATATATATATTTTGTTTCAATAGTCGTTAACTCGTGTTCTTAAGGATCGTTAGCAAAAAACATACGTTATTGTTATCTCCACCAATCCTGCGGTCCTCAGTCTTTAACAATGAAATTTGTTGAATCTCGACATCCCTCGCTTAATCGATCGTTTCATGCTCATTCTCCTTTCTTTCCTTATACAATTATCATTTATATAAATATTTGTAACATAAATTCACATATTTTATTCATCAATTAATCATATATATATATATATTTATTTATATAAATTATAACTCGTATAAATAACAACTAAAAGCTTACTACTTTTTTTTTTCTTTTTTTTTTCATTATCCTATACATTTTTTTCTTCTTCTTTATGCATTTAGTACATATATACACATATTAAATTAAGGAAATTTCGTGCCAACGTGAACATTCGATAATTTCATTTTTTTTCAATGCTCTCAACACTTTAATGATTCTACTATATTTTTAAACAATATTCTTCAAGTTTTTCTTGTTCACACTTTCGAGAAGACTGACGATGTATAAAAAGCTAAAAAAAAATTATTTTTTTTGCATCAAATTTTACTTAGAAAGAGTTTTTTAAATTTTATTTTATTTTTTCGAGGTTCAAAACGAGAATTCAAAACATTTGAATAGTTTGAAAAATGATTTTCGAATTATTGGGAACTTAAAAAAAAATGGAAAAATCGTTTGACAGCGTTGGGGTAAAATGGCCCATATGCGTATACGCGTATAACGAGGATCACTTCGGAATGATCGAAATTCTTGATTTTTGTTGTTCTTATTTTTCGATCCAAAACACTCACACGCACACACAGTCTTCGAGTTACGTTTAGTTCGATTCGAAGTTGATTGTACATCGTCTATTTTTATTTTTATTTTTTCGTTTTTTTTTGTTTTGTTCTGTTTTTTTTTTTTTTTTTTTTTTTTTTTAAATTCCTTAATCACGAGGTTGAATTTTATACTTTCGCCTCCTACGAGTACGTTTTACATGAGCGATTTTTTGCAATAGATAGGCTCTAACGCTATTGTACGATTAATTAATTCTCGAAGTGGTAGCAAATTGTTTGAAATTATTTTTTTATTTTTTTATTTTTTCTATTTTCACTCCGTTTATTTATCGTTTTGGTTTTCTTTTGGTTTATTTTTCTCTCTATTGGCAGTTGTACGTTACAAACGGGTTCGCAATATACGAGAATATAAATGGAGGAAAATATCGTGATTATAAACGTTTCATTGAGTCGAGTCATTAATGAAAAAGATTTTTATACTTTTTGTTTTTTTTTTTTCTTCTCATCACGTTTTTTCGTTCGAGTTACAATTTTGTTTTCACTCCGAAATTAAATACAGAGTGTATTGACGGATAAGGCATTGCATTTGATATTTGCATTTTTTATACTCGTATTTTATGGTACAACTTACGTACTTAGATGTAACGTTTTTTTTTTATAATCGAATTTTGTTGTTGTTTTCTTTTTTTTTAATTTTTTTTTTTTTTTTTTTTCAATAATTGGCCTGAATTTTTTTCACACTCCTGTGATACACGTCATTGCACATAAATATGCAATTTAACGTTCTCCAGATGATACAAGTAACTCGTGAAACAATTTTTTACACACGTGACATTAAAAAAATGTTTATTTGAAGTGTTTTTTTTGTTTTTTTTTTTGTTTTTACTCATTAAGCTCGGTAAATCGTTCGTTTTCTTCAATCTAGCTCGCGAATTTTCTCCGCTGCCGTTGATTTCTTACTTTTTTTTATATATACTTTCCGCACGTCTTGGCTAAAAAAAAAATGACACCGAGTGCATAAACGTGATTTTTTTCTTTCGTATTGTTTTTTTTTTTCGTTTTTGTTTTTCATTATTATTATTATGCATTTTTTTTTTTGTTTGCTTTTTCATTTTTGCATGCGTGCAATATTCGACGAGATAGAGGTCGTGACGGGTGCTCCTAATAATATTTTGGTCCAGCGACATTTTCGAATCTCAAAGCCATCAATGCGACAATACGGCTCAGTGCATGCAATTTGTTCATGTATTTCTGAAATTGAGAAAAGTACAAGACAGAAGAAAAATTAAGTGCGTGAAAAAGATATATTTTTTAGATTTTTCTCGCAGTTTCACGTGTTTCTGTCCTTTTTGTTGTTTCGTCGTTGAATTATTTTGTACCGATGGTGTTTTATGGTTTTATGGTGAATTCGGTTTTTTTTTTTTTTTTTTCTTAAACATCGAACCCTTTCAATCATTTTCACATATTTCTAGTGTCCAGTTGCTTGCTACATTTTCGTATTTTTATGGCCGGAATTTGATTGTGCAAGCTTCTTATTTTTTAAACTCTTTCGTTCAGTTTTTATGAACTTTTTCTTACAATTTTATTTACTTCTAGACGAGAGTTTTTATCGTCAATTTTCGAAATAAAAACGAAATAGGACAGCGAGAATATTAATAATAATAATAATGATAATAATTAGATAATTATTCATTAAATTTTTAACGAAAAATATCAAATTTTAATTCATTGATAATTAAAACATATTTGCAATTAATCGATCAACGACGCTAAAAATTTAATCAAATTTTCGTGAAAAAATATCAATTTCAAAAAAAAAAAAAAAAAACTATCTTTGTCAATTTTTCTCATGCACTTAAATATTTTTGTTTATCTTTCATGACGCAATAAAAGACTGAAAAACAAATGAAATATAAATTATACCGAGGGCGGCAAGAAAAGCAAATTATTCGCGGAAATCCAAACATTGTTTTCCCTCCATTATCGTCACACTTTTCTTATCAGGCATTTATCGTAAGTTATAAATTCAGTGAGTTTTGTTGAAACAGAAAAGAAAAAAAACATCGTTTCTAAATAGAAATTCGTACGTAATCGTTATTTAATCATTAAATGAAACATCGATAACACACGATGACGTATGAAAATCTAATTATTTTTTTTTAAATGCCAACCAAGTGTCAAAAAACGAAAGTTTAAGAAACCAAAAAATTTGGGTAATTGTGTGAAAAGTCGTTAAATCCATGGAAGCAATTAGAAAAAAAATAGAAAAATGTGAAGCTCGTGAATGAGAAAAGGTTCGAAATTTGTGATAAAAAGTAGAAAAAAAAAGCTGCATGACATCTTCAACGTTCTTAAATATTTTCAAACTATTTTCTAGCATAAAAAACAAATTAAAAAAAAAAAATAATAATAATAAAAAAAAGTATATATTTTCGTATAAAAAATAAAATAAAAATAAAAATAAAAATTTCACTCGTCTATCTCGTCGTTGGCCTTAATGCTAGCGTAGTTGTTAACGTTTCTATTCACCCTGAGCATTTTGAGAAAGCTGCCAAGAACGAGTATAGTTTTTCTGTGGCGTCGAAAAATTCCGGAATAAAGTGCTTCGCGTACGTCACGTCGATCGCTAACGTCCGAGTCGATGCTCGAAACCGAGACGACCGATGGTTTTGCGGAGACCGGTTGATGGTGACCGTGATTTTCTCCAGTCGGTAAAATCACTCGTTGTTGATTATTAATCATTTTTAATGATTTTTCTTCGTTCTTTTTCTTTTCAAATTTAATTCACAAATCTCTTAGAATAATATTTCAATGATTTTCGAATAAAAAACTGGAGTTTCACTAAATTGATGAAAAATTACAGTCGATTATTTTGAGCAGTATTATAAAAAATCGAGAAAAAAAAACGTCACTGGCGATTGAAATATTGTTTTTTTTTCTTTTTTGGTTTTTTTCGTTTAAATTTTTTTCTTTAGTCTTTTTTTTTTTTTTTTAATTCGTTTTATTTCAGTTTTTCTTTTTTCTCGATCTCGTTGCTTCCTCAACGAGCTACGACGTCAGATTGATTGGTGAATCTCTCTCGTTTATCCTCGCGGCTAGAGACGCGTCGAGATTTTCTCACTCACTCAAACTTCTCTACTCACTCACTCACGCACTCTCTTCGCACACCTCACTCAACAACGTCGTGATAAAATTGTCAGGCTGTGTTTTTTTTTTATATCTTGATTATTATTTTTTCTTTGTTTTCTCTCCTCTTTTTTTCATTTGCTCCAAAATTCTTTGCTATTTCTTTCTCTCTCTCTTTCTCTCTCTCTCTCTCTCTTTCTCTCTTTCGTCATACGAGATTTCGTGCTGTCGCAGAACTTTTAATTTAGGAGACTTTATAGACTGTTTACTCGTCGTGATCTATATTTTCTATCTTCCTTTTCTTTCCTCAGCCTCTTTTGGCGCCGATCGAGACAATCTCGACGCCACCCAACACTATTAATTTCCGCATTTATTCTCGTACCAAAGTCTTCAATTTTCGTGAACAAAAAATATTCATGTTTCATGAATTCTCGATGTTTTTTCACTCCCAAATCAAGTTTTTTCAACTTTTAATCGTCTCCTTCTTTCGTTTGGCAGGTGATACACTTTTTTGTCGTCTGGTTGATAGTTTTTTTGGATTTTTTAAATTTTCCTTCCTCTTTATTTCTCTCGTCGAAGGAATTCCATCGATTTTCTATTTTTTTCTTCTCCTTTTCTTTCTCTTCTTCTTGCCGATACACTTTTTTCGATTTTCAACTTTCACGCTCTTGTTTTTTGTCTGGTAAGTGAAGTTTTTTCGAAAATTTAAAGTTTTCGATCGAACTGTGGATTTTGAAGATTGACAAATCGTCATCGATGGCGAAAACCAACTTTTTCTAACGCCTCGAAGTTCTTTTTGGTCGGAGGATGAAAATTTATCGAATTTTTAAAATTTTCGATCGAATATTCAATTTTTGGAAGTTGCAACTCGTCATCCTCGTCCTCTTGGCTGCTCAACGTTGACTCGAGTCCTCGATTCTTCGTTTTGATTGTTTCCAGCCATTTTTCAATCCACTTCTTATAATTTCGTAAATAAAAAGAATTTTGGAAGAAAATCAATCGATCGTCGATTATCGACGAAAAATATGGAGGAAAAATCACGTCCTCGAGATTCGAATCCCAAACGACGAATAAACCGCGGATTGGCTCGTCGCACGACTCTACGAAAACAAAATTTCGACAGTCCCACGCTTTCTCGTGGTCGTCGAATGATCGGTTTATTTGGCGGGGAAGGAGAATCGATCGTGTTTGTTTTCGAACGCTTCGCAGTTTCGAAATCAAGTTATTTATTTGTGTGGCAATGAACTCTTCTTCTTCTTCTTCTTTTCTCTTTTTTCTCCCTCTCTTCTCCTTTTTCTTCTTTGACGTTTGTTGACTTTTCAAAATCGCTCGAACTTCACCCTTAAGAGGATATTTGTGACCAAGCGCGCTGAGGGTAGCTCAAGAAAAACTGCCCCCACCCGAGAGACACGCAGCCCTGAAAAGAGAAAAAAATTTAAATTACAATAAACGAAAAAATAAAAATAAAAAATTGCTCTGAAACAAAATTGTCAAGGAAAAATAATTCAAAAAATTCAAAAATCAAAAAACACATTAATCTTTCCAACAAATATTTTTTTTTTCTAAATTATTATTTCACTAAAAAATTTAATTGAAATGAAAAATTAATGGAATTATTGATTCAATAAAATATTCTTTTTTTTTTCATAATTTTGACGAAATATGTTAATTTTTTTTTTTTTCTACTAAATATTTGAATTACGTAAATAATCTGTAAACGACACGATGTATTTATTGTTTTTGTTTGTTTCTTCGAGTGTGACGACAACCATTGATAACACTTCTATACAAATTGTTCGGAATTGTCTGTAGGGAATGTAACGTAGTCGGACGTCACTACTTTATTTAGTGGTTACGTAATTTTTTCTTATACAACTTATATATCTCTATATAGGCTAAATGGATAATTCAATTCCATTAACGTTAACGAGAAATTTCGCAGCACTTAAGCCGCACCCGTTCTTTCGAGGTCATATTTAAATTCCATAAATAATTCGTATTAATTATTTCCATCGAATTTTCATTTTTTTTTTATTTTTTATTTTTTTTTAACATTCATCATTACACGTGTGTGTTTTAAATTAAAATTTCATCATTCAATCAGAATTCTAGAATCGGAGAAACGAGTGAAATGCGATTCGATCATTTTCGAAACTTTAAAAACTTTTCAAAATTTTCTATAAACTTTTTCTTGTTTTTTTTTTTTTTTTTTTTTTTAATTTCTTTGTTTATCATTAATTTGTTGCATTTGTCATTAATTTGCTGCATTTTTTAACTTCTCGAATGAGTTTTTCGTCAATAAAATTTCATAAAATTACATTCTCGGCATAAAATTTTATTCGATATTAAAAATTATCTAAAAAAAAAAAAAACATTTCTTTTTTGATCAGTTTTATTGCGTCGTGTCGAAAATTTATGATCGTCGACAAATATCTTTCTGGCAATCAGAGAGTAAAAATGACCGAAAAGAATGAAAAAACAAAAAAATGTTTTCATTTTTTTTCACTGTTTAACAAATTTTTGCATGAATTTGTGAATTTGATGAAAAAATATGTTGCAATGGTTTTCCTCACGACGAATGATTCAACCTTTTGGCCAGACATTGCATTGCACGATAAATTGTTCGATGCAATAAACCATGGAGCAATTTCGTTGCTCTCGTTGTATTATTTCGAGGGCATGCGAGAAGAGATGTGTAGAGGTCACCGCCAATCGTTTCGCCATAATAAAATCTCATCACGGGTGATAACACACGTGGGTGCGAGGCTCACTAGCAACGCATCAAGATTCGTTAAAAGCTTCATCTTTCAAATCTCTCTCTCTCTCTCCCCCCCTTTTCTCTCTCTTTCTCTCTCTCTCTCTCGTATTCGCTTCACTCGTGGGGATAATTTATCTCTGATAGAACGTAACGGGTAAACGATGACGAGGCTATAAAATCGCCGAGAGCAATACCAAATTGATCCGAGTTACAATTCTTTATAATTAAACTGTTTTGTTCGACGAATTAATAAAAAATAATAAAATAATAATAATAATAATGACATGTGTCAACTTAGAAGACAAAAACAATATAATTATGAATTATTTCAATGAAATCGCAAAAAAAATTGCAAAATTATTTAACCCTTTGTTCATGCGTTTTAATTCTGTCATTACGTTAACACTCTGGGTCAATTTGACCCGAAGTGTAAGGCCAATAATAGAATGCACTTTGAAGGTTCCGTTAAAATATGAATTTTTATGGTTTGGTAAAAATTACTGTGAACTTTGATTTCCGAAAAGTTGACATCAGTCTCAAAAAATCATAATTTTTTTCAATTTCTGAAAATTTTTTGGATTGATATCTAAAAATATAAGAATACGACGAAATTTTCATCGTGCGGAACAAATAATTCACGATGAAATATCACTCCGGGTCAAAATGACCCAGAGTGGTAAGAAAGGGTTAAAAAAATTGTGTGAACTTTTCGAAAAAATTTTTGTTGCTCGATTAGCTGAAAATTTAAACCCTTCCCATGAAGAGAACGAATGCAATGTATAGTTTTTTTTTCGTGTTTTCTTTTTCTTTCACGTGTTTATTGTTGTGCCATTCGAAGATTGAATCTCGAGTGCAAAATTTGTGGAAATCATACTTTGAGCAAGAATCACGGAAATTGATGCGCATGCTCTATATTTTCGTGTATGTTTTTCGATCTCTCACCGCAAATATTCAAATCTATTTTCAATGCGTCGTGGAACTTGCATCGTCGTGTTTTTCTGACTAATTTTAGATACCGTGCGATATTATTTATATCCAGTGTGTATACGTTTACGAGCACATCATTCGTGAGAGGACGAAAAAATTTACGATTTTTAATACATTTTTTTCATTTATTTTTTCATGTTTTAATGATGTTCATAATTTTTTCAATTCATATTTATTACTTCAGTCACACAAAATGTAACATTTTTTTTTCACGAAATATATATTCTGTCTTAAAAATGACAAAAATTGCATAAAATTAATCTTCCGTCGACCGCGCGTGTCACTCGCAACCGGATCAGCTGAGCAATCCAATTCTCCTCAATTTTTTTCTTCCTTTTCATTTTTTTTAGGGTTTCCCTTATATATTAATTTTATTTTTGCCCCAATTTATGTTAATTTTGTTTTTTTCTTTCAATATTTTTACTTCGTGAACTAATATTTAAGAATTTTTAACAAATTATTCTAACCTCATCGCCATATTTGTCTGTTTACGTGTCTTTTGTTTTTTTTTTCTTCGAATTATTTTATTTTATTCTTTCGTGATCTCTGAAAAAATTGGAGGATTCTAACTGCGACCGTTATTCGACAATATTTTTTTTTCATTTTTCAGCCAAGGCCATTGCGATCGTTTCATAAGGCTTTTCATATCTAGTTATTCTAAACTCGTGTATACGTCGTTGGGTTTCTGAAGCCTTATTATTTCAATGAACAAGTGCATCTGTTACAATATTTCTAGATCCTAAACAGCGACTCAAAAAATAATAAGTACAAAAAATGACTCGATTCACTTATTTGACTGTTTGAGTCACTTCGGAGCTTCCGTCGTCGCATCAATTGTTTTTCTTTTTCGAGTTTTTTGACTCATAAATGTTAAAATTTCGTCATTTTGAATGAAAAAAAAAATGATTTTTCACAAAAATTCTATGAATATCGGAATGATAATTTTTTCACACACTCGATACACTAAAGAATTTTATAAAAAAATTTCAACATTTTCCTTACGGTCGTTTTTGATTAAAAAAATAAAAAAACAATTAATTTCGAAGTTAGAAAAGTTCGACTTACGATTCGTAATTAGCGAACCCAAACGTCCCCGAGTACAAAATTTCAAGTAAACTAAACTAGAGTTCTTTTTATTCCAATTTCCTAGTAAACACTTTCTTTTCTCAGATCCTTCCGAACGATCCAAGGTCGCGTCGTTTGTTTGTAACGAGCGGTGGACTCAAAAAAGTCCAAGAAATTTCGGCAGAGCCGGATTCCAATCTCGCCAATCACATAAAAATAATAAACTGTTGTTTTCCCGAAGATGTAGTCAGGTACGTAATTCGTTTTCATAAATTATTATTATTATTATTATTAAACGAGAATTTTTGAGCGTTTTTTGATTTTTCGTAATTTTTATTCATTTTTTGGTTAAATATTCATTAATACGATTTATTTTGTTCATTTGGAATTCGTAACATCTTTTTTGCAAGCTTTTCAAATAATATAATTCTCTGGCCAAATATTCTCTTGACATGTCCTCTTTTTTGTCTGCTCAATTTCGAATTAAAATAAACGAATTAATAGACGCCATAATCTTACCGCGATGTCGTAATTCATCAGTATTCAACAAGAAAACAAAGTAAATTAAAAAAAAACGTGATTCAAAGCTCCATGCACCTGTTGAGTCTTTCTCTTATCACGCTATTTTACGCGACAGACCGTCACACTTCAACATACTGTTCCCAGCACAGTGCGTGCGTTTTATTACCTCTCGTTCTTACACGAAGTTGAGTTTCGCGCTTAATTCGTAAAGAAAGAAAAAAAACGAGAACGATGAGAGGCTATCGCAAGAACGAAAATTTTAGGTGTAATTTGACAAAAAAAGATCGATTCTAACCTCACTTAATGAAAAAGGAGGGAAAAAAATATTTTGACGTCTTCGAACATGACAATTTTACGTTTGACGTGCACGAAAACACTAGTTGCTCTCCTCTCCTTTTTGACTGATACACATCTATATATACTCACTTTTTTTGTAGACCCAAAACAGCCTATTATCACGAAGAAAAAACGTATCCGTGGGTATAAAAATGACTGGGACACTTGCGTGACTAGGTTACTCTAGATTTCGTATAATAAATCAAATTTCGTACGCTTTATCAGTCACAAGGATCGTTCAGATTAAGCTTTTTTCGTAGTATCGATGTAAACGCCATTTTGACACAGCTGACTTTTCATCCCCCGATGAATACGACCCCACTATTTGTCCATCTTTTCCACTCTTTAGTTCTACACCCCTTCTTCCCGCCCCTCATTCCACCAATTCTCCTACCGCGTCACCCACTCTCCGAGCCCTCAATTTCACCCCCAACTTGTCCGATCAATATTTCAATTTCTAAGACACTCTAACTCTTTTCTTTTACATTTTTTGCACATTGTTACCTTCATCTAGAAATCTTTAGTCGAGAATTAAATGATTCAAGCTTCTTTGTTTTATTTGCTAATTTTGAGTGTTTTTTCGGAGAAAAATGATTCGTATCAATTTTCGAGCGTTTTTTTTTTTTCAAAATTTCGGATCTGAGATATCGCTGCGTCGACTGGACGCAATCGAGCGTATTACGTATCGAGGTATATCGACGGTCGATATCCGGACACTTTTTTTCAGGAATGCCTATTTGCTATTTTACTTCTGAAATTTTTAGACTTCTATTTTCTTCGACTTTGTGCAATCCTAATTTTAATTGATCGGCTATAGGTACTTTTCTCCCGGATATCCGAACAGTCTACTCGAAAGGGTGGAACAATATCAACCCCGATATCCAACCGACATAGAAGTTGAAAATTCTGCGTCAGAATCCGCTTCGACGGTTTCACTCCTTCCAGATGCCGTCGTTTAGCCATCGTGGAAAAAGTAAAAAATTTGAGAATAAAAAATGAAAAATAAAACTGTGTTTTTGTAATCTCACGACCCATCTGTCTTTGTATCTCAATAAATTACACTAAATAATAGAAAAATCAAATTTTTTTATTTTCCCGCGTAAAATTGACGCATCACATTCCAACATCCGGTCCAGCAAAGCATGCGCTCTCTTGACATCCGTGTCGCAAAAATATTGAAGCTGGAAACCCAATAAACTGCCAGTCATCTATGGTGGAACAGCGACAATCGTCAAATATCATCACCTCAATTTCTGTATTTAAAACAATAATTACTGTGTCATATAAACTAAAAGCTTAAATATGGGTTTGATAAGAGTCGTTCAAGATGACAGTCAATTCCACGGTGAATTAGCTAGCGCCGGGACGAAACTCGTTGTCGTTGATTTTACTGCAACATGGTAAGTCAACGATTCTCCAGTGAGGTTATATTGTCATTTTATTGTATTCAATTTTTTTTTAACAATTCACAAAAGATTCTTAACAAAATTATCTTTAAATTGACAAAGCATTGAAAAAACCTCCAAAATGACAATAACTACGATTCACATATGAATTTATTTTAACCTAAAAATGTTCCTTATTCCTTGTTTCGAATACGAAGCCAAAAACTCCGAAAAAAAAACACAATGTTTGCATCTCAATACAAAGTAAAAGTATCGATGTCAAAAAAAATCAACGTCCTGTCATTTTTCATAAATTTATTCTAAATACATCGACATTTATAAGTACAATTGAACGTCTTGGAAGAAAATAAAAAAAATCGTGATTGCTGTCTATATTGAAAACTGTCAACCCGGCAAGTTTTATTTGGTGAAATATATGAAATAAAATAATGATAAAATGCAGGTGCGGCCCTTGTCAGAGAATAGCTCCAATTTACGAGCAACTATCGAAAAAATATCGTGGGGCTGTGTTCCTGAAAGTGGATGTGGACAAATGCGCAGAAACGGCAGCTGCCCAAGGAGTGAGCGCGATGCCGACGTTCATATTTTATCGAAACAGAACGAAGCTGGGATCTTGTCAAGGCGCTGATTCTACGGGACTGGAAAACAAGATAATCCAGTTTTACGGCTCGGGTGACGGAGAAGCACCAGTCGCCGGACATGTACGAGAGAACAAAGATAACGTTTATTATCATGTTTTCGGCATGATCTTTCTTGCCGTATTGCTTTACTACTGGAGCAAGAACAACAATCAGTGAAAAATCCATCCTGTTACCCATATTAACAATGTCAAAGAGAAAGAGAGGGAAGAAAAAAAAAAAGAAATAATAGAACCATGATATTTGCAATTAATCAGAAAATACAGTTATTTGTCAAATATTTATTTGTCTTCATTGAAAATGTGCAAATACGAACTTTTTCCTTTTTTTTTTTTTATCCGAATTTTCTTCTTTGTAGATATTTACTAATGAATTCATTCGATTGTATTTTCAACACCCAAGAAATGGTGAAAAAATTAATCCAAATTTTTCTTTTGGAACACAATTGAAGCAAGCGGATGTGAGATTTTTGGTGGTTGGAAATGTTAATTAAAAAAAATGTTGTCCAAGTTTTTCATAAATATAATCACTCTTAATTAGTTTTCCAAATTTATTTAATTCTCTCGTCTTTACAAATGAATTATCAATGAAGCAAAGTCATTGATGTTTGTAATAATAAAAAATTTGTTTGAAAGAATTAACTCCGAGTATGGAAGAGAAACAAAATGGTGTACGAAAAAATTGGGCAAATGTTTAATTTGTTGAAAAACAAATAACAAAAATCTCGTATTTGAACGTTGCGACGATCGTCCTGAGACTATCCCTCGAATCCGTCCTTTCCACAGATGGATCTTTCAACTTTCATCGTGAAAGGGGAATGCGAATGTCTCAACGAGTCTGATGATCATTGTTTGGAGCATTGTCTTACATCGGAGGGTGGATATTTGCAGAGCGTTTGCGACGGACAACTCATTATTTCTTTGGCATTTCGACAACCCGTCAAAATTCGTTCTCTTAAATTCAAAGCACCCACCGACAAGGGACCAAAGAATATTAAATTGTTTATCAATCAACCGAGAACAATTGATTTCGACATGGCAGTTTCAAACACGAGCGTTCAAGATCTGACGTACGTATTATTTCTCGAGATCACTATCAATAACAATAATAATAATTCTTCAAAAATTTACTTTTTCTACAGTGCACGTTCGAATAGTATTTTTTATTGTTAACAAAAAGGCCAATACTTTATGAAATTTCAACTTGAGTGCCAACGCTCACCTTCAATATTTTAAAACACTTTTTATGAAAAAATTCATAAAAATATGAATAAAAACGTTTTTGCAATACGAAATATTGAAAAATTATTTTTCATCATAAACTGGAAATTGAATTGACAATATTTTTCTTAAATTTGACACGTTCGGACGTTGTTGAATTTTTTCGACACTTTTCAAACGTAAATTGTCATTAATTGGAAAAATAAATATTGCCAATGACTTATTATTGATGAATTTTCTCGATAACATTTTTTTGTAATTTTCTTTCGTTTTCTAAATTATAGATTAGAACCCAAAGACTTAGAAGAAGGAAATGAAGTGCTTCTGCGTTACGTGAAGTTCCAAAACGTTCTAAATCTGCAGATCTTTGTGAAGGACAATCAGTGCGACGGTGAAACGACCCAGATCGATCATTTGGTTGTTATAGGTTCGCCGATTTCGACAACGAACATGGACGATTTTAAGAGGGTTGCAGGAAAAAGGGGTGAAAGTCACTGAGCTCAAAAAACTCGTCGCAAGCAGAAATTAAAAAAAAAGCCCGAACTTAGTGTTGTTTTTTCTCGCACGAGAAAAAAAAATTTTAAGGGCACTTTTGTTTTCCAGTTTTTTCTACTATTACTTTTTTTTTAGGTTGCCTTTAAAATCGTTCGATCCCGTACTCTCAATCCATCAATAGAATTGCGACTATATGAAAAATTCATTGTAAAAAAACAGAACGAAAATCAAACAGTGTAACGAATACTTTTCGATCTGTGTGTCGAAGAAAAATGAAAATATATAATAAAAATATACGAATTCTTATTTTTTTAAAATACCTTTTACCAACATTTCCCAGATTCTCTCAAAATCCCAGTAAATTTTAATGTGAACACGATTTCAAATGAGAATTCTTAGTCTAAAAATACAAAAGGTCCTCCCTACGGTTGGCAAATTATTTTTTCGTGAATTTTCTCATTTTATCGTGAATACAACCAAAATTATTGAAAATAAAACAAAAGAGCATAGAGCCAATTTTTTAGAAAATGAAATTTCCTACAAAAATGCTCTCAACAATTCTTTTCCATCTCCAGTTATTCGGTCCTGAGAAAATATTGAAAAAAAATTAATGCTTTGATAAATTCCAACACGTGCGATGGTAACTGCTGAAGATAGAAAAAATTTTGTCCTCTACAAAAATGGTTGGAACGACTTGGCCTCTATCTCCATGACTTTATTTGATCCCTTTTTAAAAAATATTTATTATTACTTGTATTTTATCATTATATCCCTTTTTTTGATGCTTTTTAAACTCTTTTGGTTTTATGCCTGTATTGAGGCTTGTCAACTAAGAATATTGTGCTGATGATGTAAAATTCAATGTAAAGTTGAGGCTGTTATTGCAAATTATAGTCAAAATGTATCAAATTAGATATTTAAATAAATTATCCAATGTCTAATTGATTTTTTAAAGTTATTAGAGTTTCATAAACATTAATGACTTCGATATTGTGATAAATTCAAAAATGTACATTTTTTTGTTGTTTAGAATTCTTGCGATAAATTCAAACGAATAAATAGTCCGGATAAAAATGGGTTTTTTTTTCGAAATGAACGAGGAATTATCTAAGGATGAAAAATGACGATTGGGAAACTCATTGTTTTAAGTTTTTTTTGTTGTTTTTTTTTCTCTTTTATTCAATAAAGGCATGAATCAGCAACCGCGATGTTATTTACTTCTTGGCAGCCTTTTTGGTCTCCTTGGTCGCAGCAACCTTGGTAAGGTCGTCAGGATTTTCGGCGGCGTCCTTCACTCTCTTGGCTCTGATACCGACGAGTCTTGCATCAGCACGTGCTTTTCTCAGGGTAATGTACGCCGAGAATTTCTTCTCGTCTTCGGTGATTACGCGAGCCTTCGCCTTGGCCGGAGCCTGGTGACGAACGGGCATAACTTCGCCCTTAAGTTGAGTCGCGACCTTGCGCTCTTCCTCTGTTGCGTCACCCTTCTTCGGCTGCAAAATAATTTTACAGTTCAAAATATTTTCTTTTCAAGCGTAGAAACAAAATTATTGTTTTTATCATTAAAGTTTTCTCGAGGGGAGAACATAAAGAAATTATTCGATTAGCAATCAACACAATAATTCTTCTCGCAGTTTTTACAAGTTTTGAAGTTCATAAGGGTCATAGGAAGAAAAAAAATTATTTCAAAGTTTGAAAATAGTGGGGAGGAGCCGAATCTCGAGTAAAAATACGCCGCGAGACTTTGCTCTGCACCAAAAATTTTTTTTTCTATGCTTAGCAGCAAGACACTTCAATGTTTCTGAATTAATTGATAATATATTTTTTTTTATTTTTATGATTGAACCACGAACGATTTTCAATTTGAACATTTTCCAAATTAGTGATCGTTGGCAACGGATTAACTATTACGATAAAATAATACAAAACTCAAATTGTATTTCAATTGCAAATTGCAGATAAAAAATTAAAAATTTTGTGTAGTTTGGTAAATAAAATAAAATATTGAACTCAAAAACGAACGAACCTTCTTCTCGTTGACTGGGAAGAGGATCAGTTTCGCTCTGTACTCCTTCAGTCTCTGAGCATTTGCCTGAAGAGATTCTACGGACTTGTTGCGCCTTCTTGGGTCAACAGCAATTCCGATGGTCTTGGCGAATCTTTTGTTAAGACCACTAGCTTTCAGCTCCTCAAGAGTGAATCCTCTACCGGCACGAACCTTCGTGTGATAACGGAATGTCGGGCAGTGGACTATGGGCTTCAGGAGATTTACCGGCCTGGTAAATAAACAATTCACAATTATTTATTTGCTTCATCAGATTTTTATAAAAGTAATCACCGAACGAATTTTAATTCAATCTTTTTCCATTTTTCAAAAGCTTTCAAAAAAGAAAAAAACAATGTGCAAATTATGTTACAATTTACAAATCTTTTTTTTTCAGTAATAGAAATACGATATTTTATTAATGGAGGATTGGAAAATCAATCAATCATTTTTATATTTGGTGCTGAAATATTTTAGGCGACTTTAAACTCTAAAGAAGTTAAATATTATTAAACAAAATTTTTTTTCGAAAACTAAGTGTTGTCACTCTACGAGGATTTTTCTGTGCAAAAACTAGTTTTTTTGATATTCAATCACATTATTTTTACTTGAAAAATGTGGTCTAAGTCAACAGTGAATTTTTAACAAGAGCAAGCAACCAGTTTTTTGAATGGATGTTTTTTAATGAAGTTTTTCAATCATGTGTGTCGTTTACTTATTATTTGTCACGAGAAAAGTTAAAAAATGTCGCGAAATGTATGTTTATAACTGCAGAAAAGTTTGAACTCAATTATTGTGAGGTTTCTTGAATTTTTATCACTTTGGCCCATTCTTAGACCATCGAGGTATTTTGTTTACTGAATTTGTGTTTTTCTTACCTTGGAGCAACAGTGCGGGCTTTCTTGACGCGGTTTGTCCGGCGGCGGAATTTGCGAGCAGGCTGATTGAACCAAGTCTTGACGAAGCGTTGCCAATCTTTGTGGAAATGCCCATTCGGGATCATGTTATTGCGCTTACCCATTTTGGAGCTGGAAGATAAAAAAACAAACAAATATTTGGTGAAACTTGTTTATTATAAAAAGATCACTTGCAACACCGGCCAAAGTAGTAACAATTGCCGCGTGATTTTGACGTTGACCGAACGAAAAATCGTGCACTTTTTTGAGGTTATAAAAAGAACGATTTTTATCAATTGGCACTTTAGATAACTGATCATTTAAAATTTGAAGTTTTTTTAGAAATTATTGTTTAATAACGTTTCCAACACAATTAGGTTATGGCAAAATATTTATAACCAACCCTACAGGTCTTTCGAACAAGGGGGTCCCTAACCTCTCTTACGCGTCACACAAACTTTTAACACTAAAAAAATATTCATAATACAAATATGTTAGGTCGAAATTACAGTTAATTGTTTAATCATTACAATTTTCTTTTTGTTCAACTCCGATTGAGGGCGAATTCGTAGATTAACGACGATTAATATTGGGGATAAATCCCTTACCAGCTTGTTTATTCGATGCACACCGGAAAAAGAGCGCAAGCGGAAGAACGGAAGGCCAAGATTTGAGTCATTATGATGACAACTTCAAGCACACTTTTTATGTAAATAATTTACTGCAAATAAAAGAAATCATAGATTAAAAAAATAATTACAAATTTTTCACTATTGTTTTATCCACAGTGACTATTTAATGGTTCAAATAATTAATCGATAATATAAAGAACTTGATTCAAGTATTGATACAATATGGCGGCCCCCAGGGTTGCGGACCGACGTACAAAAATATCTAAACGTTGAAAAATCGAATTATTTTAAAATGAAGTACAATACTTTTCGATCAGCCAAATTATCCAAAGAATTTATAAATCAACAATTCTCAAAATGTTTTGTTGTCCGACATGCCTCAACGGGTTTGGGTTTGTGGGTAAGAATTCATCATTTATAGGTTATGAATGTATTTCCTCTATTTTGTTATTTATCAAATTGTTCTTTATTTGTCATTCGATAATTATTATTCACATAAAAACTACAGGAGCACGAAATGTCCAACGACATGAGACACAAAATAGAAAATCATTGGAAAGATAAAGTCTGCGTTCCCAAAGAACTCAATGATCATGGAAAAGAGAAATTTTACGTTTTATCAATGTTTCCATATCCTTCGGGTTCGTTGCACATGGGGCATGTCAGGGTTTATGCAATAAGTGACTCGGTTGCTCGATTTTACAGAATGAAGGGTAAGTTATTTTGCCAAACAGGCAGAAGGTTTGAAAAATGCATAAACGAACAAAACTGTTATTTTTTTTAAAACCATTAGAGATTCTTTAATTTTTTGTTCAATTTCTTGAATTTGAAGGTTTTTAAATTTTATTTGGGAAAGTTGGAAACATTTCATTCGGAAAATCATTGGAGTTTCTTTAATTTTTTGTTTAATTTTCTGGATTTGAAGGTATGTGTGAATTTTGAGACTTTTTATTGGAAATTATAGGCAAAAAAGTGATTCACCCGATGGGCTGGGATGCTTTTGGTTTGCCTGCGGAGAATGCAGCTCTGGAACGAAAAATCGATCCTTCGGAATGGACGAAGCAAAACATAAGCAATATGCGAGAACAATTGAATCGAATGGGTTGTCTTTTTGATTGGGATCGAGAGGTGGCTACTTGCGATCCTGAATATTACAGATGGACGCAAGAATTATTTTTAAAGTTGTACGAACGAGGCCTGGCTTATCAGAGAGAATCATTTGTTAATTGGGATCCGGTTGATTGTACGGTGTTAGCCGATGAACAGGTTGATCACGACAACAAATCATGGCGTTCGGGTGCAAAGGTCGAGAAGAAATTGTTGAATCAGTGGTTCGTGAAGACAACAGCTTTCGCGGAGTAAGAATTTTTCTGCTTAATCTACAAAATAAAACAAATGAAATAATTTGCGGTAATGAATATCCAAACAAAAATTGTATGGATTTTTTTTTTTATCCGTGGGCAGATCATTGCTCGAAGGACTTAAAGATCCAAGTCTGAAAGAATGGCGCGACATCGTAAAATTGCAGCAGCACTGGATCGGTGAGTGCACTGGAACGTCGATAGAATTTGAGCTCGTAACAGAATTGCCCAACACTCCGAAGACGATAAACCTCTGGACGGACAAGCCAGAGTTCATAGAATCTGCGAAATTTGTGGCGATTTCGAAAGACAATTTTTTGGCTAAAACTCAACGAGATTGGACAAAAACTTCGCCTTCGAGAGTGATTGACGCGAAAGCAAAAAATCCGTTCACCGGTGAAGATTTACCAATTTATCTTACGAACGACGTGGAAATCACGCGGTTTCGCGACAATCATTTAGGGATTCCTGGACATGGTGGCGAAGACGAAAGTTTTTGTAATTCCCTTGGAATCTCGTACGATCCTCTCGAAGAACTCACGAATGAGGAAAAGATCGTGAAACGCTCGGAAATCATGCAAAAAGCGAGGGAACTAAATATCGGTGGTTTTCCTGTTAGTTTGAAACTTCGCGATTGGCTTATTTCGAGACAAAGATATTGGGGAACTCCGATTCCTATAATACACTGCGAAACTTGCGGACCTTGTCCAGTCCCTAAAGACCAACTTCCTGTCATCCTGCCAAAAATTTCTCGAGAATTAGATGATCGAACGAAAACTTTGCGCGATGCAGTCTCCTGGCTACAAACTCAGTGCCCAAAATGTAATCGACCGGCAACCAGAGAACCTGACACTATGGACACTTTCGTCGACAGTTCTTGGTACTTCATGAGATACGTTGATCCGAAAAATAGGCAGGAAATGTTTTCGAAGGAAAAAGCCCATCAATGTTTACCCGTTGATGTTTATATCGGAGGAAAGGAGCACGGTAATTAAATATAATTCGACAATTCAACAATTCGACAATTTATCGGTCTATATGCTCAAAATGATTAATTTTTAGAAAGTAACAGAATGCAGAGAAAAGTATAAAACCATTAGAGACCAGATTGCAGAATTTAAAGAATTTTTATCCTTTTTTTTCATGATTTGAAAATACTTTTTACAAATTCAGCAAACTTCCTAGTTTTTTGTTAAATCTCATATTAATCGTCGGATCCCAATTGATTGATTTGAACAATTTCTGGTAAAGTAGAGAATTTATAGTAAAAATCCAGTTTGATAATTTGTTATAATCTCAACGAACTTCTTTAGATGATTTTTGAAACAATAATTTGTTAGAAAATTAGAAAATTATCACGTTTTTTTTGTTTTTTATTTGAAAAGCTCAATGGCACAAAATTTGTCTTTTTATGTTTGGATTTTCAGATACTTTTGATTGAAACGTTGAATATCTTGGTATTTTTTAAATAAAAACTCGTTTCAGCGGTTTTACATCTATACTATGCTCGTTTCGTGAGCCATTTTCTTCATTCGCTGGGCCTCGTGCCAACGAGAGAGCCTTTTAAGCAACTCCTCGTTCAAGGTATGGTTATGGGAAAAACGTACAAAGTCAAAGAAACTGGAAAATTCTTGCCAGAGACTGAAGTCAATAAAATCGATGGAAAACACGTGGTGGCGGAAACTGGCGAGGAAGTAGTTACTTATTGGGATAAAATGTCCAAATCGAAATTCAATGGTGTCGACCCTTTGGAAATGTTTGGGAAATACGGAGCTGACACAACGAGACTCATTATTTTGGCTGATATTGCTCCGACCTCTAATAGACATTGGTCTTCGGACAGTAAGAATTTTTACACATTCATTTCATTTTTCCCGAATTTTATTACGAATAAACCTCTAAGAATATAAAAATACATAGTAATTAAACTTCTTAACGTTTTATTCCGTCCAAATGCTCTTAAAAATATCATTATTAAATGTATGGACGATGATTTTTTGGCGCGATATGGCGAATGAATATTTTGACTTTTTGGATGATTATAAAATCGTTTTCCAAGAGAAGGCCAAGGAAGTTTGTGGCAATTTTTTCCGGGATTTTGCATGAAAAAAAAAACAGTTTTCTTTCTCGCTTTCCGATCAGCTTTCAATGGAATATTTGATTTTGTAACCGATCATAAAAAAAGTATTGAAAAACTGCTAAAAGATGTGGTCATTCTTGGACCGAATTGAAATTAAAAAAGAAAGTTCAACATCTTAAGGTTTTTCGGATAAAAATTCGCCGGATCGAGTTACTAAAAATAAGTTGAAAACTATTTTTTTTACAGCATTTCCAGGCATTCTAAAATGGCAGTCAAGGCTGTGGTTAGTAATACGCAGTCTAATAAATAGTCGTACGAACATAAGCCTCGAGGATCGTTCGAAAAAAATTCAAAGCGAGAAATTCATTGAGGACGATGCTTACATGTTTGACAGCAGAAATTATTACATCAAAGGAGTAACGTTCAATCTCGTTAAGTCACAGCAACTCAGTGTTGCAATATCAAAAATGCAGGGACTGACAAACAGGTGAAACAATTTTTCGAAACAAAAAACAAAGAATAATCGAGAGTCACTAAATTTTACTTTCATCTCCAAGGCATTTTTTTCTTTTTTTGTAACTCAACTTCCCTAATGAAAATTTGTTACTTTCTTTATTCTTAGCATCAGAAAAGTATCGAAGGAGTGTATGACGCACAGTCGAGAATACGAAAGAGCATTGGCAACGCAAATAATAATGCTCGCTCCTCTGGCCCCGCAATTCGCGTCAGAATTATGGTCGGGCTTTTGTTCAGCTCCTTATCACTTGGCGGAAGATGACACGAGTATACGCAAGGATCTGGACGTTCTGGAGCAAAAATGGCCGGACGTCGACATGACATATAACTTGGATTTGGATGTTATTGTAAGTGTTCATTAATTGCATTTATTTATCATTATTAACAATTATAAAATCATTCAGAAAATAATATATTCTCCTTGATTCTTTTTTCTTATTATTATTATTATTATTTTTATTTATATATATATATTTTTTTTACCACATTAAGGTCAACGGTGAGGAAATATTTTCTCTGAAGGTACCTCGTTATGTTCTCGACGAAATGAAGATCGAAGAAGCTTCAAGACTGGTTGAACAATCGCCCCAATTTCTCAGCTATGTCGGTGATCTTCCGATCAATGATTTAAAGTTCAATTCTGAGGCAGGCTGTGACGCAAAAATCATATATCGTATTCACAAAATGCCCAGAAGCAAAAAAAATAAAAGTGTCAATTGAGTTGCATATTCGACAAGTAAATTTTCGATGAAATAAAAAATAATTATATTTAGATTAAAACGTTCTTACCCACAACCAGGAGGCCCGACGTAACCGTTGTGTTTTATGGTTTTTAGAAATTCTATATAGCTATAAGGAAGTTCGTTCTCCACTGCTCCTTCAACAATCACGTCTCTAGCAATCGCAGATTAAATTTTTATTTTTATTATGTATTTTAATGAAAATTATGAATCGTTTAGTCAAATGGATTTTTGATTTTCTTTGTAACGATTTACTAAAAATTGCTTCAAATGTTTGCGTTTCAAAACAAAATGACCTCACAGAAAAGTAAATTAATTCATCAAATCTTACAAATAAAGTTGAGAAGGTCTTCGTTCTGCAGGTAACATGTACATCGGACGGAATTCTTCAGGATTTTTGCACAGTTGATAAATGCGACACTTCAGTTGTAGACGATCCCAATTTTCGACTATTTTTGTTATAGGCATGTACATGTTTTCATCGACTCCTTCTTGTTTGTCCAAATTTGGAATTTCTGTTTTATCGATTCTCCAAATAATTCCATAAACGTAAGAATCCTCCTCCGGCACTATCGTAGCAACTGCACCGCCCCATCTTTCCGATCGAGTATTAAAGTCGATTCGATATTCCTAATCGTACCATTTTCTTACAATTTTCTTGTCGGCTTTATTCGTTTGTTAATGTTATTATTTTTTTTTTTAAAAGGGAAAAACAACGTTTTCATCAGGGTCTAAAAGTTTGGACGTAACTCACGCTTTAGATTAAAAAAAACGAAAAAAATTATTTTCTACTAAACTTACGAAGAACATTAGAAATGGTAATTTTTTTACCAAATTTTTCGTACAATCGTTTGTTACTTTCTTGTAAGTTTCGTAGAAAATGAATTTTTTTTTTTTCATGAGAATGTACGAGGCTATTTATTTTTGTGGTATTTGTGCAATTAATAATCTATGACAGTTCGTTTTTTTTTTATATTCATGAATTCCCCACGGACCTCGTAAACCCAAAGAACTTAGTGTTTGTTGTTAAAATAATGTTTTCATAACCAAAAAATCTTACGAAATATCACGCGATTCTAATGGTAAACGGAAATTTCAACTTCGAAGGTTAGAATTTCGAAATATTGTAGACAAATATTCTTTAAATCATTTGTCGAAATTATTTATGTAAACAATTTAATGAAAATATGACGTGAGCACAGGTTTTATTCACGTAAAAAGCCCTAACCTCTTTATTTATTCTAGGAAGTTAATTCCTATTGGATTATTATCAATTAGGTTAATTTTTCTTTAGGTTATTATATTATCAATTAGGTTCTTTTTCTACAATATTTTCAAATTTTAACCCTTAAAGTTGAAATTTCCGTTTACTATATTAGAATCGCGTGATCCTCTTTAATTCTGTACCTCAATTACAGCAATTTATAAATAATAAATTTCAACTGTTAATTTGTCCTCGTTTAAAATTTTATTTCAGTATCCAAACTCGAAAACATCAAAACCTTTGAAAATTCCATTCAAAAGATGAATGTATGTATTTTTTTTCGTTCAAGTCGTATATATACCTTCAATTTGCCAATTCCACATTTTCGAGCGCTTGGGCAATTTATGAGCATACGCTTTTTTAACATATTACTTCCGTAAGCAAAGTAAAGAAATTTAGGAGACATGACGTCTGAATTCATGGCCGGCGACCACCGACTGACGAATACGACCACACGACTTTTGTTTTGGCCATTGAATTAACACGTGCAGGTCGTGAAGTGAGATTTCCGAACAAGTTGAAAAAAATCACAACACATGCGCCCTACCGTCCCTCCGTTCTCCCGGCAATCACCACAACGAAGTTTGTAATCCCGCCACAAGTGTCGCTTGCCCCATGGTGGAATCGTGGAATGAATATTTGTCGATGTTTGACAACATTTCGTGTGATGATCGTTGCAATTATTTTTCTCGTATTTTTCGTCGTTAAATTCAAAATAAAGAGTTTTCGAAATTCTAGTGAAAGGTGAAGAAATTTTTGTGCTGTAAAAATAAGATTATTTCGGTCGTTTGAACAATTAAAAAATTTTTATTTATCGTTGTATTCATTCACGTTTTCGGAAAGCTCTCTCGATCTCGTCTTTTGTTTTTCCGAGTGTTTCGGGCAAAACTAATGCAACGAACAGTGTCGCTAATAAAGAAAGTGCGCAGTACGTATAAATCATAACAACTGGACCAAACTCCGTGAGACTTGGATAAATTTGTACAGTCGCGAAATTGTAAAGACCTGCGAGGCACGTGGTTGTTGGCCCTAAAATGTTGACGTATCTCGTTGGAAATAGTTCACCGATCATTGCCCATGGCAGTGCTAGAAATCCAAAAGAACCGGAAGCCTAAAAAACAACAAAAAAATACACATTTACGATCAAAAGTTTTCGTAATAAAAAATATATATATATTTTTTGCTTAATAAACAATTATTTAGAAATAATGATTGTTTATTCGACATTAAAAACTTACGACGAATACGAAAATACACGTGAGTGGGATTTGTGAATATTGTGAGTTCTCGAAAAATTGGTTGTAAATTCCAAGCCCAGCGAGAGAAATCGTCATTCCAAATCCAGAAATCAAAGCTGCAGGTCGTCTGCCCAGTCTGTTTCGTGAACAAAAAGAAGTCAGTGAGTAACTTGTGGTTATAAATAAAGTTAATAATAATTTGTGGTTATTATTTAAATACCTAAAACTCGTTAGAACGAGAGAAAAAGCTCCGGCAATTTGTACGAGTCCAATGACAGCTGTTATTAAATAAGGATCGCTGGCAGAACCGGTTTTTTCAAGAAGATCAACCGCGTAAGCCATGAGAACGTAAATGCCACAAAATTGTTGAAAAAAGAAGAAAACATTGAGAATTACAAAGGGTTTCCAGACTTCGGGCAAACAAAGAGTTTTAACGAATTTTTTGATCCTTCCATAAACACCCGAATCGTTTCGTAGTTCGTTATTAAATTTGTACGATTTTCCTAACACGTTTTTCCCGCTCGTTTCGTTATCAATGCTCGGTAAAATTGTGCTATCGTGGCTCGACATTTCAATCTCGTATTTTGGATCGTTGTATCGTAATAAAGCCTCAAATTCATTTCGAAAATTGGCCGTTTCGTGATCGAGACTTCGTAGACGTAGGAGCGATTTTCGAGCATCGTCTTCTCGTCCCTTTGTCAATAACCATCTTGGACTTTCTGGCATCACTGCTAATGCTAGCACAGCTGATAACGCAGGAACAATCACTGAAGACATTGCCACTATTCGCCAATCGTCCTAAAATTTCATTCTTTATTTATTTTCCTAATTTTCAAATAAAACTAATTTATTCAATTTTTTCTCGATTGATATAAAATCAATCATCGTGCATCGTGTGTCAAAAGGAGACAAAGTGAGACTTTTGCCGCGCGCGGCGTTAGTAGTCGCGCTTTGCTTCCGAAGCGCAGGCGCACGATACTTTCTATAACAAAACCACATTTCCAAGCTTTTTCGAGTGTGTTTATTGACAGTTCCTAAAGTAGCTTTTTCTTAGCATCTGTCGAGGTGGAGCACTGTTTTAATTAAGACAAGTTAAAAGTTCATTTTTAACTTCTCGCAGTTGAAATGTTGTTTTTCGTAGTCCTCACCACTGATTAATCTCGATGACAGTTGCAAAAACGTCAACTCAACGTATGGTGCAGACCGCAGGTTCGTAAAAAGCGAGGAAAACGTGGTTGCGTTACACAAAATAATTGATAGTTATTTAATCACAGTTATTGGACGAGGATTAAGTGAATAAAATATTTCTAATAACTCACTTTTATAATAAAACCTAATAAATAAATAAGCATTATCCCAACGGATATAAAAAGACTGGAGCACGTTGTGAGCATTGCTGTGTATCGTGGAATCGAAATTTCGGCAAGATAAACACACGCCGGTGTCGATGCCAGTCCGGTAGCGAAGCCTGAAAAAAATTCTTTCTATTATGAACGTGATAGTCACGTCAAAGTGTTTGTGTACAGAAATTTTTACGTTTGTGACATTTTAGAAATCATAGATTTTTTTAATCGTACATTTTGACACGTGTTTTTATGGAGAGCCATAAGAATTTTTCCATTTCATGTTACAACTTCGCAACTTTTTTCCTCGTTAGTGTCGATCGTTCAAAAAATGTTTTTACATTGAAATATATTCATTATGAATGGAAAATAATTCATTTATTTAATGTTTCAAACAAAACGGATTATGGTGTTTATTTATCAACAGTCAACGCTCATAAATCAATGGCATAATTACCAGTTACGAATCTGCCAAAGAGCAGTTGTGTAACGGTGTAACTGGTCGCAATTATAATCCATCCTACTGAACAAACTATTCCAGAACAACTAATGGCCGCGCGTCGTCCAGCCTTCATGGTGAATAGACTCACTATACATCCAACTGGGGTTGATATCATAGCAATCGAGGCTGTAAATAAAAACCGTTGTTCGACGTTATTCCATCCACAATATTAAGTGCTGAAATTTTTTTTTTTTAATTCTCATTTTTAATTGTATCTGACATCGTAATTTTATGAATTAAATATACAAAATTATTGCTTGCAGAATTTTTTCAGTATTGTCAACAATAAAGTACATTATTTAATAAAAAAAATTATTTAAATATAAAATAACTCAAAAAATTTTTTTTTCTTTTTTTCAAAAATCATTAACTCACATGTTTAATCATAAGATTGGCATTTTTTAATAATACGAAGTTTTTCTTCTTTTTCGGATAAATCTTTCGTTACATAACGAGTGAACGATTGAATTTCGTTCATAATTTCTAAATACACTGTTTTTTCTAAATCTCGTATAAATTTTTATTCTCTTTTCAAAAACATTTTTCATGTATTGATTTCATTCCAAACGTTTGAACATTTGTATCAATTTCCAAAAAATGATAATTTCTCGTAAAGCTTTCGGGTTAATTTGCGAGAACTCTGAATCAATTTGAGGAAAAAATAAAACGATAATAATACAATTTCACATTTCATGTGAACGTAAAAACATGAAAACTTCAAATGTAAGAAAAACAGAAAACAAAAATGTACATTTGACCGTCGTTTTACAACGTGTCCTTACCGTAAAATATTTTTCAAAAACAACAAATTTTTTGTTAAAAAAAAATTAAAGAAAACGACATCGCTGGTGCGACAAAGATCGAACGTTTTTCGTTTCCGTACAAAAAATCATGAAATTAGACTTACCAAACCACGTGGCCTCGTTCTCGGTCAAAATAGGTTGAACGGTAGAGTTTTTGAGCAACGGAAGGGCGATGGCGGAGTATCCCATGCTCATGCCGGGTCCGAGTAAAGACGAGACAGCCAAAACACCATAAAGGAACTGAAAAAATACAGAGTCCATTGACGATTTAATAAACGAACGATATGGCACAGTAGGCTATTCAAGATTGTGACATTACGAAAGATTTTCGCATCGGCTATGCCTTCAATTTCTCCCTCTTTTATTTATTCCGTTACGTGTATCGTATATATCGAACTATAGGCAAAGACACGAGACGTAACGCGTTTCGTCCTTCGTGTATAAAAAAGAAAAAAAAAAAAAAGGAAAGAAAAAAAAAAGAATATCCACATAGTTCCACAACGTTCGTAACAATAATAATAATAATAATAATAATGATAATAATAATGTGCTTGGAAGATCATGGCGGTTTTGATCGCCATTAAAATCCTACCTGAAAAACTACCTGTCGCTCTGGACAGCATCCATTCGAGGACAACATCTCTCCGGAATCGTTCGCGACAATTTCTGATTTTTATACGAAAATTAATTTTATTCTTATATCCTTTATTTATTTATTTGTTTATTTATTTATTCATTTAATTATGGAATTAATTGATTATTTTATTCGTGAATATTCGTAATGTGGCGTGGTTGCGAATACGGAAATCTCGTGTCCGGTTTCCCTTTTCGAAGGATGGCGAGTGCTCTGATTTACGAGGTCGGTTACGGGTGTTGATGGTGTGACGTAAAAAAAAGTGCTTAAACCACAAATTGGTGAATGAAAATATATATATTTTTTTATGGACTCGTAAATGTGAAGAAAAAATAAATAAAAATAAATAAAAAATTTTATGGCACTTTTTGGAAAAAGGTTTGTGTACGGTGTTTTTTTTTTTTTTTTAATTATTTGTTATTCGTTTTTTTTTATTTTTTATTTTTTACTGAATTATTCACTTTTTAATCTCCGCGACTAATTCGTTTGAATAATTATTTTGAAACAAAGTGACAGACGAGTGTCGACTGTCAAGCGATATATAGTTTTCATCCTCGCTCGATGCAACTCAACCGCAAACTGCACGACGAGCACCTGCTTGAAGAAGAAATGAAAAAATGTTTCCGAATACAGGTTTTCCATCAGCAAAATATCCGTCGAGATCGCAATATTTATTTACTCAACACATCGTCTATATTTCTTATCACAACTACACTCAAGAGATACGCCAATTTTTGATATTTTCATTGAAAAAAAAAATAAAAATAAAAAAAAAATAAAAAAATAAAAAATTATTTAGTTTTCTCATGATCGCGATCGGAAGAATTTATTTCTGCAGAAAATTCATCTCGTCTGTCTCGTGAGCTGTCTCGTTAAATATTTCTTTACACACGCACGTTTCCCTCGCGATTACTTTGCACTAACGAGACTTGTGTTCTCCGAGGGTTTCGCTCGGTACATGAAGAATTCTTGTCAACTTGTGATGAAATTTTTGTTCCTGAAATAATCTATTGTCCAAGATCGCAAAAAAAAAAAAAGAAAAAAAAGAAAAAATTGATTGATCGATTTTTCAATTTATTTTTTCAATCGTATTGTTACATCATTTTGATTACAAAATTTTTCGTCATATCTCTACGATTATTTCACTTTATATTTTACCGGCGCACCTGCGGAAACGAATATTCACAAATCGAAACGAAACATCGGAAATGATAACATTTATAGAGAAAAATAAACAAAAAACAAAAAAAAAGAAAAAAAAGCAAAAAAATGTATGAGAAAGACAAGGCGCTTGAAATTTAATTCGCCATCAAGGATAGCAGCCATCGCCGAGTGACTGACAGTTCGGAGCCTTTTATGATACCGACAAGACACCGAATCATCGTTTCAGGTAACTCCGCACGTGAGATATCTCAGGCATTAATAATAAAAAAAAATAAATGCTAACGAACTCCAATCTCCTGTTTTCTTATCTCCTAATTTTTTTCGTCTAACAAATCAATAATTAAACAGTTCAATCAATCGTATTGTATCGAAAATTCAACTTAATTTACATATTTTATTATTATTATTCTATATTATAATCATTTTTATATATTTATTTATTTATTTATTTATTCATTTATTTATTTATTATTTGAATAATATTTTATATAATAATAATAATAATAATAATAATAATATAATTATTATTAATAATAACTCGATTATGTCGATTGAATGAATATTAAAAATAAAAATAATAAAAATTATGATTATTATTATTCATTCAATCAATATAATCGAGTTGATTCCCATTCATGAAGTTTATATTCGAAATATAATATTAAAAGTCATTATTTTCGAAAAAAAATTGTATCTCAAATAAATTCACTTTGTGAAGAAAAAAAAAAAAAAGAAAAAAAAAATTAATATGTTAATAAATCGTTATTTTTGGAGTAACCATAAATTCTCGTGAGTTGATGTGTGTAGGTGTGTGAAAAAAGTCCTCACGATGAATACAATAAAGCGCATAGTCTATAATTATGTATATTTTCTCGTTTGTTGCGTAAGAATATAGCGACGAATAATAAAAAAAACGTTTATAGCGCACGACTCATCGTATATAGCAACATTGGATTGAGAAGGCAGCGAAAAATCTGGTGACACGAAACAAATGCCGGATGCAGGATTAATACGAGTCGAGAAATATCGTACGTACACATACATCGTGATCGACGCTGCATATAATACACACTTGTTAACAACACTTTTACCTGCGATTTACGAATGGATTAAAATTCTTGTTAACAAAGATAAATATTAAACTTAATTTTTTAATTTTTTTTTCTTCTTCTTCTTCACATATCGATATGACGTGTTTTATCGTATTTTTATCTTCCTTTTACGCCGGAAATTTTATATTTTTCTCTAAATCAATATTTAAAAAAAAAAAAAAAAATTAAAAAAATTCTACGTTTAAAGAAAATGCAAGAAAAAATTTATTAATTATGAAAATGTTCCAAAATCTTCGACAGGATTCATTCGAACTGATAAAATCAATAATCTCGTGACTCCAGTAACAATAACAATCATTGTTATGATTTGAATGTAAAAATAGAACAAAAATACAAAAATTAATTAGGTCAAATGATCGAAGTTTTATGTCCCAATTGTATCTAAAATCAAATCTTCCTTGAGCTATCTCTCTCTCTCTCTCTCTCTCGACATATATTTATATAAATATAAGATTCTGTAATGGAGTATATTCATGCAGTCCTCAAACTCTTAGACGTTCACATTCACTTTGAAATTTACAGAGACGAACGTATCTGTCGCAGATAATAACGTCCCACAAT
Source organism: Campoletis raptor (assembly GCA_948107755.1). Lineage (NCBI taxonomy): Eukaryota > Metazoa > Arthropoda > Insecta > Hymenoptera > Ichneumonidae > Campoletis > Campoletis raptor. The sequence goes on from OX403626.1 coordinate 15,813,462, forward strand.
CGGTTCGAGCTGCCAGTGAAAAAGAGGGAGAGTTTTGTGGGGTATCTTTTGATTGCTATTCGTTGATTTTTATGCTTCTATCCTCGATATACATATGTGTAGAAATAAGACGAACGAGAGAGAGAGAGAGAGAGAGAGAGAGAGAGAGAGAGAGAGAGAGAGAGAGAGAGACTGGACAAACTTGGTTGTTTTTTTTTTTTTTTTTTCTTCGAGTCTTTTGACGTTTAGTGTTTGTTTCTTAGTCAGTAAGGTTGAGATACCACGAGAGTGTACAGTGACTCTTGGGTTGATTGGCACAAGAAAAACACAAAATTTGAAATATTTTAAATTCAATTAAATTTGTAATTAAAAAAAAATAAAAATGATAAAAAAATTATTTATCAATTAAATAGAGCAATTGAATATTAAGATGAAATTTAAATAAGTATTTAAACATCGCGATAATAAAATTTGATAATTTACAACAATTTTCCAATATGATTATATATCGTCATATAAATCTCTCGTCGACCTTTCTCTCTCGTATCGTTTCTCAACGTGGTCCATAATCCCCCGAGTGGACTAAACCTCATGGACTTTCGGTTCTTATTCCTTCTCTTTAAACTCGAAACAACGTGAACTCGCATTTCAACTCTCACCGCGTTCGAGGAAAGTATTCAACGGGTTTTCATGCAGACGACGATCTCGCGCTCGTAAGAAAAATTCCACGCATGCGCACGCTTTCAAAACATTCGTGCGGTTTTTTCACGCCGGCTTTTCGTCTCGTTTTACAACCGATTATCATAATGCGAATTGATTCAATAGTGCACGTGGATTTTTTGAAAAAAGAGCGCGAATAAAACAAATAAAAAAAATAAAAAAAACAAATTTTTCATTACTTTTTACGTTTTTAAACAAATTCTTTTATAATCGAATCAAATAATTTGTGATTTTAATCAAATTCGTTACTTTTTTTTTTTTCTATTTAATAACAAGTGTCAATAAAAGTAATAACTTATTAATCATGATGAATGAGCACAATGAAACGCTCGATGTCAAGGTGAGTTTAAAGTCATTTATTATTATCGTTAAGAATTAATTGTTGCTCTTTTTTTAAATGTTTTATTCATTGACTAGAGAGCTGGCACTTAATGCACTTTTAATTTATCATTATCAATACGAATTACGTATCGATTTCAAGATTTTTTTTTCATTCACATCTTCATTCACGATGTTTCATAAAAAAAAAAATAAAAAAAAAAAAAAAAATTTATTTTCCATTTTTTATTAGACAAATTTTCATTTTATTACTTCGATTTGATTCGAAACTTTTCCATATTTACTGGTGGCTGAATAACTGATTGCAAAATCATTGTGAAGAGGAGCCAAATATGTTATCGTATTGGGCGAACGAGATAAATACGAGAACGAGATACTTCAGGGACAAACTCATGTATATATCTATATAAATTAATTGAAACTAAGATTAAGGAGAGGAAAAGTTCGAGAGCTGCGACCCAGAAATGCGATTTTTACACGAGAATTAGCAACTTCATTGTTTCTTACGTTATTTTGTCCTCGAACACTTTTTTTTGTGAAAAATGAAATAAAAAAAAAAATGTTTAAAAATCCTCGTATAAATGGATTATAATTAAACGTTTTTTTTTCACAGCTCGACTCCAGTCCCGAGGAAAAAAAACGACAGAGGAGAAAAGGAATGATTTATCAAGTACGTTGCTCTTTGTCGTCTCTCGTCACTTGAACAATGTCGACATCACTGCGATATCACAGAATTTATTTAATGATTCAAACACAATTCGCTGAATTATATTTATGCCCGATCTATTTTTCACTCAGGTATTCGACGATCAAATGTTCTAATCTTTCATTCACATACTGGTCCATTTTGCCCCAAACTCATTTTTCAACGTTAATCATCACTGCACCAAAAATATTTTCGATTATTCTCAACGCTATTTTATCGGATATAACGAATTTTTCATTTGAAAAGTGAGATTAACTCGTGGCATAGAAAAAATAACAATTTTCATGAGTTCATCGTCGATTATTAATGTCAAAATTATAAAAAATTCAATAAAATGTGATTTTTATTACAAAATTCTCACTTTTTCAGACGTAAAAGTTTACAATAAATTTTTCGAACTATTTCATATTTTTTCATTTAAAAAAATTTTTTAAGTGCCATTTCGTGAAAAATGCACTAAAAAAATAAAATAAAATCGGTTGCAACAGACACCAGTTTTTTTTCCTCCATTTTAATAAATAAATTTTGTCGAAAAATCAATCATTTTTCGAAAAAATGATATAAAAAAAAATTTCGAAAAATCTTGAATTTAGAGAATGTTGTTTTTTAGTCAATTTGTAACAATTTTTTTTCAATGAACTTAAGCTCCCAAACGATTTTGTATGAAAGAAAAACTAAAAACAAAATTTTTGATTTGACTGGCGCCATACAACGTCTTTATGCAATTTTTCATTTTCATCGACTCAACAAAATGACTATACGAGAAAAAAAAACAAAGTTACAAAAATTGACCTAATTTTTGCTCTCTCTCGATGGATGTAAATATGAATCTTTAATAACATATGAATCTTTGAATTTTGATTATCATTTTTGATTTACTAATGCAGACGAGAATTAGTGTTAATCCTAATTCCCGTCCACAAATATATTTTCGATTATAATCCGAAGAAATAATTATTCTAAAATAATAACAATCTCATAATGAATCATTTTAAAATCCACTTGCGCAGTGCATTAGAAAAGTAAAAAAAAATCTTTTCCTCTCTTTCTTATCGGCTTTAGAAACTGAGACAAATTTTAATCTTTCTTTATCAAGTATAGTGCGAAGACGTTGAAAAAAAAATTGAAATTTACGATAAACAACGCGAGGGACGTTCGAGACTGACGTCTGAGGGCCACATTCTCGCGCGAGTTTCTCTTTTCAATTTTATTCGTTGCTTCTCTATTCTCTTAATAAAAAGATGACAAAGTGAGATGCTCCAATTAAAGAGTCTCGTACAAAATACGTCAATGGCACCTCGATTAATAAATAAATACCAAACAGATGTCTCGTTTTAATTAAAACGCAAGGCAAAAATAGATTAACCCTATTATTGAGATGCGATGTCACGTCAATTGTGACGTTTCAATAATTTTAATAAATAAGTTTCGAACGAGTCTATTTGTAAAAAAAAAAAAGGTCTATAATCGTTTGTTCTTTTAATTTTCCACACGAACAATATTGTAATTCGAACTCACGAAATATATTTGTTTATAAATTCGAATCCAGCATTTTTTTCCACGTCAAAAAATGCGAAATGGATTAAACGTCAAACAGAGAGTTCTTTGTTTCTTATAATAATAAAAATCTAGATAATGAACGAAGCGACCAGTTTAAATATCTCGCCAATCAAACGAGACTTTCGAGCGATTATGACTCACCAGCTTACGATTTCGTTTGAAGAAATGGTCCAGTGATACGATCGACACAATTTTATGATTTTTTTATAGACTTTTGGATCGTGGCCTGATGAATCAAAACGTAAACATTATGGATTCTATTAGGCAATAACTTTTTTTTTTTTTCAATCTTTTCCTCAGTCGTCTGTTCCACTCATACATATTCACAACGAATTCTTTCTGAACAGGTACATTTATATAATGTTTTAGTACGTTGCAAAAATTTTCCATTTTAAATGATTTTATAAATACGAAAGAAACAGAAAACGTAAGAAAGAGAGAGAAAGAGAGAGAAAGAGAGAGAGAGAGAGAGAGAAAAGATTTAATAAACTTTATTATTAAATAACAATTTGTATTCAAGTTACAAAATTTCATTTAATTTTTGACAGATGTCGATGAGTATTTTGGCAAATATATCGGTTCTCGGGCCAGCCATGGGTTTTGGATACAGTGCAGTTGTACTTCCGACACTTCAGTCACCAGACAGTGAATTAAAGATCGACGCCCACCAGGCATCGTGGATAGGTAAAAAAATTTATGATCCTCTGATTCGACGAAAGTGGATTTACAACTTTTGACAATCCTGACGTCTCAGACATTATTATGATGTTTAACTGATTAATAATTTAATCCTATTAAAATTTTATTTCGATGATAACGTTGATAACTTTTTGATATTTTAATTTTTTTTTTAATTTTTTTTTTTTTTTTTTTTTTTTTTTTTTTTTAAAGCGAGTGCAGCTGCGATCGGGACTCCTTTGGGATGCTTGATGTGTAGTTTTATCATGAGACGAGGACGAAAAATAAGTCTTTTGGTAACTTCGAGCTTTTCTTTGGCTGGTTGGCTCGTTATTTACATGTCATCGAGTTACACTCAAATAGTAGTCGGACGTTTTATTGGCGGAGTGGCAACAGGTTTAGCAGCGGTTCCAGCAACTGTTTACAGCGCTGAAGTGGCGTCCCCAAAATGGCGAGGAATGATGGTAACGTGGAGCAGTATCGTTATTGCAACTGGAATTCTCATTGTCTACATTTTTGGCTATTTGCTTCAGGTGAGCAACAGTTTTCATTTTTTCATTATTTTATAGACAATTTTATGGAAAAATGATATATTCAGAAATAAAAAGTGTCGTAGGATTAATCATTTCAAACATTTTTGGACTTGGGAACGGTGTCGAACAATTTCGATTACAAAAATTCGAGTTCGTTTGGAATTTAAGATCCAAAGAAATACACAGGATTTTTTTTTTATTTTGTTTTTTCCAAAGAAAATTTTCAAAAAATTCTGTTCTTCCCAAAAAAAATCTCTTGTTTCAAAAAATAATTTCAAAAAATGTGACGTTCGGGACGTATCTTTACGTGTAATTTTTTAAATATAATAATAATAATAATAATAATAATAATAATAATAATATTTAAAAAATCATATAATATTTAGTTGTTTTATCAAATATATTTTTGAAATGTCAAAAATTGAGTTAATTCGAAAAATAATTTTGTTCGATGTATAAAAAAAAAAAATGTTGCGTTTTCAAAAAAAAAAAAAGAGTTTTGAGTGTAAAAGTATGATTTGAAAAGGGTAAAAAAATGAATATTATGAAATATATGAATAATTTATTGATTTGAATTTGTGTGCAGGAAAATTGGAGGCTGATAGCACTGCTGTGTTCTCTGTTTCCAACGGCAGCGATAGGAGTGACCCTGCTCGTAATACCGGAATCTCCAATATGGTTGAAAGAGACGGGTCGAACGGATGAAGCGCGTGTGATAATGAAGAAATTCCGAGGTATAGCGGCGGGCGAAGCAGCACCACCGGAACTCGAAGCAGAGTTGCACAAGAAACAACATCGAAAAAAGAAACCAATGCTTAAGCACTTGTTCAGGCGATCGTCGATGATGCCATTCGCCATTATTGTGACTTACTTTTTTTTTCAACAGTTTTCCGGCATTTTTGTCATTGTTTATTACGCCGTTGACATTAGCAAAGAAGCTGGTGTTAAAATGGACGCCTATTTGGGGGCCATTTTAATCGGATCGACTAGACTCGTTGGCTCTCTTCTCGCGGCCTCGTTCTCACGCAGATTTGGACGTAAATGGCCTTCCATTTTTTCTGGCATTGGAATGACCCTCTTCATGGGATCCTTGTCCATTTATCTTTTTGCCATTGATCGCGGCTATGAGATCGGCGACAATGGCGTTATTCCTGTCATTTGTGTTCTCATGTTCATATTCATGAGCACCATCGGATTTCTTGTACTTCCGTTCGCTATGATCGGCGAAATGTTCCCTGCCAAAGTAAAAGACATACTTTCTGGCGCCACCACCTGCTTGGCGTACGTCTTCAGCTTCGTCACCGTCAAAACTTATCCTGACATGCTTAGACTCTTGGGCAAACACGGCGTTTTTTGCTTCTACGCTTCTGTCTCTTTCGTTGGAACCCTTTACGTTGCTTTCTTCCTTCCGGAAACCAAAGGCAAAACTCTTCATGAAATCGATGAAATGTTCAACAGGAAAAAAAATCTTACGGAAGAAAAAGAAGTGGAAAAAAGCGCCATGTTCCCTATGAAAGATCTCGCTGCTGTTGAAGCATAAATTCTCATTTTTTATTCCAACTATTCGTCCATAATTAATTTTATTATCAATCCACACACAAGTCACACTCCTTTTATCAATGTTTATTATTATTTCGATAAAATTATTTCAATATATTTAGAGAAATAGAGAACGAGTCTCACTGCGTACCAAAAATATTATTTTTATCCAATCATCGAATAAAAACTATTTTATTTTTATTTTATATTTAATTAATTATTATTTGAAACTTTTTTTGATTAAATCGACGATTGTCAAAAATGCTGACACCAAATGTTGGCTGGTCCAACTTTTTTTCATCCTATCGATCATCGTTACTTTTTTTTTTTTTTTTCTTAAACGAACCTTCTGACAGAAAATACTGTTTTACAGAAAATCCAGAAAAAGAGCAAATTTTCCCTTTTTCTGAATTTTCTATAAAACAGTGTTTTCCATTTTTTCTTTCTTGATGATGATTTGTAAAGATTTTCACATTTGAAAATTGTGATTCATGCAAATTCGATGATTTAAGTAAAAAAAATCAAGTCATAAATAATGGCCATCGAAAAATTTGTTTGAAAAATATATTTGTTAAAAAAAAATAATAATAAAAATGATTATTTATCAATAAAAATCCTCATTCGTTCGTTTCAATTTTCAATAATAAAGTAAAATATCCAAAAATTTGAATATCTCAATTTTTTTATTGCGATATATTGGAAATTTATAAATTTATAATTTTTTGTGTAAAAATACAAAAAGAATGAAAGTTTTTTTGTCTTTTTTTTTTGAACCTAAAAATCGTCGTCTCTTTTTACAAAATCGAGGAAAATATGAAAAGAGGGATTAGTGGTGGTGAGAGAGAATAAAAAAATCAAAAAGTCGAGATATATTTTTCCTCGCCTCCTTTAATCCGCAATATATAATTCTTACATAAGCTTAAATAATAAATTAACAAATGAAGCAACAATCACTTTCAATTAAATAACAAACATGCCTCCGTTTTTTATTTTATAATATTTTTACGAATGTACAACAAGTATTTTTGAGTACAGAGAAAGGAAATAGAGGGGAAGAAGGAAATAATTATACAGTTTATTATTTAATTCTGTATAATTGTAATGAGAACTGGGAGAAAGGACAAGTGAAATTGTTTATACCTACTTAGCGGTAATAATAATCATCTGGATATGAATAAATTACGAGGTGATAAAAAAAAGATGCAAAAAATGAAATGCAATTAGTTATTTAAACGTTCGTCTCTTGACGTTCCAATTTGGAACTGCTAAATTCATGTTAAAAAAACTTTTTTTTTTTTAAAAAAAATTTTTTTTTTTTTTATAATTTAGCATTACTTTGGCTGACACGCAATTTAGGTACTTAGGTTCGTCAGCACGGCGAGTGTGTTTCTCTTTCGACGATACTTTCGATGTTGCGTGAAAAAAGAATAACGAACAAGAATTTATGAGCTGACGATAAAAAATCACATTTTTCAGTCAGCGAATTAACCCTCTGTGCAAGTTGATGAACAAATTATATAAACTAACGTCGATAATATTGTTGTTTCTTTGCATGACATCGGAGCCAATAGAAATATACAATTTTTTTTTGTTTTTCGTACTTTTCGTTTTTTTTTGTTTTTTTGTTTTTTTTTTAAATTATAATTAACGTAAAATTTTTTTCTTCGTTAATTACAAATGAAAAAATGGTAACAGAGGGTCAATTTACTCCGGAAATTATTAGGACACCCGGATTTATTTATCACGTTACGAAAAAAAGAAAAAAAAAAAAAGAAAAAACATAATAATGATAAAATAAAAGAAATAATTTTCCTAAGATTCTTAAATTAACTAATAATGTCGATAAAGCTTTTCATCAGGTCTCCTCTTGTCTACTTTTCTCATTAAATCTTACTTTTCGTTGATAAATTAGAGCAAACACGAAAAACTATTAATGAATGTTGATCTTTTCGTTATCTAACTCATGCACATTGTCTTCTTTCAAATCGAAAAGCATAAGTTATTTCTGGTAGTGCAAGATTTCCAATCGGTACTACGTAATTCTCGTTTTTTACCGGCGAGATTGTAAAGTTTTTTAATATTGTCGCAATCGTCGAGAAACCAACGTACTGTACCATTTTGTATCCCATACACGATCTTCTTCCACCACCGAAAGGCAAAAAATACTCCGGCTTCGAAATTCTACCATTTTGAATAAATCTCTCGGGCTTAAATTCTTTTGGCGATGACCACAATTTTTCTGACATATTCAGCTCGTAATTGTTCAAAAATATGAACGTGTCCTTTTCTACTTTGTATCCTGAAAGCAAAAATAGAAAAAAAAAACAAAACATTATTAAAATCGATTTTTTACACTTTTTTTACAATTATTTCATAAATATGAATTTTTTTTTCCCTATTTTCATAACTGATCAACAAAATTTCAATCGAATCCATCAATCAAATAGAAATAATGAAATAAAAGGGATCGATAAATGGTCACGAACAATAGAAGTGAGAAAATCGTTAAAAATAAAAATAAAATAAATTCTTCACAACTAATCAATAAAATTTTGATCGAATCCATCGATCAAATGGAAATAATAAAATAAAAAGGATCGATAAATGGCCACGAACAATAAAATTGAGAAAATCGTTAAAAATAAAATAAATTTTTGACAACTAATCAACAAAATTTCGATCGAATCCATGAATCAGATAATCAATAAAATAAAAAGGATCGATAAATGGCCACAAATAATAAAATTGAGAAAATCGTTGATAAATAATAAAAATAATAAAATAAAAGATCTCTATAAATGGCCACGAATAATAAAATCGAGAAAATTGTTTAAGAAAAAAAAAAAAAAAAATTTTTTTACCTCCAATGGAACTGTCCTGATTGGCAACGTGAGGTACAATTGGGCTAGTGATCATTCTGATGGCTTCAAGAATGATGGATTCGGTGTAGGGCATGGATCCTCGATGTTCAAGTCCAACGGTGAGAGCATCGATTCCAATGGAATCGATTTCATTTTGTGCAATTTTTTGTACATCTGGTCTGGTGGTAAGAAATCCAAGAATTTTGACAACCAAATTGCCAATAGCTGAATGTCCGCCAATGATATCTTCCAGGGCGAATAGTCCAGTGTCGAGTGACATTTTTGGTTGACAATCGCTTCGTATGTGGTTGATAAGGCAATCAACGTAATCGTGTTCAGGAATAGTTCCGTTCCACGAACTATATCGATCTCCGATGACATTGGAAGATACAAATTCTCGAATTTTGTGACTCCAATTGGCCATTCTTGCCATATTGCGTTGATGGAGTGGCATCAAAAACGGTATAAAATCAGCAGCGTATCCCTGATTTACTTCGTAGAAAACCTTATCAAAGTTACTGACCATTTCGTTGAACGCAACGTGCTCAAGATCAAATTTTTTCGAACAGAAATAATTCATGAATACATTTGCGCACAAATGCAGCACCAATGGCTTCGCCCTGATCTCACTATTAGCTCGAGAATTCACGTGTGAAACGAAGTATTCCAAACTATCACAAATTATGGCATTTAGTTGATCAAACTTTGCTGTAAATGCTCGTGGAAATGTATGAGCTCGAAGGGTTTCTCTTCGTGATTTTTGAAGTTCCGACCAGTTGCAGAATGCGAGAGCTGTAACCAAAAAAAAAAAAAAAAAAAAAAAAAAAAACATTTATTAGAAAAAGAAAAAAAAAATTTAATAAAAATTGAAACTTCTACATGAAATAATTGTTGCTTCAAAAATTAAAAAATAATTCCACATTTTTTTTTTTTCAACAATTCAAAATGACAAATAAATCAAATAAATAAAGTGTTTTTTACAAAAAAATTGTGTATAACATTACGCGTCGAATTGATCGTAAAATTATAGTACGAGAGAATAAAAAAGGGGCGTAAAAATGCAACTTAAGGATTCGGCATTGAGTGTCGTATTACCATGTAGTAGAAATTTGTAAGAACAATTCTAAGCGCGTACGACACGCGTTACCAATTTTTTTTTTCTGTTTTTTATTTTTGTCTTTTTTTTTTTTTTTTTTTGCACACCGTCTCATACGTTTTCAGTGCTTCGATAGCAAGGTCATTAACACACGCATAAATACGTAACCATCTTTTTATTCCGACATTGGAAAAAAAAAAAAAAAAAAAAAACAGAAAAAAAAGTCGTATACAGACCGAAGTACTGTTTTACAATTGAATTTACGAAGCCGAATTGTATTCATCTATTTAGATTATTGGATTAGTTGTATTCGGCACGACTCGAATTGATTTTTATTTTTAAATAATTTACTTTATCCAAAAAATACGAAGAAATAATTTTTTTAAACAAACAACTAAAAGAATCGAATAAAAATGAAGATTTTTTTGACAGAAGAAAAGAATTGTGTCGTAAAAAAAAATGGGGAGTTTTAAGCTTATAAAATGTTGGTTGTAAAATGATTTCTTACAGTTTTCCTTGTCGCCACAGAAGAGCAAATGATATCGTTTGAAATTGGGTCTGGAGTCGAATTGCTGTCCCTTGACAATTAGGACTTCTTTGATGTTTTCGAGTCCGTTAACAACGACGCATGGAACCGATCCCATACGCAATTTGATAATAGGACTGTTGTACTGTTTAGCAAGAACAGCAAAAGCCATGTAGGGAAGTTCGTATTGTCCAAGAACATGAAGAGAGCCCAAAATTGGCCATGGTTTTGGTCCTGGTGGTTCGGGCAATTTAGCAACTTCGCTATCGTAATTAACCACTTTTTCCATTAATTTTTTACCCCGCGAACGTTTGTGATCGAAAATAATCACAATGATCGCTACGATTATTGCAACCACGAGGAAATAGGTTGTCGTGCTTAATGCGATCGGTGACATTTTCAATTTTTTCCCTTTAAACTCCAAATCGATATAAATTATTGACTCAAAATATATCAAATCACTTAAAAAATGTCAATTAAAACACTGTACGTCGTTGAGTGTTTTATTTTATTTCGTATTGTTGTAAAAAAACTTGTTGATTTTTTTTCTTTCTTTTTATTCGTCGTTTCCTTTATTTTATTTTTATTTTTATTTTTTAAACTGATTTATTTTTATTATTTTTAATATTTCCACGTGTTTTTTTTTTTTTTTTTTTTTTTCGTAACTATTCGTTTAATTGATTTGTGATTTAAAAAAAAAATTTTTTTCGCTCGTATTTTTCTTCCGTTCGTCTTTACCCGTGAATTTGATTTTTTTTATATCAAAACCGACACATTTCTTTCTGTGTGTTTTTATTTATGTGTTATATCACTGTAACCGAACTGTTGGCCGATCAAACTCGCTCTGTGGATAGGATGGTGACCGCGGGCTATCTTTTATACCCCGGGTCTTAATGTAGTCAGCACATTTACGTCGTGCTCGTCGCCGGTACGCTGCCGCCTTCAGCAACCACCACCATCCATCCATACATCATCGAATGTCCTGCCAACCCCTTCTGCTCTGTACTCTCTTCTGACATACTCTTCCTCACCATCTCATTACGGTACCACAAAAATACAATAATAATAAGAGTTACGACAATCATAATAATATCGATAACAATAGTTTTGTTTTTTCATGGAAAGTATTAATTTTGAAAAATTAACGTTATATCCTTGAATTTTGATGACAATTGACGTGCAAAATGTAAATTTTTATTTCAAAGGACGAAAAATTTGGTATTTTTTTTTCATGAAAACTCTTATCGCACCAAAAATCACGCGAAATTCGCGATTCGCTTTTTTTCATTTTTATTTCCTCCACGTAGGAATTTTCGATGTGTTAGAAAATGAAAAAAAAAATAAAAATAAAAAGTAATTTTGACTTTTTGAATGTCCTTAATTTTTATAATTGAAATAATTTATAAATTTATAATACGAGATTCGAGATTGAATGATAAAAAGAGATGGAATCTGGGAGAAAAGGATTCTTAGAGACATTTTGGTGCCCCATAAATGTGCCTCGGGGTAAAAGAAAATGTAGATAAATCTTGTATAGATAAATAATCATAATATCGAGCAACCGAAAGTTAAATGCGCGATTTATCTCATTCCGCGATCGTGAAAATGCAAATAAATGGGAGGAAGAGAGGAACCTTTTTCTACTCTCACATTATTTTTCTCTTTAAGGCTCGTATCTCCTTTGCTGTATATTATTCCCGAAGAATCGAGTGTGTTCAATCCGTGGCCGCAAACGTATATAAACCGCACGCGGCTACAACCTTTTTCTCCTTTCATCGTTTATACTGTTTCTCGCTTTTCCAGTTCACAGGCCCTCCGGGACCAAACGAAAGAGCCCTTAATTGGAACGATACAAGTTGTTAGGCAGTTATTGCCGATCTTACCAACGTTTTTCTTACTCTCACAACATCCATTCTCTCGTTTTTTTTATATTTTTTATATTCATTTATTTTTATTATGTTTTTTATCAATCAAGTTTTCCCTAAAGTTTATTTAAAATGGCACTTTTTTTTTCAAAAATTCATGTATTTTGTGTCAAATTTACTCGATACACGATTCCAATGTCCCTGTGATTCAAAATGGGACTTTTTTTTCAAAAATTCACGTATTTTGTGTCAAATTTACTCGATACACGATTCCAATGTCCCTCTGATTCAAAATTGGACTTTTTTTTTCAAAAATTCACGTATTTTGTGTCAAATTTACTCGATACACGATTCCAATGTCCCTCTGATTCAAAATGTGACATTTTTTTCAAAAATTCACGTATTTTGTGTCAAATTTACTCGATACACGATTCCAATGTCCCTGTGATTCAAAATGGGACTTTTTTTTCAAAAATTCACGTATTTTGTGTCAAATTTACTCGATACACGATTCCAATGTCCCTCTGATTCAAAATTGGACTTTTTTTTTCAAAAATTCACGTATTTTGTGTCAAATTTACTCGATACACGATTCCAATGTCCCTCTGATTCAAAATGTGACATTTTTTTCAAAAATTCACGTATTTTGTGTCAAATTTACTCGATACACGATTCCAATGTCCCTCTGATTCAAAATTGGACTTTTTTTTCAAAAATTCACGTATTTTGTGTCGAATTTACTCGATACACGATTCCAATATCCCTCTGATTCAAAATGGGACTTTTTTTTTTTTTCAAAAATTCACGTATTTTGTCACGAATTTACTCGATACACGATTCCGATGTCCCTCTGATTCAAAATGTGACATTTTTTTCAAAAATTCACGTATTTTGTGTCGAATTTCCTCGATACACGATTCCGATGTCTTTCGAATTTGACATGGAACTTTTTTTTTTTTTTTTTTTTTCAAAAATTCATGTATTTCACGTATTTCCACGTAATTCACGTATTTTGTTTCGAATTTACTCGATCCACGATTCCAATGTCCCTCTGATTCGAAGTGAGACATAATTTCAAAAATTCACGTATATTGTTTCGAACTCACTCGACACATGATTCGAATATTCCTCTAAGGACGAATAAATAAATGGAAATGTGAAATATACACGGCGGTTGGACGTCTCGCCAGCCTGGTCCATTTTCACGTAACAATTTTCAGATCTTCTGGCCTCTTATCGTTTAATATAATCGTGTTACTCGTTCAACCGGTCTGGAGGATACAGTAAGTGTGTTGTGTAATGTTCTTTTCGATATATATCAGAAATGATAAACGAACGCATTGGTTTGTTCCTGCGGAAGTAACCGATTCATGGGATTCATGGATTGGAGGACGTCCATATAAAGCATCAGGATATCTCGAGGTCGATATATGGAAAATTCCTGATCTCGAGTAATCGATAATACGATCGGGTCTGGTTAATCCATTTGTATTTATTGTTATATTCGTATCAGCGTCAGAAAACAGTTTTAAGTACCATTTTACCATCATCGAGAAAATTGTCCCCATGAAATTCTCGTGCAACCTAGTCTCGATTCCACGAAATAAAACATCGAGTAGTCGTACGTGTGATTTTCGTCGATTCTAACGGTGGAAAATGTAAAGCATTAACGTCACTGCAACGTAAGCAAAAACTTGTCAACAACAGATCGCAGTTTATTTCGTCTCCGAATGATTTTATTTTCTGAAAACAAAAAAAAACAAAAAAAAATGTACCGGAAGCGTTGATAAGAATGGGCGAGTTTCTAAAAATAATGATATAATTTTTCAAAATATTAACATTTATTTATTACAAAGAAATTATCATTACATTGATTTTGACATAGTTTATTAATTGATTGATAAAATGATATTTTACGATGTGGCAAAAAATGGTAACGAAATTCTGCTCTACGTTTACTTTTCAAAATGAATAAATTTACGAGAATTTCACTGAAAACTGGAATTTAAGAATCCCCGATGAGGCAATGCCCAAACTTATAGGAAACAGTGGAAAAAAAATATATATATATTTTGCATATTTATTATTTAATCGTGTTTACGAAACTACGAAAAATACGATAGCGTTTTTTGCAGACATCGAATTATTTGTAGTACGAGTGACCCACTTGGTTCTACTAAACATTCAATCAACATATGTGTACATGTATATATTATTGAGACACATACACTCACGTGATAAACGTTGTGTCACTATAACGTCAACAGAATCCTGCTGCAATCTCGATGACCTGCAGTCTCTTTTCATCTCTTGTTTGCTTTCGTGTTCCCATTTCTCCTGGTGGTACCTTCGCTGAGAAAGCGAATTCGAATCTTCTAGAAAATCAACTTATAAGCGTGAATGTGCGATTTCTATATATGACACGAGTGCGTACGATCTGTTTTTTTTTTATTGGAAAATCCCTTAAGTACAATCGTCTAAATGAGTCAACGTTGCAGAGGGGAAAACTGATAGGATTTTATGGTTGTGTCAAAAGGATCATTGGCACCAAAATGGCCATGAAAGAGTGGGAGGCGAAGGCACATGAGAAAAGTTCTGTCGTCTTCAGACTGACACTTGGTCTGCACATGAGGAAGTCTTGAGCCCTCTGAACGATATACGAATTTTGCAAATTCGTTCCAGACCATCATTGAATAAAACATCAATCTCCGAAGACAACTCTCATGCTTGATAAAAGCGATTCCAACACTTTTCTCGTGTATCCTAACGTTCGATATATATATATAGATATATATAGATATAGACAAAATCGATTGCTTGGTGAACAAAAATTTGTCACTAACTTCCAATTGAATTGAGAATGAATGGGAGAAAAATATATTTTTGCAAAAATTACGTTTTTTTCTCGGCTTTAAAATTCTTCTAAATCTGCAGTTCAGTCGTAAGATTTTTTTTAATGGGATTTTTTTTCTCTAGTTATCCAGAAATTGCATTTCGATCGTCTGGGAAAAAAAATTGTCAGTAATTTGCAATTGAATTGAGAATAAATGGGAGAAATATATATTTTTGCAAAAATTACGTTTTTTTCTCGACTTTAAAATTCTTTTAAATCTGCAGTTCAGTCGTAAGATATTTTTTAATGGGATTTTTTTTCTCTAGTTATTCAGAAATTGCATTTCGATCGTCTGGGAAAAAAAATTGTCAGTAACTTGCAATTGAATTGAAAATAAATGGGAGAAAAATATATTTTTGCAAAAATTCCGTTTTTTTCTCGACTTTAAAATTCTTCCAAATCTGCAGTTCAGTCGTAAGATTTTTTTTAATGGGATTTTTTTTCTCTAGTTATCCAGAAATTGCATTTCGATCGTCTGGGAAAAAAAATTGTCAGTAACTTGCAATTGAATTGAGAATAAATGGGAGAAAAATATATTTTTGCAAAAATTACGTTTTTTTCTCGACTTTAAAATTCTTCCAAATCTGCAGTTCAGTCGTAAGATTTTTTTTAATGGGATTTTTTTTTCTCTAGTTATTTAGAAATTGCATTTCGATCGTCTGGGAAAAAAAATTGTCAGTAACTTGCAATTGAATTGAGAATAAATGGGAGAAATATATATTTTTGCAAAAATTACGTTTTTTTCTCGACTTTAAAATTCTTCTAAATCTGCAATTCAGTCGTAAGATTTTTTTTAATGGGATTTTTTTTTCCCTAGTTATTCAGAAATTGCATTCCGATCGTCCGTCGGAGAAAAATGGTCCAAGGTACAGAAATGAATGGTTTTTAGAACCCTGTTTTTTTTTTCATTTTTTTTTTTTTCGTGGATTAGATACTTAATTTGAATGATTTTGAGACGAAACGTGGTTGATATTAATAAATCCAATAAATGTTGATAATCTCGTACGTGCACATGTTTAGATGTTGTCTCGATCGTTTGCTGCGTAAATTTCTGAGAAACTAGCGGTATTTTCAGGGATCGAGTTACAAACAAAAAAAAAACAAAAATAAAAAAAAAAAAAACGTAAGAATGAAAGAAAAAACGAGACTTCTCGAGACTCGCGCGCATTCTGTTGGATGCTCTGCTCTTAGAAGACAAATTCGATCGATTGACATGCCGCGGATACCGGAGAATAACGGGAAAAGCCAGACACACACGAATATACACTCGAAAGAACTCATTCGAAAGCGAAGCTTCTACGCCTTGTTTTGTCAGTCGGATATCTTTTTCCTTGCAGCGATACCAATCGCTTTCATCTCCCTTTCGACAAACGCGTAAAAAAACTCGTCGAATTATAAACACTGCTGTGGAGGTCATATCATAAGCAAAATAAACGTCATTTACAACGAATGTCATTTTTTGTTAAATTAGAAAAATAAGAAAAACCTTCTGTTTCATTAACCAAAATAATTGCAAACAATTAATTACGAAATTATGATTTTTTGACGTTATTTTTTGAATCTCTCTTTTTTAAATCCTTTTTTTTTTTTATGTCACATCCAGTCCCAAACTGACAACTGTCACTTTTTTTAGAAACTGCAAATAAATATATTTGACTTTCATTATGACACATCGTAAATTTCATAACTTCAATTATCCCTCACGAATATATAATCTCTGAAATCCGAATTGATCGGAACCACCACCGAGCAGACACCCCGAGGACATTTGGGCCCCAATCTCGTCACTCATCGTATTACTTACGAGGGCCCTCTGTTACAAGAGATTGCAAAAATCTTTGTGACAAGAAAACAAGAAATAAAAGTGAGAAAAAAATCTTTTAAGCATATGCTAACCGGCTAGCTCGACAGTCTCGAAGGCCTCCAACCAAAATCAAGGTTAACTCGCTTCTACATCGATCGCAATCCACTAAAGAAATCCATTTGCAATGAAAAAATAGTCAAATAGATATTTATATAGATTTTTAGGACGATTCTAATGATTAATCACGATTTTTGCGTCATTTTTCGTAATTAATTAATTCGTCGATTAATTATTAAGCATTATTGCGGTAAAGTTTACGAAAAAATCGATTATTTATTTTGATCGAAACAATTAATTACGATTTTCTATTTTTCATCGTCACAACCATAATTTTCATAAAAAAAAAAAAGGGTTCAACATTTTTTTCCGGTTGCGTAATTCACGATTGCGAGGATCGGTATCGTGTCTCTTGGACTTTGTACCAACTCGATGGAAAATCGATCTCAACAAAGTGTCACAATTTGATGCTTTATGGATATATAACGGTTTGCCCAGAGAACTCTTCGTACTACAGGCGAAAAATTGGCTCGAGCTACTCTCGACGAGCCTTGACGATAGCCTGGAATCGCATCCCTTTGAATAAGTCGCATACGAATTTATATATTCGATATCGGAAGAACACCGAACGTCGAGCTTTTACATAAGCCTTCATCCGAGTACCTTATGCATAAGTACGTAAGTTGCATTTTGTATAAACGTAACTATAGCGAAGCGTGTTCGAAGATTTTCATGGCGATCGGTAAAGATCGGCGAGAGAAAATTCGTGTCAAAAAATAATTGTGAGGATTCATTTAACTCGAGTGGTTAAAACGAGAGAAAGGAATAAATACAGATTCGAAAAAAGACATTTTTTAAATCGACTCTGTCGAGGGGGCAAAATTTCATTTTCAAAATACCGATTTTTGTATCGATTTACGTCAAAACGCAAAGAGAGAGAGAGTTCAATTATAATTTTTAATGCACCAAAATGACGTGTAAGAATGTTCATCCGAGAACGTCATCTTTTCTCAATGGCAAGTAAACATTGATTCGATCTTTTTTTTTTTTCGATCTTTTTTTCCTGATGTAGGATTTTTTTAAATTGTCATTCAACTAAAATATATGTTAAACCGATAAAAAAGTCATAACCGATCCTTCTAATAAACGATTTCAATGAAAATCGGTATCTCCAGGTTTTTGAGGTCACCCATTACCAATTTAAAGCAAAAATTATGAAATTCAAAACCGCGCGAGTAAATTTACGAACAGAAGGTCATTCTGATGGAACAAAAATTGGTAAATCGTGTCGATCGAACCTCGAGATTTTCAGTTAAAGGCGAAAACTCTGAAATAAACAAAAATGGCAAACAATAATGTTCGTAAAACACGTTCGAGTTATTTTCTTGCGTCACTAATTGTTCGTAGTCTCGGACAATGAGACCCCAAAAGCTGGACCATTGCCGATCTATCCAGAAATTGATCATTTAGTGACCACTGGAGAAGCAGCTCCAAAAAAAAAAAATAAAAAAATAAAAATAAAACAAAAAATCTATCAAGACTAGTTGTTACCTGAAGTGACGCAAACCGAGTCCGAAATTTGAAACAACACATTACGTTAAACAGGTCACGAGGCGTCTATCTGACGAGACGTCATTGAACATCGCCATTAACCAAGTAAACGCATTTAATTCATTCTTGATTCTCACCTAGATTTCCTCCCATCAGAATCATCGAGTTTACTCACTCAACACACAAACTTCTATATATAGATGTCTCTTTAAACATGTGTATAAAAAACGACAGTATGATGCAATGAAAAACTTGTTACAGCATTACATGCTCGCCCGCATATAGACTAAAATAATTTGACAGTATTTTTTTTTTTTTTTTTTTAGTTACAAAAAGTCATTAGAGATACAAACCTAATGTCTTTTTACTTAAATTTATTCATCATTTTAGACTTTTTTATTTTTTTATCTCATTTTTATGGTTTTTTTTTCGTTAACCAGCCAAACAGTGACTTTCGTCCTTAAAGTTTTACACAATAACTCCTTGACGTCTACTCCTGCATCGTTTTCTTTTATTCTTCTCTTTTTTCTGTTTTATTTTTTATTCTTTTATATTTATATTCTTTTATTAATTTTTTTAATTTTTTAATTTTTTTTTATTTCATTTATTTTATTTATTATATTTACTATATTTATATTTATTTATTTCTATATATTTTTATATTCTATATTCTTTTTGTTTTATCAGGGTGCAGTCTCTCTTCAGTAATCAGTATTTTGGGACGTTTAGTCTGTAAAAAGTCCTTTTACAAATATTTGAAGTCACTGCTAGATATCGAGACACGTTTATCCGCCTTGTTTGTTGTCTAGGATGATAAATGGTGAGGATATTGTTGAAATCTTCCAAAAGACCGAGTTTCTCGAAAAAAAAATGTTTTGGGGTAATTTCTGTACTTTTTTATCGTTGATTTTCGAGGTCTTCTTAATTTTTTATATATTGTTGATCATCACAATAGCAGATGATAGTAATTTTGATGAAAATTTTGATATTCATTACAACTGTAATGATGAAAATAATGATATTCTTGAAATTCAAGTGATCCAGAAAGTAAAAATTCCAAATATGACAGTGAAAATATCTGCAGATCCGTGAAAAAAAGAAATCGGCAAAAAACTCGAGCAGCATCCCTTACGAAAGCTCGCAACAAACTTTCATCATTCTTTTCACATTCGACAATACAATACGATCGATGACTAACATTTCTTGGATAAGGTTTAAGGAAAAATTCGAATTTTGGCAAATCATTGCGACGCGTACGTCTCGAATATGCGGAGGTAAATTATAAATTGTTTTAAAAAAATCGTGAAACTTTTAGGGGGCAATGATTCGAGGATTTTGGGAATAAGATGAAAAAAAGGGTTCGGAGCGAGGTCATGGCCGTGATCGCTCTCCCCCTCGGTGCAAAATCTTTAAAGTTAAATTTGGATATGGTTTTTAATGTAAATTAAATCTATGCGTGGCGTTGGATGCTCCACAAGGACCAAAAAAAGAAGATAAAAAACGTTGGACGTACGAGAGACGGGGTAGAAAGAAAAAAAATGGATCCCTTATCGATTTATGCAAGACGGCGGACGATTTTCGTCGCTGCTGCAACGAGAGTCTCGCGAATTCGGACCCACGAATAAAGGATTAACTTTATTTGGCTTTCAAATCGGTCAAGAAATACGCATTTGTTAAAGGCTGCTCTATATTTTTGGATACTATTTTATTTCTTCACTCCTCCCACCTTAACACCGATTCAACATTTAAAAACAAAAGAGGATTCGAGTGTTACAAGGTCCTGCAAAGAGAGGTTTGGAATCCTTAAGCAACGCGTTAGTTCGAAGCGATTTTTTCTTGTGAAGAAATTCTTTTAACTGTTGGTATCGGTGATAAAAATTAATCAAACGAATTATAAAAATACACTATCGGTTAAGACGCTTCTATGCATTGCAAAAAACCGCCATTTTGTATTTTAGATGTTGAAAAATTGAGCAGTTGATTCAGCGCTCATACATATATGCCGATATTTTGGAACCTGGTCCTGTGATAAAAATCTTTCAATATATTGCCAAAATTCTACGAAACGAGAACATTTTGTACGTCAGAGTTCCTCGCCAATATTGTTCGTTATTCTGAATAATTTTCGTCCGCCGAGAACTTCTCGTCTATTGTTGCTTTCATACGTCAACATTGTCACGACGACAATGATGAAAAATGGATTAAACCGCTCGTTTATATGGTCAGAATATTGCATTTTACTCTTTCTCTGCATAATTTACTTAAAAATCAACACATTGGCTCATTTAACCATCTTTTTTGTTAATTCACTTAATTATTTGACTTTTTCAACGATTTTACTTTTCGAAGTGTTCTGACGAGAATTAAATCATTGTATGACTTAATTCGTGGATTTCTTACGTTTTCGGACTGTAAAAACGATTAAAATGTGGAGTTTTGTAAATTTTACTTTTCAAACCGTAAAAGTTTTGTTTGGCTCGCACGTAATATGGAGTTTAAGGAATTTCTATATATATATATATATAAAACTCAATTGCAAAATTATGTTTGGCCGTTTTTCAGGCGTGAACCATTAAACCAATTGATAAATCCAATTGATATTGATAAATCTCCCACAGGAATGAAACCCACGAATCAAAAAAGATTGTAGGCCGTATTACATTCCGTTAAATTATTTATTCAAGGAAGACCAAGCGAAAAAATCAATTTTTCATCATTTTTTTTTTTTACTTTAAGATTTCTCATGTTATTAAAAAAAAGACTATAAATGAAAAACACTAATTGCAAATTTGAAGATGACTCCACAATGAAGAAAATGAGCGGTGGCTGGGGTCCCAGCTTCGAATGGAAAAAAAGTTACAGTGATTTTCGTGAATTTGTTGAAATTTTTTAAGTTAAGGGGCCTTCTGTCAATTTCGCGCTCAGTAACGTATAAATTTATGAGAATATAATGAGAAAACGGATAATTCTCCAAAAGACAACGATCTCATGCAGCCTTTTTCTTGCTATTTCGAAATTGAGTCAAGCGTTGTCGTGCCCATCAGACACTTACTTACTTTTCCCACTCACACGATTTCAACGCGGTTTTTCACATTTATATAATTTGCAATATCACTGCAGAGCAGCGTTCTCTGTCGGTGGCGCCTAAATTTTGAATTATATTCTCTGATGAAAGAAATCACCGTGTTTGACCGAAATTTCTTTCGAAAACTCAACTTTTTCTGCATGAACGACTGATCTATCGCTTTAATCGATGCTGAGCATTTTGAAAATTGGTAAAAAAATTATTCAGACGTAATAACGTGACCATAAAAACGCATCAATCCAGGATCATCAATTTTTTGAAAAACTAAATGTTGGAAAGACGTGAGTACTGAGAACTCTCATTCGCTGTCACTGAGAGAAAGTTGGTCTGCTTGACCTCTAAAACGGGCTGACTATTTTCTTCTATTTGAAAAAAAAAAAAAAAAAAAAAAAAAAATCGAAGAATTTCTTGACATCGACACAGCAACCAGAAATTAGTTTACTTCTGTGTGTCTGTGTGTGTGTGTGTGTGTGTGTTGCGTGAGGTTAGATAACGCGACGACGAAACTTGATAGAAAGGCAGGTAAAAAAAAGGAGAGAAAAAAAAAAGTAAAGAAATCAAGTCCAAGAGCAAAAAGCGTCAACGATAGTCGCTGAGTCTTGAACGTCGTCGGTCAAGGCCAACGTGTTCCTTGCTCTTCGATCAAGCTGACCGTGCACGTTCGTAAAAGAGAGGTACGTGTACGATACGTCGCGATCTCTCGCTCGGCCGATTACCCCGGAACTGCTTGTGGAACGTAGCATTCGAACATACACATGTCACCAGCACCAGGCGCAATGCACTCGAATGTCATGATGACGAGGTAGCCTGGATGTTGGGAGGGTGGAATGCGGTCCAACTTCGATGATACACAACATCAGGAACACAGCTATACATATATATTGTTAACGTCATCAACGTAATCGTATATATAGGCGATTCCAACACTTATGACGTCACTTTAGTCGAAATGTCATTGACACACTAAATTAATATACCGTTTCTATTTATAGTCAATCGAATGATTCACACGGTTCTAAAAAAATAATTAAAACAAAAAAAAAGAAAAATAAGGATGAAGTACAGTCCTGATTGAAGGTCATAGTGACATTTCATGGAAAATTTTAAGAAAACTCGACAAGAAGAGGTTAATTAGTTGTTTCACTAGGATTTTAGATTTCCATCATTCTGACATTTGTTTTTGGAGTTCTCATTGTTTTTCTTTGATGGAGTACAATCCTGAGACCTTGGTAACATTTCGTGTCAAATTTTAAGAAAACTCGACAACGAGAGGTTAATTAGTTGTTTCACGAGGATTTTAAATTTCCATCATATTGACATTTATTTTTGGAGTTCTCATTGTTTTTCTTTGATGGAGTACAATCCTGAGACCTTGGTGACACTTCATGTTAAATTTTAAGAAAACTCGAGAACTACAGATTAATTAGTTGTTTCACGAGGATTTTAAATTTCCATCATATTTACATTTGTTCTAGGAGTTCTCATTGTTTTTCAGAAATTTCGTAATCAACTGTTCACCGAGTGTCACGTGATGGTATAGGTAGTTCGCTGCGTTATCAAAAAGCCTAGAGAATGGTGTCAATCGAACTGTATTTTTGCATACGAATGACATTTTACGTTGAAAAAAAAGAACGTGGAGTTCGTGGCTCCGAAAAAATGGATTGCAGTGTTCTAGGGCTAAAGAGTTTTGTTTTGTTCTTAACATTTGAAAACTATTTTGAAACGTCATTAGCTTTGATAACGTAGGAACTGTTTTCAAAACTGTAAAACATGATTTCCCTCAAGTTTTTCATCACCTCGTTCTCTCTGTTCCTTTTTCTTCGAGCTGTCACATCATATGACGTAATCGTAAATACGTGATTGCTCGTATCCACAACAAACGAGGCTGAGCGTCATTAATACGTGAACCGGTTACAGGATCGCCACGAAATATTCCTTTGATAATGTTTTCTGCAACGATCGTGTCTTGATTTATTTCCATTTCATGGGACTTTCTTCGTATTTTTGTTGAACCATGTTCCATGGCGAACGAAGACGAATCGTTATCTTGTGCACGAACTTGACAACGAACGAACCAAATTTACTCGATTGGAAAATGATCGAGTCCCTAGCGGTGACGTTTGTATTCGAAAAGTGATACGTGCGAACGCGGACACCATGTGCGTCATCGAATATCCTTGAACAAAATACATCGATACCTATCGTTTTATTGTATTCAGATGTATTTATCGAGCCACTAACCTACCGTTCAATATATACTACATTTGTTTATCACTTTACCAAAAACTACATAATATTCTACTCTTTGAATTAGTCCTTCGACTTAAGAAGGTTCATGCCCCACAATTATAATCGTATACACAAAGTAACAGCAAAATCATCAGATACAATATTTTCCAAAATAATTTTTTGAAATTTTGCCTCAATCTTCTTGAGCATCGTATTATAATGTGTCAAAAATTTGACAAGGTTTCACCGTCTAGTTATCGAGATATTCGGTATTTAAAATGGCAACTTTAACACCGAGGTCTTGTGGGAAGTTACGAACAAAGACGATTTTTCACAACAAATAACTCGGTTTCTAGACGGTTAAACTTTCTCAAATTTTACCCACAGTTGAGTATTATTGTTGAGAAGGTTCGTACGAGATTTAAACAATTAAACCTCCTTAAAAACTTCTTCCGCAGAAAATCACTTTCTTCTATGAATAAATATTGGAATGCAGTTGACAGCAGAGCACAGGAAAATTTCTTCCACTCTCATTCATCCCCACCCCAAATCCAAACAACCTTAAAATCTTCCATGGCGAAGTCCGAAGAAGAAATAAAATAAAATTACACGATATCGATCGAGTACATTGTGATGCGAAGATGGATGAGACGAACCCATTGAAATAAAGAATTTTTGGGGGTCAGTCGATGTGATGGAATCTTTTCCGATCTCAAGTGCCATCAACTATGCAACATTTTTTCTTTGTCTCACGAATATAATAAAATCTTGAAAGTTATTGTTATAAAATCGAAAAAAAAAATCAAATTTAAGTAAAGAAAATAAAATTTCACATAATACAAATAATCGTTATTTATTTTCATGAAAATTTATATTCTGCGCGATTGAAAATTGATCAGAAGTCAAGATTTTCGACCGATTTTTTTCTGTAACTGTAATTTTCCAGTTTTTAATCTTTCTCCTCAAAACATTCGAGAGACCGTCAATATATAAATGATTCCAAAAGAACAAAATTGAAGTTCAATGACAATTTTTTATTTACCAACAAAATTTGATGAATCTCATCGTCAAATAATGTCCGTTTTCCTTTCTTTTCATTCGCTACTTTTGTATACACTTTTTTTTTGTTGTTTCCTTCCAGAAAGAGTTGAGAAAAGCGAGAAGAGATCGTTCCACATGATAAATCCTGTAAATCTCCTATTTCATCGATCCTTCTCTGGCAGAGCATCAACCATTCGCTTTTCTTTTCTGATTTGACGTTTTTTTTTTTTCTTCTTCTGTCGCATCTTCCGGCGAGAGTATGCAAGATCGAGAAAATAGATGAGAATATTCAATGTGGCTTCTCTTTCCGAATAACTTAGCTTCGATGTCCAAGTAACCTGCTGCTGGAGACCAGTCGCGACCAAGAATCTATCTCAAGGCGGAAGAAGAAGAAGAACGAGATGATCGCTGGACTCGCTCTTCAGGAATCATACTTTGTATTCTCTGGGTCACAGGATAAGTCGTCCAACAGGAAGTCTACGATAAAAGGAGCCTCTTTTTTTCGGCTTTCTCCCTTCCCTTCCTCCATTTTATTCAGGACTATATATTTCTCCCCATTCAGAGACGAGTGCAGAGAAAAAATTCATCTTTTTCAAGCAGTGCTTCGACAAACGTGACATTTGTTAAAATAAAATCGAAATTTATTTGACCCTGAACTTCCAGAAATAAAACGAAAAGCGAGAGCGAGCCCTACGGCATTTTTTCTTACTCCAAAATCCCGATTTTACGCGGTTACGAAGATTTCAAATCGCTCTGACGGACGAACGAGTTGGACGAGAACTTTTAAAATGGATTATAATTTTTTACGATTCTTTATCTTTCGATTGGTCCTTGTTCGAAGTAAATTCGTTGAACCAATCCCGAGATATAAATTATAGAATGTAAACATTATTTTTATTTTCTATTTTTAAAGAAAAATTATAAAAACGATTAATTTTATAACCGATTTTTCATTGTTTGCATTCATTTATTTGGGCCTGAACTTCGTAAATTTTAATATCATTTTTATTTTCGCATTTTCAGAGAAAAATTATGAGAAGGATTTATTTTTAAAACCGATTTTCGATTGTTTGCATTCACTTTTTTTTGCTTGGATTTTTATTTATTTATTTATTTATTTTTTCGATATTTTTCGTTACCTCTTTGTCAAAAGATTTTTGGCAATCAGATAGACACAAGTTTTCGAGCGAGAAGATAGAAATCGAGCATCGCTCCCGTCTACCTGTCCACGTGAGCCTAAGAATAGCGGTACTTTCTTTTTTTTTGTTGTTTTACTTTTTAGAATCTTCACTTTTTGCTTATTCTCCAAAAATCCAGAGAAGGATTTCGTGACATTCTTTTTTCTTTGCATACTCAATTGTAATTACAATTGCCGATTTAACCACGTCAATGCTCGCGTATAAGCACGCGTGGGTGGTACTTTTTTCGCTGGTATTTTGCGCGACGAGAGAAAGACAAGTCTGCGAATTTAAATAGCTTATTTGCTTACCGCATTTTTAGTTTATTTTTATTTTTCATTTTTGACGATTCGGACAAATAAATTTGTCGATAAATTTTGCCCGAAAATTCGTTTGACTGTAACGAGAATATTAATTTTTTCTAAATCATTATTTGAAGGCAATAATATGGAAAATTTTTTAATTATCAACTTTTTTTATTAATTTACTTTTTTCTTAATATTTCATGAAACAATTCAATGAAAATTGATAATATTAAATGTATGCTTTCATTTTTTGCGCAGGAAACTGAAATGATATTAAAATTTATGAATGAAGCATTTGATAGAATTTATAGTAAGCTATCAAGGTACGAATCACCGAAGATATATAAACAATAAAGGCTCAACCTATCCGCGCTATTCAAACATATCCAAGAGTCTCAGGGTCGATATGTAACATCCTCGCCCGAGTATCAATTATTTATGAATTTTCCTACGCGTTCGAGACCGCCTCTCTGCAATATTCCCAGGCATTAGACCTCCGAGCAGCCAAGAAATCCCGGCCTGATAAAAGAATCCTCTCGTGATCTCGAAAGATCTGGAGCTTTTTTTTCCTTCGGCGTTAGACACGAAGAATGAAATGGGACGAGAAACAAGAAAGAAAATTATATATATATATATATATATATATGTTTGATCGATTTCCGGTTCATCACAAGCCCATGTAACGTTTATTATTTGAATAATTTAAGGTAGTGGTTTAGTTGAGAGGGTCAAAAAGGTGCTTCGAAAGATTTTTTTTTCTTCTGCAGGTTTTTTTTTCAACTTTTGCATACATTTTGTATGTTCTTTTAATAAAATGTACCAAATGGACTTAAATGGTAACAGGAGTTTCAAATTCGCTAGTGTCCTCGAGCCAGTAAATCATTTATCTGAAATAAATAAAATCCCAAAGAGATTAATCCCTTTTTAAATGTTTTATAATCGACGAAGTGATCAGAATTCAAGAAACTCCAAATTAATGAGTTGGGACGTTAAAAGTGATTATTTTTGGCCGACACTTTAACTTTTTTTGCAAATAATATTGTTCGAAATGAAGATTTTGATATTCCAAAGTTTCGACAGATTTTTTATTCTGTTCACTTGAAATTTCTTTGCTTTTTTTTTTCGTAAATCAAGTCTTTGTAACCCTCTCAACTAAACGAATGCTTTGACTCGAGAAAAAGTGCTCTAAGCAGACAAAATTTACTTGATTCGTAGAGTTTTCCAAAATTTCATGGCAATGAGTATAATTTGAAAAATCGTAAAACTTTTAACTCGAAGCTTCATGGATCAAAATACTTTGAAAAATAATAAGAAATAAGTGTAACTAAAAAAATGATCCTGTCAATGATTCTATTGAACAAAATAATTCATTGTTTTATTGTTACTATAATAATAATAATAATAATAATAATAATAATTATTATTATTATTATTATTATTATTTGATCGTTTTGTCGATGGAAGAGAGTGTCGAGTGGATTTATGCTGATGCGCAGTATTCGCGAGATATCTTGCGAGGATTATTTTACTACGACGTTGGTAAAATTTGTATGGCAAATGCTCGTGAGAGAATTGTCAAACAGACAGTGAGAAAAAGGCAAGAATCAAGAAAGTAGGATGTGGAATAAAAAAAATAAAAAAAATAAAAAAAACGGTGAAAATAAAAATAAAAATTAAAGAATGAACAAAAGGGTCAGTTTTTTTCATCGGATATCGAGCAAACAAAACGCCACTTGGATACAACACACGTACGTACGTATATTCACGCGGTATTCACGGTTGCCATGACGAGAGTGGAGTTTCCGGCGAATTACGCAAGTAAATTCTGTCTTGAAAAAAATTTTTTTCACCCTCTCTGAATTTTACGTTTTTTTCTTTTTTCTTTCTCCCCTCCTCACACACGAGACTGTCGCTGCCTCTCTAACTTTATTTTTCATAAATCGTATTCTCACGAGTGCGCATCGTATCTTTGTGATTTTATCATTGAAGTGTCGCTCGGATATACGTCGTGACAGCAAAATCAAACCAAGACAGACCACCTTGAAGATATACCGTTCGACGTCTTCTTGTCCTCTTACCTTATATCTCTTCCCTATTAAGGTACGAAATCCACTTACTGACCCTGACCTATTTTTTCAACCCCTTCCTCCTCTCCCACTTTCTCTCTCTCTCTCTCTCTATCTCTTTCTCTTTCTCTTTCTGCACGTTTTGAATAATATATTTTATTATCTGAAATTTATTCACTTACACTTCTCGCTCACTCTCGATCGCCAAGCAAGCAATTAACCTGGTGTCAGCACGTCACAAATTACGAAATCGTAATCCTCCGTCTTGATTATTGACCTTGACCTAGTCTCCTGCTGCTTTAACCCTTCAACCAATCTGTCAAATTTCGTTAAAAGTGTCAAAACATATGGAGCCTCTGAAAAAATACTTGTTTTTATCCATTCTTTCTTTATACAGTGAATTAAACGTTTCGTTATGGAAAAAAAAATCATTTAAGGGGTTTTGGTACAAGTCATACAATGTCATGGTTCAGTTTATTTTTGGGGAGAATCAGGGGAGGAAATTCTATTGTTCTCAAGCAAAACGCTAACTTCACACAACAACAATTTCGCATAAAAATTACATGATTACTGAAAAATTGATCGTTTTTATTGACAAAAAAATGAATAATTAATCAACGATGAAGACGAATTATTTCATTTTCTGGTGGCATTATTGTTATGATATTTTCAGTGGTTTGACAGTTTTTTATTAAGTTTTTTTACATTTTTTCGTATTTTTTCATGCACATAACTGAAGTTTAGAGACAGCGTAGGCATGTCTCTATGTTAAAAAGTGACTTTTCATTTGAGAATTTTGTGGAAACGGTGTAGACAATCGTTTTAAAACTTGGAGGACATATTGAGGATAAGTCAAAAAACGTACTGTAGAAATTTGAATAAAATTGTTACGTTTCGTCACTTGTACCGAAACTCCTTAATTGAGAATTTATTTTTCCGCGAATGTATTTTTAAGGAACTTCCATCACTTCAGAGACGCAATAATGGAGACGACCACCGAGATTTTTGACAAATTATTAGTCAAAAATGCAGAAATTCCAAATAACGAAGAAGAAGCTTTGCAAACCATTGAAATCATCGCCATCGAAAAAGAACGAATACAGAGAGAACAGAACGAGGCTCTCACACTATTGGACGATCAGCTGAATAATTTCGAACCACCCTCCAACATCAACGAACACCAAATGCCCGTTACTCATTCAGAGGCAAACATAGATTTGAACAAATGCGAAGCTGTTCCTTGGTCGTCTGAGAAAAATGGAAAAAATTTGGGTCGTCCGAGTGACGAAGGTGATGATGATAATATCGAGACTGAAATTGATAACGACGATTCTATGGCCGATGAGTATTACGAAGAACCTCAAGAAAATTTAATTCAAGACAAAGTCTACGATTTTGATGAAAAAAAACATGGAGTTAGGTCAGTTCTTTTTAATAATTAAAAAAAAAAAATAAATAAACATATAATCTCGTATAAAATAAGTGACTAAATAATAATTAATTAATTAAAATATTTATTGTACAGAATGACCGAGAAACTGATAAAGGATCATTGCAGAAAAGAGCATCTTTATCAAACTCCTCACCTAAACGATGTTTTATATTTGCATTATAAAGGTCAGTGGACAAAAAGCAATTTCTTCTTAAAATTTCTTCGTTTTATTTTATTTTTTAAAGTTTTTAAAATTGTTTTTTTGATTTTCTAGGTTTTTCATTCGTCGAAAATCTTTCCAAATATACAGGTCTGAAATGTTTGTGGTTAGAAAACAATGGAATTCAAGAAATAGCCAATTTGGAGAACCAGAAAAAATTAAAGTGTTTATATCTGCATCACAATCTCATTGGAAAAATTGAAAATCTTGAGGCTCTCTGTGAACTCGACACGATTAATTTGTCACACAATTTTATACGAAAAATCGAAAATCTCGATCATTTGAAGTTTCTCAATACGTTGAATCTCTCGCATAATCATTTACAAACTCTCGAGGATATCGAACATCTCCGATCCCTCGAAGCCGTTTCGATTCTCGATTTATCACACAATCGTCTCGACGAGCCAGTTTCCGTTACTGAGGTTTTTCTTTTCTCAATAATCATCATTTTATTGACTTTTGCAAATAAATCTTATCCTCGATCCTTTTTTTCCCCCTTATTTTTCGATAAATAATCATTTATTTTTTATCCTTTTTCAGGTTTTGGGCTCTATGCGATCTCTCAGCGTTGTCACTTTGACCGGCAATCCGGTAATCAAATTAATCAGTAATTATCGAAAAACTATGATCTTGGGCTGCAAAAAACTTCATTATCTCGACGAGAGACCAGTTTTTCCTCGAGATCGCGCTTGTGCCGAAGCCTGGTATGTTTTAGAACATTAAAAAAAATTTAAGTCTTTACAAATGACCGATTTGCAAGTATTTATCAATTTACAATGTTTTTTTCACCGAATAAAAAAAAATTGTTCAAAAAACCATTGAAAAACGAAGATTTTTATTTACTGTTGTAAAAATTTGTTTAATCAGCTGTTTCGATTTAACTTAAATTTTCATTTGCTCCAATTTTCGTATCAGTGAATTTCCAAAACAGTTGAAAAGATAGAATTTTCACATTCAACATGAATTTCAACGAAAAAATAAAATGAAACTGACATTTTTGACGAAAATAGGATCTCAATGAACCAAAAAAAAAAAAATACAATTTTTTTTTAACCAGGGAACGAGGAGGACCCCAGGAAGAAACGGCTGAAAGAAAGAGATGGATCGAAGCTGAGCGAGAAAAAATAAACGAAAGTGTAAAAGGTAAGTGTCGTCAAAGTCATTGATCCTTCAAACTTAATTAATTAATTGAATGCCATCAAAACTGATCGTCTTAAAAATCCCAAATTCTTCAAGCATTGATGAGCAAACGAAGACACGTTGTCCCAGTGTACGAGCAATCGTCAGAAGAGAATAAAAGCAGCGACGAAGATGTTCCTGGGCGAGAGGAGAGCTCTGAGCTTTTGGTTCTGGAGTCTAAGACTTTGAGATCGGAATCTCGTTCGATGACGTCATCGGACGGAGAAGATTCGAGTGACGATGAAAAAGTCGAAGGATCTGAAGAAATCCTAGAAAAAGACGACCAGACGATAAGAAAATTTGTCGAAGAAATTCAAAGGTTGGAGGATGATCAGGCATCGAATTTCCCGGACATATTTCCAGTGGAAAATGTTCCAGAACCGAAACCGTCAACGATCTCAACGAAGGAGTTTGAAAGTTCAACAAATGACGAAACTACGAAAGATCATGAAAACGTAACGACAGAAAATTCCGAAAATTCGATCTCCACAAAGTTGTGTGAGATTCGTCAAGAGATGAAAAGCTTTTGCGAAGGAATGTGTAAATTTAATACAAAAAATAACATTGTTTACAAAGACGGTAAAATCGAGAGTTTCTGGGGAACGGAAAACGTCGAAAAGTCATTAATAAATTCGATCGAGTCAATTTCCGATTCCCAAAAAAGTCCAAAACAGCCGCAAGAAAAAACTGACGAAACATTAAAAAGCGCATCAAAATTATCGGAAGATTTATTGAGAGCAAAAATTCTGGAGAACATGAGATCGACGAAGAGCGACGAGTCGATCGAGAGAAATCGTCAATCGGCTGATAATCTAATGAGAAAATCACGAAAAGCAATGGCAGATCGAAAAATGTACAATCTCGAAGAAATTGAGTCCAATGAAAATTCGACCAACCATTTGACACCCGATAAAAATATAATTAATGAAAAAATTGTGCCGATTGATTCAATCGGTGATTGTCAAGTGACGAAAAAAAGTTTGGAAATGCAATTGGCACTTGGTGATAAATAAATCAAATTAAAATAACGGTTCGATCAAGATCTTCGACTACGAACATTTTATTTTTTATCCACACTCACAATAATTATACGATGCGATGACGATAATAATAATAATAATAATAATAATAATAATAATAATAATAATAATAATAACAATAATAATAATAAATGAATAAATAAACAAATAACTAAATAAATAAATGATTAAGAGCAATAACAAGAATAATAACGTCATGACGATCAACACGCAAGTTTCTAATTCATGTATCGTAATAATAATCAAGTTTTACAGCGTTTAATTTCTCATGGCCGATTATATCAATTAATTTGTCATTCACACAATTATCATTATATTATTATTATTATCATTATTATCACTATTAATGCGTTAACATCATACGTGGTATTGTTCATTCTCGTGATACATTATACCGTTGCGAAGAATTAATTTATCTATCATTGTTGTTTTTTTTCACTCTCATTATCGTATTCTTCGATTTTCTTTGTTTTTTTTTTGTTTCATTGTTGTTTAAATA
Source organism: Campoletis raptor (assembly GCA_948107755.1). NCBI lineage: Eukaryota > Metazoa > Arthropoda > Insecta > Hymenoptera > Ichneumonidae > Campoletis > Campoletis raptor. The sequence continues at coordinate 15,846,443 of OX403626.1, forward strand.
TTAAAGAGCTTTTTAAAAACGGGCAAGTTCGTCGCGTTTGATTTGCGATTACGTGGGGATTTTAGGTTTTTTTTTTTTTTTTTTTTCGAAAACTATCTCGAGTCGGTGAAAAAAAAAAGAAAAATGTTCACGCCACTTTTTTCTTTTTCTTTGGAGACAATTTTTGGTTTCTGGATATTTCTATTTTATTTATATATATTTTTAGTATTATTATAATCTCGTTTGGAATCTTCATCCATTTCGTATCGAGGACGAAAAGTTTGATAGAGATTTTTTACACTTTTTTCACAATCTTCTTCCATCGATTTATCGCGATTTGAACGTCGTGTGGGTTTTTTTTTTCGATCTCGACATTTCTTTTTGTTATGGAAAAACCACGATCCTGTGATTTTTTTTTTTTTTTTTGCTATTTCTCGTTTTTTCTGACCACGCACTTCGAGCTTTTGGTTTTTTTTTTTTTTTTTTTTAATTTGAATTAATATTATTTTTTGTCTCTTTAATTATTTGATAATAAAAAATATCGACATACGTTGCAGACTATTTATTCAGCACTGGCTGCATTCTGATGCTACTTGCGGCGTCTGCTTGCTGCATTCGCTGGTCGTATTTGCTCCCAGAGATAATTTTTTGTCGCCTCCCCAGCCCACACACCCTTGTCACATTTTTTTTTTTTTTTACTTCTTTCTTTATTTTTCGTTTTTATTTTTTTTCAAAATTTTTCGCGTTACGTTGCAACACGTTGTTGTGACTTGGCTTCTCATGATTTTTCTTCGCTTTTTATTCTCATCGTTTGCGAAAAAACGGACGAAGACGAGCTCAAGATATTTAGGATTGCTGAATTTTTTTTTTTTTTTTTCTTCATTTTTGTTAATCCGTAAGCTCAAAAACTTCGTGTCGACTTGTGACAAAAGATCGAACGTGCCATTTATTTAATTGAACAAAAAAAAAGGTTTAAAAATCGACTAATTATTGACGTGCTAATTGTTGCTCAAATTTTTCAATCACAATTTTCATCATTTTCGGACCCAATGAAAAATCGTGACGATTATTAAATGGACATCGTTTAAAATTGGCAAAAATATGACCTTTTGTCCTCTGCGACCATTTGGATTAACTTTTCAAGTGATTTTTCATTCTCAATTTTTCTTTCTCTCTCTTTTTTTCGCATACCGATTCATACTCGCAACAAAATTCAATTAATTTCTTTTTTCTTGTTTGTTTTTTGTAAGATTTATCGAAAAAACAATGCGAAAGATGTTTAATGGGGAATTTGGAATGATTTTAAGAATAATTCATGAAGTTTATGGCGCGTTTCGATTTTCCTGGGACCCTCCAAATATTTTTACTTTTTTTTTCTCCGAACGACACGAAAATGGAAGTGAAAGATTTTTCAATGAAAATTCAAAATGAAGAAAAAACCAAAACCAACAAAAAACGCAGTTTAATTTGTATTTTTTAAATGGTATCAAATTCATGCAAAATCTACTTCGGGTCCGTTGCACGTTTGTGACGTCACGATAAAGTTGATCAACGTTATTTCGTCATTTTATCGAAACAAAACAATCGTTAGAATTTTATGGACGAAGAGAAAAGAAAATAATTAAGAAAAATGAGAATTTAAACGTTTTTTTCGTTCTATTATTTTTACTACCAATTAAATCCCTTATTTAAGAGCAATAAAAAATGATTTTTTTTTTTTAATTTACATCAAGACGATATATTCTCGATCCAGATGCCAGGGTGCCCTCAACCTTCGATTAAATATTCACGCGATATTCAATATCGTCATACTTATTGTTTATATTTAATATAATTTTTGTTTACATACATATATATATGTATATATATAAATAAATATATTAATTTAAATAAATATTTATATATACATATATATATGTAATATTACGAGTATCTATGTATATAAAAAAGTGATGAAACCTTTTTTTGTCTATCTACCGTTTAACAGTAAAGACGCGCGCGGTTTTGTATTTTCTCCTCAAAATCCCCTTTATCGTAAATGGTATGTTTTTTTTTTTTTTTTTTTTTTTGTAAATTTTTAGTGTCTCATGCCGTGAAAATGTAAACAACGTATTTATAGTTTTTCTTTCCGCACGCACATGATTTTCACTTTCGGAAAGAAAAAGATTAAAAAGAAAAAAAAAATGCAATTTTTTAATCGTAAGCGATTTGAATGCAGAAATGCACGTTTATCTCGTTGGAGGAAATCGCGAAGAGGGCAGTATTCGACAATGTTCTTTTTTTTAATTATTTATATTATAATTTTTGTTCAACTTTTTTTTTCCCCTCAAATTTAAATACGAATTCGTTCGTGGCTCGCTCTGTAGTCTCTTTTCTCATTTTCTCGATTTCTCCCTATTTTCGTTTATATTTATAAAAGTATTAGGAATCGAAGATTTCAGTGCATGGGAGTGTAACAAATGTTTAAAATAAATAAAAAATAAAAATGAATAAAAATATATTTGAAAAGACTTTTTTTTTTGAATAGTTTAGAGCAACGCACGAATGGGACCGAGTGACAGGACGAAAAAGTGTTGTTTTCAGTTGTAACTCCATTTCGCATTCTCTCCCTAAATTTATGATCCATAATATTAACTTTTTATTATTCATTTGTTTTTCTTCACTTACGACAAAATTCGGTGGAAAAAAAAACATCGTTTTTTTCTTGTCGTGCTTCTCCTCCTGGTGAAAAAGTTTTTTTCGTCTCGCGTCGTCTCGTCGATAAAATCAGTTTTAAGTTTTTAATTATGTTTTGTTTATTTATTATTTAAATGTCGAACATACCGAGCGATAAATATCGTGGCAACCACCGCCAAAAACCCATGCTTTCTTTGCTTCTTTTTTTTCATCTCCTTTCTATCCTTTATATATATTTATCATCGTGATATAGCAAAAAAAAAATATATATAAAAAAAAAGAGGATTTTTTAAACACACACACAAACGAAAATAATAGATCGACACACCAGCCGGACGTGGCGGCCTCGCAGTCGTTGTTTTCATTTTTTTTCTCTCCCTCCGTTTCTCGTTCCTCGTGAGCAAAAAATAAACACGAAGCAGACTCATTTTTGTTTTTTTCCCCCTCCCTCCGCCACTCGAACAGGAAATAACGAAAAAAAAACACAAGTATTATTATTATTATTTTTGTTTGTTCAATATAGAAACAGATAAAATGATAAAATGTTTACACCCTTAATTGTTACGTACGCTATTTAACCAGTGTGTTCCTCTTGCTTGTTGCGTGTGCCTCACTATGACTAGATACATAATAACGTTTAATTTTGCTTTGTTTCATTTTTCCTTAGTTGTTGATGTTGTTCTTTTTTTTTTTTTCATTTTTTTTAAATTATTATTATTATTTTTTTTTTTTTCATTCTCTCATTTCTTTCGCACGTTTTCATCGTAATATAATAATTTTTTTTTTGTTCTCGTGTTAATGAATGCTTCGTTAATTTATTTGAATCTTTTCGTCTCGTTTTCTTGTTTCTCGATCACTCGGTGATTTTCATTTTAATCTCGATATACAAACGAATGAAAATGAAATATATATATATTTGTTGTTGTTGTTGTTGCTTCTTTTTTTGTTTTTTTTTTGTTGTTTTTTCTTTATATAATAATAATTGGGCGACTCTCTCGGAGGTTTTCCAAGGGCTTCGTGTCGTAACGTACAAAAGTAAAGCCCGCTCCGATCGAGCCACGAACTACGAGATACAAAAAAGTTACAGGTCTTATTAATTGTTGGTTTTTTTTCTTCTTCTTCTTATTTTTTTTTTTTTTCACTTTTTTTTCAATTGTTTCTTGGTTGAGATTTGCGTTTACGTAAGTTTGTGTGCTTTCGTGTCTCTGTACGTGTACGTGTGTACGTGTACGTGTACGTGTGTCGTGTGGTTGAATTTTTATTCCATCCTCGTGTCATTAACGTATTTCTTCGTTATATTTTATTATTATTATTATTATTTTTTTTTTGTTCTTCGACGCTTCTAGTCCACTTTTCTCACCTCAGCTGTGGTCAGAGAGGAGGGGAGGGGCGTTATTGGGGGCTGGAAATGGGCATTTTTCATAAGAAACTTTAAATATATCGATACGGTGATATTTTTTTTGACCAATTTTTTTTTTCTTCTCTATTTTTCACAAAATCAATACTTTGTGCTGCGTTTTTTTTGTTTTTCTTTGATTTTTTCGTTCAAAGATGTTTGTTTCAATATATTTTTCTCGTTGATGCGAATATGCTGGTGTGCATTAACGAGAAATTCTCGTATTTATCTTGTTTCATTGTTTCTCAAATGTTTCTTTTGTTCTTGTTATTTTTCGCTGCAAAAAACACATAATTATAAGAGAGATTTGTGACGACAAAGCGATTATTTTTTAGTAGAAGAGAGTTATATCAAAAAACGATTACAAATTTCCGCAGAGAAAGATTGTTTGGTAATATATATTTTTTTTCCAAATATTTCTCGTTTTTTTTTATTTTTTTTTTTAATTCTCATGTCCGATTGTGGGTTGGGATTTTTTTCTCTCTCTCTCTCTCTATCGGTTTTTCTTTTCTCGGTCAAAAAAAAAAATGGGGGTTATCTCGTCTGCGGTATATTTTCTCTCTCAATTTTGTTACGTTCCTTTGTTTTTTTTTTTTTCGTCCCGTGCGATTATCAAACCTGCACAAAATCCGACTGAATTCTCGAACACACTCTTTTATCTCTTTCTCTCTCTCGCTCTCTTTCGCTCTCGACATATCGTTACTTGTATTTTTTTTGTTGTTATTTTTTTTTTGTTTTTTGTTTTTTTTTTTCATTCTTACATATTAAATATTAATAGTTATAAATTACAATCATCATTATCATTAATATTATTACAATTTTTAAATGCATACACAGTTTTTTTCTTTTTTTTTTCTTTTCACGTTTTGTTTTTTTTTATGGTTTTTTTTTCTCTTCTTCCTCATCTTCCTCTTCTTTATCTCCTTCTTCTTCTTTCTTTACTTCCTTCCTCACATCCTTCTTTCTTTCTTCCTTTCATTAACACCTATTCGACAAAAAGTGGATGCGATAATTGTATGTTGTGTGTACGAATGCGCGTGTGTGAGTGTGTGAGTGTGGTGTTCAAAGGGAGAAAGAAGTGGGGATTTTTTTAAAATTTTTCCTGCAAAATGATCAAGGGATGAATTTGATTTTTATATTATTCATTTATTTATTTTTATTTTTTCTCATTTCTTCGTGTCTTCTTCAATTATTTCATTTTTATTTTTCTTCAACGGTATGTGTATGTGTTTGTGTGTTTGTTATGATGTTTTTATTTGTTTGCTTTTTTATTTTTTCTTCTAATATAATTATCGAGAAAAGTGAGTTTGAGCCTCGAGGAGAGAAATCTCAGGACGACCAAAAATGGCAGTTTCAATGGATTCCCATTCGTCCTCGTCCTCACAATGGCCACGAGAGAATTGTTCATTTTTTTCATCATTTTTTCAATCTATCAACTCGACTTTCTCGTTACGATAATAATAATAATAATAATAATAATAATAATAATAATAATAATAATAATAATAATAATCTGACGCGTGGGGACTATACAAAATAAATAGGGAATTTTTTATTTTTTTCTGCATCATACTGTGTGCGTACGATTGCGCACCAGACGCAAATGTCAGTGCGATAATTGATAGACGTAATGTAAAAATAAAGAACAAAAACTAATGAGAAAACGATTGCTCGAGCCAATTTTTATCTTTTTTTTTTATACAGTTTTGTGCGATTCTGTTTTTTTTTTCTTTTAAATTAACGCGCAAGGGACATGTGCGTTTTGACGCTGACGAAGAATAACAAAACAGTAGCTAAAAAAAAAAAAAACGAAATATATTCTTATCGAAATTATTAATTTCGAAGAATAATAATGAATTGTTGTTGTTTTTTTTCTTTTTAAATTTGTTAAATCCTTCACTTCGATTATACTTTTTCTTTCATTCGTATTTACGTGTGCGTGTCGCTGCTCGTGTAAGTTTTTCGTTTTGTCGCGTTTCTTGATGTTTTTTTATTTATTATGATTATTTCATTAATTTGTTTATTGAGTTTTCAATCTTCATCGCTCTCTCGGTGTTTGACTGATTTTTCTTTTCAATTCAAAGGTTTTAAATTTGTTTGTTGTTGTTTCTTTTTTTATGTTTTTGTGTGATTTTTCTTTGCGTATTGATTGAAATGTTTATTTTTTTTTTTTTTTTTTATGGCAAAACACTTTTATCAGAGCAACCACTCGATTTTTCGAGCCTCAACAAGATTTTCGATATTTTGACACTTTGCTCTACAGCTTAAGACGAAAACGCGATTTTTTGTACTTGGATTCTTCTTCAGCTATTTTCACAATTGACAATGTTTGAAAAAATAATGAAAAAAAAAAAAAAAAAAAAATGTTTGGGATCGTGAAAAATTGTTGTTGCCTCTGATAAAAAATGTTGCCTCGTGTGAGTTCGTAAATTTAACGGTTTTTAAGTTTACTGGAGAGATCGAGATTCGTACAATATCGTAACCAACGAAATTTCTCGTACTCTTCCTCAATTCATTCAAAATCATTCAATCGATTCAATTTTTTAACCTTTTTTTCACTCGATAATACATGAACACAGATCAGATTTTTGCACAGCAAGAATAGCGCTGATGTCTGTCTCGTATGCTTGCTGATTTTTTTTTCTTCTTTTTTTTTTATTTAATGTTTATTTTAATATTAAATAAAAATTATTTTCCATATTTTTCTCATTGAGAAAGGGCTCCACGACTTTTGTTTTACGACAAAGAGATTACGTAGAATTTTATTATTCTTTCATAATTATTCAAAGACAGGAATAAAGATGATTTTTATTAAAAAAGAAAAAAGAATGAACTAAACATTTTTTTTTACATCGTATTTACTATCGATCGATTTTGTGCGGATTGGAATAAAACGAAAAAAACTTGTTTTTGTTTTTTTTTTTATCAACAAAAAAGGTGGATACCCTTCTCGTTATGAAATATCCAGCATTTCCAAGTGTAAGAGTACGTGTGTGTGTGTGTTTTGTGTGTATTTGTATAATTTGTTTTCTTCGTTTGTTTAATAAATTTGTTCTCTGGGTGTTTCGTAGTCAGAAACGTTGATAATCGCGTTTGACCCTGTCGCCGACTTTTGCCCGTCGCCAGGTAACATCGACGAGTATTTTAGTGTGACGAGCGAGGGCAGCAGCGTAACGACCACCGGAGGAAGGATCGTTTCCTTCTTTATTATCTCCTCCATCAAAGTTGTCATACTTATCGACTTTTAAATCGGAATGCAAGACAATATTTTCGCTATACTCAAAACTCTCGTTTTTATAATCAAGTTCGTCGATATCGAACTTGGCACTGTTTGTTGTGGATTGATCGACGATATTATTTGTTCTATGATCGTATTTAATCGTTCTTGGATCGAGGATTTTATCATTTGTTTTTTTGGATTTAACCGAATAATCGTATTGTTCATTTGCTTTGTCATAATCACCGTCGTCGTCGTCTCCATATCGTTCGCTCGTTTCTTCGTCTTCGTTATCATCGAAATATTCATAACTGTCACTGAGGCAACTCGCGCTGCAGCAACTTTTAATATCGAGACTGCTGGAATATTCGGATCTATCGATCAATTGAAAATCCGGTGTGACGCACGAGGAACGATCGTCTCGGTGATTATTTATTAGTCGATCGTTGTCTTCGTCCTCGTCCTCGTTCTCGTCTCCGTTCGCTTCGTTTTTATTATTTTTATCCACTTTTTTTCTTCTCATTCTCGTGTATACCTCGTTCTTCATAATCGTCAAGGTCGAAGCGTCATCGTCAACGACCTGACCATTTTTATTTTTCATCACTTTTTCATCAATCTGCTCGTAACAACAATAATCGTCGCTATCATCCAACATTGCCTCGTAATCATCGATCCTCCTTCCTCCTTCCAGTCTCGTTCTGTCTATCGTTCTCATATTCACGTACTTAATCCTCGTCTCATTTGCTGACATAATCGTCGTCTCCTTCTTCTTCTTCTTCTTATTCTTCTCACTCTTCAAAATCCTCAGCTTTTTCTTCATCTTCTTATTCTGATTATTATTCTTTACACTCGCCTTGTTCTTCGTTAATCCGCGGTGGTTCGTTCTTTGGAGGAGAGCTTTGGGATTACGTGGACCTAACGCCGGTCCAAGTTAGTTCCAGATGCGCAAGAACGAGTCCCATGAGCCTGTCGCTACCGCCATGCCGTCCTCCGTCACTCCCAAACACGAGACTCGGTTATCGTGACCCGCGAGGATTCCTAAATAAATATATCACCATTTTATATCGTAGTATTCCAATAAAGACATTTTTTGGAGGCCCGAATAAAAATTGAAAAAGAAAATCCAATAATTATTATTATCAGGCATTAATATTTATAGAAAAAACATAAAAAACGATTTTTTTGTCTGTCAGTTTTTCTGTGCTTTTCAAAGCAGTTAAATTTTCCCTAAAAACATTGATTTATTCAGTGAAATTGAAATCAGAGAAATTAATATTGTCTAAATTTGCTGTCAAATAAAAAATTCTCATTCTTCCTCAAAAATCGACCATCGGCATTGAAAAAGCGAAAAAAAACGATACGGAGGCCACGGACAAAGAATGTCAATTCTCGTGGGTTCGTAGTGATTGCTTCAAAATTTTCCGACATGTGGAAAATCGGAAAAATGTGAATGTAGAGAGAAAAAAAAAATTTTACCGGCGCGTTCACTCTTCATCGAGTCCCAAACGTTGCAGTTGAAATCGTCGTAACCGGCGAGCAAGAGTCTACCGCTCTTGCTGAACGCTACGCTCGTTATTCCGCAAATAATGTTATCGTGACTGTACATTGCGAGTTCCTGATCCGCTCTTATGTCGAAAAGTCTGCAAGTTGCGTCGTCCGAGCCTGTCGCGAACGCGTAACCGTTCGGGAAAAACTGTGCAAAAGTTATAAATACATTAAATATAAAAAACAAGATGAGAATAAATAAGTGATTTTTTTTTAAACGAATTTTTCAACGCTAAAAACAGAATGTACAATTTTTTTTTTAATCTTTACCGTTACGGCGTTGATGTCACTCTCGTGACCCGGGAAAGTTTGCTTGCACGAGCCTTCGCGAATGTCCCAAAGTTTGGCACTCGCGTCGCACGCACCAGAAACGAATGTGCGCATATCCGGTGCGAGCGAGAGAGACATTACGTCACCCGTGTGACCAATGAATGATGTGCATTGTTGTCCAGTCTCAATATCCCAGAGAGCACTTGAATCAATCAAAAAACAATTAATTAATCAATAATAAGCAAAAAAACTAATAAAAACTGATAATTTTTCGAGTTAACACAATTTTCAATCTAATCACAGTTAATTATTCGCTCAGATGTGTTGTTTTTTAACACTTTTTCAGTTGCACGAGTACAAGAGAGAAAATTGATGAGCAAATTCCATTTTTTTTTTGTTTTGTTTGATATTTCGATAAAAATCAAAGTTGAAGAGCACTTAAATCAATTAAAAAGCAATAAATGAATAAATAAATAGCAAAAAACTAATAAAAACTGATAATTTTTTAAGTTTACACAATTTTCAAGCTAATCACAGTTAATTCTTCGCTCAGATTTGTTGATTTTTAACACTTTTTCAGTTGCACGAGTACAAGAGAGAAAATTGACGAGAAAATTCCAATTTTTTTGTACTTGATTGTTTGATATTTCGATAAAAATCAAAGTTGAAGAGCAACAACGTGTGATTTTGATTTTTCTAAGAAGCTTCATTGTATCGAATAAAAAGGCGCAGCAGGATCAACAGCGTTCACTCGATCGCCTTGAGGAAGATTAGTTTGAAAAAATGATGTTACCATGACATGTCTCCGGAACTCGTGACGATCTGGTTATCGTCAAGGAATCGACAGCAGGACAAGTATCCAGTGTGGCCGGGAAGTTCTCGGCTAACTCGTACGTTACCCTCTCTCGTCTTGAGACTATAGATGGAACATATATTGTCCAGTCCACCACACGCTACGTAACTACCGGATGGGGCGTATGCACAGGTCATGACCCACGAGGAGCGCAGTGGAATAGCATGTACCTTGTTCGTGGTATAGCTATCCCACACTATGAGTTTACCGTCCTGCGACGCCGAAACTAGGTTCCTACTGACAAAAACGTCGTATTATCCGCGCATTATTATGTATCTGTTTTTTCCCACATTTTCGTTACAATTAAAGTAACGCAATAGACTCGCCGCGAGGACAGATGGACGAAGGATGCAACAAAAAGCCATTTTTACCGCTATAAATAATAGGTCAATTGATTAGTATATATTTTCTAACATTTGTGAGTAAATACTTTCAGAAATATTGAAATTTTTATACAATTCTGATAAAGGAGTCTTTGGATTGAAGGAGACATTGTTATATTATTAATTTTTTTGTTAAAATCTAAGCAGTTTTTACCATCAATGCTCCAGGTTTAAGGAAGTTGTGTCGAGATCACTTTTGTCACAGTAGAGTTTAGACGTACACACGAAATTTTTTTATGATTTGTTGATTTTTTAATTCCTATCATTCCTTTTTCTCATGTCTTTAGGAAACTTAATTTTTACAAAATTTTTTTTGTTACTTTGATAAGAAATCTATTAATTCGTGACACGATATTTATATCCTTGAGATAACTAAATAATTAATACTTTATAAATAAATAATTCTTCTGGATGTAGTAAAATTTTGCAAGTGCTTTTTTCCTTTTTGACATTCAGTTGCGTGTACAAGAGTTTCATGAGAATCTCATAAATTTAAGGTACCGACACAAAATCCTTGATCCTAATAACCAGTTTGAAAATGAGTTAAAAACTGTGAGAGATAATTGGTTAGCAAGTCTTATTGACTGAAGGCATGCATTATGAAGCTCAAGGGATAGCGTTTTATACCTGGAGTCACTGCCCCAGTGCATGGCGTAAATCTTGGCCAAATGGCCACGTAAGGTGCGTCTCGTTCGCATCTGTATTCGGCCGATGGGCTCCATTCCAGATGTGGCCTGAACAAGGCTGGTGTCGCAAGCAACTTTTCTTGCATCCTGTAAAAGAGTTAAAAATAATAATAAAAAAACATCAATTTTTGTGTTAATTTTCTAAAAAAAGATTTTCTGGAATGATTTTTTAGGGAAAATCTATGTTGGGGATCGATTTAACGAGGGCGTTGGACGTTTCACCGGTTGGTTCACTCGATAACGTGTGGTCCATGCTCTTGGCAGGTGTGTACGCTCTGACGTACGTGACAGAGTACAAGAAGGAGTCAACGGGGACTAGTGGAAGAGTAGTAATAGTAAAAGAAGAAGAAGAAGAATATGAGGAAAAAGAAGAAGAAGAAGAATAAGAAGAGTGTGATAGGGAGCAAGAGATCCGCGCGCGCAAACGACCGAGAGAAAAGCGTCAGAGTAAAGTGGTAACAGGGAGAGGGATGGTGCGGCGTATTGATCAGGGAAGCGACGGTTATGCCGCGCCCTACTACCACCACTACAGCTCAAAAGCAGCGCCACCATCGCCGCACCACCATGAAACACCTTGCCAGAGTAAGCCCTCCTTCTTCCCCTTCAACCCCCTTTCCCTTCTTCCTTGACGGTTCGTCATAGTGAGGTTTGCAATGCGCGTGAAGCCTATGCCACTCACATAAAGCTGATTAACATGCTCGCCTTCCATCAAGGCTCTTGCTCGCTACTTTGCGTGTATGTAGATTTGCAATCTTTAGCTTCTATGCAAGTTTCCTTGTCATGGGGTCAATTTAGTTTGCCAACGAATGGGTTTTTTTTTCACCCAGGATCGATAGACAGTCAGTAAACGTTCGGTGCAGTCTTATTTGTTGGAAAAATAAAAATAGCGCAGACTGCAGCACATTTGTGAATGAGAATTTTGGGATTTTCTTCATGATTCTTAACAGATTTTGACATTCCAAGTATCCTGAAGTTGACTTGACTAGAAAAGTTGACGAAGGAACTAAGCAACGAGGTCAAAAGTTTCTGGAGAATTGAAAGAGGCCTGGAAGAGTGACTTTAGGAAGAAAGACTTGGCAGCACTAAATCTGTCATCGAATCAGGTACCGGAAGGTTTTATTTTCGAGACATTTGCATCCCTGCATGAGAAGCACTCAAGGAATTGAACATTCCGGAAGTTATGAGAGCCTGAGAATCTGTTGGCACGTTATTTCGTGGCAAGCAAAGACATTGAGCAAAGTAAAAGTCTTTTGAATGAAGTGGCAAGGGAAAGGGAAGGCTTGTTGTTTCCAAGGTGGACGACCGTTCGAGCGATGAATAGAGGATTGGTCGAGGTTAGTGCCAAGTGCACTTCGGCCAAGTGACATGTATTCGCGATGTGTGTGTATATATTTATGTTTATACGCGGCATGTCGCCGACACGTATGTCGACGTGAGGCGGCTCGTATATATCGGGAGCCGCCTCACGTCACACAAACCCCTTTCCACGTCTCTCATATTTCCTCGTCGACTTTTATGTTTGAAACAATGCAGGATTGCTGCTTGTTCTCCTTTCCAACCATCTTTGCCTGTGTGCAACTGTTGCTTCCGTTTACGCCGAGGTGTAAACGTTAGGCAACAGGACATGACATTTGAAACTAGGAAATGACTTTCTAGAGTTACTTTCATGTCCGAATAGTCTTTTAGGCAATTTGTGACGAAAATATCATTGGTCCTGATGTAAACTTGTTGAAAAATGTCCACTCATACATTTTTTTTCTTACGAAACTGTAGCGAAGTCAATGAAACTCACCCGAATGGCATTTTTGAGAGTTTCCGCCTCCTGGCGAAGGCTCTCGAGTTCGTTCATGATGCCCTATCGAGTGTTTTCTCCTCAACTACTTTTCCTCTCAACTCCCTTAGCCTTTTTGTGTTTTTATAAGTTGCTAAAGGCTTCTCCTATGCGAGGAGCCTTTTTTTTCGAAAATTTCGAATGGCACTGTAGCTCGCGGTGTCGTAAAAGCGTCGTTACGCTCCCGCTGGTCCCTCGTCGTATCCGTCGTCGTCACGCCTCCTCTCTTCGTTTTTTCTTCGCTCCGTCGTTATTCTGCTTTTCGGTCTCCTTTTTCCTTGTGAATTCTTGTCCCCGTGACTGCGATCCACAACTACTCCTTCTTCCTCTACAACTAACTCGGTCCCGTGACGATTCTTCTTTCTCTGGCGTTTCAGGCCTACCCTGAGCTTCCCACCCCACGCGCCAGCGTTCGCACCTCTTAGCGCGATCGTTGCCGCCTCTGGAATCACAAAATTGATGCATTTTTTCATTAGTTATAATTATCACATTGGTTATGTCGATTAAATATAATTCCTCTCTCTTTTCCCTCAAAATTATCATCATATACAACTGTCAATTGCGTCCGATCGGCACCCAAAGTCAAAAGTCAAAGTCATTCAAATGCTCTTCGATTACAAATGTTTCTTCATTTCTAATTGACGGCTTGTATCTTATTCTCGTATCGAAATAGTATACGAGCAAAACTCCAAAAGATACGTTGAGGGGTGAACTCAAGAGATACGTTTCCGGCAAGGGACTAGCCGGGTTCGCCCTGGCGCACGCGCACGCTGCTATTTCAAGTCGGAAATTTGTACAGTTATAGAAACGAGGAACTGAACCGCTCATCAAAGTATGTATCATTCTATTTGGGAAATGATGAAGATTTAATGGCATCTTCCAGCCATAAGTCTCGACTTTAATTCTAACTACGCGAGTGTCATTGAAACAACTACCAATCGAGCGGTCATCGATCCTCAAAAGACGTTAATTGTTTTTTTTAACGAGATTATACGTCAATAACTTTGAAAGATGTTCTTCAAAATCTATGTTCATAGTGCGATGAATTAAATAAACATGAAAAGAATAAAAGGGCGCGACTCGGAATCGAATGCGGTGGGAAGACTTACTCCCTTTCCAACCCTAGTCCCGCTGTCACGACATCATCGAGCGCTCCCCGACATGTCCCCGTGACGTTGAGCTAGCCAGAATGTACAGCCAACAACCTCTTATTTTCCAAGCTACCCCTCAGGGCAGCGTGACGATTTAGAGGCGACTTGGTCGCGCACACCCCAGCGGAAATCCGGAGACTGACACACTAACACTGCTGTAACGTGCAGGCACACATGGACGTACACATGGCACTGAAGACTATTAAAGTTATGAATTTTTAGCGTTGTAACGATGACGGGCTAAGAAGCATTATGGTTGAAATGAGAAGGCTGGACAACTTCGTCACGCATAGAAACCACAATGTGATATGAGGTTGATCGGTCACTGTGGCCGTAAGTGATGAATGAACCGATGTCGTTTCTTCAAATGCACAAGAATTGAATGAACGTTCGCGCAGTGATGAACGGACGGATCTTTGTAGTCGTGTTATAGCAGAAAATAAAATAACACGTAATTTAAGAGTTCCAGGATCGTCTAGATGCAAATATTCTAAGTTCCACGACTCATCACTGACGCACTAACTTATCTTGGTGTAAAAATATAAATGAAGCCGGTTCGCTTCCTCGTTAACAATATTTCTCAGCAAACCCGATAATGTGAGCCCTGAACTGATACGAAGTTTCGGGGCAACACGGGATCGACAACGGGAAGGACGTGGACAGGGAATCCTCGACTAGAATCGCACAGACCACACCCAGGGAACAGTGTCAAGTGGAGGAAAGAGTGAGCGAGAGAAAAGCATCAATGCTGGTAGAGCAATGGACGAGAGGAGAAAGCTTAAAATGGATACGAGGAGGTGGTGGTGGTGGTGGTGGAGAGAGGCGCAAACGGACGACGGGGGTGGTTCAGCAGCGCAGAATATAGTCGACGAATGGCGGACACGAGAGAAGTGAAAGAGAGAAAGAGAGGTCGACGACGATGACGACGGTGGCGCGGCCACGACGCCCGACGATCTGCCCCCAAACTATACCGGCGTCGCGGCGCCGCTGCCGCCATTGTCGAAGCGTGTGACAGGTTGCTGTTGCGCTCTTCGCACCCTCCAATCCCTCACCTCGTAGCACTCCCTTCTTTCTCTTTGCTCCCTTTTGCAACACCGCGTATGCAGCAAAACCACCGAAGCTGCTTTACCTCGTTTTACCTTCATTCTTTTATCCCTTCCTTCATTTATCATTTTTTTTCCGCTGATATGTGCTTATAATGTAATTACTAACATGGGTGCATGTTCGAGCAGCTACTAATTACTCAGCTTAGTTAGAAGCCTTGGCAGACCACTGGAAGGAATGATCATTGGGTTGACAAGAAGCCTGATGCAGTTTATCATTCCAGGGTTCACTATTGAAATTAATGATCTGCCTAAATCATGTGCAACACTTGCCGAACAAACGTCTTCATTTTCTGTATTATTCTACTGTGTATAGTTTCGAAAAGCCAATTGTTACAGGAAAACCTGAATCTGAATCTGGAATAGAAATCTTAGTATCAACCAACGACTGTACTGGCTTTGTTGTCCAACAAAAAATGGCCAATTGTTCATCTTTCTTCGCAGTCAATAGGTTTCCACCGGCCATTCACTGCACACAACCAATGGCCGATGGATGGCTGATTATTGGTTCATTTAGCACGGGGTAGCCACATTGAGCGAAGCAGAGCTTGCAACATTGAGCCCTGCGCGCTCGGACTAGCTCATCTCGTCGTTCAAGCTCACTGCGGCTGGCTGCTTTTGCTCTCACGCTCGAGATCGTCCCAACTGTTATACCAGAAGACACACACATTATCATCATCATCATGATTATGATGATGATCATCGGCAGCTCTATCCAGTCAGTCATTCTCGCTTACATTACGGGTCGTTACCCCTTTAACGCTTATCTTATGATCGAAGCTTACAGTAGGCGTTTTCCACCAGTCACTGGACATTCTATGTTTGAATTTTGTTTTTAAATTCTATTTTCTATATCCTCATTCTCTGCAATTGAACTTTCATATATTTTGGATAAAATGTAGACAAAACCTTTTGTACTGAGCATTGGATTCTTTCTGATTCGAAGCAACAGATGAGTATCGGGTCGACGTACCACAAGCCTTCTCGTCCCTCACCCTCGAGGTCTTCAGCTCAACCCCCTTTTCCACAGCCCTCATCACCACTCGCCACCCTCTCTCTCTCCTCTTTCTCTTTCTCTCTGTCTAACCCACCATCGCTCCTTTCGCTATTGCACATATACTTCATCCCACTTTTATCCGCGAACGGTGTTCAGTCTTCGGACCTGCTACGTTGCCAAGTTTTTCTCGGCCTTAACGCCATCGCCGATAGAGCCAACAGACTCTTTTCCCATCATGCTTTTTCGTTTTTTTTACCTCATCTTTTTTTCCCTCTCTTTCTCTTTCACTCTCTCGTTCGCTTGAGCGACGATAATGGAAATTGAGTGAGGCGCAACAGAGTTTAACCCACACCCTTGAGAGCTCGAGGACGGCCGTTGGAAATTGAGTTCCGGCGGTGGCACGGACAATTCACGGTGTATCTACAGGTTGGCAGGAAGATGCACCTGCTGGCTGCTTAGTATTTTTTTCTTTTTTTCTACCATTCGAGACTCAACCACCCGTAAATTTTGGCTCCGACGCTTACAAAAAGCTGCTAAATGATGTCTGGACGTACTTTTTGTGTTTTCTTTTGTTTCTCTGTTCAACCTTTGTTCTAGTTAAATTAATTTCATTATGTGTGTAATAGAAAAGTGTATACGTTATCCTTCGTTATGACGACAAACTATAGAGTAAAAGAGGCTACGAGGGGGACCGCTTTGAGAGATCGATACGTCGTTCCAAATATCAGATACGAACACCGACGCACTGCCAACCCCGTGGCATATGCGTTCAGCATCGTATACGCTTTATTTGTACCCACACACACATTTGTACCCAAAATATACACAGACACACACCTATACGCAGCCACATACATACCATCTAGAAAACCAAATGGCAGATCGTGATAGTGCTGCTGTTTCTGGTAGCTCTGGGGGCCACGCGAACCAACTTGATTTCAGAATACGTTTCTGTGTTCTGGAGCGAGAGAGAGAGCGAGAGAGAGAGTGAGGGGGAAAGAGGGGCATTAAGTCGAGACCGAAAGACGGCAGGTACGAGTGACGTCAGTCGAGGAATGTGACGTCAGAGTAAAACCTGACTGCAGCGTTGAAATTTCATATTTTTCTTGGACCCGTTGCAGATTTTGATGATCTTTTTTCAACAATTAACGTTATATTGTCTTTGGGATTCAAACTACAAATTGATCATAAAGTTCATCCAACTGACAATTTTCCAACAGGATTAAAAAGATAAAACAATTGAATCACCCGAAAGAACAAAACGGTTCCTGTTATCGATCGACTTTTCTGACGGGAGAACGGAGGAAACAAAAAACTGAGTTTCTCCACTATGTTTTTAGAGATTACAGAATGACGTCAGCGCATCAAAGCCCGCGCGCTGAACTGGCGTGGCGGGGTTGCTAGTTATTTGGATTTCGGGGTTAACGAGGTAGCCAGAGCTCTGCGCTGGTTCGCTAATGGGGTGTGCGGCTAGTGTTCAAGGGATGGATCACTCGAACGAGGTTGGGGATGGAATTTTCTACCACCAGAAGAAGAAGAAGAAGAAGAAACTGCAAATAAGTAAAAATTACAACAACAAAAAGTTGCAAATCAGTGGAAAGTAGCTGAAGGAGTGAACTAAAAATGGGAGAATAAAAACTACTTGGGAATACATGAAGGAATAGAAAGGATGGAATTCTCAATAAAGAGCAAATTCCTAGGCAGGAAAAGGACGTACGTCACTAAAATAATTGTAGACGACGAGGAAAGAGACGTTGAGCAGAATCAGCTTCGCTAGAAACCTCAAACCTAGTACGTCACAAATATTATCCAGCAAGAATACATTGACCCTACACTTCTGCGGTTAACTGGTGCGCGCCCTACTAACCATTCCACACGAATTTATCTACGAACTCTCTTTCTCTCTCTCTCTCTCTCACTCACTCGCTCTCTTTCGATCCGTTCGTATTCACGTGCGTCCTCTTCGTATCCTCATCTTCTTTTCTTTCGGTCCCTCTCTTTCTCTCACGTTTCACCACAGCCAGAACATTCGCTAGCGGGTGTTTCCTGCTCGTTCGAGAATATAAAGGGCGACAAAGTGGTAGGGAAGCCACCGAAGGAAAGGGAAGCAAACGGAGGTCGAGGGGATTCAAGAGTAAGAGAGGGGAGCCGAAACGAACTGCTACTTTGCAACGGTTGTGCCCAGGACGTTTCGCTGTCAGCTTGGGATATATAAAAGGGTCGACTTGCATCACGAAAGGGAAGAACGGAAGAATCCAGAAGGGAGACTTCTCTCGGCCCCGCAAACTCCGGAAATCGTTCTTCTGCACTTGTACACACGACGCTTTTACTTAACTTTTTTAATTGAAAAATTTTACTATCTCTGTTAATTACAACAGTTTTGTTTGTATGCTTTTTAATAACAATTTATTGATAAAGTGTCACTTAAAAAATACAAATTTATTTTCTCTTCAGTTTATTATTTTAGCATGTCCCGAAAGATTCTCAAACTCACAAACGCACGTGGCAAACTTTATCTGACTTGAACGATTTCCAATTATTTTTGACGTTTGAAAAGGTCAAACCAACATGTACAAAGTAGGCAGTTTCGTTCACTTCAATGTCGTTATTTTTATCCAACGTGTCATTATTTAAATTACCAAAATACCTGCTCAATGATTTGACTACGAGAAAAAAATCAATCAAGCAAATGTCAGTTCGATTTGAGGTTCGAAAACTCACAAAAATTTTGGTATTTTACGAGGATTCAAAAAGCGTTTGGAAAATTAGAGAACAAACCTCGAATTATTTGTTTTCGAGTTGTGCCATAACCATTTTTTTATATTTTCAACGAGTAACAAAATCGTTGAGGCGAAATTTGGTATTTTTTTTTGTTATTATTTCAGAACAGAAGGCGACAGGTGGAAAATTCGGTGCAGCAGACGATGACAGAAGCAGGAAATTTGCGAAGAGTTGTATACGCCGAGTTCCCATTGAAAGGGAGAGTAAATATGCAATGTAATCGAGACATTGGGGGAGGGGGGAGGGAGCCAAATCGAATTTAAGATGAGAATTCTCGTATGTTTGATTTCCGTCCAAAACGAAGTACACGACTTTCGTTCTAAAACGGTTTGGGCTTCATGGGTATTTTTAAAACGTTTCTCAGAGCAAAAGAGTGAGAGAGAACTATTTAATCCTACGACGTACTGAATGGAAGCTTTGAATAAGTGGGCTGTTGAGGCCTAAAAGTGATAATGATGATATGGACGAAAAGAAAAAAGCATTTCGATCCCAATACGATGCTCAATTACATAAATTGTTACATTTCTCGATTCAACGTAATTCAGTGAAATATTTGTTTCGCACATTCCGAAGCACGAGACTTTGAAACAAAACCCACAGCAGTACTGCAGTGTGGATTTCTTGCAGTCTGCAATTAAGGACGATTAAGAAAACTCGATCCATTGGTACAGTCGGATGACAAATTTTATCTTCATTATTATTATTTAAAAAGATAAAACTGTCAAATTGGAAAACAATTTTAAAAAACCGTCGAAATATTCATGTGTAACAAAAAAATTTTGAAAATAAATGAAAAATCGTCAAAAGAATAATAAAAAATAGTAAACACGTTAAAAAGCTTTGTTATCGAAAATATATTCCATCGAATTATGTCTATTCCTTAAAGAGAAAAGATAAATATAAATTGACATTGAATTGTTCAAATTTCCAGATAACTGATTCCGAACGTCGTTCAATTGCCATTTGTTTGCGACTGTACAGCTGAAAGCTTCCAAAGACAGCTGCAAACTTGCGGAGGATTCCTCGTTCAATTGGCCGGCCAATGAAATAACGCCATTTTACTCTGGGATTACGTTACCGCAGTGTAACACGTACTCACACTTTTCAAAGAGTTTACGCACCTCTG
Source organism: Campoletis raptor (assembly GCA_948107755.1). Lineage (NCBI taxonomy): Eukaryota > Metazoa > Arthropoda > Insecta > Hymenoptera > Ichneumonidae > Campoletis > Campoletis raptor. The sequence goes on from OX403626.1 coordinate 15,866,437, forward strand.
ACTGACACACAAGTGTCGCCCAACACAATATGCATGAATAAAAGAAAAAATAAAAATAAAAAATAATCGTACGACGAAAATATAATGTAATTGAGATTAGCATCGTTCGAGCGCAACAAAATTCTATTTTTTTTATTCATTAATTTACTACTTCTTAAAATTTTCCCCCTTTTTTTCGTCTTTTCAGTTCGTGAGTAGCAAAAAACGCTCGACTCATTCTCGTAGTTAAACACTGTAAATAAATTCGACGAGGATCGAAGAATAATGAAAATTAAAAATCAGGGAAAGAAAATAAAAAGTGCGAGACATCGCAACCTCTACAAGTGTAGCTCTCATCTTATCAAAAAAAAAAACAATTTTTTTTCCCTCAATGACAAATCAGAATATTTATTCTCGTGTCTTATCTTCAGCTCCTGGATTCGATTCATAAAAAACCGAAAAAATAACTGAGAAAATGTAAAATGGTTGTAATATATTGAACTTCGAGTGTTTAAATGAATGTTTTGAGCGTATTTGCGAAGCAGTGAATAATTTTAAGTTTATTTTTTGTACCAATAATACTGTTCGATGTATTTTGCCAGAGTTAATTTGTTCGAATTAATTTTTCGAGCAATTAATACCCTTGAGGAACTTCGGAAAAGATCGATGATTTTTTAAGTGAAAAATGTATTTATTTATGCTTTTTAAGATTAAGTGCGTTTTTGACGTGAAAGTAAATAATAATCACTGCCACAACGTGTTCGAAAGACCTTCGAATGTATTTTGAGTTATTCCGAATACTTTGGAGAATTGCTTAGAATGCTACGTACTCATAAACACATATTTACGTCAACCGAGAGCGTATGTTAATTCTTGAAAGAGCGTTCATAAATTAATGTCAACATTGACAAAGCCCAGGGCACTTAATGATCGCGTAAACAGAATATCTTATCAGAAAATCATCTTGACGTTGTCAACAGTTGTGGAATTCTGTGGATTTCAATGAGATCATATTTCGAAATGAAATTTCGACAAATTGCCGGTTACGTACGTACTTTCGTAGCACGAATGATAGAAATAAAAATATTTAACGGAGTCCTTGGAGAGGAAAAAGGAAGTACGATGAGAGAAATAGAAAAAAAAAAAAAAAGAACTAAAGAACGAGAGGTCGAGTCATCACTCGACGTTCGGCGTAATCGATAGCACAAACCGTGTGGCAAAAAAGACCGAAGGAGAAAGAGAGAGAAAGATTGACCGTTAAACAGCGGTGTAGAGGATTTTTATGTTATCAAGTTTTTTTTTCCGTTAAAATAAAGGTTTCTGCTTTTTTTTTCTTCTTTTACTCGTGAGAGCCGGTGCTGAGGATAAAGAGAGAAAAAGAGAGTTCTCCCTCGAGCCCACAAGTCTCCCTAACGGCGGCCATATTGGCTGTCTCATGGGCGCAACAACGCGGGCAGGGGAGAGAATCCCCGGAGAAAAAAAGATTTCTCTCAAAATTGGCGCAACTCGAAGGAAGGTTTTTTTTCGAAATAATCAAATAAATAAAACAGATGCTTTATTTTTCACTCGGAAATATACTCGTTATGCGAGAGGGCGCTCGAAACAGTGCAAAATTTTTGCGTACCTGATGCTCCCGAACGGAGCTTGTGGTAAACTCGTGCGGTTTCTCAAGTTCGGCGAAATAAAACGGTCGTTTTTTCGTTTTTTTTCTCCCAGATCTGTGACACACACATACACACACACACCGAAAACACAGTTTGTCGTTTGATTTCACGATAAAAACACACTTGGAATTTGCTACCCTTCGTTATTGTTACAAGTTTTCTTTTATTTTCTATGTGTTCGTGTTTAATTAAATAAAACTGAAGTTTCACAGATTTGTTGATTTTCGGGCTTATTTCTTTTTATTTTAATTCACTCGTATTGTCGTCCAAAACTGACAGCAGCACTGGTCGAATGACGAGTCACATCGAGAGAAGCGGCAGTTGCTTTCGGCTATTCCACACTTTGTACGTATATAAATACACATTTATATATATTTGTATTTATGAATACACATATACACACGCATATAAATGAGTATTTATGAAATAGCAGAAAAAAAACGATGTATTCTAAATCTCGATGAACGAGCTCATCTCTCCATCTCTTATTCTTTCGCGCTCTCGTTACTTTTCTCGATGAGAATAAAAAAGCTCATTCGCAAAACTCTTTGACACGAACACACACGGTTAACTAGCGCGGGCACGGCGGAAAAGAGAGACAAACCGGGCGAAAAGTAAGAGAGGGGAGGGGTGAGTGAGAATCTCCGAAGAGCAAGAGAGACAGCCTCAAAGCGACAGTTCGTTAATTGAAATGGAGAAAAAAAACGCATGAAAAGAAACAATAAAATTTCACACTCCGCAAACTCTAATGAAATATTTTTTCAATCGCGATAGTAAAGAAAAGAAAAAAATATGATTTTGAGGAAAACAAGATCGCGTCCTTCCGGGCAATTTTTTTTTCTCTCTTTCGATCGCGAATAAGAGTTTTTGGAAACACAACCAAGCGCACAGTTACGTTTTATTTCTTATATATTCTTGATAGATTCTCTTGTTTTTTCTTTTCTTTACAATTTCCGTTTTTCTATCACTCGATTGTTTTTTTCTCTCATGAAATCCGCACCTCTCAAACTCTTCGATCTTTCTGTCTTATTTTATTTTCTTCTTACTTCTTTCTCTCTTCCTATCTTGTATTTTCCTTTTTTTTTTATAATACTTTTCGTTTTCTCTCGCTATCGCGACGACGAAGCGGAGAGCCCTGGCTTGTGCTTTGCCTGCTCGCGACGACCAACACCGCTCGCGGGCGGCAGGCAGGGCGGGGCTCCCTGCTACGAGCTCCGTAGACCCCGGTTTCGTCGATCCCGAATATCGCCGAACATTCACGACACTCTTCTTCTCTCTCGCTCCAATACATTTTCGCTGTTTTCGCTCCAACCCCTTTCCCGTGTCATTTTTTCCTCTTTTGACGCGCCAAATTCGAACGCTTTTTCGTCTTCAGGCATGAAAACATCGAGAGCAGTGTCAAAGAACCAAAAATATCGATATTTCAAAATTTGACGGACAATTTTTGCCAAATAGTTATTAAAATACCAAATAAAATGTATGTCGACGGTTTGGAGAACCATTTAAAAAATAAAAACGTTCGTACATTTTTGTAAAGGTTTAAATCTCGAGTTACGAGACCTTGAAATATCAAAATTAAAGTTGAAAATAAAAAATCAACAAGATCGAATCGTTGATTTCCAAAAAGTGATTCTCAAAATGAAAAGGAAAATCTGATATCGATAAAGAAGTTATGACATTACCAGCAACGGTATAAAAGAGTTTTACTCGGCCGGCAAGTTACTGACGGTCGGTAAATCAAAATTCCGTTTATTGGCGACTGACGAAAAATGTGATTACCCGCAACAAGTAAATGAAATTTAAAGGGATTTCTTTTTCATTGGCTGATCGAATTGTTCTTCAATGGAAATTATTTAAAAAATTCTGCAATTCGACATTTACGACTCTTAATTGTCTGTGTCAACGGCACGAAGAATTAACTGAATAGCATTAGTTTAGAATATTATTGTTTCGAATTTTTTTGTTTTTTTTTTCGATCGCGAAGTACGAGGCTTCGATAAAGTTAGTCCGGAACTACGTGCATTGGCCTCCAGGGGAAAACCCAGGAAACATTCGATTCGTGGGTTCAACCGCAATGCGCACATCACCACCCGATCAGCGTGATTGCGAACATTTTCCTCGAACTTTTTTTCTTGTAGAAACAATGGAAACGATAAATTGAAAATATCTTTTTATCGGCTAGCCTAAAAAAATGTCACGTGCTATAATTTGTCATTTGGGATTGTTTTTTTCAAATTTTATGTCAATCTCGTCATTGACCCCAATCTTCCGAGTAGAAAACTTATTTTTGGCAACTTTTTTTTATTTTGTTGAGTTTTCATAAATAACTGTTCGCCAAATTCGATTTTTTATCATCCACAATTTTCACGGTTTTCCACAAATTTTTCTTCACGCGCAAGTGACTCGAAAAATTGAAAAAAAAAAGTTTAGAACAGTTTGATTATTTTTTAAAACAAAAACCGCGAAACGAAAAATTTTGAAAAAATTCTGAGCAATTTTCTCAAGTGTGTTGAGCTTGGGAAAAAATTGCCATCATGATCTTCATGGTAATTTAGCAGAAATTGAATTTTTTTCATGAAAAAGTACGAAATTCGGGTCGAAATTTTCAAAATTTGATCCAAATTTTTATTTTTTACATGAATCAATGTCTCAAGGTGGATATCGAAGTAAAAAAACTTGATGTTGAGGCTTCCTAAGTCCAAGCATGGGTCAAACCATTGATAAAACATGAATAAAACATAAAAAATTAATGCACGTTTATACAATCATTGATAGGAACAAGTACATATGATTAAAGGTTCGATATGCTGAATGCGGATGAGTAATAATGTGGAAAAGTCGACTATGTACGGTACTTAATGTCGTGCGGGTGCCAATTTTCAATTGCACGCATTCGGCCCTGTTGAAGCGATCGATATATGGTGAATGATGAAGAAAAAGATAAAAGATATAGAAAGAGTGTGAGAAAGAGAGAGAGAGAGAGAAAGAGAGAAAGAGAGAGAGAGAGAGAGCAATTAAATCTAACGGTGTGTGTCTTGTGAACGTGTGTGAGAATAATTGTCGTGCGGAATGCGGAATTAAAGGGTCACGAAGCGATCGAAATAGAAGGACACGTAGTGTGAAAATTATATGCACGCCATGCACGGCGCAAAATAGGGGTTGAAAGGGGATGAAATTGAAAGAAAGAAGAAAAAGAAGAAGAAAGAAAAAAAAACGTAGAGATCGAGGCTGTGCAAAGACCGGAATGTACGTTAAACGCACTTGTAGCCCCGTTTACGATCGTTTATAAATTACGTGTCTCGAATAACAAATAAATTATTAGGACCTATTCCTTCATTAACCATCAGGCGTCAACGAACGTGCAGTATTTCAAATCGCAATTGGACAACGAGAGTTCGCCGTACATTTCATTGAATCGATTTCATCCAATTTTCTAAAATCTATAAATTTTTGTTGTTTTTTCGAATTAAAAAAAAGAAAAAATTCTACGGTCTTCAGTGTTTTGAATATAAAAATAGAAAAATAATAGAGCTTCGGAAATTCAAAGTTTATTTACGTATTTCACTCGTTGGAACCGCCGGAAAAAATCAATGGCGCTTATCACGTTCGAAGAATCTTGACTCCTTATCACGAACCAATAAAATGACATGAAAAAAGCGTAAAATTTGTTTTTTTTTTTAATTTTTTTTATTTTTATAGTTTTTTAACGTAAGCAAAGCAACGAATAAATGAAAATAAAATAAAAATGATAAATTTTCCATGTTTTATTAATCCATTACTTCATTTTTATTTGAATTTTTATTTTTCATTTCTTTCGAGCTTAATCCAAAGTCTGTTCTCGTTTTGGAGTTAATAAACACGAGGGGTCACGATGCAGCAGGCGATTAGGAATGGGACAGACATGGCAGAGAATCAAGTGGGATCCGGGCCAAAGGGTTCTGTTGCACGAATCTTAAACCAACATTTATCCACCTTTCCCCTCGTGTGCTTATCCCCCAAAACTCTTCACAAGCCCGATTAGCCCCGATATCTTATCAAGGTCATTAGCGTCAAAACGATGTTCCAGGGTTGTGAATAATCCTCCGGAGATGATGACATTTCTAAGATAATCAACTAATTTCAATTTATCAAATTATTCAATCGATATTTAATTAATCTCTATTATAAATATTGATTTCTAAAAGAAAAATTAAGAAAAATATTCAGCTGTTATTTTTTGTTGAAATGAAAATTTCAACGAAGTTTCTAACTCATTGTTATTTCTGATAAAACTCGATATCTGTTCAACATTTTAACGCACTTTTTTAAATCTTCTCTCCTGTAATGTTTAAAATTTTGTCATTTTCAAAATCGAATAATTATTCCAGCAAAGTTGAATCTTTTTCACCAAAATCTGTGTATTTTCTTCCAAAAGAATAAATCCAGCAAATTATTTAGTCCATTGTTCTTATCAATATAATCGATTGTTCCGTATAAAAACTCGATGTACTGCAGGAAACGGAAGATTTTTTGAGCTGCAGTAAAGTGGGTTTACGAAGAGTTGAGATTGTTGGGATAAAAGAGGGTCGTGGAAGAGGTAGCGCGCGATTTTTTGAAAGAATGGTCTTCAATTTCACTGTTTATTGTTTTTTTTTTTTTACAAACGTAAAAACACTGCACAGACGGAACCAGATGAAGCTGCAGGTAGATGTTGACGGGAGTGTATGTATACGAGAGTTTTTCAGTAACGTTATCTCCTCTGCTGGTATATTGTGAGTCCAGAGCGTTGTAATCGGGTCGTTTTGGTGGAGGGAGGGAGGGAGGGGGGGGGGTGGGTGGCTTTTGGACGCAGGCGCCGGGAGAAGCTCTGAACCGAAACGAAACGAAGGCTGGTCTGGCTCGACGTCGTCGTCGTCGTGGTGGCCGTCGTCGTCGTCGTCGTCGGAAACGTAGTCCGCCTTTCTACCACCACCACCGAGCCCATTACCATCACCACCAACCTCCAAAAGCTCGACCACCACTACGAGCGACGTCGACGTCGTCGTCGTGGAACAAACGGAGGGACATCGGCCCCCGTCTCGTCGTCGGTTCTCGTGCGTCGCTCCTCAGATCTCGCCGCGTCAAGTTCCACGATTAAAACCAATAAAAACCGCTCGCCAACTATATTTCGTGATTGAAAATACAACAAAAAAAAAAGAATACAAAAATAAAAAAAATAATATTAAACCGTTTTTGAAATATCGGTGAAGAAAAAAGAACAATTTGCTATTATCGGCTTCTCTTTTTTCTCAACCCTTCCGATCTTTCTAACTCTACTTTTTTTTCTCTCTCTCTCTCTCTCTCTCTCTCCGAAAGTTTAATTCGTCGAAATATAAAAAATAAAAAATAAAAATTATCGAAAATAAAGAAATATTGAAAAAAAAAAAAGGATTTATCCGCGACATTAAACACGGAGCTGCGAACCAAGTGACAAGTGCGCCGATTCTGTGATCTAAAAAAAGATATAAAAAATATTTGAACACTGAATTTCAAAGGGAGCTACGTGTGTATGGTGTGCGTATGCGAGTGTGTCCGAGTGCGTGGGTGTGTGAGTGTGGGAGTTGTTGTTGCCTCGGACGGAGTTTCGGGGACGACGCAGTTGTGGAAGCCGGCGCGCGCGATCGGACCACGTTTTCGAGTTTATTAAAATATCAACAAAAAGAGGAAATATTTCAACAATAACATTGGAATTGTTGGTCAAATATCACGAGAAAGAAATGAAAAGATAAAAAAAAAAAAAAAGAAAAATACAACAACTTATCGATATAAATATCGTTACGAGAAATCGATATCGCAAAATATAATAAATCGAGAATACAGCGAAAAAAGATCGTGACTCGATGAAATTTTCACAGCCCTTCAAGCCCGAGCTCGGTGCTCGAAAAGCTGTAGAATGAAAAAAAAATACAAGGCCAAGTTCTCCGTGGACAGAGGCACCGAGTGATATCCTTGCGGCGTTTGACGTCTGAGAAATAATAAATCATCGGTAGAAAAAGAGAGGAGGTTATCAGGAGGGTTGAATATGCACAGCTGACCGATTGCGTGGCTCAGCCGACCCCGGCGTCGTGGTGGGTGACGTTAATTGTCACATATTTCTAAAAGTACGCGTCAAAATAATTCACGTTTCCATATATAAATAGATATTAATGTAAAAAAATCGTGAGATCTTTGTACATTCGTGTTTACATGTGATTGTGTACGTGTGCGTGTTTCTATATACACAGTGGAGGAAAATAATAAAAAAAATTATAATAATAAAAATTTAAAAAAAAAAACGAAAAAATAAATAAAGAAAAAGAAGTAACCAGCACGCTCTACGTGCGCCAAGCATTGATCGTGCGTGGCTCTCGTCTCGCGGTGGTTCTCGTTTTACCGCGGGGTCGTACAAACTCGACTGCAACACCACGTGCCTTCTATCCTCACTTTTCGCATTATCCACGACTCCCTATTTTACTTTCCTCTCTTCGTATTCCTTCGAAATTCCAACGAAAATAACAAAAATAATAAAAAACTGACCAAATAGTTAACGAGACACTAAAAAGAGTCCGGAGGAAATAAAAAAAAAAAAAAACAAAACCATCACCTTAACAGTTGACAATCGTTCGTAGACAAAGCAGATTAAAGGCACAAGAAACGGAGACCAATAGGCCACAGTAGTAAAAGCCGTTTTTCATCAGACGAGCGATGATTTTTCATTTTGTGGAGGATTAAAAGGATAAAAACAATTTTAAATAATGTGCGACTGAGTTGTCTCTTCGTTGACGTTTCCGGGGAGTCAAAAATCCAGGAAGTAAATTTAAAAAAAATAATAAAAAATCCCGACGCGAAAAAGTCATGAGGAATTTTGATTTTCATCGGGAAACACGCGATCGATGATCGCGACAATAAATAATCGATCAGAAATAATAAAGGGCTGTGCAAAATTGGAAAAAAATAATATAAAAATAAATAAAAACGTCGATTTGTACTGATGAGAGAAAAAATCGTGATTTATTAACCGAACGATAATGCATTAGCGGAGAATCGTTAACGAGGGTGGTTCGTCAAGTGATTAGATCGGTGAATGATCAGACACACGATAAAGACGATCAGGAAATGACGCTGAGGATAATAACGAGAGAGCAAATGAGAACGCAAGGCTCTCAGGACGTTTTTATCAAATTGAAAAAGGAAAATAAATCACGTGGAGAATTGTCCAGTTATCTGCGCTTTAGCCCAACGATTATATCCTGTAAATTGTCGTTAATAAATATTGGAAGAACAACGAAAAAATCGAGATCGAAAAGTGATCGGATAAATATCACCAACGAAAACAACGAAATTTTTCATCATCCTCAATCCCCAAACAGTAATAATCTCATTACAATAATTATAAATAACAATAATATTTATAATAATAATTATTATTATTATCAAAAGTTAAAAACCAACGTAAACAGCAAAGTGACGACAATCGACGTGACGAACACGACATGATCCCACGGTGCTCGTTCCTACGGCGGCCGGTTCGTCGCTAAATTATACAATCTCATTATTTCATTTTCGCTGCCTCTTCCGAAATCGCTACTAAAAGCTGCAGAACTGGACGGTTAGAATCACCAGACTGAACAATAAAAAAATAATTTAAAAAATTGAAAAAAACCACAAAGCAAAGAAAAAAGGAAGAAAATTTGGCTCTCCATACAAAATTACATGGTCATATAAATAAAATTTGATTCGTAAGGAGAATAAAATAATCAAGAAAAGAGAAAAAAAAATAACAAAAAGCAAAGTCTAGCGAATAATAATCGATCTGACAAGTTGTTATTTGGAAAAATTGTTAACAACGCTCGAATGTGTGTGTGAATGTGCTCGAAACGACGCTTTTTATCACGGGAATGTAAATAAAACGAGTCGTACTGAAAAATAAAAAAGAAAAAAAAAAAAAAGAAAAACGACGAGACTCACTTGAGGCCTACGCGTAATTATAATCCTCGGTAATAAACGGTAACGGATTATCTTCATTCGAATAATCGCTCTATTGATAAATATATATCATTAAAAAAAAAAAAAATAAAAAAAAAAAAAAATAGCAGAAATCTTAAATATCGATGAAATAATGATAAACGAAATAATTAAATAAATAAATAAATAAAAGCCTCGATTAGTGCTCTCTGTCCGTAAGAATTAATCATGCTCAATTCGTGCTGTGCTTTTTTTATTATGGTAAAAAAAATCGTGGCTCGTGCCTGAGTCGTCGTAACTCGTGATATCGGAGCGTGTTTTAGTGCCAGTTGGATGACGGTTCATCTTAGGCGTACCAATCCACTAAAATTGTTAATATTATCACTGTTTAATCGCTCGGCATTATCATCCTCGTGACAACGTCTTTGGATCGAGGTTTCAACTTGTATCACGTGGGAAATCGTCCATCGAATACGATCCAAATAATATATATGTTTATATATATTTATATTAATATATATAAATATATATAAATTTATACAAAAGCAGATACGAAAAACCCAGTCATTCTGGGGATCTCACGTGGTGAAATGCCTGTTAGACGGGGTCATGTTGCACCCAGGACCACTATCATCGAAACCATCATAAGAAAATTCGATACTCATGGTGAGTCAAACCAAATTACTGTTAAAATTTAAAAATAAAAAATAAAAAAAACGATTTTTTCACGAAAATTGATACTTTTCCATTCTTGAAACCGCATTTGTTTTTCTACTCTCGGATCATTTACGAAAAAATACTAATCAGTACTTATACGTTTTCTTTAATTGTGTTCTAGTGTTCTTTAATCTGATTCATTCATAGGGTTAAAACTTCAAGTCGATTTCAGCTGCAATAAGATTGCAATATGATCACTAATGAAATCACTAACGTCACTAATGAAGTCACTAGTGTCATCACTAACGTCACTAATGAAATTACTAACGAAATAATTAGGATATAACTGACGTCACTAATGAAATCACTAACGAAATCACTAGTGACGTCACTGATGTCACTAATGAAATCAATATAAGTAAAAAATTTCATTCATTAATTCGTAAAATTACGTAGTCATCAGTATCATTAGTTTTGTTGATAAAAATGCTGATACGTATTTTTTTTTTTTTTATAAAGGATATGAGATTTTATAGATAACTGAAATGTAAATTCTTATAAAACAGCCTACATACGTAAAAATATAGATTTAAGGGTTGAAATTTCTAAAGAAGCTACAGAAGGACCCTCAAAGATATATTCCTCGACAAATAATGTATCCCGAAACAACAAGAATGTCAGGGCAACCAGCCAAATTTTCACTTCCGATTATTATTCACTGTGGTCCCCGAATGTCTGTAGCTTTCGTCGAGTATGCAGATTTAGCCAGAATCACAGATTGTGGGTCAACGAAATGACGTTGAGTATAAATTCGACGAGCATATTGTGATTTTTTGTTCATTAGAATTTTTCTTCTCTATTTAGTGGAGATTTATTATTTGATATCGAAGTTTTTTAATCCTCGGTTTCAATTCGGGGTCAAATGGTTCTTTGCTGTCAAATTCGAGTGACACTTCTTGTCAACTTTCGTCAGAGTCGAACTTATGGTTTGACCACATTGTACGTGTCCATGTCGTGAAAATGCAAATCTGTTCCAGAAAAACGTGTTTCTTGAAGAATTTTTTAAGGAGTTCGTCGGATTCGAAGCCTTTTTAATTTGAAATTTTATTTTAATTTTAATTTTATTGAAATCCTTTTGAGAAAATATTCAATCCTGTTATTTTTATCTCGACGAAAAAATGCTCGCAAGACAAAACGAATGATTGTAATAAAATAATAATAAAGTTGACTTTTAGTGAATAGAATGAGAATCGAAGGAATTTTATTGACAGGAGAGTAACCAATAGTTTAATCTTCCATGCTTCAGGACAATTTGTACGTCATTCTAGTTAAGCTCATAAATACCAAGTTGAATTGTCACGATGTTCCAATAATTTGAACGTGCACGTTTGATCGTCCCTATTGAGGACGTTACAGGGAGCCAATTGCCATTGGGGTCACCAATAAATGTTTTCCACTGACCCTATGATCAATTCATCGACATCCTTTGAATTTTTCCTAGCCTCGCTTGAACACGTACCATTCATTGGAAACATGGAAAAAAAAAAGTGAGAAACAAGAAGAAAGAGAACGATTGAAAGAGAAAGAAAGAAAGAAAGAGAGAGAGAAAGAAAGAGAGAGAAAGGAAAAACAGATAGAAAACTTGGACGATGAGGGATGCTTTTATAATTTTTTTTTTTCTTTTTTCTTCTGCATTCCACAACCACAGTAATAACGACACAATGCATCGTGTCAGCAGCAATACCACTCGAGAAATGTACTCACAGTTCTCTTGTCCTCTTCGTCATCGTTTTTTCCTTTTTTCTTGCTTTTTCTTTGCATTTCTTTTTTCTTTTCATTTTTTTTTTTTTTTTTTTTTTTTACAATGAGCAAAAGGCTTGATCTCAATATGTGTGTTGGTAGCAACATTATTGACGACTTGAGAGGTTACAATCATTGTGAAAAAAAAAAAAAAAAAAAAAAAAAAATATTTTCCGCAGATACGTTTCTTGTATTTATAGTTTTGCTCTATTATCTCGTAAATAATTCCAAAAGATCGATTTTGGATAATGTGCAAACAACAATAAAAAATATATATATTTATCTTTGAATCTTTGAAACTCTTTCGAATTGATTTTATTTGAATAAATGGTAAATCGAATAATTTAAAAGTTTGGACGTGTTTTTGTAGAATGCGAGCGTTCGGTCGTGAAAACCTGCTTAAATACTTAAAAACTTTCTTTCAATTACTCGTCGTCGGGACGATGAGACGTCTATTGATATCATTCGAAGCTTTCCAATTTCCGTTAGCCAATGAAAAAAATTCTTGAAGCTCTGAATAAAAAAATAAAAAAAAAGTAAAAAAAAAGTTGGGCTTGTTAATAATTAATTTTGTCGCCTTCCAATAATCCCTACATTGCGATTGGCAATTTATTTTTCCCTCAAAAAGAATTTACAGACTATTAAAAGAATTTGTAAAAAAAATCGTGTCAGCAAAAAAAATAAATCGTGAGAAAATAGTTGCACGGTCATGCGTGATCGATTAATCGAAATTCGTGTGTTTTTTTTTTGTTTTTTTTTTTTTATGATCTTTTTCATATTGAAATGGACGTGGAAGGGCGAATAAAAGTGGCAAAGTTAAAAAAGCTCGAACGTCAATAACAATAAGAATGTTGAGAACGAAAATGAAAGAGAAGTCAGGTTGAAAATATCGGGGGCGAATCGCGTTGGCTAATAAGCATTAACGCGATAAATTCTCGCGAAACCATACGATGGCAAATTTATATAATAAAAAAAAAAGAAAAGAAAAAAAATATGTATGCCAAGCACAAGAGGGTTTGGGGATGGCTCGGAGGGATGGCATTTGCGGTTCTGGTGCATGGAACACGCGTCCGTCCGTGCATACGTCAAGCCTTGGCTTCTAATCTGACGTGCCAGCTGCTTCCCCTCCCAACTATTTTATACTATATTTTCGAGCGATATGTATCATTGTAACACTTCGAGAGGCGAAGGGCGCAGAAAGAAAAAAAAACATTTGTCAGATGACCCTGTAGGACATAGATTCTTTTTTTCACATATCTATGCCAATGAAAAAAAAAAAAGAAAAAAAAACAAACAATGTTGATTTTTCACGATCTAAAAGTGACACGAACTTGGATCTATTTTTGACGTTTTTTTTTTTATTTTTTTTTTATTGTTTTGTAACGTCAGATAAATATCGAATTATTTTCTATTTGACGTTTCTCTTCAAAAGTCTTTTCTCATTGCTGCCATTTTTGTTGTTAATAAATGTTAAACGTGTTCGATGTTTTTTTTTTTTATTTATTTATTTTTTTTTCTTTGAGACGTTTACGTGTTCCTATACAAAATTTAAAAACTTTAAAACTTTCGAAAGTCGTCGAAGGAATTCAAAACTTTGTTTCGATCGTTGTACAAAAAATTTTGCTCACTGTCTCGCTATATTGCGCCTTAAAATTTTCTCCCTTAACACCAACGGGTCCGGTAGGTCATCCATAAATAAAACGAACCTCGGAAACGTCTTGAAGCCAAGTAATTAAAAATAAATTTTTAAAAATGCTCTCGAGCACACGTTTATAACGACCTTGTACGAAAAAAACTTTGAGTAATGAAGATTCAAAGGTATTTTTGCATCGTGATACTATTTTTTTTTTATACTTTCATTCTCTTTTCAATAATTAACTTTTTAATGAAACTTTTCGAATAATTCGCTTAAAAATAAAATCTGGAGAAAAAAAATGGAAAAAAACGTTATTTATGGTCTCTTCATTTTTCAGTGGATTAATGAAAGATTTTCAATAATAAACTTTTTAATGAAAATTTTCGAATACTTGAATTAAAAATAAAATTAGACGAGAAAAAATGGAAAAAAACGTTATTAATGGTCTCTTCATTTTTGAGTGGATTAAAGAAAGATTTTCAATAATAAACTTTTTAATGAAAATTTTCGAAGACTTGACTTAAAAAATAAAATTAGACGAGAAAAAATGGAAAAAAACGTTATTAATGGTCTCTTCATTTTTGAGTGGATTAAAGAAAGATGTAAATGTAAAAAAAAAAAAAAAGGTGCACGTACCAAAAAGCACCCGAGCATGAAAAGAGATAATGAACAAATAGGCGTGTATTTTTTTTTTTTTCAACATCTACACTTTTTCGCTCCATTCGAAATTTTCGTTTAAATTACAGAGGGTTGAATACACTTACGCCTTTTTGTTTGTTGTCGTATCGAAAGAGGTTGAAATTGGTGATAAGCCTGTTTGCCTTCGGTCACGCGATACGAGAATTCCATTTAACTTTAGTCTCTTCTTTTCGTTTCTTCATTAAGGACGTAAGTCGATCTCTAACAGTCTCATAAGTAGTCCAGAGCTCATTAACATACAAGACCTTGACCCATGGTACATCCGGCCATTTTTTTTTCGGCTGAACTAGTATTTTTAAAACATCGTATGAAACGGAAATCAAATGCATTCATTCATTTTTCTTCGTCATGGCAAATTTTATTGATTTTTTTCTCATGATTATGATTAATTATGATTTTTATTGTGAGACTGAGTAATTTTTTAAATTATGTTTATTTTAAAAAAATGACAACGAAAAATTGTGGAACGAAACTTTAAATAACTCTGTAATTTATAAATTCGACTTTCCCTCCTTTTTTCATCACATTCGTGACTTCATTTTACAGATTTTAATCTTATTCTTATTATTCATTTAACTTCATATCATAACACATAAAATTTTCACGGAAATATTAACATTTTAATGCACGATTAATAAGTAAGCAGCAACAAGTGCATTTTATCTGAAAACATCAGAATAACCTTATTTTGCTATTTAGAATTTTGCCATTTGTCTAAAGTTGAGATATTGAGATAAACGAAAAATCCATTCCTTCCTTTTTTAAGTAACTTTTTAGAAAAAATATTGAACGATTTGATTTTTTATCGATCACTGACGTAATGTAGAAATATAATTTATATCAACGGGTTATTTCAGGGCAACATCTTAAAAGTTTTTAATTTGGACCCGAAAATAAATCCACGCAGGAGGGAATCACTGTCAAAAAATATTTAAAGTTTTATTTATTTAGAATTTTGGAAATTTGTTTTTTTTTTTTCTCCATTTTGGACAAAGCGCCATTCTGGCTGCTGGTATTTTAGATTTTCTCAATTTTATCATTTTGGTCAAATTTTTCAAGTTTCTATCGATTCAATTTTTTTTTTCAGCTTTTCTCATTTTTTTCCAATTTTTTCAAGTTTTCAATTAATTCAATTTTCTGTTTCCAGCTTTTCTCACTTTTTTTCAAGTTTTCAATCAATTTAATTTTTTTCCCCAACTTTTCTCACTTTTTTTCGTATTTTCAAGGGTAAATTTCGAGCAGAATCAATCGAGTTCTCGATATAAATCGAATGTAATTTTTTACGTCTACTGAAAAGCTCTGGAAAACCGCCCCTTTAGATGTCTATACGAGGACTTTTCGCCGACGTCTGACGACTTGAATTGTCGGGTTTTTGAAAATCAGGTCCTTCGAACTTTTAAAATACCGTAATTTAGTGAACAGATGAAATTTGAAAAAAAAAAAAAAAAATCATTTTGTCAGTTCTTTATCAGCCTCTCACCAGAGAGTATCGGAAAAATTTTGTCACCGCGACTGATGATTTCAAATCATATTGAAAAAATGTCTAAAAAACGTGATTTCTGGGATACTTTCGAAAAATGTCTGATTGATAAAAAATTTCGGCGTTGAATTAAAATAAAACATAAAAAAACCCAATTTTCTTAAAATTAAAAAGTCTTGTTTGACAGAGTTCAAGAATTTAAAAAAATGTTTTCTAATCAAATATACAAATTGAGTAAAAAATAAATAAATAAATAAACAGAGAGAAAAAAAATCTTAAAGACGTGATTTCAAAGTTGAATTTTCCATATTAAATAAAAATGAAAATCGACTGGAATAAAAAATTCAAGAATAGCGTGTAATCCTTACATTTTGATGTTCTCCACGGTAATATTTCAAGCATAATGTTGTCATCGTAGTTCTAAGGAAAATGTAAAAATGGGAGAAGGGTGGAAAGCTTTTGGTTTCCGGGGTTGTATAGCTTTTTCGATATGTATCCAAATAGTCGACAAGGGTAAGTTAAACGGAGATACATGCGAGGGGGGTTGAAGGCGCCAAATGCGAGCGTCAAATCGTCGGCGACCTCGAGTCGAAGAGAGCTCGCTGACCCACTTCTAACTTCTCGCTTTCCGCTGTTATTTTTTTATTAGTGTTTCTCGTCCTGAAACTAAAAAATAAAAAAATAATAAAAATAAAAATAAAATAAAAAGCGAATCACGCATGTCACGAGGATGGCTTTGACCGTTCCAGGAGTGGATTGAACGTAAGAAAAGAAGGAAAACAAAAAAAAAGCATGTATTTCAATACGAAAAAGCCCAAGTTCGCGCGTTTAGGATTCTATTTTTTTGCTCTCAGATTATATAAACATATATACATTTTTTTATGACAAAAATGATGATTCCGGGGGCGGTAGTTGATGTCCGGAAGTTGGAAAATGAAGCCTCGCGGGAGATCCATTACTGACACAGTTGTCCTGGCAGTTCAAGATCCGGTTTAGTCATTGGCGGTCGTTTAGTCGATGGCCGCATTCGCTGGGGTTGGGTCAGTGGAGTTTTTTCGTCAGTGACGTCCAGCGGAGAATCCAGTGACCAGATAGAATGTCCAGGTTTTCGAAAAACCTTTATAGAGCTCTGTTCCCGATATCGTGACAGTTAAAGAAAGTTCAGTTTGAAGGAATATATTTTGACAGGATTTAAAGAAAATAATGTGTTTCTGTGTAAACCGCAGTGAAAACAAATCCGCAGCATCCTGCCATCTTGCCAATGACTACGTCCTTTAAAAAAAACGGATCTGTAAATGGGCCGAGATAAATTTTAACCTTTTTCCTCCTCGTGGCTGCTCTGTATTCTGCAAATCCATGCTCGACAGAGACCCAGAGATAGGAATAAAAAGGCAAAGATAAAAAAGAGATAGCCCTATCTATCTCTACCTTCCAACGCTCCCTAATGTTTGCTGCTTCACCAATTTTGGCACTCGTCCAGCACGATATTTAAAATTCTACTCGCCTTTTTTTGCCCTCCTGTCCTCTGCCATTTTTCGCCTCGGTCAACCCCCACGAGCTTATACTTCGGCTCTTCAAATCTTCTCTGGCAACAAACTTAACATTGGAACGTTCACTCGTCCGTGACGATATCCCGAAACATTGTAAACTCTTATCTAAAGAAAAAAAAAAAAGTTTAATTCACCTGGTAAATTGTTTCGATTTAGTTCAGAAAAAAAAATAATAATTGCTCGAAAAATGATTGTTCGAATGTTTTAGAAACGAAACGACGATAAAAACTGAATCTCGATACCTCTGAAGACCATTAAAGAAGATTAAAAAATATCAACAAATCGCTGCTAATCGTCAAACAAACTCGTATTTAAAAAAAAAAAAAAATAGTTTAATTCACCTGGTAAATTGTTTCGATTTAGTTCAGAAAAAAAATAATAATTGCTCGAAAAATGATCGTTCAAATGGTTAAGAAACGAAACGACGATAAAAACTGAATCTCGATATCTCTGAAGACCATTAAAGAAGATTAAAAAATATCAACAAATCGCTGCTAATCGTCAAACAAACTCGTATTAAAAAAAAAAAAAAAAAAAAAAAGTTTGTTTGCTTGGCTTCTGAACATCAAATCTAAGATCTGCGTTCTTTATATTTTTTTATATATAGCTTCAGACACGTTGGGATGTATTAAAATAGAATATCCGAGATTTGGAAGGCGTGGGCGTGTTTCAGAAGCCACGAGAGACGAAGAGAGAGAGAGAGAGATAAAGAGGCGCGATATTCAAAGCATTTATAATACAAACTGCTGGGAGACCAGCAGCGACGAATGGTTAATTCGTCTTAGAAGTTTCAGAGACTGCCGAAAGCAAGGTCGTCTCCAGGAACGTTGTACGTCGACGACGACGACAAACGACCATGTCATTTATTCGCACTTGACGAATTATACGCAACTTTGTTTATCGTGAGAAATAATCTTACGACTCCTTGATTTTTCTCGCTAATGGATCATTTGGCGGATCAAAAGAAATTTCTTTCCGAGGGAAAAAAAATCATTCGCGCTGGATGAATTAATCACTCGTGAAAAATTCGGGGCTCCGAATGAAATGTGACACAAAACAGAAATAAGAAACAACGGTGATGGCAAAATAAATAAATAAAAAATTCGTTGAGCTGTTTTCCGAGGACTTTTTCGGCTTACAATAAATTTCCATTTTTTTACACATTCTCGTTGATGCTTCAAGAAAACGTGTATACAAATTTTATCGAAGAAAAAATTAAAAAGATAAGAAACTTTAGAGCGATTTTGCTAAAAATCGTAAAATTTTTTATTCGTTTTTTGCTTTTTTCATTTGTTAACACGATATGTCATTGATCAGTTGACCAATTGGACTGAAATTTGATACACAGCTTTATTACACTTTTGTTTAAAAATGGTACCAGAATGGAGCAAAAAAAATTGTTACGTTTCGTTCTATGACCCACGGAAGTGAGAATATCTTTGATTTTTGTTTTTCTTAGCATTGTAATGCTCACAGTTTTATGAAATCATATAATAAATGTTTTCAAACAAAAAATAAACACATGGGCGAAATAAAAATGAATAAAAAACACTCGAAAAGGTTTTGAACTTATTATATGCGGAGAATCAGCTGTGAAAATGAATTTCTAGACAACATCGAGCCTTAAATCTATTCCCAGTGACACTTGTAATAAAACATTAACACGTGCTTTTAAGCCACGTGACGAAAGGTGTGAAAATTTTTTTCTGACTTGTTAACTAAATAAAAGTAGCACATTGAAATGTAGGAAGTTAAAGGTTATTTACGAGGCTGGAGTTTCTCAGCGATCTTATCAAATGCCCCCCGGGTGGGCTTTCATCCTCCGTGGATTTCCAATGTCGTATACATAAATCTACAAATTTACGATGTTTATACGTGTTTTTTTTTTTTTTTTTTGCATTTTTTTTATTCTTTAATGATCGACGCTTTGGCTTGAAACGTAGTTGCAAAATATTTACGTAGCTCCAAGTTACGAGCGAATAAAATTTGCGCGTTCGTGCATCGTGACGAGGAAGGGAAAAAGAAATTGGGCTATTTACGTAAGCGGGAAATAAAAACGTGTCATAATCGAGGCGCCAGTGCCGCGAGGACTGGATTTCAGAAACGAGATCAGGTGACGTGTCTCCCACATGTTTTCATTTTTTTTTTTTTTTTTTTTTTTTTTTTTATTCATCGTTCGCTATCATTAACATCAGCCTATTTTTTTATTGCGGAAACTTTTGTCTGGAAAATTGAATGAAAAGTTGCTGCAGACAACTGCGCGGATGTCCGACCAGAAAAGTTTATACTAAAGTTTTTCTATTCTTTTATTTATATATATTGAATGAAATGCGGAGTACACTGAAAAGTGTATGAGCGAGAAAACGACTCTGAGACTTATAGCAACAAAGTACATCTTCAATCAAAAGCCCGAAAGCGAAAGATAAAGGGGCCGAAGGAGTTGTAAACGTGAGCTTGGTCCGGCTAAGTGACATGGTTGGCAAGAACCCACTTTTATATACCGCACAAAAAGATCCCCGCGACTATTTCTAGCTAAATATACATACTCGACGACAACCAGAATTCATTCTCGAGAGAAACAACCAAAGATATTCCAACTTCACTCTGAGGTTATCGGCCTGTTTCTTTCCGAAAAGAAAAATATCATTTTTATGCGATTTCGAACCTTTAAAGATGTTGAATTCGAAATCGGAGATAATGAAGTTGGTTAATATAGTTTTTTTTGTTTTTCAATAACGAGCTTTTTGATCGTCGTGAAATTATTTTGACGACATTTAAAAAAAATAATAATGAGAATTCTATCATAATTTTAATTCTTCGTTATCCTTAAGGAGTTTCGGGACAAGTGACGACGAAATGTAACCATTTTATTGAAATTTCTACAGTACGTTCTTTGACTTATCCTCAATATGTCCTCCAAGTTTCAAAACGATTGTCTACACCGTTTCCACAAAATTCTCAAATGAAAAGTCACTTTTTAACACAGAGACATGCCTACGCTATCCCTAAACTTCAGTTATGTGCATGAAACAATACGAAAAAAATGTAAAAAACGTTATAAAAAACTGTCAAACCACTGAAAATATCATTACAATTGTGCCACCAGAAAATGAAATAATTCGTCCACATCTTTTATAAAATTATTCATTTTTTTGTCAATGAAAACGATCAATTTTTCAGTAATCATGTAATTTTTATACGAAATTTTGTTGTGTGAAGTTGGCACTTTGCTTGAGAACAATAGAATTTCCTCCCCTGGTTCTCCCGAAAGATAAGCTGAACCATTACATTGTATAACTTGTCCCGAAACTCCTTAAGGGTGTTGAAATGATAGAATTGTAAAAAGAAAACACAAGTGACAGCATAGAAATAACTAAATCATCATAATTATCATCAGTGTTTTTGGTATTAACGCTACTTAATAATTATTTCAAAATAGATTTTCCCCAAACTGAATAATAAACATAAATTTCCACTGATTATTATAATAAATAAAAAAAAGAAATGAATAAATTATGTCAAATTTTGTAAAATATCTGCTGGTTTATCGTATCAATGAATCAGTGACACTTTGATTGCCACTCTTCGATAATATCCATCAGCCGCGTAAACTTTCATTAACTTTTGACAACCGCCCGGAGACTAATTTCCGAATGAGCTGATCATAAGCGAGAATTCTAAAAATAGATATTCGGTAAAACTTTGGGGCTTATTCCAGTTGTAAAACTAGCTGAACGTAAATACGTAATAACCGTTCTTGGATGGACTCTCGGAAATTCAATAGCGTCTCGAGTATGCCAGGATGATGAGAAGTTTGAGGCATTCAGAACGCTTGGCATTTCTGTGCCGAGATTCACGATTCCATAGTTGTATATAACTATAGGATATCGTTGTTATATCTGTTTAAATATGTGTGTGGATGAGAAACACGTGGCTGTTCTTCGTAGAGGGTTCTTGACCAATAAGATCGATGTAAAAAATTTGCTCAGGCGTTGGTACATGAATTTAAAAAAACAAAGTTTCAATGAACAGGACGATTAAACCACTTGGTATTGAATTTTTTATTTTACAGATCGAAGCTTTTTGGTGGCGAACGCTCAGCAGGGATTATGTCACATAATCTACTGTTCGGATGGATTTTGCCGATTGACAGGCTACTCAAGAGCCGAGGTCATGCAGAGGCCCGCGGTCTGCGAGTTCCTCCACGGGCCCATGACCTCGCCTCATGCAATAGCAGCGCTTCGGGACGCTCTCGTCGCGGGGGTTGAGAAACATTTTGAAATTCTCTACTACAGAAAAGACGGTATGGATTTGTTTATAATAAATATTAGCTCGAAAGATTATTCCAAATAAGCTTCAATAATTGTTGAGGTCGAATGACCTCTGCGGTTGAAGCAACTGAAAAAACACAAAAATTTAAAGTTTCTTTCACATTTTTACATGTTTTCGTGATTTCTTTTCCAAGGGGTTCTAATATCGGGTTAAAAATCCTTTTCAATTAGTGCTTAATACCATTTTTTACATCTTCACCAACATTCCGTTGCTCCAAATTGGTCAGACCAGTAAATCTTGCTGTAGACTTAAGTTTATTCAGCTCTCAGTACCTTAATGACCTTTGTCTGCTGGGATAATTAAGTAAAACCATAAATTCAGGGTAAGATAAAGAACTAGCAGTATTTTTTGACGTCGTGCTACCGATGAAATATGGCGAAAGTTTGTATGCCTTTTGATTGGCCGGTTATGTAGGATGCCTCTGGCCTCATTGGTGCGTTTCGATCCGAATGGAGTCACGAGACCTTCAGGCATTAATGCAGCAGCGAACGACCTTGCTCACGTACTTTTTTTCGCAGCAAAATCGCAGTCAGACAATGAGTCAGAATGGCACCTATGACGTCCACGCACAGTTTGAAAGTGGTTGGTCTATGTATCAGTGTACACGAGGAACTATTTGTTCTCCTTATTATTAAGTTCTTTAGGTAAGTAAGCGCTGGGTTATAAGGCCTGGGTTATGCCTGAAGCAGAAAACAGGGACAGCTATAATGCGGCTGACCTTAAGCAGCTGTTCATTGTACATGGTAGATCGATAGAAGCAAAACTCGGAGCGTTATACCAACATACACGCCTCCTGGGTGATGTATAATTTATCATCGGTCTATAGTCATCGGGATGGAGGGATTCCATGAATACGAGTGGACTCGTGAGCGGTGGCGAGAATTATGTGACTCTTGGTACACATCTCAATGAAAACACGATCATATGCTAAGACCTAAACTACAAAAGTACCAAATGACACTCGTACTTATTTCGCCATAGCTATTTCCTTCTTTCCAACCACCTGTGCATCACGATTTATAGCCACTTCTCGACTATGCCTGCAGGCTTTCGCTATCACGACATTCCGATAGAATACAGAGCGCAAAAGGATTTAACTAAATCTTTTAAGCCTTTTCGGATCACCGAGTTCGGATCTTTCGCACTCTCCATCAGTCAATATGTTACGTGCTTTAATATTCTCTCCAACAGTTCCAATCGGAAAGCTTTATCGTAGTAGATCAGCAGAATCCAATGTCAATATGTCAAAGTCGAAAATTTGGTTTTTCAAATTTAAAAAACCCTTAATGAACATTGTTGTTAGAAGAAAATGTGAAATTTTTACGAAGTGGGTTTTCTAATGAGAAGCGTAACGTCGATACCATGTCCAGACCTTTTGTTGCCGAAGCTGTCCAGTTTCTATGACCTCCATCTAACCTTTGTCATGGATCATTGAAATATGAGGCGGGAACGCTAAGAATAACTCGTTAAGTAAGCCCCGACGGGATTCCTTTTTTTTAACGAGGCTAGACTGTCTGGTAGAAAGAATGAAACGCCGTCTCAATCGTTGAGGGTAACACACGATGTTGGGGTGAAAGCTCTCGACATCAGAGGACAATGAACCACGGGTGTCGAACGATGACAAAGGAAGAAAGAGAAAGACAGAAGGATCAATGTTGATCTATAGATCGAAAGGGGACAGAAGCGAAAAACAAGAAAAGAATGAACAAGCTCGTCCTACTTCGAGTCGATTCTTCGTATCACATTTTGTTGGCTCAGCAAGTGATCGATGATCGCGAAGGGGAACGGGAAGTAGGGAGGATGCGTGAAAGAGTGAGAGCTTTGTACTATTCGAAGGTCTAATTTTGAAAGCTTAACCTAAAGGCACGAGCAATCGAGTCACGAGCCAGGCACTGCTTACCCGAGAGTAAGCTCGTTCTCTTTTCTTTCCTGCAGTTGCAAAGACATGCTTAACACAGTTGAGACTCTGAGTGTTTTCAGTTCAGATCCAACCGTTCCTGGCAAACGTTATCGAGCCAAGTTTGTCTTAACAAATGCAAAAGATCTTCGTCATTATATCGTCGTAGTGACGTGATTCAATTCTTTTTTAGTTTTCTCATCAACAGTGAAACTATAGTGTTCGGATGAGAAAATAGATATGAAATAAAAAGACTGAAAACGAAGTAGAAAAGTCACCGAGCAATATCGAGGCGCGTATCACGTTCCGATTGACCAAGTTCTCAATTCCTCAGGGACCATCCCATAAGACAGTTGTGAAAAAAAAAAACTAGAGATTTCTTCGTCTCGGCAATCGGCGTACCAGCAATCGGCTACACTTGTCCAGGGATTTCGAAAACGTCCCTCCGGTGCTTTAAAGTTAGTCAAAGAACTCGAGTGCAGAGAAGCCTTCCAGCAAGTCCGGCAGAGATTGAGAATTTAGCTTTCCATATTCGTGACAGTGAAGAACCCTTCTGGAGAATAGTGGGCGCTGCACAATCCTTCCTACTTCCTTTTACCCCATCAGTATCGTGTGCATTTGAAAAGCATCTGAAGAGCGGGACTGTGTGGTGCGCCAGATATTCATCCCGGTACATTGTGTTTCTCGAGAGCCGCTTTTCCGCTACTCAAAAATCTCGGCTATTGCGGCGTTGTTCATCGCAGCGTGAATGGTAGGTAGTTTCATTTCTTCTTTCCCTTTTCGTCTCCTGCCTCATTTCATCGTCCATTACGTTTGCTTTCTTCGTATAGCTGCTCGCTTATCATTCAAGTTTGTAAGTTGAAATTTTGGTGGTGTAAGAATTCTCGTGGGGTGGAACAGCATATTCCGCTTTGGGCAACATGTTGTGACAATGCTCCGCAGCCTTTTGGAACAAGTTATCGGGGTCATGGAAATATAAGCAATGTTTGAAGATTTTTTAGGCCAGTCAACAGCCACTGCATCATCATCATCATCATCATCATCATCATCATCGTCATCATTCTCGTGTTCCACAAATCAGTTACCATCTCAAACGAATCCTCTGAACTAGCAGCTGACATTGAGGCTAATCTCGAAGCTCGTCACGTGGATCCAACAAGTGAGCATCCGGATCTCTGTTAGCTTTGAAGTTTAACTTGCTCCAATGTGTATGCACTGGTTTATGCATTTATGCAAGGGCCTATATGTGCCTCTCGTAGGACGTGGAGGGAGTGAGCTTGCGCGATAGCCAACAGCTGCATGTATTTACAACTCTTTATATACACAAGTATATAGAGACATTTTGAAAAGGGGAACAGAAGGAGAGAGAGAGAGAGTAGGAGAGGAAGAAAGATTAAGAGTGAAAGAGGTTCGAGGCTTGTTCGCAGACTCGCGACCCTCTTGCTATTTCTGAGGCACACTAGCTCGCTCCTCTTTCTCTCTCTTTTTCGTTGTGCAGTCAGCCCCTCCTCCGCAACGGCACACCTCACCACGTCACTGGGGCAATGCACTCCGGATGACGTCACTATCCTCCGAACCAAAGCGTCATCGACAAATTGGTTGCTCTCTCTTTGAGTAAGCCATTAACCCGACTAACGGCTACTAACATTCTTCATCACCTCTTCCCCAGTTCAATCTCACCCCGATCTCCGTAACCAACTTTTTCTTCCATCTGATCTTGGCCCCTTTATTTTTATTGACGAATTATGCCTTTTTTTCAATGTCGAAAGTATAGCCCAATAATTGGATGTCTCGTTGTCTTAATCGTCAAAGAACTACATCAGAAGAACTTTGACTAAATGTCTGCAATGAAATGCCAACACTTGCTGATCCAAAACAAAGGACCATGCAACGCTGAACACATACAACGTGCGCAACGTCACACACGTGACGTTCGAAACTCACGATGAACAGGCCACCCGCTGATTTCCCGATCCCCGTAGTAAATTTATATTTAGACGTTTCTATCTCGCTTTCTCTCTTCCATGCTTTTTCAACTCGCGTGCGGATTCATGCTGGCAAATTTGCCGATAGAATACGCCAAATTTTAGTGGCATTTACACAGCATGCTCCAGTCCGAATGCTGCGTAAACTGAACTTCAACACTGCATTCTAAGGCGAAATGTTTTCATACCATTTTTCATGACCTTCTCTACCAAGCTGTTAATTAGCAGGACTAGTCAACTGCTAATTGCTCCAACTTTAATCATTGACCGCGGAGGGTCCGATCCGTAGAACGTCATTAGACTTTTCCACTAGGAATCCACTTTCAGAGACTTTACAGTATCGATCATCTGCCCTAGAACAGCCTCTACATCTATATATTTATATGCTTGCTGTAAGAAAAAGACGCGCGCGCGCGCGCGATACAACCCGGGGAGGTCCGCACGAATTCGTACATTTGGAGTCGAGCCAAGAGCCACCAGTGGCAACACAAGTTACACTCTGTGTCCGTGTGGATAAAGCAAAACTCGAGAAAAAGCTCGATCCAACAGTTACCTACCAACGTGTAGAAGTTTTCCTCACACGCTGATAAATCTTTCATGTACGAAAAACTCATCTCCAGAGGAGCCAACAAGCCAGGCTGTCGCATTTTCTCTTTCCACACTGTGTTCTCTCGTTGTCTCCTCTTATATTACAGAACTAACACACGAGATTCTATCTTATCGTGGCTATTGTTTCATTCCCTTTTTTTCTCTGATTCGCAGCTGTTATTTGAGTAACTGGTTGCAATTTCTGTATGAGGGTCTTAGTTTTTTGTTGTTTTTCTTTTTTTGGAGGGTATTTCGTTAGGTTTCTACTTTTTAATTGAATCTGGTGTGGCATTGGAGTAGTAGCTGCGAATCTTTTTCAAATCAATGCTGAAACGTAGTTTCGTATATTCAAGAACTTCCGTTCGGCGAAATGTTGCAAGACGTTAAATTTTCATGACATCGAAACTCTGACGCCGGTATAAACAAATTTAACGTGTCTGCGGATCATTATGTTCGTCGTTAATTCTACGTTTTCCTGGTACATCAGACTTTCTGGAGTTTTTGGAATTTAACGGATCAAGACGGTTCCAGTATTTATGGGAAAAAGGATGTGTTTTCGGGTTTTGATGCTTTTTGTGGCTGCGTTATCTCTTTTTTTCATCTGATCATCAACTTCGTTCTATCCCTTTAAATTCTAGTGACACTGGGTTGGAAAAAAGCTCCGTAGGTTGAGGAACTCATCACCGGGTCGATGAAAGCAGGTCGCTATCCTTTTCTCTTCTGCAGTCTCACACCCTCCTTTTTTCTTGACTCCATTCTCCTCTCTGTTTTCTCGAAACTTCAGTCATCCGAGTATTGCCGCCTCTCTCACACTCTGTCTTTCGCTTCGCTTCGAAGATTCAACCCTCTCTCAAGACCCAGGGTACGTTCACCCTCATTTCATACTGAGCTTCGGACTTTCTCACACTCCTAACCTCACCTTTTCCATTCCGGTTCCGTAGGACTTGGAGCCCCTGTATTACCCACGTCAGAAAACTCTCCGCAGCGTTGATGAAGGAACCGGGAGGTGGCAAAGCTCTCCGAGACAAGAAGATAACGAGACCAGACTACTCGAACAACACAAAGCGAGCGTCCTTCAACTTTTTTTCTCGTCTCTTCACCAGACACAGACCTCTTCCGATCTCTTTTCTTTTTCAACTGTTTAACTCATGAGTTCGATCAGTTATTCCGATGTGTCTCGTCATTTTTGAACGGAAGCTCTTATTGCAGATAAAAAACGTTGAAAAGATCGATTGCGATAAAAAATGGCTTCATATGGCAGCAAATTTGCATCAACTTTGGCCGATATTTCAGGAACGAGCTCTAAAGCATCAGCAATGGCTTCTAAAGTAATTATACCATTTTTCTTTTGTCTTTGTAACAGAAAATTCGATAATGTAGTACAAAGACGAGAAAAGCAGGAAATTCTAGGAAAACTGTCGATCGCCATGTCCAACAAAGTAGATATTTCCTCAGGCAACTTTACTCGCTGTCTCACTAATTTCCGGCATCATTCACGTACCTTTTACTTTCGACCAAGCCTTTCCTTTCTTTCCCCCGGAAATTGCTCTGTCCATATTACGGAAATAGAGCCGGATAATTAAGTCCGTCCGGAGTACAACACATCGTTGCCTACCGTGGTCGATATTTTATCGTTTTTTTTTTTTTACAGTTATACAAGAAAACCAACACGGAGATCAAACATAAGTAGCTCCGAGGCCCGGGCTCTTTTTATCTTCGTCTTCGAAATGTTATTTTTACGACAAACTTAGATTGCGCTCGTAGTGAGGAAAGCTCAAAGCCCTCGTTTCTTTTCCGCGCCTCTTTATTCTCTTCCTGTCAAACCAGAGACCAAGGGTGACCTTGACCCGTGTAAGACATCGAAGCACACTATTATCACGTTTCTTTTTATTCTCTACGTTGCTTCTTTCTGTATCCTTCTCCTCATTCGCCCCTTGATTAAATGCGAGAAAAATCACTACGAAATTCTCTTTATCGTTGTTATTGTTGTTATTTTTCATTTTTTATTATTCCTGCGTATACTCTTGTGGGTTTTTACGAACTCATTCCATCACCTTGACCCCACGGCGTTTCTCACTTCACTGTTTCCCTTCCTGAGGGATCTTCCAAAGTGCCCCGATACCTCGCATTGGCACAAGGGCTCAGGGAAACTGTAGAAAACCCTTTGCATGGGCTAGCGGTCACCCAACCATCTATCGCCCTCGCCCAAGACTCCTCAAGTTTATAGTTCACCAAAATCTCACACCGACTCTCCTGCCATCGATGTCGGTGCCAAAAATCGATACTATAACTTAATTTTAATGTATTCTTCGACACAAATTCGAAAAAAGAAATCATCATTTATTTTCTATCAAATCAAACGATCAATCAATTGTTTCAGGCACCAAGTTCCTCTGCAGCGAAGTCATTGCGCTCATAAAAAGCGAGACGGACGACATTTGCCTTCAGATAATTAACTTTGAGGACCTCAGCGCACAGCCTTCACCGCCAACAGTACCGCCACCTGCCAGTCAAGCAAACAACAGACTCGTCACACGCTGTAAGTTTTCCCTATTCATTATTTACAATAGCACCAGTTTATTGTTGTTGTATGTTGAACATGCACCAAAATTACATTGCACGGAAAGACTATCCTCGTTGTGTTTTAAACTTAATACTCGTATATTCTTACCCTGAACATTTCATCAAACACTCAATGTCAGGATGCTTCAACTTTACTCAATATTCTGCCGCATTTTATCTGCATAATCATTATTTTAATTACTACTTTTTATTTTGTCTTTTAATATTTCTTTAACTGAACTAATTATTGTCAATTTGTTGAAGACTGAATACATTTTTATTATTGTTTGTTTCTCTCGTTCAAAATTTCACGACTTTGTGTCAAATTTTGATTTTTTACTAATTTATAATATCATTTTTCATCATTTTATCTGCATAATTATTATTTTGATTACAACTTTTTATTTTGTCTTTTAATTTTTCTTCAACTGAACTAATTATTGTCAATTTGTTGAAGACTGAATAAATTTTTATTATTGTTTGTTTCTCTCGTTCAAAATTTCACGACTTTGTGTCAAATTTTGATTTTTTACTAATTTATAATATCATTTTTCATCATTTTATCTGCATAATTATTATTTTGATTAGAATTTTTTATTTTGTCTTTCAATATTTCTTCAACTGAACTAATTATTGCCAATTTGTTGAAGACTGGATACATTTTTATTATTGTTTGTTTCTCTCGTTCAAAATTTCACGACTTTGTGTCAAATTTTGATTTCTCACTAATTTATAATATGATTTTTCCTCATTTATTTTTATTCTGATTGACTGATTGGCATACTGATTGAAAAAATAGCAGCCAACCTGTCTCCAGAAAAATATCGCTGTCCAGGGTTCGCTTTGAAACTGATTTGTAATGAATGATGAAAACATATAAGTATAACCGCGTTTCTAAGCTCAGCGAGTAGTCCGTGATTCGTCCATGCATCAACGCTTCGTATCTGGAGTATTCGGTACTATTTTTAGTTACGGGGGCCGTCGTCGGGGCGCGCTCGACTCGTTCTAGTGTGGCGGGACGCGCCTAACCGTTAACCCTGACCCGGTAATAAACGTTGTATCCCCTCTCTCTCTCTCTCTTTCTCTCTCTCTCTTTCTCTCTCTTTCTCCAACTCTTTTTCTCTTGTTGTCTTTCTCTTCTTCTCATTTCTTTTTTTTACGTACATCTGTCTCTCCTCGAGCAACCATACGAGTAATTGCGTTTCCACTTTCAACTCCTAGCTTCGAAAACATTCATATTATCTCATTGCTATCAAACGAGCTACTGGGCTAGGATAATTTGAATGGCTGGAATTTTTTCATTCATTTTAATTTCAATGAGACGGTCGAGTTGATAATGAATTTTATTTAAATTTCGATGTGTTTTTTTTTTATTTTTTTTAATTTTTTTTTTAATAATATGTTGGCTACGCTCTTGTTTGTCAATTTATAAAGAAATAAAAGAAAATCTGAACTTTACCAAATCCTAATAAACGATACAAAGGAACTTGATCGAGCAGAGCTCACGATTTTCACGCAAATTCTTCAAATTTTTGTCCCTCCGATTCACTAGTCTACGAAAATGCAATTGCATAGTTTTCTCGCATGATTTATTTCGATGAACTTTTCACCCTCTTACTTTCAGTCTTTTTCTTTTTGGGAACGAGAGAAAGTTGGTATTTGAAGCAAAAGTCCTTGATACGAGCCTGCAATTTATTCTCTCTCCAATATAATTTAAAATGTGAAATGTTTCCTTGCCTCTGCCAAATATTCATGACAAATTAGAGCCATTTTTGGATTTCCTTGAAACTCTAATGCGGTCTTAATATTTTTATAATTGCCTCGAGATATACGCGATGCGCATTTCTTGTTAGACCCAAAATTAACTTATTCAATATACTAACATTTTACTAATAAAAAAAAATTCAATGACGTTGACTCGAGCAGTCGACAGGGCAAGGGCATCCTTTCGTGCTGGTCTTACCGGGGTCGTTGGTCCACCCAGAGTCCGCAATCGACCAAGGACAACGTCCAACTTGCCGCATCAACGTGCTGACGGGACCATCCTCGACGAGGACGCCTCTGAGAACTGGTGAGACATCAAAAGATCATCATTTTCAATTTTTTTTTAATTTTTTTTTTTTTTTAATTCTCCACCAGTTCCAAATCAGCATCTAAGAATTTTTATCGTCCTTATTTCACGTCTGTCAAATCGCAACCATATTTCGTTCCATAAAAAAAAGAAAAAAAAAAAAAAAACGAAATTTGAGCGACAAAAGTCTTTATAAAATAAATAAAAATAATTCAACGAATAAATAAAATTTTCACGACTATGGAGACACTTGAAAAGGTACGAATTAAATGAATGTTAATAAAACGTACATTTATTACAAACGATGGATAGTAACGGCAGAAAAAAAAAGTTTATTTTATCGATTCGTGTCTTACTAAACACGCAATAGTTGCTATAAGGCATTATAGTCGGTAGGACAAGAAAAAAAAATATATTGAGTGCCAATGCCAACCGCGTGTCAGTCGAGCTTTACCACGAGAAGCTTTGAGCTCAGCTGGCACCTATTTTATAGATATATTGCTCGTACATTGGCTTCACTGTCCATCGATTCGTACAAGAAGCTAAAAGTGCCTCCGATGTCGCCAACACGAATTATTCTTTAGCCATCAACCACAAAACCTATGGATAAAATACACGCTTCTCTATGTTCACGCAATCTTTAAATATATACAAATAAAATTATACATAAATATACAGAGGGATTCGTTATAAAAAATTCACGCAAATATCTTCGAAATTTGACAATTTCCAAAAAAGTCTTCCAGACAAGATTTTTTGGACTTGAAAAGTAGAACATCCGACGGGATGAGCGATGTTGAAAATAAAATCGATTTTGAAAATCGATTTTTCAGTTTGAAGAATCGATGAACGAAATAATCGAACTCAATATAAAATTTCGAAAAAAAAAAACAAACAAACAAATTTATTAGTCCGCTCTTAATTCCACGGTCCACGCTTTCGTTATCGAGCGTTTTCATTATTTACAAATCGATTCTCAAAAACGGAATTTATATTTAATTATTTAAGAACCGACTGTTAATTCGGGTCTAAAAGCTCCGAAATAGCTCCGAAAAAATGGAGCATCGATTAATCGGCTGGTTAAAACATCGATACAAAATAATTGATTATCTGTACCGATTTATCGACGCTCTCGATTAATCGATGGGAAAACATTGCCCATCTCTAATGGTAACTCCGAAGTTGACCTTATAATTGACCTTGAAGGTTAACTTTTTCAGAAATAGTTGAATTTCGCAAATATTTTCATGGATTGTCTGAAATGGTACCACCCTCCATACACAAAATATAAAAGAACATATTTTTTTATTTCAATCACAAATTTCTATCTGTCTCCTGTCACAACCTCGTACACGTGTCACGAGTGTGAATCAGAGACAGTGCGTATCAGTCCCCAAAATGCCTTTCGTGACAATCCAAAATGGTAATATTCCAAAACCTTATCGTAAGGAATCCAACGATAGACACACAGCGACAATTTCTTTGCTGTCAGAAAAGCTTCATATTTTCTTTTTTTTGTTTTTTTTTAGAAAAATCTTAGAATAAACTTCTCACTAATAATTCTTTCAAGAAAAATGATATTGTCAGGATGATAAGAAAGAAATAATAAAAAGGCGTTCAGATCGATGAGTTTGCATTGAGTTAAGATATTAGGAATAAATTTAAGAGAGGTCAAGACTTATCTGGTTTCGAGTACAGTGGTAATCCCGTAAACTTTTCGCGTCCTCGTTCCAACCTGACATAGCGAGATCGTTTGGGATCTGATTCGCAATTCTGGTTTTGCTATCTTCCTCGTAGCACCACCAAATCTCAATTTTCGTGCAAGAGTTCACGTTGCTATTGGGTCGAGGCACGAGCCGAGAAACGAAAACGTATGTGTGTATATATAGACATAGTAGTACCGAAGCACGCACGTTCTCCAGGGAATAAAAAATACGAGAATCATGAAATTCTTATAACCAGTTACGTCGAGTATAAGGAATGAAAAATATGGGCAAAGTCATTGGAGGATTAGATGGGAAGATGTAAGAGAAAAGTTGTGAAAATAGTTTAAACTTGACATTTCGATAGCTGGGTGTTCTGGTCGTTGTTAAACATTTTTCAGATGAAAAAGAATGCCAAAGAAAGTGGTTTGTGTTGCGAACAAACGACATTAGCGAAAGGATTTAGCCGGAAGCACAGAGGACTAAGAAAGAGGTGGAAGGTCACGAAAATGGCAGTCTCGTAAGAGGGACAAATATTGAACAAATGTTATTTAATTTAAATGTAGTGAAGTGTAACAAAAGGAAGAAGAAGGAAGAAGGAAGATTGATGCGCGTGGAAGGTGGGCAGGTGGTGAGGGGTTGAAGAGATAGATTGGGGCATAAAGGGTGAAGAGAGTGAGAGAGGAAGGCACAGGTAGGTAAATGTGTAGGGGGATGTTGAAAATTATGGAAGTACGTTTGGCACGCGACATTCTAACAGCAGCAGGAACGTCATCCTAGTTGTAG
This sequence comes from Campoletis raptor, assembly GCA_948107755.1. Taxonomy (NCBI): domain Eukaryota; kingdom Metazoa; phylum Arthropoda; class Insecta; order Hymenoptera; family Ichneumonidae; genus Campoletis; species Campoletis raptor. Next base: position 15,899,788 of record OX403626.1, read on the forward strand.
ACGAGGAGTCGACAGGGTGCAATATAAACAGAGCCAATAGATGGAGTAAAGTAGAGATAGGACTGAACACGAAAGCTTGAAAGCGAAGCGTCGAATGACAGTGACTAATGGAAGAGGAAGGATCCACCGGAGTTCGACCCTGAGGCTTATTCCTGAGGCCGGAAGCGAGACAGTAACAACAGTCGTGATATCACAAAGACGACACGTGACTCTAGTATTTCTCTCTCTTCCTCCCTTCCTCTTATATCCCTTCTTTCTGCTTTTTTCTACAAATGTGGAGAAGCAGACGACGCTTCAAGTCTCTTTGTTGCTGTAACGGGGTGCGGCTGTCGTGCCGAAAGGCAACAAAAAAAAAAAGAAAAAGACTGCCAGACAGTGAAGGACCTTGAGTCGATTAACCTTCAAACTGTACATTTGTTGCAAGTTGGTTAAATGGTCGTAATCATCCAATGGAACACTACTCTTCACTCATTCCTCAGCTCATGGAAACCATGTGGCAAAAGCTCTACTTTCCATCAAGGTGAATGACGAATCGATGGATCGTTGGCACTCGGGGAAAAGGCTATTCGAATTGTATCTAATTGTCATTGGAACTAATATCCTAGAATATCATTTTTTTTTTACTCAATTTGACAATTGCTTGGCTCTGGAACGAGGAATAAACAGGAATAAACAACTGAGATGAAGAAATAAGTCGATAGCTCTTGACAAACAAGCTCGTCCTCTGGTTCGTATGTACATTGCAATTTGTATTCGGTCTCGAAAACAAATGTGATTGAAACACAAGTGTCGCTTGATATTTACTCACTAGACTCATACTTGAAGTTGCTTCTGTCAGGGTGAATATATGGAAAGCAATATCATCTCTTTCATATTGCGTTTGGTTTATATGGCATTGCTGGAACGTGATATCACGTTGAGTCTCCGCGGACGTTATCGCAAAGAAGAAAGGGTGGGGGAAGGGGTTTGTCTATCGATTGGTAAGCTAGGTCTCTCGGTGACCTAACACTGACACACTTCACCAGCAGGCAACGAGTAACCCACACTCGATGTCGTTCTCTCACTCTGCTCTGTTGTTGTGTGATGTCGGAGGCCTCACTGCGAGTGACCTCCGTCGCTGCGGCGTCTATCGATCATTCCCTTAACCTTATACACGACAAAACACTACTCTTCCTACGTTTACCGTTGTTATTCATATCGCGGACACGTACATCCATCCAATCGATCCAACCAAATCGTTTTTCCGTTGATCCACTTCGGAGAATCAAAACCGATTAACAATGGATTGCCCTTCGGAGTAATCAATGGAAAACGGTTCATCATCAATCACTACTTAGGAAAATTTCAATGTTATCCATTTAGGATTGCAACTTTTAGCTCATTTGTTATAATTCAACCCCAAAAAGCTTTCTTTCTTCCTTTCTTTTCCACGCCTAATGTTGCCCATCATTTTTATTCCATTTGTAACCTTTTATAGCCCATTAACATGCGGTTCACCCACCATGATGGAGTCCTGGGGACCGGGACGTCCAGGGGCAGGTCCACCGTCTCTGCCACCACCAGCAGTGCCACCGCCAGGTCATCATTCAACTTCTGGGAGCAACGCACTACCAGCTGGTTCGACGTCCTCCGCAGCCCCTCATTCACATCATCAGCATCCAACTGGAGCAGCTCCAATCGCCAGTCCCGAGGGAGTCAGCGACGTGAGTTTTCAAAAGCTAACCTTTTTCTTTTTTTTTTGGACTTCCAAGCGAATTATGTTTCTCCGGTTTGGACTTCAGAGACCTTGTGCTCTTTGAAGGAATTCCGCTAACGTTAAACGACGTTTGTTATGATAAAAACAACATCCAGGCTTGAAATACCAGTTAAGCACGAACTCTTGACGAGTTAAAAGGACGGAATAATGTTCGGGTCTATCACCCGAGGTCAATAGTACTTTTCCACCCTCTCCTACATCTCCCACTTTTTTTCTTCCTTCCGTACGACTTGTCGCGTGCACGACTCGGGTCTGCCACAAATTCTACAACTTCCGTTATTGCTCCTCGTAATAATTGACTCGGATAAATAAACGAGCCTCTAAAGTAGGCCAAAAATACACTGATGATTGAATAGAAATTAGTGAAAAAAGGTGACTGGAAAACGTGAACGTCTTCTGATCGCCTTTAGCTTCCCCTTCGCTGCTCGTCTTCCTCTTCCGGTCAATGTCCGAAGATCAATACTTTTCTCACATGATAAGTTACCATCGCCCGAAAAACTTTTTCCAAACTGTTCATTATCACCCTGTGCCTGAAGTTTTATTCATCGGTTGCGATAACTCGAAGGCGTTTCTTCCTTCTTTCCTGCTTTTTCGGAGGCAGAAAAATCCAGGGTGCAAGAAAAAAAACGACTTACCGACGGTCGGTAACAAATAGTTGGAAGTTTTTCACGCGAATCTTGACATTTTCGACCGTTGGAAGATCTCAAAGTCCACGCTGAAGCTTCTAATGTCAATAACCATTGAAAAAAAGTATACAAGAGCGAAAAAAATGACATTACGTGTAAAATCATATTGGATTTTTCGATTAGTCGTTTTCGCATGTCGTCGAGTTGAAATTTAAAAATAACCGAAGAGCTCATTCTCCTGTAAATACACATTGAGTGTCGACTTTCAACTTTTTTCAACACTCGCTAGCAAATCTCTGCTGCCTCTCCAGTTAAACTTTTCCAATCGAAGAATCATTAAGCAAAACAACAAAAGAGTGGATTCGAAATGATTGATACGAATATAAAAAATTAAATTAAAAAAAAATCCCCTAAATTCCAAAATAAAATTGAAGGGGCTGATCGTTTCGAAATGTAAAAAATTTTTTTAAATAATTCCAGGTGTCTCAAAAATCAGGCATTTGGGAGGGTCAAAATTCTTCGTCAGGGGGAGGTGGAGAGGGACCATCGCGAAGTGTATCACACGCGGCGAGCCTCGACGCGATATCGAGGCGAATGGTGAAGCAGGAAACTACCAGAGTACCTTGTCGAAGTCTCACCTGCAGTGTTTGTAAGCTTTTTTTTTGTTTTTCTCAATTATAACCATCTTGACGTATAGCTATAAAAAAATATATATATAAATACTATTATTGTTATTATTTGTAAGTATAGAATTTTGTGTATTAGATGTGATGAGATCGATGGCATTTTTTTTCTGCCACTTGTGGGCTTTTGGTCGTTCGTTGTTCAGTGATATTTCGTGTTTCTTCATATACAATTATTTATTTATCTATATATATATATATATATATCGTGTTTTTCTATGAATTATTATTCCTGTGTCTGCACGAGACGCCTCAATTTTTTAATTTTTTTTATTTTTTTTTTTCATTCTGCCTCCGTTCGAATCCCTCTTTTTTTTTTTCTTTTTTTTTTCCCCTTTCGTTCAGAATTCGGAGAGACGAACCACGTGTGTACCATTTATGCAAACTGTACACGCTCCGGAATAAAAATGTGGGCGATTAAAATATCGAATATTGAATATTCTCTAAAGCTAATTTCTCTCTCTCTCTCTCTCTCTCTCTCTCTCTCTTTCTCTCTCTCCCTCTATTAAATTTTTTTTTTATTTCGTATTTTTTTTCTTCTCTTATTCACTGTATTTTTTTTCTTCAACTGTTTTTCATTTGCCTTACGAGAGTCTTCTGGGAATAATAAAATATTCAATCGATCAATCTCTCTTTCTCATTCTCTTTTTATCTCTCTTTCTCTCTCTCTCTCTCTCTCTCTCTCTCTCTCTCTCTCTCTCTCTCTCTCTCTCTCTCTCTCTCTCTCTCTTTCTCTCTCTTTTTCTCTGTTTGTGGGTCCACGTCTGTATAACTGTGATGGGTAAATGGGAGAAAGAGGGTTTTTTAATATGACAAAATGATTGAGAAAATGCTGAGAAACGAAAAACCATTTTAGTAGCGGGTCGAGGGAGCGAACAAGTACCCGGCCTTGGGCGATGGCCAGCGACAGTCGATAATCTCATCGAAGGTAAAAAATAATAAGAGAGACAAGCCAACCATTGCCATATATATCATTCATCATAAATTAATGTATATTTTATCCTCATTCGTCCATATTTTGATTCGCAAATGCAGTCTCATTTTTATCTACGTTTTAACACTTTCTGTATCAATGATTTTTCAATTTTTATTCATTTTTATTATTCAATATTTCTTTTCCAAATAGATCGAGCAACATTAAACAATCCTTTGAGCCAAAAATTTTCCTTTTAATTCAATCGATGTAAATTTTTATATTCCGGGGTTTTTGGGTTCAATTTTTCAAAAAAAAACATAATTATCTCGTCATCATATACGTTATAAAAATAAAGACTGCATTGTCGTCATGGTTTGTGACTAAATAAATGGCCAGCTCGGTTCGTTGCCAGCCGAGCAACAGCAGACTTATTTTTCTCTCCTTTTTCGCTTCGATTAACTCGGCTGGAGCTTGCACCCCTAACTTATCGACTGCTTGAAAAGCTTTATCATCATATACTATACTATTTTCCATTATATACTTACATTAATCTTATTTGTCACTCGACCATTCCCTTCAGAGTTAACACGTGTGTGCCAAATTTTATTTTTCAACATATTCATCGTTTTATTCACGTGTTACGTTTGGGCAACCCGATATTTTACTTTTTTACTTTTTTTTTACTTTTTTTTTTTTTTTTATATACGATTGATGAGAGCTTTCATAGGCCTGTTTTGATACTTTGAGATGTCTCTCTCTCTCTCTCTCTTTCTCTTTCTCTTTCTCCTCTTCGTTCTATACTTTTACTGTTTGATATTATTATTATTATTATGATTATTATTCTTATGATTATTATCGTTGTTGTTATTATTATTATGATTATTAGTATTGATTATGAATACGTATGTGTATCGTATTAATACACGAGGCTCTAACACGACAAGTATCATCATTCGTGTCGATTGACACGGTAGTTGAAAGACTTCCGGCTCTATAAGCACCACATGCCAAACGAGGATTACCTGTCTAATCTCTCACTTTCCAATACCTGGCGGAATTTTTCGAAACGTTTTTTATAAATATTTTTTCCAATTTTAACAATTTTATCAATATTTTTCTTACTATTGAAAAGTAGCTTCGATTTTTTTTTTTTTGGGTAAAAATATGTTTTTTTTTTTAATGTTGTGGAATAATAAATAATAATTATGAGAATTATTATTTAATCAATTGTAGATGAGGAGAAAAAATAAAATCCGCCAGGTGTTTATTCTCTTTCTTCCAGTTATGAATGCAGGAAAAAAAAAATAATAAAAATTATACACGAATTAACGAAGATATACAACATTGAATCATTGTACAAATTCATCGAAGGCGTTTGACATTGCTGACGTAGATGGATTATTGATAAATCGTTGATCGATTTTGATATGTCGATAAATTATTTATTGTCAATATTCTGCAGTTTCATCCCTATCTCTCTCTCTCTCTCTCTCTCTCTCTTTCTTTGTCGTTTTCTTAATTTTCTTCATTGTGTCCTTTTTACTGACACAATTTGTAATTTTTTTGTTTTTTTTTTTGTTTCACGTATCAATAACATTGTTTGAAAAAAAAAAATGTTACTACACGATTGTCGTTTTCTATTTATCTCTCTTTCACAGGTATGCAGAGCTTACATAGAGCGGATTTAACAACTTCCTTTATTTAATTTTTTGCCAGCTGGAAAAATCATGAAGCAAAATTTAAGCACAAAAATTAATAAAAATGTTTTGACGAAATTGACGACTTATCGCACTTATTTTTATTGGCTTATCGTTTTTTCCATCTGGTTATATAATTATAATTGACACATTGAAAAAAAAAAAACAAAAAAACGCTTTTTAGCTGTTAGAAATACGTCATCACGCCTACCAGCGGAAGACACGTTGATAACGAAACTCATACAATTAAAAACAACAGAACAAACTCAATAAAACAATAATACTCGTTTTTTCGCCCCTTTTCGCGTTTCTCCAGTCTTTAGACACTATTTTTCATTCTTTATTCTTTTTTTGCTTCTCTATCTCTTTTTAGCTGCCAAACATTCGAAAATATTTCCTGGTGTCGCGTCCGAAAGCGATCTACAAAGATGGCGAACTTCGAGAGAACGAAAATCACCATCTCTCAGTCAAATGGGACCAGATTCCGTCAAACACAAAGTAAGTTTTCTCCCAGTTCTTTAAAAATCATCTTCACTTTAGTCTTTTCCTGTCTTTTTGTTTTTTTTTTCTCGATTTTTTTTTTTTTTTTTTTTTGATTTTTCTTTCACAGCCTTTTACATTCGTAGCCCATTTACATTTTTTTACTTCCGTTCCATCATGTACAGTTCTCTATTCAGGATAACGGCTCAGCGAAGTATTTCCAAGGGGCCATGCACACACCAAACATGGGAGAAAAAGTCGCACAGGTGAGTTTTAATCTTTTTTATGAAAATTTATGTGAAAATGATTTTAATGGAACTTCGAGCTGTCACTTTAATGAGATTAACTTCGAAATTTTGAAGTTTTAATAAAAAATCAAAGTTTCCGAAGTAACGGCCGCCATTTTATGTCCCCCGAGCTGCCATTTTGTCTAAAAAAAATCTTAATCCCTATGAAATTATAATGACGACACTTTTCTCATGAAATTATCGCCCGATACGACTCTGTACTTTAATTTAGTAGCGTTGAAATGAATGAAAACAACTGGCTAATCCCAACATAGCTGAACTGTCATTCTGTCAAGCCAGATAACTCGTCCGCTGCCAATTCTCGTTGGCCACGATGTCGTCTGAATTGAATTGAACCTCGAGCTCGAAAGAGCTACCGAGAGGTGCCGCAAACAAGATAGAATTATGTCCCATTTGGACGGCTTCTCATATGGAGATTGGGAAAATTTCATGCAAATTCCTAACAAGGTCACTCGTTCCAACCTACACTCGCGTTCCACCCTCACATTTTTTTATTTTTTTAGTTTTTATTTATGCGCCACTCATTAATGCGCTAAAGCTTTGAGGACGTTATTAACTCTCGATAATAGTCGCGCTGCCAGTAATTAGCAATCTTTTTAATTTTCCCGTGAAATTAAACTGCAAATTTGAAGCTAAACAACAAAACGATCAAATAATATGGAAATTTCTGGTATTTTTCGAACTCGAACTTGAAATTTATGATCCAAACTTTTGTATCGTTTGGAAGCAAATTTTTAAGACGATTCACACTCGTGACACGTGTACGAGGAAGTGACAGGAGACAGATAGAAATTTGTGATTGAAATAAAAAAATATGTTCTTTTATATTTTGTGTATGGAGGGTGGTACCATTTCAGACAATCCATGAAAATATCTTGGAAATTCAACTATTTTTGAAAAAGTTAACCTTCAAGGTCAATTGTAAGGTCAACTTCGGAGTTACCATTAGAGATGGGCAATGTTTTCCCATCGATTGATCGAAAGCGTCGATAAATCGGTACAGATAATCGATTATTTTGTATCGATATTTTAACCAGCCGATTAATCGATGCTCCATTTTTTCGGAACTATTTCGGAGCTTTTAGACCCGAATTAGCAGTCGGTTCTTAAATAATTAAATATAAATTCCGTTTTTGAGAATCGATTTGTAAATAATGAAAACGCTCGATAACGAAAGCGTGGACCGTGGATCGTTAAGAGCGGACTAATAAATTTGTTTGAAAAAATCTTGAAGCATTGGCGCGTGAAATGTGATATTTTTTTTTACTGCCCTCCATAAGAACGCGTGAGAAATCCCGCGATCTTTGATTCCCAACATCTTTTTGCAATTCTGCACCTACTTTTATAACAGTGTCCTGAATATGTAAAAAAATTACAACAAAATGTGATAAAATTCTGTAGAAAAATGCTCTCTCGCGAGAATACTATTTCAAAGGATAAAATCTTGGCAACAAATGGCGGAATTGCCAATTTGTCATGAGAACATTCACCTCAAGTGCGAATGTAAAACCGCGCAAGTAAAAATTCGTCTAGACGTTGAGATCTTGAAAGAGATGAGTGCGACAAAAAAAAAAGTTGAACGATCCTTGGTATCGACGAAATTGCTGAGTGGGGGGTGTCGTATGTATATATTGATAAAAAGTACACTATTGTCCTCTATATATAACTCATCTTGTCTCGCGTATCGTGCAATTCGATCTCTTCTGAGTTAAAAAGCTCGTGGAGTGGAACGATCGATAACGCGTTCTCTTGACAGATACTTTGTACTTTGTCTCTTTACTTCCACAATCTTCTTCGATCTTTCGTTCCTTTTCAAGGGCTCTTAATATTCAAAAAACACTATTCGCTCATCATCACTGAAGAGGATTCATCATTGAACCCTTGAAAAAGCTTCTTTTTTTTGGGTCAAGTATCGAGTGTCAAAACTTTATCGAACGAATATAAACGAAGATGTACTTCATTGAAAAATGAAAAAATGCTTTCAATCTTGAAAATCATAAATTCATAAACACTCACCAATATTTTTGACAGCATTTTTGAAACGGATTCTGACCCAAAAAGCTCGAGATCATCGCGCTATTCCTTTAATTTCGAAAAAGTTTCAAGAAAACTCAAAATTTTGGCATTGTCTTGAATATTCGAAGAAAAATAATCATTTTTCAAAAATCCTACAAAAAACTGATCGGAGAACGATTTGGAAAATTGTGTTTCGATCTCGTCTTATAGTCTCGAATACAAGAATCGATAAATTTTCTCAAAAAAAAAAAAAAATTATAATTCGAATACAATTTGGATTCTGTAATTCGAACAAAACTCGAAACTATTTTAAAGAATGTTAAGAAATTTATTTTTTATCTAAAAACCATAAAAATTTACGAAAATATTGAAAATTTCTCGAACCACCAAGTCGAAAAACATCGACAATGCCTTGAATTTCAAAATGCGTTGAAAAAAGACTTTTTAAAATAATTTTTAAAGTTTGGGATCATTTTGAATGTCAAAATGATCAGTCACCGAAGTCTAATTATCGAAATAGCGAAAGTTGTTTTAAAAATTAATAAAAATCACGAAAACCCAAGAAATTCAAGTGGAAACAAATCCAAGGACAATAAATTCGTGTGAAAATAGAGGTAGAAAATGTACATAGACATGTAAATGATAGTAGAATAGGCTCGTTAGAGACGAAGAGTGACAAATCAAAACACAAACCTGAGGCTAGACAAGTAGGAAAAGCAATGTCGTGCCATATTCCGAATAGCTTTCATCCCCTTATCGGGGGTTTCGCGATTGCGCCACTAGAAAGCGTGCCAGTCAGTGTCGCAGTGTGCACCGAGGAGCTCAGTCCTCGGAAACCCACGCGGTGTGCCCGTCGCAAAATTCCGTCCACGTTGTACGCAATAATAATTTTAATATCTTAAGAAAACGATTGAGTTGAAAATGAGCCGGCGAAGTAACCAACGTCTGTGAGAGGCTGTCAGCCAAAGCCACAGAATAAAAAAAAATAAAAAAAGAATCAAAAAAACAGGTTCATTGACCGCACATAACACACCCTCATGATTAACGAGCGATAAAAAGTCAATTTTCGCACAAAACTGAGTAGTTTCATTCATGCGAGTGAATGAAGCCAGACTCGAGCACCATCAGCCATTTTCGATGACGCGGTGACAATTACGAAGAAGAAGCCACAACGATATTTGGGGTTAACATCGAACTAAACGTAAACGGTATATTGTTGACATTGTAGGAAAAAAAAAACAAAAAGACGAAAAAAAAACACAAAAACAAGGATCATTTCTTGAATTCCGGAGTTAACGGAGTGTAGGAAAGAAGGAAGACGATGGGGGATGAAAGTGTGACAAACGGTAGCTATTTTCTTGGATGCTTGACTGAATGCTTGAGGAACGAATTGGGGATAAAGGAAAAGGGTCGTATTTTCAAAGAAACGAGGTTAGAGGTCATTTTCTAACGATCCACAAAGTATCTTTGTCTCTATACATATATACAAGAGTTTATATATATAGTTATATATTTATAGAGGCAATATATGTATAGATTGGAGATCAGCACATGGCCTACATGTGGTCCAAACTGTGATGTATTTGCTCTTGAGGGTGGGGGTGGGGGGTGAAAATAGTCGCGGCTGTTTTTGTGGTCGTGTGTCGTTTGCCAAAATGTGGGCCATCGCTGTTATCTTAAAACGTTTTTCTCCCTCCATTGACATATACACTTTTTCGCGATGTGAATCGATCCTCCTTTTCATCCCTCTTGTTCGCTGCATCTCAACTCGAGCCAGGTTTCCATCTTGAAGCCAAAACTTGTTAAATGCACTGGTTCCACATATGGGAAGACTGCCAGCGATATTAAAAACTCTACCCCAGAATTCTGCCTTTCTTAAAATCCTCAAACTGGAAGGAGATTGGTGGAAAAGATCTTAGAAAAACATATTGTGTCTGAATGCCTCACGACAAAAAGAAATCTTCATTAAAGTCCCTTTGTTTTGTTTTCTTCTCGTCTCCTTATCTCTGCCTCTTTTTATTGTTGGATTTCTTTTTTCTTTTTTTTTTTCATCTGAAAAAACAAACGAGATGCATTCGATACAATGCTTTCTGGCTGTTTGTCGTCGTCCACGTGGGACCTTTGCCAAAAACGATCTCCCTATCAGCCTGCGCTCTTCCATCAACCAGGAAGCTCCAAATTTTTCGGTGAAAACAAGAACAACCTGGAAACAAAAACGAGGTCCTCTCTCACTTTGCTCAGAAAGCGATAGGTCGTCGGTCGTGGTTGTACCATTTTTATCCGCAACTGTCTCTAGAGTAATACGTGCTTCGAGTGCCTCTATGTGCCTCTATGTGTGACCGTGTACTTAGGTCTCTATCTCTATATAGATCATGATGAATCAACCACCATCGTGTCTTCTTGCATTATTTACTTACCTTTCTTTTTTTTTCCCCATTGCACTTTTCACGACACGATAACCTTGGCCTATTGTTTGTTACTTGGTAACGAGGACAAGGACAATAAAATACATCATTTTATTGAAACATTCACCTTTTTTATTCCGGTGTTCATCATTCATCTTCGACGTCATTTTCGATGTCAATGACTATCGAAGAGTTGGATAAACTCTGAAGATCAAAAAATTTTGCTCAGAGCTTGTGCTTGCTGCAGAATTTTTTTTATTCTCTTTTTTCATCCCCTATTTCGTTCTTCGCAGCCTAGAGTCTGATCCATGACTCAGGACTCAGTGTCCTTGTTTCACGATGGTCAACATCGTTCGTTCCAACAGTCACGAACCCACTGAGTGTTTTTCATTATTGTGTGTGTGTGTTTTTTTTTTCGTAGACTGCTCGTTTCGTCGTTTGAACATATTTTGCACATTTTTTTAGACATTTGTTTGGGTTTGTTTGGGTTCTGCTGATTTTGTGTGTTTCAACATACTTCGCACATATTTTTTGGCATTTGTTTCTCCCCCTGCGAGCCAGGAGTCGATATAGAGGTCAGACAATAAGGAATAATAGAGTTTTCGTATTTTTACCCTTAATTGAAGGGTCGCAGGTTATTGTTTCTTCATTAATGGGCGGAGTGGTTACCGGGGTAGAAAGTTTTGTTTTTTTCTTTCTTATTGGTTCGTATCGATCTATACGTAAGTCTGGCAAGTCGTAGATATGAGTAAAAAATAAAGATGGCCGTGTTGGAATTGATCGAAGCTCTTGGAAAAGCTTTCATGCTGACAGCTTTTATTATTTTTCTGTGTTATTGCTGTTGTTTTCAACATTTTTCATAGTAACCTCCATTTTGACACGGCGTTAATAACACGCAGAGACTCCGATCTTATTTGCTATTCGTGAGATATATACGAGCGAGCTTCGCTCTAGGATCGATAACACATTTTTTTTTTCACTTCGTTCTACTGCGGTGACAAATTGCGTTCATAGATACGAAGAGAATGTCGACTGTAGCCTCGTTTATTGATGTACCAACAGTTTTTCATCGAATTCATCCTTTTTCATTGATTCACGTAAACAAACAGAAAAAAAAAGAGTTTACCATCGGTAATAATTTTTCTCGCAGATACCTGACTCTTCATATCAATAAATAACAAATTTACGAACCTCAAGAAAGTATGAAATTAAAATTGCAAGTGTAACGACAATAAATAACGTTTTTAATCAAATAAAGGAAGTAAGATTCGTTGTTTTTTATGAAAATAATGAAAAAAACGAGCTTAAGTGTGAATTGTTAAGGGAATAAGGTGAAATCGAGACATTGTTAATTATCGAGTTATCGCGGAGGCCGTATGAGGGCTAAATGAGCGATGCCGACGAGGAAAGGGTGAACGAGCACCCGGAACACCAGGAAAACGATCAGACCAGCTGGACTGGCTGGTTGGGTTCAAAGCCTTGGTGGCAGGAGGAAAAAGAGGAGTATCAGGAAGAGGAGGAGAAAGTATATAACAGGCAGGCTACGGAGGAAAGGGCTTTTGGTTTGCCGCGCAGTATATCAGCCTTGCGTAAGTCTCGTGGGGAGGTTACTAGCAGGCCTGATATAGCCAGTGAACTCTGTGAACTGGCGCCCCACAGTACCATGAATGTGGGGGCTGGTAGGGTCGATTCCCCCAGCCCCCAAGACATTAGGCTTCTTCATGACCTTGTGGAGGATCTTGCCAAGGAACAGGATGAAAAAAGCACCAAACCAAGGGACGAGCAGGTGAGATTTCAATTAAATTATGAGGCAAACGTCAAACTTTCAAAATAAATGAAAATTCAAATAATTTGAACATGGAAAACAACAAAAAAATCACTATATCGAAGATTTTGACAGAATTTTTTTTTATTATAAAATCAAGAGACTCGGCGGAGTCTGGGGACAAGTACGATTGACAGTTCTGTTTGACAGATCCGTGTCGATGGTGAGGGTAAAAACTGAAAGTTATTTTCTCGAATTACGAAGCTCAGGAGACATATGGAGATTTAAATAATTGAACTGGAGATTACTTAAGAAAAAAAAGTCTTTCGATTTGTTCTTTTTGTAAATTATTTAAAAAAATGATTAGAAATTATTTGGAAAAAATCGTGTTGATTTCCAGTTTTGACAGTTCGTTATCGTCGTCCTTCTCAAATGAAAATCAAATCAACCCGAAATCACTCGGAACTTCAATGAGACTTTTTAAATCCACTCCAGCTGAGTTTGCATGTGGCTTATAAGAGAGCAGGTTGAGCTATTTGCGGAAACGTGTAGGTAGCCTTTGATTCGCCGCGTCTCTTTGATCGACATTCACGCTGGCCTTCGCCACCGGAAATGCAATCGCTCTGCTGATCTATGCATCCAATTAAGTCCGCTTGACATTAACTTTACAACACCTCATCAGTCGCAATGTGACCCAATTATCTCGTATCTTATCGTAAAGTTTATTTTACAATGATAATAGAGTGAGAATGAACATTTACGATAATATCATTGTTGACTAATTGAGTAATGAATAAATAATAAAAAAAAATTAATTAATTAATTAATCATTTTTTATAACTAAACAGAATATTTCGAAGCTACGACGTAAATTGGAAAATGTTGCAGCAGGAAATTAATAGTCTCTCGCTCATAATTAATTTGAACGCAATTATGAGTTTTGCCGAGATATTTTCTCAGCCTGTCGAGGATTGTTTGTTGGGTCGGAAAATTTTGCGCATTACAGTTTCACGGAAATTCCATGGCGCTTGAATCGAGGCTAGTTTTTCCGGCGACGCATGCGCCTCGCAGCCTCTTTAACGTTCTCTCTCTCGCTTTCGCAACGAGCCTCAAATCAATAAAGGAGACGTCGGCGTATAGAATGTACGGGAGATTCGAGGGTGGGATGAGATGCGCGATAGGGGTTGTTTCAAAGGCTCACAGGTGGTGTGGGCTTTTTTTCTATGTATACAGAGCCCGCGACTGATGCTGGTTCCTGGTACGTTGGATTTTCCGCGCGGTTCAGTATCGTCCAACGGAGCGTACGGAATATATTTTCTCTCGGAGCGAGACGATTGTTTAATCGAGTCTTTTCATTAGAGCGGGCATGAAAAACGGTTTTACAAAAAAAAGGGAAGAAATGCCTTTGAGAAGGGAGGAAGTCGTTGAACTTTTTACATTCAGTGTCTGCTGTCGGGGCTTGAAGAAATTTTAGTACAAAAACAAGAAATTTAAATCAACAAGAACGTCGTCGAACGAGACAAATCTCTGGCACAGCAAGTAGAAAATCCTCTATTTGGTCAGACGCGATTTTGAATAATAGAAGTAGAACGACAACGCGGCTCACGCTCCGGGCAACGATCGGCCCGGTTTTCCCTGTTTTTCTCATTCTGTGTACATACACACCTGTCTACGTGTGTACGTGCATGCTCGACGATCGAGGCCACAGGTCGACGCCAGTGAAAACATTCGCGACGTAGTCAGACGAGAAAAGAAGGCACAAACATTTTTTTCCGCTAAAGGGAGGGGCTGGTGAAATATTTTTCTTTTCACTGTCACTCACTCTCGATCCTCGTCGTATATTTCTCTCAATTCTTCTCGTGCGGGCTCTCGTTGCCAATTTTTTATTGTTTTTCTCTTCTTTTTTTCTTTTTCCAGTGTTTTTTGCGAAAAAAAAAAAAAAAAAGGAATTTGTGAATTTCGCGGTTTATAGTTATGACATTTTTCTACGTTCGTCATCATTCTCAAGTGGAAACATTCGTCGCGGATGATACAATCAAACTTCGCCACGAAAACAGAGCTAAAGCGTCGACCTCGTACTCGACGACCATCGACGTACCTCCCACCACCCTCCGCAGCCTCTAAATACTCAATATTGTTGTTGTTTCTATTATTATTAATATCAACGTTTCTATAATTGTCTCAAATAGTGAAAAAAAAAACAATAATTATTAAAAAATAATAAAATTGAAAATAAAATAAATATCCGCTGGATTGCACACGTTCGATGGACGAGTGGGCGATTCGAATGACCCGTTGGTACGGTGGTCGGAGAGTTCGTGCTGAATTTCAAAATTTTTACAACCGAATAATCCTTCGGACGTCCGACTGTTGCTTCGTGAAGCACGAATCGCGAAGCTTTTTGCTCCCACGATTCCGGGAATGGACTCGCCGAAGTTTTCCATTTTTTCTCGTTAATCCGGCGTAAAGTTTATTTAAATAAAGCCGCAAAAAAAATAAAAACAAAATATTCATTCAAGACGTAACGAAGGAAAAAAAGAAAAACATTTAATAAACATTACTGAATAAAGGAAAGGTGGAGAAAATAAAATAACGAGTTGTGCCAAATAATTAAGTTCTTATTAATTTACAATAATTATAAAAAAAATTATTTACGAAATATCGTGAGTAGAGAAGAATAAATAAATACGCACAAGTATTATTCAGCACTCACATATCCGTCGTTCAAGTAAATGTGACTACGAGCATGAATTTTACAACAAAAAGTCACGAAAATTGAGAAAATACTTGAAGAAATATCGAAAAAGAATAAAAATTTATGATAAATAATTGAAAAAAAAAAAACAAATTGTCACGAATTAAATACAGAACGAAAACCATTGAGAGCCAACGAAAATTGAATTAACCGAGACTGACACCGAGAAAGTTTATCAATTAATTAACCGATATACATTGAAAGAAAATAAAAAAAAAAAATAAAAAACATAAAAATCCTTTTCTATCGTCGTTGATTTTCTCGTTTTACCGATTCGTTAAACTGTTTGTACGAATTTATTGAAAATTTATTTCGAATACGTATACACGCACGACCTTAAAGACCCGACAACCCGAAACACTGTCGACGCGAGACTCCATCCACTAATTTTAACTAAAATAAAAAGATTAACGTACGAAAAGAAAATAGAAAGAAAGATAAGAAAAACTCAACAATCAAGAATAAGACGCACGAAAGCTTTGCTCTTTATTGTCGAATGACAAATTGAACATTTCTTCGAAATATTGACAAAAACATTTGGAATAAGTAACCCAACTGTCTTTCAACGTGGTATCGTCTTGGGCCACGCGATATTTGTAAGGACTTTAACGATTTTTTGTACTCGAACATTAAACTGACGAATTATCGCAATCTTGCACAAATAAAT
Source organism: Campoletis raptor (assembly GCA_948107755.1). Classification (NCBI taxonomy): domain Eukaryota; kingdom Metazoa; phylum Arthropoda; class Insecta; order Hymenoptera; family Ichneumonidae; genus Campoletis; species Campoletis raptor. Next base: position 15,915,862 of record OX403626.1, read on the forward strand.
AAAAACGTTACAAAGGAATAATAAATTGTGAAGAGAAAAAAAGAGAATAAAAGAAAAAGACGTGAAATAAGTGAAAAAAAAAAGAAAAAAAAAAAAACGAAGAATCTTTCAAGATTTATTCTTACGAGGCGAAGCTGTCGAAGCACGAGATCGAGAAAGGGGGGGCTGCTGGTTGGGCAAAAGTGGCAATAGTAAAAAGATCGAGTATAAAGGACGTGTTCGTTGTGGAGGAGGCGGAGGAACGCGAGCTGGAGGAGACAGGGGAGGATTTTGAGGGGGAAGAATCGGAAGTGATAGCATTAAATAATGTGAGAGAATCAGGTCGAACGATTGAGGATCAGGTAAAAAGGAGCGATCGTTCGAGAAGCGATCGTTTGCCACCGCCAGTGGTAATAAGAAGAAAGCGAATATTGCCAAGAGCGTCGAGTCGTTTTCACGTGTCGGATACGTCGGTCGATTCGTTACGATCGACGGAGAATCGTAGCGGTGGATTTGAGCGATCATTGACTTGCGATCGGAGTAAGGAGGTGAGAGAAGAAGAAAATAGAGAAAGGGATGAAAATGCAGGGTGTAACGTAGGGGGAGTGGGATTGTTTGCTTCGTTGACAAGAGGGACGCGTTGGTCGAGAGCGGGAAAAGCTATTAATTCGAGTTCTTCGGACGATCGAAGTCGTTCGTCGACGGATACGAGAGGAGAAGATCGTTATCGTTGTCCAGGAAGTGGATTATCGTCGGAATTGAACGAGGAGAGTGAGAGTAGATCGGAGGAGCGCGACGGTTTGATCGTTGACACGAGATCGACGCCGAGCTTGTGCGGCAACGGTGGTTTCTTTTTTATCGGTACTTCCGGTAGGCGAAAAAGGCCCCGAACGTTTGGTGGCAGTTTGAAATTCCGTGCCAAAACTCGTCCGACAATATCGCCAACTTCATCATCCTCAACATCGTCAATCGGTTCATTCGCTTCACCCTCGTTACCATTGACCGGTAGGAGATTTAATCCCGGACGCAAAAGTCTTACGGGCAGTGTAGCACCGCTTACCGAACTCGAGGAAGCACGTGACAGTTATTTCGAAGAAGAACTCGAGTCAGGTACAACGATAGAAAACTCCAGCGTCGTTTGGTCCCGGAGATCGGTAACTTTACCGATCGCCAGAGAACCAACGAGCAACATCGACGATCATCACCATTTCAAAGCGTCGTTAAAAATCGAAAGGGAATCTAACGATCGGGAAAATCTCTTTGTCGATCGGGGAGACGACGATGGCTTGAAAAAATCGTCATCCACCGCCAACACCTTCGT